>CM035847.1:6838442-7438442 GCA_020510985.1 Pholidichthys leucotaenia | reverse complement strand
TAGTGGAGTGCCATTTTCTTTCTAATAGACAAGTCTTCTGTTTTAAGCTATGAGTTTCTGTGTTGAACCATCCATCCATCCATCCATCCATCCATCTTCTACCACTTTTCCAGAGGTCCAGGTCGCGGAGGCAGCAGTTCAAGCAGAGAAGCCCAGACTTCCCTCTCCCCAGCCACCTGCTCCAGCTCTTCAGAGGGGATACCAAGGCGTTCCCTGACCAGCTGGGAGACATAGTCTCTCCACCGAGTCCTGGGTCTGCCCCGGGGTCTCCTCCCAGTGGGACGTACCTGAAACACCTCAAGTGGGAGGCGTCCAGGAGGCATCCTAATCAGATGCCCATACCACCTCAACTGACTCCTTTCAATGTGGAGGAGCAGCGGTTCTACTTTGAGCTTCTCCCGGATGACTGAGCTCCTCACCCTATCTCTGAGGGTGAGTCCAGCAATCCTACGGAGAAAGCTCATTTCAGCCGCTTGTATCTGCGATCTCGTTCTTTCGGTCATTACCCAAAGCTCGTGACCATAGGTGAGAGTAGGAACGTAGATTGACTGGTAAATCGACAGCTTTGCCTTAGAACTAAGCTCCCTCTTCACCACAACAGACCGGTACAACGTCCACATCACTGCAGATGCTGCTCCAATCCGTCTGTCGATCTCTCGCTCCATTTTCCCCTCACTCGTGAACAAGACCCCAAGATACTTAAACTCCTCCACTTGGGGCAGGAGCCTGTCCCCAACCCGGAGAGGACAATCCACCTTTTTCCGGCTGAGGACCATGGATTCGGACTTGGAGGTGCTGATTCTCATCCCAGCCGCTTCACACTCAGCGGCAAACCATCCCAGCAAGAGCTGTAGGTCATTGCTGGATGAAGCCAACAGGACAACATCATCTGCAAACAACAGAGATGAGATCCTGTGGTCACCAAGCATGACACCCTCCATTCCCTGGCTGCGCCTAGAAATCCTGTCCATAAAAATTGTGAACAGGATCGGTGACAAAGGGCAGCCCTGGCGGAGTCCAACTCTCACTGGGAATGACTCCGACCGAGTGTTGGCAATACGAACCAAACTCAGAAATCTCTGATTAGACTTTTTCTTTTTTAAGGGGGCCACCAAGTCTAGAGTCTGATGCAGAGAAGCTGTAACACTATCCACCATGTTATCAATTACAGAAGGAGCAACTGTCTATAGTTTATTTACATTGTGTTGACACATGGCATAGAGGAAACAATCTGCATAAATTTAGTAACAGCATCATCTGAGAGGCATCTACTATAATAATATTTTTCTTTAGGAGCCAAATAGTCAGAAATAGTAAAATCAAAGGTTAACAGACAATGGTCTGACAGTACAGGGTTATGAGGAGACACTACAAGATTTTCTATTTCTATGCCATATGTCAGAACAAGGTCCAATGTATGGTGGAGGTAATGAGTAGAATTTCCTACTTTCTGAGAAAACCCAATCGAGTCTAATATTGAATTAAATGCCACATTAAGGCAGTCACTATCTACATCCACATGTATATTAAAGTCCCCTACTATAATTATTCTATCAGATTTCAGCACTAAATCAGCTAAGAAATCAGCAAATTCAGATAAAAATTCTGAGTAGGTTGATGGGGGACGATAAACTATGGCAAATAAAATTGGGTTTAACCTAAAATTGCTAAAGTGCCCAATACTGAGGACCAGGCACTCAAAGGAATTATAAGATGGTGTTTGCTTTACATTAACTAGTAATTTGGAATGGTAAATTGTTGCTACTCCTCCTCCATGACCAGAACTTCTGGGATTTTGACAGTTTAAGTAACCAAAGGGAGTTAATTCATTTAAACCAACATAATCCTCTTGCCCTAACCAAGTCTCTGTAAGGGATATTAAATCAATCTGATGATCAATTAACAGATCATGGACTAACAGAGACTTGGGAGTTAGAGACCTAATATTTAATAAACCACATTTAATTTTTAAATTATGAGGAGGAACAGAGGCCAAATCATTCAATTTAGAGGTTTTATGTTTAATTTGAGTTTTACCAATTTTTTGCTTAATCACTTTGGGATGCTTATATATTATATTTTTATTTACTTTGGAGGGAGCAGACAATGATTCTCTGATGGGGAAGACAGGGGCTAAGTTGAGGGGTGGCGGATGAAGAGGAGCTGCAGAGAGGCGTGTAAGACTGCGACTCTGCTTCCTGGTCCCAACTCTGAGTAGTCAAGGTTTTGGAAATTTGGATAAAAAAGATGCCAGATTGTTAAATAAATGAGACGCACCATCCAAAGTGGGATGAATGCTGTCTCGTCTCATAAGACCAGGTTTTCCCCAAAATGAGTTCCAATTGTCAATGTAGCCCACGTCATTTGCAGGACACCACACAGACAGCCAGCAGTTCAAGGATGACGAGCGGCTAAACATGTCATCACTGGTCAGATTGGAGAGGGGCCCAGAGAATACTACAGAGTCCGAAATTGTTTTTGCAAAGTCACACACCGATTCTACATTAAGTTTCGTGACTTCCGACTGCCGGAGACGGCTGTCATTAATGCCGGTGTGAATAACAATTGTGGAGTATTTACAGTTACTTTTAGCCAGCATTTTCAAATTTGACTCGATGTCGCCTGCTCTGGCCCCAGGAATGCATTTGACTATGGCCGCTGGAGTCTCTAGGTTCACATTTCTGACTACAGAGTCCCCAATGATCAGAGTTTTTTCCTCAGCGGGTGTGTCGCTGAGCGGGGAAAAACAATTAGAAACGTGAACAGGTTGGAGGTGTACCGGGGCTTTGCGACTAGGCTTCCTTCTCACCGTCACTCACCCAGTCTCCTCGCTGCTGAGTAGAGCCGGAGGACCGCTAACAGGGTCAGCTATGCTAGCTAGCTCCGCTGCAGCTAAGGGGTGTCCGTCAAGATTAACTGGTGCAGACGGTGTTTCAATGCAGTGGAGCCGGGATTCCAAATCAGACAACCTCGCCTCGAGCGCCTCAAAAAGACAACATTTATTACATTTACCGTTATCACTAAAAGAGGCAGAGGTGTAGCTAAACATCTGACAGAGAGAGCACACCAGAGGAGGAGAGGAAGGAGAGCTAGTAGCCATAGCTAGTGGCTAACCCAAAAGCTCAGGAGAGTGAGGAGAGCAAACCACACAGACAGACAGCAAAACAGGAAGTGACGATATGTTACCACAAGTGACGATCACCAACCACATGGTATAGCATGGTGGTGGCAGCATCATGCTTTGGGGCTTTATTTGGAGGTAGGAACATACTGACTTTGTGCTCAGCCACTCCCCTTTTAAAGATGCCACTCCTATGTCATCATTTAATTTCAAAGCATGAAAAGGGGTGACGCAGTACTGGAAATGACCAAAACCACAACATGCGATGCAGAATTTGTGATTTAGGTGGTTGTAACGGTGAAGTTGTTTAAAACATCGAATTCAACTCACAACAGTGCAATCACATGTCCTCATTAAATGCAGAAAAGCACCAGAGCAACAGCCAATCAGCTGTCTTATCAGCGAGGGTTTCCGCTGGTAACATTTGTGTGTGGCGGTATGCAACGGCAGAAACACATCCACCACACTAAGAAAATAAATGAAGTAATGACACTCCGTAAGTGTGCACACAAACAATGCACGTGATAGTCACCCGTGCGTTGGAGTTCTGGAGCGTGCCACCCGCATGACAGTTCCAGTAAGCAGGCAGAGCTAGCTAGCATCGCTGTCGGTGAGGCAAACCATTTTCCGAGTAAAGCACGAGTTCATTTAAGTACTTTAAGAGAGGAAAAAAGAAAAAGAGGTACAGTTGTGAAAAAATTAGGACACCCTCTGTAAGCCTGTGTTGTTGTTTTTTTTAACGTATTTGGACATATGGATGTTTAATGCCAATGTTAATGCTAAAAATACTGGGCGCTTCATGTAATACAACTAAACAATTAAAAATGAATTAAAGACTTTTTTCAAATTTTCTGTAAAATGTAATTCTAAACAAATAGGAACAAATTAGGACACTCTCCCATCGTTTTTAAGACACTCCCACATTCATTCCCACTTAAAATGGCTAAAATAAATGTTAAAAAAGGCAAATAAAAGCAAAAACAAGGTTAGACATAGATATGTGAACATTTCTTAATTAAGAACTGAAAATTTAATGGGGTGTCCTAATTTTTTCACATGACTGTATATAAGCAGTGGAGGCATTTTTGGTGGTTTTAGGCTGCGTGTCCACCAAACACGTTTTCTGTCGCCTCACCACCCTGAGCATTTTATTTCAGTGTTTGTGCACAGCGCTGTGGGGCAAAAAAAGCCTGTGCCCTGTATCCCAGCAACAGCGTGTCACTCTCAGCTCAGCACTTCCACTTTCCTACGGTCCGACTTTCTACTGATTTTTTTTAATAGCAGTCTCGAAATAACAATGGACAGGAGATATTTTCTAGCAGCTCTAAATGTCAAATATGATGACAGGGAAAGCAGGAGTCTGAGTACAGACGAGTACTTGCGTCCTATGTCCCGCCCACGCAGCAGTTCTGATTGGCTGCTTAAGGTCTGACATTGAAGAGCTCAGCTGTGGTCTCTGAAAAGTTGAACTTTTTTCAACTCTGAGCGCCCTGAGCGCCGCGACAAAAAAGGGCCACCGCAGAGGGCACTCAGCCCTGTAAACGCTAGACTACATAGAGAATGAATGGAAAATAGCCACCCAGAGCGGAAAAAATGCGTTTGGTGGACACGCAGCCTTAACCTGCTGGCAAGGGGAGCAGTAAAGAATCGCTTAGCAAACAGGTGTGGTTAGGCTTCATATGCAGGCTAACTGAGGGAACGGCAAAGGTGGCTGAATCGCTGAGGATTCACTTCACCAACCACTATAATTTTAGCTAGTTTATGTTCATTATTATGTACCTGGCAAGTTAAAATTACCTAAAATCACAAACTCACTGATTTAAATTCGTCAAAATCCTTCAGCATTCAGTCAAACTAAACCTGCTATTTGGATTTCAAAACAAGGGAGGTTTTTTTCCTGTTTTCTGGGTGGTGGGGACAGTTCTACAAAAAACTGTAAAAATATAGAAATATTATAAGAGAAATAACTGCAGCTCTGGTCATTTTAGTTATTTTTCTATCCATCCATCCATCCATCTTCTACCGCTTTTCCGGAGGTCCGGGTCGTGGAGGCAGCAGTTCAAGCAGAGAAGCCCAGACTTCCCTCTCCCCAGCCACCTGCTCCAGCTCTTCAGAGAGGATACCAAGGTGTTCCCAGACCAGCTGGGAGACATAGTCTCTCCGCCGAGTCCTGGGTCTGCCCCGGGGTCTCCTCCCAGTGGGCTGTGCCCAAAACACCTCAAGTGGGAGGCGTCCAGGAGGCATCCTAATCAGATGCCCACACCACCTCAACTGACTCCTTTCAATGTGGAGGAGCAGCGGTTCTACTCTGAGGCTCTCCCGGATGACTGAGCTCCTCACCCTATCTCTGAGGGTGAGTCCAGCAATCCTACAGAGAAAGATCATTTCAGCCGCTTGTATCCACGATCTTGTTCTTTCGGTCATTACCCAAAGCTCATGACCATAGGTGAGAGTAGGAACGTAGATTGACTGGTAAATCGACAGCTTTGCCTTAGAACTCAGCTCCCTCTTTACCACAACAGACCGGTACAACGTCCACATCACTGCAGATGCTGCTCCAATCCGTCTGTCGATCTCTCGCTCCATTCTTCCCTCACTTGTGAATAAGACCCCAAGATACTTAAACTCCTCCACTTGGGGCAGGAGCCTGTCTCCAATCCAGAGAGGACAATACAACTTTTTCTGGCTGAGGACCATGGACTCGGACTTGGAGGTGCTGATTCTCATCCCAGCCACTTCATACTCGGCGACAAACCATCCCAGCAAGAACTGTAGGATTCCACCCATTTATTTTTCTAATTATTATTATTTGATATTTTTGTTATTTGTTATTTTTCTAATATAATTTTATTAATAATTGTCATGAACGGCCATGACGTTTGGCAAACAGGACGCCAAACGCAGACGGTGAATTTGCAAATTTCTTAACTAAAAGAAACACAAAATACAAAACACACACCAACGAAATACACAGCTCTGAGGCTGGAGCGATAAACGCCAGGAGAAACAAAGACGTGAGTAAAGGCAGATAAGAAATAAACTTAGCTTGATAAGACATCCAGGGATTTCCCGACTGGAGAGATTTTTTGCCGCTGCGCCAGGAAAGTGGCCTCCACGGCTTAAATAGGAAACCCCCGGATTGGCAGCACCTGCCGGGTCATGAGTGGCAATCATTACTGGCAGCTGTGACAGCCCGCAAACAGAATCTGACAGCTGGAAGTGACGCACGAGCTGTCACAGTGCCAGCAATGATCAAAACAACAAACCAAAAAAGGAAATACAGAAACTAATAAAGAACTAACCAAAAACAAGAACCAAATACAGCAAACAAGGTGTGCCAAAAAATAAACAAACAGAAAAAGACAAAACTAATCTGACAACTGGGCACGGCCCCCGCCCGTGCACCGGATCATGACAAATGATTATATTTCTCTGAAATCAGAGTTAAATTATTGTTCTGTTCTGGCGCTGCAAAATTGTGATCAAAGGTTTAAATTGTACGGGGAAAAAAGTGCAAATTTTACCACAATCTGTTTCAAATTTATAAAAAAAAAGTGATTTTATTTAAAAAAACAGACAAAAATTAGACATAAAATAATCCACAAATTTATAATAAAGTCTCAAATATACAAGAAAAGTGATAGTTTTACAAGAGGAAATTACAAACATGAGGAAAATGGTTTCAAATTTAGGTACATTTACAGGGAAAAGTAGAAAACTATTAGAAAACTGTTATAAATTTTGGAGTAAAACCTCAAACCTTCAAGACTGAAGTCATTACTCAAGTTTTTATTGAAGTGGGTGGTTTTGGTATCCTTACTTAACTAGAAATTTTTGGGTGTCTACTTTTAATTATTAATTTCATAGCACTGCTTTTACATGAGTAGAATTTCTGGCTACTATACACACCTCTGATCATATAATTTAAGTATGTGTGAGTTCATTACTATTATGAGTGTTTTTTTCCCTTCTCTTTCCTACTCTTTCTCAATGGGAATAAAAGAATATATATTTGTGTCATTTATGTAAATCATGACAAAAAACAAAATCCTGCAGGACAAAACATGACACTTGATATTTACTAACCTGTTTGTAGACAGAGAGAGAAGCTGAATTAGACAGGGCTCAGAGAGGGAAAGATGAGACAGAAGAGAGGAGCCAAGGAGAGGAAAGTGTTCAGGCAGAGGGTGCAAGAGAGTTAGGAGAGAAGGATGACACCAGTAAAAAGTCCAATTACAGGATGTCTGGGTGGGACCCCAACTGGCCCGATATTCCAAGATTAACCTGTTGCACTCCGGTGTACCGTGGGCGGACACGTCTCTGCGTCCTAGAGTGCACGAGGGCACTGCGTCCTAGAGCGCACTGAAAAAAAAAGCTGCATTTCCGTTCTTCCACTACAGACACAGCCGCAAACAGAAAGCCAAAGGAGTGCTTTGATTGGTTTAGATGTGATTGACCTCTCATTCGACTAATAAGAGCCTTAAATTGGGTTTCTGAAACCTTGAAGAACCAATGACTGAAAACCTAGCAAGAAGGACCCGCCTACCAGCGGCTGCGAATACAGCCAGCCAATTGAAACACAGAAGTTCGAAAGCTGTTTTGTGTAAGGCTGGGTGACACACAGGTGTTCGCCAGTCTTTTTTTCTTACTACTGTTATTTGTTTTGAAAAATCGTTCGCCAAAACCGCAATCTTGGAAGCGCAAAACCGCAATAATGGAATTATGGTTTGACCGGGTCGCGTGACCAGAACCACGAGTCCATAACAAGCGGACCAGCTTCATGTTCATCTGACAATGAGGAAGAGAAGCTCGCCTGCGACTTTGCTGTTGTGGACAGTTAAGTGTTATAAGCTAAATTATTCTTTATCCCTGAAAATTGTAATCCAAATGACTTTTGACCGATCAGTAAATTACAACTGTGCGTTATCGCAACATGACGGACCCGGACCGCTCGGACAACATGACGGCCCCCCCGTCATATTGTGAACGCCCCCCCCCCCACTACTCTTCTGTGGCGGATTGCAGATATATTGCAGATATTTTAGTCCAACTGTGCGTAGTAGACCGCGGCGCACCGGGCGATGTCCCTCCTCTGTAGCGGGGGTGGGGGGGTGGGAGTTGTTATCTTCTACATTACAAATATTTTAGTATAATTTTTAGTGCACTGTAGGTTATTTTTTCACTATTTTTTACATTTCTGTTGCATTTTCCAGCCAGTATCTGAAGCTGTGTGTTATTTGCAAGCATTTGTATCCAAAAAAACACCCAGGCGAAATTTATTTTCTTCAAGTTCAGTATGTTTAGATGACTGTTACTCAGTGGCAGGAGCACTTAGAGAGATTATGACTGTTTTGCCAAAAAATTCAAAGTGTTTTCTTTTAAATGAGATCAACCCCATGAAGATGCTGCAAAGGGTTGAAGAACAGCTTTTGATTTGCTTTGGGTATGTTATTTTTTGGCGTTTTTAGGGAAATTGACCAGAGTGCAAGGGGTTAAAGCCTTGGTTGTACAATACTATGTTCCAAATGCAACATTACTGTGCAAAAAAAAAAGAAAGAAAGAAATAGTATAAATAAATAGTATAAAATCAACATATTCCGGTTACAATAGTGTCATGGATTTTCTGCCCCCCCCCCCAAAAAAAAAATGTTGTCACCGCGTCAAGGTCTTCAAGCCAGAGGAAACACTGTCAGCATCTGTCTGCTGGATGATTATCTTGGTGAAGAACTGTTGACTCAAATATATTCGTGTTCCATTCCTGAATGTCTGATGTTAAACTGAATAAATTATCATGAAGAAGTTGTGAAACTTGCATGTTTAGAAAATGTGTCATTTTCTGTGTATATTACACATTTTATACCAGTAGTTGAGTAACCAGTGCAGACAACATCTTGTAGTTGTGTTAATAAGCACAGCCAAGTGAAGCATGACAAACAGTGGAAAGAATCCAGAGGAGGTTGGAACTGGCAAACTGTTTAATCTGGGACTTTATGGGGGGGTCTCGTGACCATCTGACTCCTTCAGGTGTTTCAGGGTTTCTGACCTCATCCCCAGTCTGACACAAAGTCCAGGCAGGTCAGAAATGAAGAGTTCACCAGGGACCTTAAAAACTACAAACTAGAAATCAATTTGTTTCTAAGAGGCTGAGAAAGCCCTGCATGTTTGTGGATTAGAAATGGTGTGCTAATCTCATTAGATTAAGTCCACCATGAGCCTAATTCATTTTATTCAACCAGTCAATGGGAGAATGAGGCTTTTCCTCAGTGTGCTGGGACAACAGCCACTTTTTTAAAGAAATGATTATGAAAGATGGAGAGTCACCCCCAGCATGAAAACTGGAATGTGCTTGTAGAGTGAGCATTGGCTCATCAGAGACTCTAGACTAGGGGTCTCCAACCTGGGGCCCTTGGAACGTTCAGGTTTCTGTGGGAAAATTTTTAAAATTCTCTTCTTAATTGATCTAAAGCATTGCAAATTATTTGCCGTTGTTGTACATGTGTTTTGTAGGCACCATTGCACTCATGCACAACAATAGCAAATTATTTGCAATTTTTTGGGACCAATTAAGAACTGAAATTTCCCATAGAAACCTGAATGTTCCAGGGGCCCCAGGTTGGAGACCCCTGCTCTAGACTCTTCTGTTCTACATCAATCCAACAGCACACGCACGGTGAGCCAATGCTGGCAAGTTTACATCGGCAATGCATCTTATAGAGGTCGTTTGCACATTGGCAAGACATTGGCTAGACATCAGCATAATACTGGCATTACACCGACGTCTAGCCAATGTCTTGCCAATGTGCAAACAACCTCTATTAGAGCAAACTTGCTGACACTGGCCCCCTGTACATGTACTGTAGGGGCAGTGAGTTCAGGGTTCTAGTGCTTCTCATGAAGCTGATCTACACCACAAAAATCGAGGTTGCTGTCATACTGTCACACTTTTTCGTTGTGAAGGTACAATGTGCAAAAATCACTGACATCTAGAGGTCAACCGTGGATAGACGGTGGCCATCAGGACCCCAAATTCCTCCAAACCTAAATTTGGCCAAAGAAAAGGTCTTTGTGTATCGGATGAGATGGTGTTGAAGGACGTTTTCACATCTGAAGATCTACATTTGGTCCAGTTACGTAAGCTTCACACTGCTGCTTTTGCATGAGAACTAAACTACTTTATGTGATGTACCACTTTCTTGTTGTCATGATGACGTTTGTGTTGTTAGCACAGAGCGGTAGTTAGCAAACATGCTACTCACCCTTTTTTCCTCCTGCTTCCTGAAAATGTATTTTCATTTTATCTTTTACTTTGTTGGAACTAGAACAAAAACTTTTTCGTTCAACCATTTTTTCGTCCATAAATTTCCTGTTTTGTGGATTCTTTTAACATAAATTTTAGTGGTGTCTCTTTAATCGTGATTAGTCGCATCGGGTGGGTTAATTGTTTAATTGCGATTAATTGCAATGTTTGCCATAGGCAGCAGATAGTCGAGAGAAAGCTGGTTTGAGTTAATCGCAATAATGCCATTAATTGCAAATAAATTTGACACCACTAAAAATGTGCACCATTATTGCACATCAGCTCTTTTTCTCTCACTGGTTTCAAATAAATTGGAGAATTTTCTTGTAAATGTGTGAAATTTTTCGTCACAGTTTAGTCACTTATTTCCCTGTAAAACTGAAACTTTTTCTCGTAAAAATGTGTCTCTTCTCTTAAATTGACAGGATTATTTTCTTTAAAATTTGCACCTTTTATAAAAAAAAAATGTTCCTTGTAAACGTACATTTTTCTCATTAATCTGGAACCTTCTTTCAAAGGATCATTTTTTTTCTCATATTTGCTAGAACAAATTTGCAGCTCTTTCCTAAATTTGTGGTGGCTTTTCCTGACATTTTTAATAAACCCATTAATAAATTTCCTCCATCTTTTTCATTCACTCCTTTGTTGAGACATCAGCCCAAAGGTTCCATGGGAGGTTTTATGAGCACGATTACGACCTGCTGGCTCCATCTTGTTGACCTTTGTGGACCCTTCTTCCGTCTCCCTCGTCTCCTCTGAGGCGGATTTGTTCAATACCTCTTCATTAAAGTCATAACCCTGATAACTGCTTTTCTTCTAAATTTAACCAATCCCTCCTGATCTCTGCAGCTTCCTTTCTGAGAAAATGAGCCAATAAAGCCATACGGCTAATTTCATATCTGACCTCAGATCAGCCGTTTCTGCCTTTTCTGCTTCTTTGGCCGACAAGAAGAGAATGAAGACATGTGGTGGGTATAAAAGGTCTGAACACCCCCAGTGAAATGATAGGAGTGACTAAAACAAAAAGGGAAAATGTAAACTAAAATAATGCAGTTGCATAAGAGTGCACACCCTCATAACTGGAGGTGTGGCTGTGTTCAGAATTAGCCAATCAGGATGAAACTCATGCTTAAAAATCTGGACACATCTTCCACCAAGTAAAGTGGCTACAGCTAATCTTCAGTTGCTATATTAGAGACGGGGTAATTATAATGTAAAAATCATGAAAAATGTTCAATCTTCATGATTGACAATATTAATTTTAACTGAAAATGTTCATTAGTAATAGTCAGTTATCAGATTAAATGTTGATTAATTTTCTGTTGATCGACTAGTCTATTAATTGTGTAATCATTGCAACAATATGGAACAACAGCCACAACGCTCTACACAATGCATAATAGACTGGGGGAAGGAAAAGTTGTTTGTGGCGGTGTCTTGCATGGCAGCGACCCCTCTGATTCTTGATGTGATTAACGTTGTAGAGAGGAGAAACATAATTTCATTCTACTGTACATGATTGGCTGTATGGATTGAAAGACAATAAAGTTGGATTCTTCTTCTTCTTCTTCTTCTTAAACTCCACAAATACTACCAACATGTTACATCTCCCACAAGAGGGGACAGAAAACTGGATCATGTTTACAGCAACATAAAGCACACCTACAGAGCCACCCCCTCCCCCACCTTGGACAATCAGACCATCTCTCTCTGCTTCAAATACCTGCCTATGCCCCCCTGAGGAAGAGTCCACCCCAACCAATCAAACAAAACCTGGACTGAAAATGCTCTCTTCCAGCTACAGGACTGCTTTAGCTGCACAGACTGAAACATCTTTGACCAGCAGGACCTTGACTACTACACCAAGTCTGTCATCTTCGACATTAAATGCTGTGTAGGAAATGTGACAGTCACCAAACAAATCTGGGCTTTTCCAAACCAGAAACCCTGGATGACCAGTGAGGTCCAGGCTCTGATCAGAGCCCGCAACTCAGCCTTCAGGCAAAAGGACATCTTTCTGTACAGCACCAACCAGAGAAGAGGCATAAAACATGCCAAGAACGCCTATAGGAGGAAGGTGGAGGGCTTCCTCACAGACAACAACCCCCGACAGATGTCGGGGGTTGTTGTCTGTGAGGCATCCAGGCCCTCAACAACTACAGGGGCCAGGGCCCTCCCAACATCAGACATCAGCCTCACTCTGGCAGAGGAGCTTAACAGCTTGTTGGCCCGTTTTGAACACACTTCCCCCCCAACTCTCCCCCCCCTCCCCTCTCTCCCCCACCCTCCCCTCTCTCTCTACAGGTGCATGAGGTGAGGAGAAAACTGAAAGCAGTGAACCCCGGCAGAGCTCCTGGCCCAGAAGACATGCCAAGAGTGGTGATCAAAGCATGTGTAGACCAGCTGGCAGGGATCCTCAACAAGCTGTTCAACCCCTACCTGATGCACGCCACCGTCCCCTCCTGCCTCAAGGCCTCCACCATCATCCCCAAAAAGTCTGCAATTGACAGCCTGAATGAGTACAGACCCACAGCAACTGGTGTCCCAGCACATCATGGACTGTCTTCTCCCCTCCTTTGAGCTACACCAGTTTGCCTACAGGGAGAACCCATGTACGGAAGATGCCATGGCCACCACACTCCACAGAGCGCTGAGCCACCTGGAGAACCAAAGGATTTATGTGAGGATGCTCTTTCTGGACTACAGCTCAGCTTTCAACACCATCATCCCGGACATCCTGATCAATAAACTGCAACTCCTCCAGACCCCCCCACCCCCCCAGTCCTGGATAAAAAACTTTCTCACCAACCGCCCACAAACAGTTGGCGGCCCCACCACTCCTCCACACTGTCTCTCAGTACTGGCTCCCCCCAGGGCTGCGTGCTCAGCCCTCTATTGTACTCCCTGTACACCTTTGACTGTATTCCAACTGACCCAACCACTGTCATCATTAAGTACATGGGTGACACCACCTTGGTTGGGCTCATCACCGATGACGATAAGAAGACATACAGGGCGGAGGTAGAGGATCTGCTGCTGTGGTGCTAAGCAAACAACCTGAAACTGAATGTCCAAAAAAAACAAAGAGCTCATACTGAACTTCAGAAAGAACAAAAAGGACCCCCCCCCCCTCCCAATAAATGGCGACCGCATGGAAACTGTCATCACCTCCGGGTTCCTGGACACCCACATCTCCTCTGACCTCTCTTGGTCTGTCAACACCAAGGCCCTGGTGAAGAAAGCCCAGCAGCGGCTGCACTTCCTCCATGTCCTGAGGAAGAACAACCTGGACCAGAAGGTGCTGCCGGCCTTCTACTACTGCTCAGTAGAGAGCATGCTCGTCTACTGTCTGGGTGTGTGGTACACCAGCTCCACTGCCGATAACAGGAAGGCTGTGCAGAGGATCATCAACACTGCCCAAAAAATCATTGGCAGCCCTCTGCCCTCGCTGAAGTACATCTCCAGATCCTCCTGTCTCAGAAAGATCAAGGCCATCACAGGAGACCCCTCACATCCCGCCCACCATCTGTTTGACCTGCTTCCCTCTGGATGACAGTTGAATTAGGTCCCACACCTCCAGACTGACAAACAGTTTCTTCCCCTGGGTCATCTGGACGCAATCAGTCAGAGGCCCCACCCCCCTCCCCTGAATGCTCAAACTTACAGAACTGAGGACCTTCAATTATCATAATAACACACCTGTCTTTGTGCTGCTCACTTTCATGTACGTATATTGACCCATCTGTGAAACCACTACCATACCTATGTATATTTTTCATAATCCTTGGGCCATTTTATTTAATTGAGTGTTCAATTGTGTGTTCTGCACTCCGCACGCTTATGTACACAGTTCCATCCATGAAGCCACTACCATACCTGTGTATATTTCCATAATCCTGGGCTATTTCTATTTCAGTCATGTGTTTAATCGTGTGTTCTGTAACTGTGTTTTATTTTAGCCTTCTCTCTTTATTGCGCAGTAGCCTGGTGGCACACCCACAATTTACTTTACAGGCTGCACATGCAGCACATGCAGCCTGGCCAGGCTTGGTACTGGACTGTTTGGCTTTGAATGTTGTATTTGAATGTTTGTTTTGAATGTTGCTACTCAACCCAGCCGGTCAAGGCGGATGGCCGTCCTCTATGAGCTATGGTTCCGCTCGAGGTTTCTGCCCGTTAAAGGGAAGTTTTTCCTCGCCTGTGTCACCGCAATACTTCCTCTTAGGGGTCTCTGCTGGGTTCTATAAACTCAGAATTTGGCCTAAACCCACTCCTTTCTGTAAAGTTCCTTGAGACAACCTGTATTGTGATTTGGCGCTATATAAATAAACCTGAATTGAGTTGAATTTTGTTGTGCTGTAGAACTGTACAATTACAGTAAAGCCTATTCTATTCTATTCTATTCTATTAACAAGAACTGGTCAAGACCCCAAAAACTGATGAAAAGGCCAGAAAAAAACTGGTCCAGGAGGCTGATGGCATTCTACAGCACCTTTGGAGATGCCACAGGAATTTCTGACAATCCTGATTGAGTTCAACAGAAGCATGGTGAAAGTCAGCCCCAGAGAAATCTATACAAATGTCTTTCAAAAGCATTGTGGGAAAATGTGTTATGTTCACATGTGACCAAAGTTGTGGACCACATGTTGTGACTTTTCAGTCATAATTACAACAGGAATGTTAGGATTAAAAATAACACTATATGTTAACAGAAGAATGCCCATGATGAACCATGATGGTGGCAGTATCATGCTTTGGTGTTTCAGCTGAAACATTCAGGCCCAGGATAAAAAGCTTAAAATGAAGAGGAACGTCTGTTGCAGCATGGCAACTACCCAAAGCAAAAATGTGCAAATAGCCTGCTTCTATGAGTGACAGCAATCTCGCATATTCTATATATGCCACTGATAAACCTATAAATCCCTAAATTCAATATTCAAAAAATGTGTCACAGTCTTATGCTACCAAGGTTGAACTTTTGAACCATAATTCCAACGGGGATGTTAGGATAAAAAAATAATACTGTATATTAACACAAGAACACCATACCCATGGTGAAGCATGGCGGTGGGAGCATCATTCTTTGGTGTTTCAATTGAAACTCTCAAGCCCAAGATAAAAAGTTAAAAAACAGGAAGAACTTTACCAACAACAACTCAAAGTAAACCTTTCTGACTGTCCTGGTTTCTTTCTACATGTGACAACAATCTTCTTATTACTTATTCTATGTCTACTCTATGGGGCAGGATGGTGAGATGAAACTCAATTTCCATGCTAAGTTTATCAAAAACAGACATCAAGTCTCACAAAAGACTTGGTCTGATTAGACCAAGGTTGAACTTTTCAGCCATAATTTCAGCACTGAAGTTAAATTAAAAAAAAAATTCAACACAAAAATACCATCTCCATGGTGAAGCACGGTGGTGGCATCATCATGCTGTGGTGTTTCAGTTGAAACCTTCAAGTTTCTGCTAAAACACTAATAATGAGAAGGAATTTCACCATTGAGCATAACAGCAACACAGCCCTGTCTGACAGGATTGTTTCTACATGTGATGCTAATCTGACATCATCTATACATGTCTCAAATATGGGACAAAAAGATAAGATGGAAGTCAAACGCCAATAAATCTATCAAAAAAAAAAAACCTACACTGAGTCTCACCAGGGCATTGTTGGAAAACATGCCATGATTTCTTCAGCAATAATTTCTCCCAATGTGTTTGGTTCAAAAATGACATTGTACCCTCCCCCCAAAACATCATCCCCATACTGAAGCATGGTGGTGGCATCGTCATTCTGTGACATTTCAGTTGAAACCCTCAGGCCCTGGTTAAAAAGCTGTCAATGAGGAGGAATTTCACCCTTCAACAGCGCAAAGCAAACCTTTGTCAAAGTCCTGGTTGTGCCTTATCCATGATGACAATCTCCTTAGTCCTCACATGTCCAAGTTATGGGACAGGAAGGCAGGGTGGAAGTCAAGCTCAGATAAAATCATTAGAAACCTACAACAAGTCTCCCAAAAGCATTGTGAGAAATGGAGACCAAGGAGATCAAGGTCAAAGTTTTAAGCCTCAAAAACAACACTGCACATCACCACAAAAACACCACCCTCCATAGTGAAGCATGGTGGTGGCATCATCATGCTTCTGTGCTTCATTTGGAATGGGGGTTTTAGTGAAAACAGGGAGTTAAAAACAGTTCCTAAAAAGCTGAATATGATGTGGAATTTCAGCTTTTATCATGACAACAACCTAAAACAAACCTCTAAACTAAATAAAGGTATTTATAAGGACAAAAAAATAGATAAATTTGCAAGAAAAAAGTTGACATTTTATGGTTAAAACCACCTCACAAATTTAGCTGTTTAACCCTCATTCTAAGGCTTAAACATCTTCGTCTCCATGCAGATTTTTGGTCAAAAACAACTCAAAATGATCTAAAATTTCCCATGATGTACAAATGAATAAATGTAAAATTGGTGCAAATGTGCAAGAATAAAGGTGCAAAAATATGATAAAAGATAGCAATTTAAAATTAAAAAAGCTGCAAATTATAATTGAATTTCATAGAATAAAAATGTAACCAGCATCCATGCAAATTTACAAGAAAAAGTTGAAAATTACATGAGAAAAGTAAATTTATAGGAAAAAAGTTGCAAATTTTGTAGGAAAAAATTGCAATTGTAGTAAAAAAAAAGTTGCAAATCTACAAGAAAAAAATATAAATTTGCTAAAAAAAAAGTTAAAAATTTATAGGAAAATAGTTGCAAAAAGTTACAAATTTGTGAGAAAAAATTGCAGATTTACAATAAAAACGTTACAGTTGAATAAAAATGTTGCAAATGTCTAATTTTTTCAGAATGATCTAAGCTTCCATGTTTTTCCCTTCAGACCTCCTCCATCCATCACTCCTCCACCCCCCCCTTCTCCTCCCAGGTCTCTCCATCCGTCACCGAGTCCACCCCCCACTCACCCTGACCCCTCCTTCACCTCCTCCTCCCCCTCCACATCTCATCATCATCATTACAGGTTAAACATCCAATCAGATCTGCACGTCTCAGCGGATGTTTGACTCACAAATTCTGGGCTTTTTTTTCCTTAAAAACTGGCAACTTTTTTCACAATCTTACTTTTGTATTAGTTAATTTTTTACTCCTAAATTTGCAGTTTGTTTCCCAGTAAGCAGACATCCAGACGGTGCATGAATGAATAAGTTCATGTGTGTCGGTGCAGATGTGTATTTCCCTGCGTCCTCGGCAGTAATCAGTGGTAATCCCTCATGTGTTGACCGTGACGGCGTGGGCAGAAATAGCCTCCTCTGTTTGGGCCGGCGGAGTCAGCGGGGCTGCCGTATAGAAATGATTCTGTGACATGGAATGAGGCCAGAGACGCTGACCCCATTACAGGAAAAAACCTCCTTATTTATTATTGTGGGGGATAACGTCTGCAGACTGGCAACCCGCCCACGGCCTGAGCCGTGTTGGCTGAAGACAAAAGGACAGGACGCCGAGACACGGGATGGTCAAAATAAAAACCAAAAGACAGGAACAGCTGCAGCGCCATCAGAAATGAGCCACAAATTCAGGACATGTTGTCGTGAACTGCACCTCAGAGCAGGGAGGCGAGACCCACACGCAGGACTGCAGTTTGTGAAATTTATTAAACAAACACCAAGACCAAAACAGTGCTCCAACCGAAATACAAAATAAACTTACAGATTCCGCACCAGAACAAGGGCTGGGTTCTGGTGGAGACGGGAGAAGGAAACTTAAGACTCTGGCAATGAGAAATGAAAATAACAGCCCTTAAATAGGATTAGAGACAATTAACACAAAAAGTAACCGGTGTGAATCACATGAGCGGGCTGGGGAGGAAATGACAGTCAGCTGTGAGTCATGAGGAGGGGAGATGGAGCTGACAGTTTGATGGGAGCCCTGCCCACAACCAAGGAGACACCCAGAAGTGCTCCTGACAACTGCAACCCCAGAGAGAGAAAGGAAAGAGAGGACACTGGCAAAACAAAGCGGAAACAAAAAAACCCAAATATGTAAATAACAAAACTGCACGGAATGTAAACAGGAAAATAAATCATACAATACCAAATACGTGAAAAACAAACTAAAAGAAAAAAACAAACCAAAAAGGCAAAGAGACAGAGCATGGTGAAATCCCCCGTGCTCACATCATGACACGTGCTATTAAAAAACTTTTTTTCCTGTAAATCTGCAACTTTTTTTTCATAAATTTGCAAAATTTTTCCTGTAAAGTTGTATTGTTTGTCTTGTAGAGTTGCAGCTCTTTTCATAAACTTGCCACTGTTTTCTCTTAGATTTGCAACTTTTTTCTCAAAAATTTGTTACTATTTTCTTATAAAATTTGCAACTTTTTCTTGTAGATTTGCAACTTTGTTCTCGTATAATTACAAGTTTTTCTCAAGGTGGTGAGGTGTGCTGTAGGAGTGACAGATGGATTCAAGGTGGGGGTGGGGTTACATCAGGGATCAGCTCTGAGCCCCTTCTTGTTTGCCATGGTGATGGACAGGCTGACAGACGAGGTCAGGCGGGAGTCTCCGTGGACCATGATGTTTGCAGACAACACTGAGAAGAAATCTCATGTACATCAGTATTCACAACCTTTGCCATGAAGCTCAAAATTGAGCTCAGGTTCATCCTGTTTCCAGTGATCATCCTTGAGGTGTTTCTACAGCTTAACTGGAGTCCACCTGTGGTAAATTCAGTTGATTGGACATGATTTGGAAAGGCACACACCTGTCTATATAAGGTCCCACAGTTGACAGTGCATGTCAGAGCGCAAACCAAGCATGACATCAAAGGAATTGTCTGTAGACCTCTGAGAAAGAATTGTCTCGAGGTACAAATCTGGGGAAGGGTAGAGAAAAATTTCTGCTGCTTTGAAGGTCTCAGTGAGCGCAGTGGCCTCCATCATCCGTAAATGGAAGAAGTTCAGAACCAGTTCAGCTTCCTAGAGCTGGCCGGCTGTCTAAACTGAGTGATCGGGGGAGAAGGGTCTTAGTCAGGGAGGTGACCAAGAACCCGATGGTCACTCTGTCAGAGCTCCAGCGTTCCTCTGTGGAGAACCTTCCAGAAGGACAACAGTCTCTGCAGCAATCCACCAATCAGGCCTGTATGATAGAGTGGCCAGACGGAAGCCACTCCTTCGTAAAAGGCACATGGCAGCCTGCCTGAAGTTTGCCAAAAGGCATCTGAAGGACTCTCAGACCATGAGAAACAAAATGCTCTGGTCTGATCAGACAAAGATTGATCTCTTTAGCATGAATACCAGGTGTCATGTTTGGAGGAAACCAGGCTCTACTCATCACCAGGCCAAAACCATCCCTACAGTGAAGCATGGTGGTGGCAGCATCATGCTGTGGGGATGTTTTTCAGCGGCAGGAACTGGGAGACTAGTCAGGATAGAGGGAAAGATGAATGCAGCAATGTACAGAGACATCCTGGATGAAAACTTGATCCAGAGCGTTCTTGACCTCAGATAGGAGTGACGGTTCATCTTTCAGCAGGACGATGACCCTAAGCACACAGCCAAGATATCAAAGGAGTGGCTTCAGGACAACTCTGTGAACGTCCTTGAGTGGCCCAGCCAGAGCCCAGACTTGAATCCAATTGAACATCTCTGGAGAGATCTGAAAATAGCTGTGAACTGACGCTTCCCATCGAACCTGATGGAGCTTGAGAGGTGCTGCAAAGAGGAATGGGAGAAACTGCGCAAAGGTAGGTGTGCCAAGCTTGTGGCATCATATTCAAAAAGACTTGAGGCTGTAATTGCTGCCAAAGGTGCATCAACAAAGTATTGAGCAACGGCTGTGAATACTGATGTACATGTGATTTCTTTATTTTTTATAAATTTGCAACAATCTCAAAAAAAACTTTTTTCACGTTGTCATTATGGGGTTTTGTGTGTAGAATTTTGAGGGAAAATGGATTTAATCCCTTTTGGAATAAGGCTGTAACATAAAATGTGGGAAAAGTGAAGCGCTGTGAAGACTTTCTGCATGGACTGTATGCTCTGGAGAGAAGAGGAATGAAAGTCAGTAGACACAAGACAAAATACATGAGTGTGAATGAGAGGGAGGCAGGTCAAGCGGTGAAGATGGAAGGAGTAGAGAGAGTGAAGGTAGATGAGTTTAAATACCTCAACGATCCAAAGCAATGAAAAATGCATGGGAGAGGTGAAGAGGAGAGTGCAGGCAGGGTGGAGTGGGTGGAGATGAGTGTCAGGGGTGATTTGTGACAGAAGAATAACAACTAGAGTGAAAGGGAAGAGTTTCAAGACGGTAGTGAGACCTGCTATGATGTATGGTTTGGAGACAGTGGTGCTGACAAAAAGACAGGAGGTGGAGCTGGAGGTGGCAGAGTTGAAGATGCTAAGATTTTCATTGGGGGTGACTAGGAGGGTCAAGATTAGAAATGAGTAAATCAGAGGGACAGCTCAGGTTGAGCAGTTTGGAGACAAAGTAAGAGAGGCAAGGCTGAGATGGTTTGGACATGTGCAGAGGAGGGATAGTGGAGATATTGGACAAAGGATGTTGAAGATGGAGCTGCCAGGCAGGAGGAGAAGAGGAAGACCACAGAGAAGATTGATGGATGTAGTGAAGAAGGACATGGAGAGGGTTGGTGTTACAGAGGAAGATGGAGGGATGGGGGGAGATGGAGGCAGATGATCCTCTGTGGAGACCCCTGAAGGGAGGAAGAAGAAGAAGAAGAAGAAGAAGAAGAAGAAGAAGAAGAAGAAGAAGAAGAAGAAGAAGAAGAAGAAGAAGAATTTTTTTCTCTAAAACTTGCAACTTTGTGCAACTATTTTCCTATAAATTTTCAACCATTTTCTTGTAAATTTGCATTTTTTTGATAATTTGCAAATTTTTCCATGTAGATTTGAATCTTTTTTCATACAATTACAATTTTTCCCACAAATTAATAACTTTTGTCATGTAAATTTGCAACATTTGTAAATTTCAAACTTTTTCCTTTACTTTTGTAAATATTCGACTTTTTTTTTTTTTTTTTTCAAATTTGCGCCACTGCTCTGGATGCCGGTTAAATTTTTATTCTCTGCTGCTAAACAGCTGTTATGAGTTTTCCTGTTAGGATGAGAGGAAACACCAACCGCAGAGGTCTGGACCCGCCCACCAACACCCAACACTTTCTATACCAGCAACAATGACAACCAGGAACGTCAAGAAGAACATCTCTTACGTGCAACAGTAGCCTGGCAAAAGGCCGAAGCTCTCCCACAAGCAGAGCAGATAACGGGGGAGGGAATGTAAAAGTGAAGGAGCCCAGACAAGCTGGCGGATGCCTGCAGAACAAGCAGAAGAAGAAGCTCCCACCACAGCAACGGCATGGGCCACAGACAAGAAAAGAAGCCAAGTGTGGAAGACGGCCGCAGGCTCCTGAAAAGGTCCTCAGACGCTGCTCCCTCACGCAGGTCCACAACACCACCGGGGGGTTTTCACCAAATTTAGCCTGACGTGCAAACAGATAAATTAGGTGCAAAGTTGCAGGAAAAAAAGGAGCAAAAATATGATAAAAGCTGGCAAATTAAAAATTAAAAAGTCGCAAATTACAATTGAATTCCATAGAAGAGAAATTTATCCTGCATGCAAATTACAAGAAAAAAGTTGAAAATTCATGCAAGAGAAAAATCACAAATTTATGAGGGAAAAAAAGTGCAAATCTACAAGAAAAAAATTACAAAGTTGTAGAAAAAAAGGTCATAAATTTTATGAGAAAACGCTTTTAAAAAACATTTACAGGATACTTTGCAAATGTAAGTCGTAAATTTACAAGAAAAAAGTTACAATTCAAAGAAAAATGGTGCAAATTTATTTTTTTAGACCATATAAAAGTGGAACTTCCTGCCGTCCAGCTTGGTGCTCAGCAAAAATGGCACAGAGGAGGTAAATGTGGGCGGCAGTGGCTCAGGAGGTAGAGCGGGTGGTCCGGTAAACAGAGGGTTGGCGGTTCAAATCCCGCTCTCCTCAGACATCCTGCCGCTGTGTCCCTGGACAAGACACCTCACCCACCCTGCCCCCAGTATGACACCGGTATCAATGTTCAGCAGTGGTCAGAGAGGCAGCTGGTGTGGATCGCAGCCACGTTTCTGTCAGTGTGGCTACAGAGGTAGCTTACCTCTACCATTGTCTGTGTAGTGGATGAATAATGGACTCATTGTAAAGTGCTCTGGATGTCTTGAAAGGCGCGATAGAAATGTAATCCATTATTTATTTATTTCTGCTTAGAGCTGATGCCTCAGATTCATTCCATTCAGTTATGTAGCTTGATTAAAAAAAACTGTCTGTTAGTCTGTGTGAGCTCAGAAGATCCCACCTTATCTTAGGTGGGTTCTGAATTAACGGGTTAGAACACAGCCGGTTCCCCAGAGTTTGGTGATTGTGTTGCTGCTGTGAGAGCCAGGACACGATAAAGTAGCAAGTCTTGTAGCTCAAAGCCCTAATGTGAGCCCTAATGAGTGCACAGCGAGCTAATGATGTACGATAAACATGCTGAGACAAGTGAGGAGCCGGCCCGCCTGGCCCGGGTCCAGGAACAGGCAGGAAGCTCCTCCTCCTCCTCCACAAACCTCATCTAATTCTGCAGAAACATCACGCTAATGCAGCCAAAGACTGCAGCTCAACGCGAGCACACAGCAGAGCAGCCTGGGTAAACTCATCTCACTTTAAACAGCCGCTCACGCCACCATCGTTTCAGTCACACTCCAGCTCAGCTTTAAATGGCTCCTAAAATATTCAGCACTGGAGATAGAAAAGGTGAATCATGAATGATTAAAGGCGGCATTATGACCAGCGCCACTCAAATTCTCGACCTGGGCCCCAGAGGAGCCATAAAGAGACGCCGCCATGCTAACTCAGCCGTAGACTCTCCCCCATCACAACAAGCAACACGGATGTTTGGAGAAAGAAGCTGGAAATTTAGATGAATAAAAAACGTCCATTTTTTTGTGAATAATGTAATGTACTTTATTTATATAGCCCTTTAAAACAACCCATAGGTGACCAAAGTGCTTTACAGAAAATAAAAAAGCATTAAAAACACGCAGAGCATTAAAAACAAATAACATAAACAAAAACAACCTAAAAATAAAATAAAAACAAATGCCAAGACAAATATCACCACTAGTGGGTATTAAAAGCCATCCTAAACAAATATGTCTTAAGCTCTGATTTAAAAAGGGCCAGGTCAGAGATAGCACGTAGGTCAGGGGGGAGATTATTCCGGAGCCTGGGGGCGACAACAGAACCTAGGGACATCCAGCAAAAGCTGACTGGTGACATCAAAGCCCTGGTCACGGACAGTCAAAGTCTCAGACATATAAACCGGAGCAAGGCCATTAAGAGCTTTAAAAACAAAAAGCAAAAGTTTAAAATTAATTCTAAAATGGACTGGAAGCCAATGAAGTGAATAAAGGATCGGAGTAATGTGCTCTCGCCTAGGTGTGTTGGTCAAAAGACGGGCCGCTGCATTTTGCACAAGTTGAAGGCGGCTGAGAGAAGACTGAGAGACGCCAACATAAAGTGCATTGCAGTAATCAAGTCGAGACTAAAGCATGGATGGCTATTTCAAGATCATGACGGCTCAGGAAAGGTTTGGCTTTGGATAACAAACGTAATTGATAAAAGCTCATCTTGACTACGTTGTCAATCTGTTTATCAAATTTTAAATGGCTGTCAAAAATCACCCCCAAATTTCTGACAGCTGAACTGAGCCTTAAAGAGAGGGTACCAAAACCAGCCGTTACAGTATCCCCAAACGCAATACATTCTGTTTTTTCTTCATTTAAGTGGAGAAAATTTTGGCTTAACCACAACTTAATATCAATGATGCAATCCAATAGAACACTTTTTGAGTTAGTTTGTTCTGGGTTCAAAGGCAAATAAAGCTGCAAATTGTCTGCATAACAGTGGAAAGACATGTTATGCCTGGCTATTATTGACCCGAGTGGCAGCATATATAATGAAAACAGAATAGGGCCAAGAATAGAGCCCTGTGGGACCCCACAGGAGAGAGAGGCACTAGAGGAGGACATGTCACCAATCATTACAGAAAAAGTTCTATTAGAAAGGTAGGATTCAAACCACTTAAGTGCAGTGCCATGGATGCCAAAATAGTGATTCAGGCAAGACAAAAGGATAGTATGGTCCACAGTGTCAAAGGCTGCTGTAAGATCTAGCAGCACTAAGACCACAGGACATTTGGCATCAACAGACATCATAATATCATTGTGCACCTTTAGCAGGGCAGACTCAGTGCTGTGACGAGATCTAAACCCAGATTGAAACTCTCAAAAATAGAATTGTCTTCTAAAAAATACTGCAACTGTATAAAAACAACTTTTTCTAAAACTTTAGATAAAAAGGGCAAATGAGAAATGGGTCTAAAATTAGATAAAACTGAAGGGTCAAGGTGCAGGTTTACAGGAAAAAAGCAGCAAGTTTTTGAGTAAAAGGTTGCAAATTTACAAGAAAAAAGTTGCAAATTTGTGAGAAAAAAGGTTGCGAAATTTTCAGAAAAAAGTTCCAAATCTACACAAAAAATTGCAAACATATCCACCTTATTCCAAGTTCCCATGATGCCTTGCATGATGTTAAAAAAAAACAATGACTTTGGCATCAGAAATGCGGGAACACGGCCTCTTGCACCTCAGAAACAGTAATATAATCAGACCACTTCCCATGACTATCCAGGAACAGGAAGATGAGCTAAACAGTGGCCTGGCAGACAGTAGCTCCGTTAGTCAGCTCCGCAGCTAAGATGCTAACACCGTAAACAAATCAAAGCGCTGAGATACTGTATATCAATGTCTTCACCTCAATAAAGTCGGCTGCATTTTGTTAAAAGATGTTGGACATAATCAGATTTACCTCAGAGCAGACGTTGAATCTAGTCAGAGCCACGAAGAACCTCAACACCATGCTGGGCTAATGTCGGGGTAAAACAGACAGCTGCAGCTGTTGGTTTTACCCCGACATTAAAATGCCCCTGCTGCTGTCATGCCCTGAATGCTTGTTATTTAACTTAACACGTACAGACCTTTTCTGACTACTGTTCAGAATTTTATTGATCTACATTTTGTGATAATTTAAAAATTAATGCATGCTGAAGCTGCTAATATCTAGTCCATATCGTTCCAAGGCAGTGCAACGGATGCAAAGAAACCCCCCAAAAAACTGTTTGATATCTTTCTTATATCGTTAAGCCTTAGGAAGCAAACTGTTCCTATTTTTATTTATTATTTTACTTCATGCAGCCTTCATTCTGGTGACATATATGACGGATAAACATCAGATTTGCGACATTCATACCAGTGAAAACGTACCTGCTGTGCTCCTGTGTCTGGACCTCGGATCACACCAGCAGTCCTTGTTAGTTTCCAGGGCAGGATCTAAGCATCTTCGGTGAGAAGCCTCCATTTATACAGTCTATGGCACAACCACCAACACCAGCAACAAGTGCCAGAACTACGCCAAAACATTCAGAAATACAAAAACTACAACAGATGAAATTAGCTGCCACTTGGGTGCAAAACACGTATGAGGACTATTCATTAAAATGAATTAGAAAATCATTTAAAAACGCTGTTTTAATGCCCCACTACTCCACTGTTGCTGACTGATTTAACACGACTTCAGCTGAAACCGGAAGCTCCGCCCATAATCGTTCCTACAGCGGCGCCCCCAGGAATAAGGTGGATAACAAAGAAATTTTAAAATTTTCAGAAAGAAATTGTAATTTTTGAGAAAAATGTTGTAGATTTATTAGAAAAAAGTTGAAAATTTTTGAGAAAAATGTTGCAAATTTTTAAGCAAAAAGGATGCAGGTTTCTGAGGAAAACTTTGCAATTCCAGAGGGAAAAAATAACAAATTTATAGGAAAGAAGTTGCAAATTTTTGAGGAAAAAAAAGTCACAATTTACAGGAAACAAAACTTGCAAATCCAGAAAAAAAGTTGACAGTTCATCACAGTTTTTGCGTTTCTGCTTAGAACTGGCATTCAGA
Source organism: Pholidichthys leucotaenia (assembly GCA_020510985.1). Lineage (NCBI taxonomy): Eukaryota > Metazoa > Chordata > Actinopteri > Cichliformes > Pholidichthyidae > Pholidichthys > Pholidichthys leucotaenia. Next base: position 7,411,971 of record CM035847.1, on the reverse strand, counting down.
TTAATTTTATTCAGCTACGTAACATGATTTTAAAAAGGTTTACGGTGACATTGGGGACAATTCTCTCCCTTTTCCAGGTGTGTGTGTGTGTGGGGGGGGGGGGGGGCTACCACCATGGTTTACACCTATGGCAGCTTAATCAGAAGGGTGGCCTGTGGTTGGGGGTCGTGTTATGTTGTAACTTGCAGACAGAGATGACACCACGAGTGGAGCTGAACACGTCTTCATTTTTACGCTGCTCTCAGTGCTACAGCCATGCTACAGCCGTGCTACAGCCATGCTACAGCCGTGCTACAGCCGTGCTACAGCTGTGCTACAGCCGTGCTACAGCCGTGCTACAGCCATGCTACAGCTGTGCTACAGCCATGCTACAGCCGTGCTACAGCCGTGCTACAGCCGTGCTACAGCCATGCTGCAGCCGTGCTACAGCCGTGCTGCAGCCGTGCTACAGCCGTGCTACAGCCGTGCATGCAGCCGTGCTACAGCCGTGCATGCAGCCGTGCTACAGCCATGCTACAGCCGTGCTACAGCCGTGCATGCAGCCGTGCTACAGCCGTGCTACAGCCGTGCTACAGCCGTGCATGTAGCCATGCTACAGCCATGCTACAGCCATGCTACAGCCGTGCTACAGCCGTGCTACAGCCGTGCTACAGCTATGCTACAGCCATGCTACAGCCGTGCTACAGCCGTGCTACAGCCATGCTACAGCCGTGCATGCAGCCGCTGGCAGAGCTAAGGCAGAAGAGACCGTCCCTCTACCAGCAGTCCCTTTATTGCCCACGGGGTTGGCGGAATCGGAAGGCGGAGCCACCGCCTGGTGCCACACAAATGAGAGCTCCAACATCCATCCATCCATCTTCTGCCACTTAATCCCTTTCGGGTCGCGGGGGGGCTGGAGCCAATCCTAGCATCTTTGGGCGAGAGGCAGGGTCCACCCTGGACAGATCACCAGTCCACGGCAGGGCCAACACAGAGAGACAGACAACCATTCACTCTCACAGTCACACCTAAGGACAATCTAGAATCCCCAGTTTGATGCCAGTTAACCTAACTTGCATGTTTTTGGCATGTGGGAGGAAACCGGAGAAATCCCGGAGTAAACCCACGCAGACACGGGGAGAACATGCAAACTCCACACAGATCACTGTTGGTTGGGGGCTGGGATGGAACCCAGGATCCCCCGGCCAAGGGTAAGAGTTCCAACAGTATAACCACATATATGAACAATAAGTGCATAATAGATAGCATCCCCCCCAACCCCCCTCCCACAGCTACTGCTTCTGGGCCATGAAAGTCCGTCACACCCTAAAGCTGATTGGCTGGACAGGTGGTCATGTGAACACATCCATCAGAGTCTATCAGAAAAAGGAAATCCTCTCATCACTTCGACAAGTGCAGAAGCTCTGCTGACGTGTCTACGTCCACCTGTGGTCAGTAACCCTGAACTCCACCCAACAATGTCAGGGAGCGCTGATGCTCCTCCAGAACCGAGCCTGCACTGTCCAGAATGAGCCGATGGAGGAGATGTTTTCAGTCCATCATCACTACTGAACTCAACACGCACAGGAGCCTCCATGGACCACAGCGTTAGCTAGTGGTGGAGCTGCTCCTTCCTCAGGATCCAAGACGGAATGAAAGAGCCCAGCATTCAGGAGAATCCACACAGGTTCCGTCGTGGTTTCCACGCTTGGGTTTTTTCTCACAGTCGTGTCCTTCTTTCCTGGCAAATCTGCAACTTTTTCCTCAGAAATTTCCCACTTCTTTGTGAATTTGCAACTCTTCTCTCATCTTTTGATTTTACTTTTCCCTCCTAATTTCCAACCTTTTTCATGTAAATTTGTGACTTTTCTTTCAAATTAGTGATTGGGGCCCACATGGACTCAGAAGGTGCCCAGACGGCTGCGCGTGACATTAACATTCCTCATCACATTTTAGGCGGCAGCAGCAGGAGAAAGGCTGAAAGCTGCGCAGTTTTGCCTCAGCGATGCTTCCTCCACAGCTGTGATTTTCTCACTGACGGTGTGAATGGAGCCGTCTTCATTCCTTCACATCAGAATCAGACCGACGTGTGAAAACCTTCCACACTCATAGGAGCGCCAACAGGAAGTCCTAATCACAGCAGCACAGAAACTAGCGGCGGCTTTTCATTCTGGAGCATCTGATGATTCATGCAGTCACATAAAAACAGCAAATTCAAGACTTTAAGACCATTTAAGGCCTCAGACTGGAGGAAAAGAGACAACTGATCAGAAAGAATGCATCATATTTACAAGGGGAAAATGCCATTTAGCAGAAACAAAATGGAGATTTAGAAGGAAAATGATGTTAATTTGAAAAGAAGTCAAAAATTTAAAATGAAAAACCCAAGAAAAAGATACAATTGTTCAAGGGAAAAAAGTTTCAGCTTTGCAGGAAATGGCTTCAGTTTCAAAAGAGAAAAACAATGCAAATGTGCATGAAAAAAGCCCTGAACTTCTGAGGGGGAAAAGATGCAGATTTGAAGGAAAATCACACAAATTTATGATTTAAAAAATCACTAATTTAAAAGAAAAGTCACAAATTTATATGAAAAAGGTTGGAAATTAGGAGGGAAAAGTAAAATCAAAAGATGAGAGAAGAGTTGCAAATTGACAAAGAAGTGGGAAATTTCTGAGGAAAAAGTTGCAGATTTGCCCGGAAAGAAGGACACGACTGTGAGAAAAAGAGCCAAACGTGGAAACCACGACCGAACCTGTGTGGATTCTCCTGAATCCTGGGCTCTTCTGTGACGTCAGTCGTGTGTTTAATGGTGTCTTCTGGGACCGTTTTAGCCAGTCCTTCTCTCCTACTTTACCACGCAGCAGCCTGGTGCAGCACCCACAGCTTCACTGAGCTGTACAGCTGTGCAATGACAGCACGGCCCATTCTGGTCTATTCTAAAGAAAGTTCAGAAGATTTCTCTGAACAATTAGCAAATTTAAAAAAATAACTGCAAAAAAAGTTTAAAGTTGAAGTTAAAGTCACAAATTTTTGAAAAAAGTTCAAAATTTATTAGAGAACTATTTTGGACATTTACAAGAAAAAAGCTGCCAATTAATGAGGGAAGGAGTCACAGGTTTTTGAGGAAAAGTGAAAATTTGCAAGCACATGAAAAAAATCATGAGGAAAAAGTTGTAAAATTAGAAATAAAAAGCAGTAAATTTGCGAGGAATCAGTAACAGATTTCCAAGAAAAAAATGTAGAAATTAAAAATGAAAAAAGTCACAAATTTACAAGAAAAAGTTGCACATTTATGAGACAAAAAAGTTGAAGGTCATTTTAATTCTTTAACAAAACATGTTTAGAGCAAACGTCTATGTGGGGCCCCCTAGTGGCTGAGGGAGCCTACTGCAGTTGTGTCACCTGATCAGAAACAGCCCTGAGCTTCATAAACAGTGAACCGACATGGTACATGGAATGGTGTAACCGACCAGCCTCTGACTCACCACTGTTACCATTATTCAAGGTTATTTGGGTTTTTCAGGGTTTTTCAGGATTATTCAGGGTTATTTGGGGATATTCTGGGATATTCGTGGTTGTTCTGGGATATTCAGGGGTTATTTGGGGATATATGGAGATATTTGGATATATTTGGGGCTATTCAGGGATATTCAGGGTTATTCTGGGATATTTGGGGATTTTCTGGGATATTCGGGGTTAATTGGGAATATTTGGGGATTTTCGGGGTTATTCAGGGATTTTCTGGGATATTTGGAGATTTGTGGGGATTTTCAGGGTTATTTGGGGATATTTGGGGATTTTCTGGGATATTCTGGGATATTTGGGGATTTTCTGGGATATTTGGGGTTATTCAAGGCTATTCTGGAATATTCAGAGTTATTCAGGGATATTCTGGGATATTCAAGGTTTATTTGGGGATATTCAGGGTTTTTCGGGGTTATTTGGAGATATTTGGGGGTATTTGGAGATATTCAGGGAAATTCAGGGATATCTGGGGTTATTCGAGGCTATTCTGGGATATTCAAAGTTATTCTGGGATATTCTGGGTTATTCAGGGTTATTTGGGGATATTTGGGGAAATTTGAGGCTATTCTGAGATATTCAGAGTTATTCGGGGATATTCTGGGATATTCGGGGTTATTTGGGGATATTTGGGGTTATTCAGGGATATTTGGGGATATTTGAGGCTATTCTGGGATATTCAGAGTTATTCAGGGATTTTTGGGGTTATTCGGGGATATTTGGGGTTATCCGGGGGTTATTTGGGGTTATTCGGAGATATTCTTGGATATTCTGGGTTTTTCAGGGTTATTTGGGGATATTTGGAAATATTCGAGGCTATTCTGGGATATTCAGAGTTATTCAGGGATATTCTGGGATATTCGGGGTTATTCAGGGATATTTCGGGATATTCGAGGATATTCAAGACTATTCTGGAATATTCAGAGTTATTCAGGGATATTCTGGGATATTCAGGGGTTTTTCGGGGATATTTGGGGTTATTCGGGGGTTATTTTTGGCTCCCTTCCTGTTCACCCTTTATACTGCGGACTTTTCACACAACACAACACACTGCCATCTACAGAAGTTCTCTGACAACTCTGCGATCATCGGTCTCATCTCCAACGGAGATGAAGCTGAATACAGAGGACTTATCCAGGACTTCGTGGACTGGTGCCATCGGAACTGCCTCCAGATCAACGCAAGGAAAACTAAGGAGCTGGTGGTGGACTGCCGCAGGCAAGGACAACCTCTCACAGCACCAGTAAATATCCAGGGAACAGACATTGAGATGGTGACATCCTACAAGTACCTAAGTGTTCATCTGAACAATAAACTAGACTGGTCACACAATACTGACGCACTCTACAAGAAGGGACAGCGTAGGCTGTTCCTACTGAGGAGGCTCAGGTCTTTTGGTGTACAAGGGGTGCTCTTGAAGACATTCTATGACATGGTGGTGGCATCAGCCATCACTTTTGGAGTGGTCTGCTGGGGCAGTGGCATTACAGCAGCCGATAGGAAGAGACTGAACAAACTAATCAAGAAAGCTAGTTCTGTCCTGGGGGAACGCCTTGACCCAGTGGAGGAGTTAGGAGAGAGAAGGATGGTGGCTAAACTGTCATCTCTGCTGGAGTTCAAGTCCCACCCTATGCAGGACATGCTGAACACACTGAGGAGCTCATTTAGCAGTAGACTACATCATCCTAGGTGCGTGACCAAGAGGTTTCGCAGGTCCTTCCTACCTACGGCTGTTAGACTGTATAACCTAAGCAGGGCTGCTCGCAGAGATAGCAAAAAAACAAAAAAACAAAAACGTGACGACCTAATACTATTGAATGCAAAGGACGGAATAGACTTACACAAATGGTCCCCTCCAGTATACAACTAGGAAAATACCAGTTGCTACAGAGGGTGACAATATGTATGGGTACATATTCATACCATGTAGGGTAACTAAATAGACGGTTATGCTGTTTAGTCCATCTAGCTACAATGCTCCGCACTGTGTTTATATATTATATATTTATGTGTAAATATGTAGCTATATTCACTGCTCTTATTTTCTTATCTTCTAAATTATTGCTCTGAGTGTTGCTATCCCTGTGCTGTTGCAATCGTGGAATTTCCCCATTGTGGGACTAATAAAGGCTTATCTTATCTTATCTTATCTTATCTTATTTGGGGTTATTCGGATATATTCTTGGATATTCTGGGTTTTTCAGGGTTATTTGGGAATATTTGGGGATATTCAAGGCTATTCTGGGATATTCAGAGTTATTCAGGGATATTCTGGGATATTTGGGGTTATTCGGGGTTATTTGTGGATATTTGGGGTTATTCAGGGATATTTGGGGATATTCGAGGCTATTCTGGGATATTCAGAATTATTCAGGGATATTCTGGGATAGTCGGGGTTATTTGGGGATATTCGGGGTTATTCGGGAGTTATTCAGGGATGTTCTGGGATAGTCGGGGTTATTCGGGATATTTGGGGTTATTTGGTGATATTTGGGGTTATTCGGGGATATCTGGGGATATTTGGGGATATTTTGGGATATTCAGAGTTATTCAGGGATATTCGGAGTTATTCTGGGTTATTTGGGGATATTTGGGGATATTCGAGGCTATTCTGAGATATTCTGAGTTATTCAGGGATATTCTGCAATATTCGGGGTTATTCTGGGATATTCAGGGCTATTCAGGGATATTTGGGGATATTCTGGGATATGCTGGGATATTCGGGGATATTTGGGGATATTTGGGGATATTCAAGGCTATTCTGGGATATTCAGAGTTATTCAGGGATATTCTGGGATATTCGGGGTTATTCTGGGATATTTTGGGATATTTGGGGATATTTGGGGATAGTCGGGATATTCGGGATTATTCAGGAATATTTGTGGTTATTCAGGGATATCCGTGGTTATTCGGGGGTTATTTGGGGTTATTTTGGAATATTCAGGGTTATTTGGGGATATTAGGGGATATTCTTGGATATTCTGGGTTATTTAGGGTTTAGCGTTTTGTCTCCAGTCACACAGCAGCATCAGTACCAACATGTCACCCTTCTTCTTCCTTCTGATGTTACGTCTTCAAGGATCTCATCAATTTCTCTGTTTTTTTCTCATAAAATTCTTATTTTTTTCTTGTATATTTAAACAATGTAAACCTCTGACTTTGAATGAATGCATGAATCTTTATTTCGGATAGTACAGGTTAAAAGAAACTGAATAATATAACAAAAGGGGAAAGAAAATCCAACAAGGTCAAATTAGACAATAACTCCTCTGATTATACAGTTCAACATAAGTTATCCGAAGTGGGTGATGGCTGAAACCGCAGCTTATATTGCCCACCCATATTCCATCCAAGAATTCAAAACAAAAAAAACAAAACAAGAGCGATTACAATTCAGAACGAAGCTAAGACAAAATGTGACAAAAAAAACTAAGCTACAACACAACACAGGCTGGATATGACAATCCTTTTGTGATTTTACATGTCATCTTGTATATATGTTTGGAGTATTTCTTCCTTTAGTTTTTGTTTAAATTGTCCAAGCGTTGTACATGATTTTAATTCAGGTCCAAAATCGTTCCATAATCTGACTCCTTGCACTGATACACAGTGTTGCTTGGTGGTTGTTCTCACTGAAGGTTTTTGAAATATACATGTTCCTCTGAAATGATATTGTTTCTCCCTTATTTGGAACAACTTTTGAATGGGGTGTTTTCACAAAAACATTTTAACAGCAGGAGTCACAGCAGGAACTTTTCACGTATTCAGGACTGTTTAAATCATTATCAGGAGAAAGACATAAAAACACAAAAAGCACAAGCATGGCATGCCTTGAACAGGATGAAGAATATCTGGGAGTCAAGAATGTCGAGAAATCTAAAGATCAGATTCTTTCTAGCGACCATAGAGTCCATCTTGTTATATGGATGTGAAAGCTGGACAGTAACATCACAGATAGAACGCTCTCTAAATGGTACCTACACTTGCATGCTGAGGAAAGTGCTCAACATAAAATGGTGGACGCATCCAACCAACACAGAGTTGTATGGTGACCTTCCCCCAGTGGGGAACAAAATAGCAGCAAGGAGAATGCAACTTGCTGGACACTGCCACCGCCACCCGGAAATGAGTGTCCACAAACTAGTCCTGTGTCAACCACCCACGGTCAACGCACCAGAGGGAGACCACGACAAAGCTATGTGGAAGTCCTAAGGCAGGATGAAGGTGGAGTCACTGTAATGAAACTGGGGATAGTAACTGATGATAGAAAGGTTTAGAGGAGGCATGTGGTCGCTCGCCTAATGGCGACCAAGTAAGTAAGTAAGTAAATCATTATCACACTTTACTGTCATGGCTGTTTCTGAAACATGCTTAAATGAAGAACAAACTACTATGGTTGAGATTGACGGTTATGATTTGTTCTTATTTTGCCGAACTAATAAGAGGGAGGAGGGGTTGCATTATATATAAACTCATCACTACAAACTAAACTTGTCAACAAAATGACATTTACTGTAACTCATCTAATAGAATGTGTAACTGTAGAAATTCAGTTAGAGAAATCCAAAAACATAATCATAAGCTGCATATACAGATCACCTGGATCATGCATAGAAGCATTTAAAGATAAACTGACAGATTTATAATAATGGATTAGATTTATATGGCACCTTACATGTCAAGAGACATCTCAAAGTGCTTACAGTGAGTCCATTATTCATTCACTCCACAGACAGACATTGACAGTGGTAAGCTACCACTGTAGCCACAGCTACAGCACTGCCAATCCATGCCAACAGCCTCTCCAACCACCACCGAACATTTATACATATTCATACCCAGTGTCATGGACACTGGAGGCAAGGTGGGGAAAGTGTCTTGCCCAGGGACACAACGGCAGGATGGCTGGGGAGAGCGGGATCCAAACCACCAATCTTCTGGTTACTGGATGACTCGCTCCATCTCCTGAGCCACTGCTGTCCACATTTCCCTCATCTGTTCCATTTTTGCTGAGCACCAAGCTGGAGGGCAGGAAGTTCAATTTTTACATGGTCTTTGGCATGACCCGGCTGGGACTTGAACCCCGACGTCCCAGATGTGGGGCGGATGCTCTACAGAACAAACTCTGGATTTATACAACATTTGCAATAGTGAGGCTCTTTTTATATGTGGAGACTTTAATATTGATTCATTGAATCCTCATGGAAACATACAAACTGAAGAATTTATTAAGACAATGTACTGCATGAGTCTGTTTCCCTCAATTACACATCCAACTAGAATTAGCTCTGCTACTCTTATAGATAATATGTTCATTAATGTTGCTGATTGGAAATTATGGCAATAGTCATGCATGATATAAGTGATCATCTGCTAGTTTTTTTTAGGTGTCGAAATTAGAAACAAAATTCCAAAAGAAGTCAGTGTCATTATCGAGGCACATCCACGGACCATGCCCACACTTTATGTTCATTTTGGGTTCCTCATTCTTTCCCCTTGAATATTATTAGTATTGTTAGTATTATTATTATTGTCACTATTAAGTGTCCTTAGTGCTCCTCAGTCCTTAGTTGACTTTTACTTTGAAGTATATTCTGGGTTGTTTAGCGTTACTGTTCTTCATTTCCTGTTATCATCATTGACTCCTTAGTTCCTAATTAGCCACAGCTGTTCCTTATTCTGCTAATTATGTTCATGCCTATTTAGCTGACAGTGCTCTGGACCTCAGTACAGTGTCCACGTCATTCCTGCCTGTGACACAAGCTCGCTTCACATTATTATTACACTGAATTAAGTTGTATCTGCCATTATGGTCTGTATTTGGTTTTCTGCTCATAAGCTGCTTTATTTTGTCAATAAATGTGCCAAAATATCACCCAGTGACTGAGTCCTTCTTCATGCCCCGAAGGGGCGATCACGACAGTCAGAACCAGTAAGATGACAAGAAATTTAACTGAAGGTGCATTAGAAATGCTTAAAGCCAACCTGATCAAACAAGACTGGACAACAGCTTATTCAGAGAATACAAATGAAGCTTGTGAAAACTTTTTAGAAATAATAACTTGTATAACAAAAACTGCCCTCTAACAGAAAAAGCGATCATAACTAAAGATGCTAAACCTTGGTTAACTAAAGGTTTACAAAATATTTGTAGAATGAAATATGTATTATTATATTATAAGAATTTTTAAAGCAGAGAGCAACAGAATGAGAAAATAAATATAACAAGAATAAAAATAAATTAACATGGATATTAAAATAAAATAAAAGAACATACTACAGTAATTTACTGAAAAATAATAAAGAGATAAATACTTGGAGAATTTGGAATGAGATCACTAAAAAGGGAAAAAGTAAAGCAAACTCTTTATTTTACTGCAAATAACAACATGATGATCAGAGATAATGAAATCATTGCTGATAAGTTCATTAATTTCTTTGTAAATATAGGACTACATTTGGTTAACAAAATTAAAATGCTCAACCATAAAGACAGAGATACAGCTGAACTAGACAAAAAGAGTAATACCATATTTATTACAGGACCAGATGAAACAGAAATAATCAATATAGTACAAAAATGAAAGAGCGAAAAATCTACAGACTGGAATGAATTCAGTTTGGTTGTAATAAAAAATGCTGTTGAACTTGTATCAGAGCCATTGGCACATATATTTAATCAATCATTGTACAAAGGAAAGTTCCCTAATAAAATGAAAATTGCCAATGTAATCCCATTACACAAATCTGGAGATAAACCTTTGTTTTGTAATTATCAATCAGTTTCATTACTCTGCCAGAAAGAGACAGAAGACTGCAAGGTGGTTGTGAATTTTGCTAAAAGGATGGAAATGGCTGTGGTGAACACACACTTCAAGAAGAGAGAGGAACATAGGGTGACTTACAAGAGTGGAGGAAGGTGCACACAGGTGGACTACGTCTTATGCAGAAGGAGAAATCTGAAAGAGATGGGAGACTGCAAGGTGGTGTCAGGGGAGAATGTAGCTAGACAGCATCAGATGGTAGTCTGTAGGATGACTTTGGAAAGCAAGAAGAGGAAGAGAGTGAAGGCAGAGCCAAAGATTAAGTGGGGGAAGTTACAGAAGGAAGAAGGTCGCACAGAGTTCAGGAAGGAGTTGATACAGGCTCTGGGTGGTAGGGAAGAATTCTCAGATGACTGGGAAAGTACAGCTAAAGTATTGAGGGAAACGGGTAGAAAGGTCTGTGGTGTATCCAGTGGACAGAGGAAGGAAGACAAGGAGACCTGGTGGTGGAATGAGGAGGTGCAGGAAAGTATTCAAAGGAAGAGGTCAGCAAAGAAAAAGTGGGATAGTCAGGGAGATGAAGAAAGTAGACAGGAGCATTTGGAATCTAGGCGAATGGTAAAGAGAGAGGTGGCAAAGGCAAAGGAAAAGGCATATAGTGAGTTGTATGAGAGGCTGGACACGAAGGAAGGAGAGTGTCTATGGGCATTACAGCCATGGGCAAACTACGGCCTGGGGGCCATATGCGGCCCGTTAAGCTTTTTAATCCGGCTCGTCAAACTTGAAGAAATTATATTAATAAACCTTAATGTTTTATTTTCCCTGCAATTCTCATGTTTTCCCACTAGATGGCACACTCTAGATACATTGACCTTTGTTGAGGTGCTGTGCATTACTCCACATTTGCGCTTTACTCTTTGACCCCTCAGCCCTTCTGTAAAGATGAGCGGACCTCATGAACATCAGCAAAGGCAGCCACAGATCAGTTAACCCTTAGATGCTTGACCAACCAATTCCAACAGTCTTCCATGAGTGTGGTCAAAATGACCCCAACTAGAATGTGTGTGTTTTATGCTGTAAACTTAAGAAATTTCTTTCATTTTGGTTAAATATGATTATTTTTTATTATATTTTGGCTGATTATTATTATTATTATTATTATTATTATTATTATTATTATTATTATTATTTTAAATTATATTTTGGTCAACAAAAGAAGGGGACAGCTTGGGGTCATTTTTGACCCCACATATGGAAAAGTGTGGTACTGATACAAAAAATGCTATTAAAAAATATAACAATTAGATACAAATCCAAATGGCCTCATGTCAAAGACAACCTATTTGAGGAATACATGGAAGATTAAATGATAAAAAATTAAAATTACAAAGATATTGCAAAAAAAAAAAAAAACCGCTGGGGTCATTGTTGCCCCACTTATGCATCTAAGGGACCAACACCTCAGATCCATCCTGAGAATCGCCACAACAAAACTAACTGCAGACTTTGATGCGCTGGCTAAAAAGAGAGACCAGCAACACTGTTCCCACGAAAACTGAAAGTAAGTTTCTCCATTGTGTTATGTAAAAAATGCATTTAAAAAATAATTTGTTCAATAAGCCTTACATGCTACACATCATTTCTGTTATGGGGTGCAAAATAAACAATGCGCACCAGATCAAATATAACGCGCTCCGCATCCTGGCGCGCCGTGACTCTGTTCCGTCCTTGCGCTGGTTGCTGTTGAGTTTTGGCGCTGGGGACGAACATTGAATAGAAGAAGAAGGACAAGAGCATCTGCATCTCCTACCGTTTTTGAAATAAGGACCATCAGGAGGAGAGTGATGATGATGATGAGATCCTGACGGATAACAGAACTTTCAGTGCTTTTAAATAGTAACTGTTAGTAATAAAAAAGCTGTATTTCATTCATTTAATTTTCAGTGTTTTAAGAGTCATTTCAATAAAGAGCTGAGTACCGTTGGGCTTCAAAGACAGATATTTTTTTGTAATGCCTTTGTTCATTTTCAGTTGATATTAAAGGAAATGTTTTCTACAACATCCCATGATATATTTTTTTCTCCTATGAGGTGGGCCACCAAAACACTCCATCCATCTGCTCCTGGTCTGGCCCCTCTGTCAAATTTTAGAACCCATTGTGGCCCACTAGTCAAAAAGTTTGCCCACCCCTGGGCTAGACAGAGAGATGGAGCTGGAAAGGATGAACAGCAGGTTAGTTGATTAGGAACAGAAATGGTGATGGACTAACAAATGAGGAGAGTGTGTTGAGAAGGTGGAAGGAGAACTCTGAAGAGTTGATGAATAAAGAAAATGAGAGAGAGAGGAGGATGGATGAAGGAAAGATGGTGAACAAGGAAGTCCCAAGGATTATCAAGGCAGAAGTGAGGGCAGCTTTGAAGAGGATGAAGAATGGAAAGGCGGTTGGTCCAGATGACATACCTGTGGAGGTATGGAGATGTTTAGGAGAGATGGCAGTGGACTTTTTAACCAGATTGTTAAACACAATCTTGAAGAGTGAGAGGATGCCTGAGGAGTGGAGAAGAAGTGTTTTGGTACCAATTTTCAAGAACAAACATGATGCTCGGAGCTGTAGTAACTACAGAGGAATAAAGTTGATCAGCCACACTATGAAGATATGGGAAGGAGTTGTTGAAGCCAGGTTAAGAGGAGAGGTGACAATCAGTGAGCAGCAGTACGGTTTCATGCCAAGAAAGAGTACTACAGATGTGATGATTGCTCCAAGAGTGCTGATGGGGAAGTATAGAGAAGGTCAGAAGGAGTTGCACTGGGTCTTTGTGGATCTAGAGAAAGCAGATGGTAGGGTGCCAAGAGAGGAAGTGTGGTACTGTATGAGGAAGTCAGGAGTGGCAGAGTAGTATGTGAGGGTGGTGCAGGACATGAATGAGGATAGAAGGATGGTGGTGAAGTGTGCTGTAGGAGTGACAGATGGGTTCAAGGTGGGGGTGGGGTTACATCAGGGATCGGCTCTGAGCCCTTTCTTGTTTCCATGGTGATGGACAAGCTGACAGATGAGGTCAGGCAGGAGTCTCCATGGACTGATGATGATGATGTTTGCAGACGACATTATGATCTGTAGTGAGAGTAGGGAGCAGGTGGAAGAGAACCTGGAGGGGTGGCAGTATGCTCTGGAGAGAAGAGGAATGAAAGTCAGTAGAAGCGAGACAGAATACATGAGTGTGAATGAGAGAGAGGAAGGTGTAACGGTGAAGATAGAAGGAGTAGAGGTAGTGAAAGTAGATGAGTTTAAATGCTTGGGATCAACCATCCAAACTGATGGAAAATGCACAAGAGAGGTGAAGAAGAGAGTGCAGACAGGGTGGAGTGGGTGGAGGTGAGTGTCAGGGGTGATTTGTGACAGAAGGGAAGCAACTATAGTGAAAGGAAAGATTTTCAAAACGGTAGTGAGACCTGCTATGATGTATGGTTTGGAGATGGTGGTGCTGACAAAAACACAGGAGGTGAAGCTGGAAGTGGCAGAGTTGAAAATGCTAAGGCTGCATTCACACTAGGATAGTCCCTGGGTCTCGGTTTGATTTGGCAGGGAATGCCGAGAATTTTCACACCTTTCATTCACACAGCACTTTCTCAAGCAGACTAAACTGCCTGGACAACCTCACACACTTACAACAACTGCTCGTTTGGGGCACTGTAGCCAAAACCACCACTGACCAGGAAGAAACAAATCTAGGCGGAGAAGAAAAATCTGGCTTATCGATTGGCCAGGACCAAAAACGGAAATCTGTTCCCTTCAGCCGGGTTGTTTGTCCGGCACAAACAAACGATGGAGCAGCACAAAATTTATGCAGTCTTGGGGTTTCTGTTTTTACTTGGGTGTAGACACGTATTATTGTCTTCACAACACGCTGCCCAGCATGAGCAGCAGGCAAGGCAGCCAACTATCCAGCTTGTTGCTCTGTACATGAGATGAATGCAGGAAGGCCGGAGCTGAAGCCGAAGGAGGTGAAGGAGAGCGGGAGACGACGACGACGTGCTGCTGTGGCGACACAGAGGGAGACGGAGGTATTCGATGCTTTAAAAGTTTTAAGATCACATATATGACCGTAAACCATACATGAGAGTGAATTAATCACGCTCCTCAGAAATCGGAACCGCACTATTAACTAAAACCGGTCTGGCAGGAGTTGTGTATCTTTCCATAGTACTTTGTAAAAAGAACTTGGTTATCAAGCACTGTTAAAAGCAGAGTGACAAAGGAATTCACGATTCAAAGATTTTATTTGCCAATGCTACTATACATATAGGACATAGAGGATAATTGAAATGGCGTTTCTCTCTCTTCTTTGGTGTGCACAATATAAAAAAGAAAAAGGAATAAGGCTGGAAAAATAACAACAGTATGCACAGCAATGCTACCTGTAGTGCAAATGACCCAGACCTCCCATAGTGCAAATGAAGATAAGCGATTAACGATGAAACCCAGCAATCCTATATACAGAAAAGTTGAGCAGTAATACTCGCAGTACCAAGTTCAATGTGGTAGTGTAGGTGCAGACAGTGACAGATGGGACTGCACATGAGCAATACTGCAATAACAGACAGCAGCAGATATGGCATTTGTGCAAATGGTTGCAGTAAAGTGCAGAGACATACAGCAGAAAAAGTATTACTGTTGGTGTGCCAGTCTTTCTGTGCCAACAGCTGAGGTAGTTATTGTGTGGGTAAGTGCGTTAAGGTCTGGGGGAGGGGGGAGTGGACAGAGTTCAGGATCCTGATGGCCTGGTGAGCAAAGCTGTTTAGCAGTCTTGTGGCGTGGGCCCGGAGACTGTGGTACCTTTTCCTCGGAAGCAGGGGGCTGAAGAGGGACTGTGAGGGGTGGGAGGTGTCACCTGCAATGTTGATGGCTCTGCGGGTGAGGCAGGTGAGGTAGATGTCCGAGACGGGGTGCAGAGGGGCACCAATGATCTTGCTGGCAGCTTTCACTGTGCGTTGTAGGGTCTTCCAGCAGGCGGTGGTGCAGCTTCCATACCACACCGTGATGCAACTGGTGAGGATGCTCTCAATGATGCCCTGGTAGAATGAGCACATGGTGGGGGATGGGACTCGTGCTCTCCTCAGTTGGCGGAGGAAATGGAGGCGAGTTTGAGCCTTCTTGTCCAGTGATGTGGTGTTGTTGGACCAGGAGAGGTACACTCCCAGGAACTTGGTGCTGCTCACCCTCTCCACAGCTGCACAATCGATGATCAGAGGGGGGTGCTGTGTGTGTGTGTGTGTGTCCCCTCATGAAGTCAACCACAATCTCCTTGGTTTTTCTCACGTTCAGGAAGAGATTATTGTCTTTACACCACTGGACCAGTTGGCTCAACTCATTTCTGTAGTTGGCCTCCTTGTTGTTGGTGATGAGGCCCACCACCATCCTGTCATCATAACTTGATGATGTGATTGGTGCTGTAGGCTGGTACACAGTCATGGGTCAGCAGGATGAAGAGCAGCGGGCTGAGCACGCACCCTTGTGGGGCCCCTGTGCTCAGTTTGATGGTCTGGGAGGTGTTGGCACGTTCTGTGGCCTCCCTGTGAGAAAATCCAGCACCCAGTTACAAAGAGAGGTTCTGAGTCCCAAGTGTCTGAGTTTTGGTATCAGGTGCTGGGGGATGATTGTGTTGAATGCTGAACTGAAGTTCAAGAACAGCATTCACACTTAGGAGTCCTTTGAGTCCAGGTGGGTGAGGGCTGGATGGAGAGCAGCAGCGATGGCATCTTCTGTGGATCTGTTTGACCTGTATGCAAACTGAGATGGGTCGTGTGAAGAGGGGGAGGATGGACTTGATGTTCTGCATGACCAGCTGCTCAAAGCACGTCATTATGATGGGGGTCAGTGCTGCAGGCCGGTAATCATTGTAGCTGGATGGGACGGGCTTCTTTGGGACTGGTATTATGGTGGCAGTTTTGAAACATGTGGAGACAACAGCTTGACTCAGGGAGATGTCGAAGATGTTGGCCAGGACATTCTTGAGCTTCTCTGCACAGTTCTTCAGAACGCGACCTGGCATGTTGTCTGGTCCAGCTGCCTTACATGGGTTGATCCTGCCAAGGGTCCTCTTCATGCTAGCCGGATCTGGACTTATGGCCTGCTCGTCTGGAGGAGGAGTGGTCTTCTGTGCTGATGTGCTGTGTTGTGCTTCAAAGTGGCTGAAGAAGTCATTTAGCTTGTTAAGCAGTGTGATGTCACTCTCACAGGTCTGAGGTGGAGGTTTGTAGTTGGTGTGGGTCTGTATGCCACGCCAGAGAGAACGTGCCTGTCACTTTTCCTCCTTGATACCACAGGACAGGTTGGTCCTAGCTGTTGTTCATCCTGCAGTGTCACCAGCCCTGAAGGCTGCATCCCAAGCCCTCAGGGGCCCGTGCACCTCTGCTGTCATTCATGGCTTCTGGTTGGCACGAACAGTGATGGTTTTGCAGTGAGTGACATCATGACATCATCATCACCATGGGCTGCACGGTGGCGCAGTGGTTAGCACTGCGGCAGCACAGTTTACCCTCGGCTGGGGGATCGCGGGGATCATGAGATCGTGGGTTCGATCCCAGCCCCCGGCCAACAGTGATCTGTGTGGAGTTTGCATGTTCTCCCCATGTTTGCATGGGTTTACTCCAGGATTTCTCTGGTTTCCTCCCACAAGCGAAAAACATGCAGGTTAGGGAGTTAAGGGGCGCTTGTGCATGCAGCAACCGGCAGCTGGTGGCTTGTCACCGGACTGCAGAACAAATCTACCTACGGGTACAAAATAAGTCCAAAAAAAAAATCAATGCATTTTGCTAGGTTTGCTACAACAACCTGTGTACTCCTCCAGGTTTGTGTGTCCATTGTGAGTGGCTGCATGCTTGAAGGTGTCCCAGTCTGTAGTGCTGAAGCAGTTTTTGCATATTTCTGTATTAAATCCAGGCAGCGCGGTGGAGCAGTGGTTAGCACTGCAGAGCACAGCAACTCACCCTTGGCTGGGGGATCCTGGGTTCGATCCCAGCCCCCGACCAACAGTGATGTGTGTGGAGTTTGCATGTTCTCCCCGTGTCTGCGTGGGTTTACTCCGGGATTTCTCTGGTTTCCTCCCACAGGCCAAAAACATGCAAGTTAGGTTAACTGGTAGACTGGTAGGTAGACTGCTGAACACTAAGTGACTTATTGACTCTCGTGCACCATGTACAGCAGCTCAACCAGACTCATGTCAATCATCACTGTTTTCTTCCTGCATTACCGACTGCACTATATAGTTCTCCACAGTATCTGCTGCTGGCTAATATATATTTTAACTGTTGACCAGTATCACTTAATCTTATCCTACACTTTATTACATGTATAGTTTATTTCTCTTATCTTATCATGTTTAATGTTGCAGCATTGTACCGAGACAAATTCCTAGTTTGTGTACTACATGAACAATGGCAATAAACCTGATTCTGATTCTGATTCTGATTCTGATTCTGATTCTGAACTGGCATCAACTGGGGATTCTAAATTGTCCTTAGGTGTGACTGTGAGAGTGAATGGTTGTCTGTCTCTCTGTGTTGGCCCTGTGATGGACTGGCGATCTGTCCAGGGTGTACCCTGCCTCTCACCCAAAGATGCTGGGATAGGCTCCAGCCCCCCCGCGACCTGAAAAGGATTAAGCGGAAGAAGATGGATGGACGGATGGATGGAATAAATCCTTTATAAGTTCATCCACAAAAAACACTTTTTATTTAATTAAAAACTTGATCCAGTAACACTATCAACATTTATGTAATTACTTTGTGTTAACATGCACTTAAATGTGCACAAATGCATATGTGTGCATGTGTGGTAGCCTTTATGCTGTCTTAACTGCTCTTAATAGCTATGATGCCACGGTCTTCACAGTGGATCCAGTCATGTCCCTGCAGCTGGTGGCAACATATCAGCGACAGCTGGGACGACAGAGACTGGCAGCTGAACTTCCGACTGAGAAGAAGGTCCTTCATGGAGCTGTGTGACGTCCTGTGGCCAGTTTATTATAATAGGAAAGGCTTTTATTCTGTCGTGGTGCAGGGTGTGGAGGACCACAGATTAAAATTCTGGGACATTAATGCTGGCTGGCCAGGTAAGGTCCATGATGCCAGAGGGTTTTTGCCAGTTGCTCTTTGTACCATCAGGGCCAGAATGGTCCACTGCTCCCAGACTGGACTGAGACACCTGAAGGTGTGGATGTGCCACTAGTTATTCTTGGTGATGCTGTATACCCTCTCCTATCCTGGTTGATGAACTCATTTCCCGGGGGCGGAGGTGCAACACGGGATCAAACCCAGTGTAACCATCGGCTCCGTCAGGCCAGGATGACTGTCCAGAGGGCCTTTGGACGTTTAAAGGGCAGATGGAGATGCCTCCTCAAAGGTGCGATGCACATATTTCCCTGGTTAGCCACATCATTGCAGCGTGTTGTGTGCTGCACAACTTCTGTGACGTGCACAAGGAAGACGATGAGCCTGCTGTGGATAAAGATGGTCTGTTGGAGCCTCACAGTCACCATCGGGCCAACAGAGGGGCCACATCAGAAATGTACTGTGTGCCTATTTTGGACAATGAGGGGCTCGGCTGTGTGTGGAGAGGAAAGGGAAGGGAGTTTTTCCTCTCCACTGTCGCCAAGTGCTTGCTCACAGGGGATCGCCTGATTGCTGGGGTCTTTCTGCAACTGTGGGGGTTCCCCCTATAGTTGATAGTGCTATGAGATGACTGTTGTTGTGAAATGGCGCTATATAAATAAAGTTGAATTGAATTGAATTGAATTGAATTGAATTGAAAAACTCCCTTTTAACAGGAAGAAACCTCCAGCAGAACCAGGCTCAGGGAGGGGCAGTCATCTGCTGCGACTGGCTGGGGGGTGAGGGGATAGAGAAAATGAAAAGAACAGACATGTAGAGAGCAAACAGCACGATGGGGACTCAATCCATGGGAGAGAACAAACAGATGTTAATGACCAGCAAAAAAAAAAAAAAAAAAATATTTCATTGAGAGTGAAGAAAGGAGTGAAGCCCAGTGCATTACTGGAGGTCCCCCGGCTGACTAAACCTATTAGCAGCATAACTAAGGGAGGGTTCAGAAACACATGATCCCTCCCTAATTGTAGGCTATATCAAAAAGGTAGGTTTTAGCCCTATTCTTAAAAACAGAGATCGAGTCTGACTCCCAAATCCAGATTGGCAGCTGGTTCCACAGGAGAGGAGCTTGATAACTGAAGGCTCTGCCTCCCATTGTACTTTTGGAGATTCTAGGTATTACATGTAATCCAGCATTTTGGGAGCGTAGTGCTCTGTTAGGATAATAGGGTAACATCAGATCTTTTAAATAAAAAGGGGCCTGATTGTTTAGAGCTTTGTAAGTGAGAAGAAGGATTTTAAACTTAATTCTAAACTCTATGGGAAGCCAATGAAGGGAGGCCAGAACCGGAGAGATATGATCTCTCTTTCTAGTACCTGTTAAAACTCTTGCAGCAGCATTTTGGATCAGCTGAAGACTTTTTAAAGATGTTTTAGGACAGCCTGATAATAAAGAATTACAATAATCTAATCTAGAGCTAACAAAATCGTGGATCAGTTTCTCAGCATCACTCTGAGACAAGATGCTCCTAATCTTGTCAATATTACGCAAATGATAGAAGACAGTCTTAGAAACAAATTTAATATGTGAACTGAAAAACAGATCTTGATCAAAAATAACTCCAAGGTTCCCCACAGAGCTATTCAGAGAAAGAGTAACTGCATCCAAACTAAAAGTTTGATTTGGAAAGGTATTTCTGAGGTTTTTTGGACCAACAAGAATGACTTCAGTCTTATCTGAATTTAAAAGCAGGAACTTACAAGTCATCCAAGCTTTGATTTCTTTAAGACAGGCTTCCAACTTGGCTAATTGATTACTATCATTTGGCTTCATTGACAGGTATACATAATTGTGTGTCATCTGCATAACAATGAAAATGTATACAGTGATTTCTAATAATGTTGCCTAACGGAAGCATATATAAACTAAAAAGAGTAGGGCCTAGCACAGATCCCTGTGGAACTCCATGACTGAGCTTTGAGTTGGAAGAAAACTCATTATTGACATGAACAAACTGGAACCTTTCAGATAAATAAGATCTAAACCACTGCAACAAGATAAGATAAGATAAGATAAGATAAGCCTTTATTAGTCCCACAATGGGGACATTCCAGGATTGCAACAGCACAGAACAAAGTTCCATTAAGTCCAACATAGTGTTCTAATCTATCAAGTAGATTATTATGATCAATAGTATCAAAAGCTGCACTAAGGTCTAAAAGGACAAGTACAGAAACAAGTCCATTATCAGATGTGATCAGGAGGTCATTAGTGACCTTCACTAGGGCTGTTTCAGTAAAGTTATCCTCTCTTTCCCCCTTTATTCTTGCACATTTGTCCCTAATTCCCCATTTGTAGCTCATGCTAAACTGGTGCCCCCTTTGTCACCCCACTGCTACTGTCTCCTCCAGGGTGGATCATCCACCAGTCCACCAGTGCGGCCACAGGACAGCAGGGTTGGGATTTTCAGCAGCGCCTCAGACAAGACCCCGGCGACGTTGGGTCACAGTCACATTAATGATTAGAATGAGCTGACAGGCTTCATTAAACTCCTTAAACGTTCCTGTGAAGCTGCTGCTCATGTGAAATGCTGATTTGACCTTGAAGTGGCATTGCTGTCTGGGCTCATCGCTCCCCTGCTGAAGGACAGCAGCTCCTGGTTCTAACCTGGATGTGAAGCCGCTCCCTGTCAGGGTTGTCCTCCATCTACACCTCCCTCATCTCTGCCTCGCCGTGTGCAGACAACAGCTTCATCAGAGCCATTTAGGATAAAAAAGGCCTAATCTCCTTCCATACCCACCTTTCTTCTTCTCCTCTCTCATCGACTTCTCAAAGCCTCCGTGTCTCCCCCTCCTCCATCTCCTGCCTCCCTTCCATCCATCAGCGCCATTGGTGAGCGACAGATTAGCCCTCATCTCAACATTAGCGTTTAATGACCCGGCCTTACATGGAGACTCTCACCCATGAAGCTCATTACATCAGACGTGACATTCAAACGCCGCTGCAGCGGAGCCACAAACGCACAGACATGCTCCTGTCCTGCTTCACAGCTGCTCTCTTCAAAACTGGACCATGTTTCAGCTCTCTGCCTTGACGGAACATTTCCACGTTTAAAGCAACACTGGTCAGCGTTCAGCTTTTATTCCAGTTGAAGCTACACTGAACTTAAGTCACAACTTTTATCATTTTGCTTTCCTAGCCTTTAGCCCGTTAATATTCAAGCTAATTTGCTTGAATTTATCAAATAAAATCACATTCTTTCTTCACTGAGTAGCAGCAGAGAATTTCAAGCCTTCCACCGGGAAAAGACCGGAATTTTAAAAGGTTCAATTTGCAACTTTTCTCTCCTCAATTTGAATTTTGTTTTTTTTGTAAATTTTTAACTATTTTTGTCAAATATCTGTAACATTTTCCAATAAATTTGCAAACTTGTAAAAATTTTCTTTTTCCTGTAAATTTGCAGATTTTTTTATTCTTTAAATTAGCAAAGAAAATCAAATTCCTTCTTCACTGAGTGGCAGTAGAACACTGGAATTGTGCCATTTAACTCTGAGTATGAGAATCTTTGTGCCCCTAGTGGCAGAGCGCGGCACTGCGCCTGTCTTCTCACTCTGACATGATCGCCTGTCTTGGGGATTTGTACTGATTGTACTTATTTGCCAGTTTCAAAAGGTGGCAGACATCCGTTGGAGGACTCAGTGGATGACACGTAATACACCAAAGAAAAAGAGCTCCTCATTTCCTTTTCCTCTTTTAGCATTTAGCCCAGAAAGCTAATATGTCCGCGATTGTCACGTCACTTTTCCGGCTTTGTACGCCAAAAATAGCCGCGGCATACAAGGAAAATTTATGTGGGATAATCATAAGACTTTGTAGATGTGGCACAGACTTTAAATTACCGACAGAATGCAAAGTATGGACCATGATGTGTGAAAATGCAGCAACCATGACAGCCACTAACCCAGCCAGCCAGCCCCCCTTTGTCAACAGTAAGTGACTTATTTCCTTTATTTTTTAATGTATTGATTTCTTGTTCATATACTTTGAAGATAAGATGATGAGGTACCTCTGTAAAAAAAAAAAAATCGGTGTCCAAAGACCAAACCATTGTTTGTGTAAATACGTCCAAAGTCCAGTTTTGAGTGAGTTATGGAATTTAAAAAGGTGCCGCGACATTATGCAAACTAGATGCATAAATTTATTCCTGTCTTAAACGTTGGATCATATTTTACATTTTTCTAATTGACAGTAAGCCATTATCTCTTGCAGCTTTCAATGTATAGCCTTGGAAATCTGAACCATTTTATTGACAAAAAATATTTACCACTCTTGACCACTAGGGGTTATGTCGCAGTTTGGCAACATACACACTCACAGGATTAAGAGGTTCAACCAGCATAGTTTAGCCCTGTTTTAGCATTTCACATTTTCACCTCACAGCAAACCGGATTTTCTAAAGGAAAGACAAAATTCTCAGATCTTCTAATTCTGCCTTTTCAAATTAATTATATGTTTTGTGGCTCCATGCAGTTTTTAGGACAAAAATAAAACCCTCAACACACACACAGAGCAGATTAGCAGGTAAACACGTGTGATTCTGACAGATTTCAGTGCGGAGCCTTAATTAACGTGATCGCTATCGTCTCTGTTTACCCGCTACTTAGTGTCACAAAGGCTGCTGTTGAGCTCAGTCAGATAAAAGTGGGAAACAAACAGAGACGTCGGAGAGCAAACAGCATCCACACGCAGACGACCCAGCAGACAGCGTCTATTTTTATCTGCCGCTCACACCATCCAGTCCCACCGCTCACACTAACGTAATTGGCTGCATCCCTGCTCTCCTCCAGCTGTAGTTCTGCTGCTTTTGTGCCGCTCCAACACGCCCCGTCCTGCAGCAGCTTCCCCAGAAACCCTGCAGGACAAACAGCTCCTAGGTTCAGGGTTTCTGCGGCTGTGAGGAAGGTCAATTTCAGACTTTTCAAGGCCACAGGATCACATTTCAGAGTTGACACCAGTGAACTAAAAAGTCAGTGAGCACATTATAATTCCCATCAATGTGCAGCTGTTTAGTGGGAGTGACCTGTGGTCAGCTTTGGGCTGCTCAGTCCGGCGGGGATCCAACCTGGACTCCCCCTCGAGATAATGAAGTTATTCACTAAAATACCTGAAACTAGACAGTTCACCCAAACGTGGCAACAAGTCACAAATTCACGAGAAAAAGATGAGAAATTGATGAGAAAAAGTAAGAAGTTGAGCTGTAAAAAAGAGGCAAATTCACAAGAAAAAGTCACATCATTTATCTAAAAAAAATGATGAAGAAAAAAGTCTCAAATTTCCAGCAAAACAAGTTGCAAATTTCCTGGACAAAATCCATCCATGCATTTTCTACCAGGGGTCACAGCCAGAGAAATAAACGAAAGTTTTTAGAAAAATCTGCAAATTTACGAGAGAAAAGAACTGCACATTAAAAAAAACAAAAAAAAACTTCACAAATTTTCAAGAAATGTCATAAATTTAGAGCAAAACAATTTAAAATTATGATAATTCAAAGACTTGTGAAATAAATTAATGGGCAAAATGTCATAAATTAATAAGAAAAAGTTGCACAATTACAACACTTTTTGGCAAATTATGAGTAAAAATCAGTAAAATTCTGACAAAATTACTGCAAATTTATAAGGAAAAGTCATCAATGTACAAGGAAAAAAATGATAAATTTCAGAGAAAAAAGTTGCAATTTTAAGGAAAAACAAGAAGTTTCTGAGGAACCAGTAATCAGGTTAAGACAAATGATTCCTCTTTGCTCCACTGATTAACAGCAAGTGTTAACTGACCTGGTACCAGGCTGTCAGCTTCATGGTGTCTGAGGTCAAAGCCTTCCTGACTGTGATGACTGGAGGTAATGCTAACAAGGCTGAGGCAGCGGCCTCCGGGAACAAGGTGACCATGACGACAGGGCGTCACATGATGGACAGAGGGATGTCCACCTCCTTGTGTCTTAAAAACACTACAGAATTAAAGATTAATGGTCGTTTTTAAGGACATCTTAAACACAAACTTAAGGGTTTCAAAGGCTGCCGGACCCCAGTTCAGCTCAAACCCGTCCAGACTGTGCTGGACTCCCAGAACCGAGCTTGACTGTGTGTCCCAGCAGCAGCCTGAGCTGAATGGGCTTGTTTACAGTCACGCCAATGACAGAGCGGAGAGGATGTGGGAGGAAGAGCGAGATAATAAGGAGGAGGAGAGACAAGCAGGAGCAGACAGACGGAGACGGACAGAGACACGGACCTCTGGGGTGTTTTGAGTTTCCATCCAGCTCGTTATTTAACACCTGCTGAGGAGACAAGAGGACAGCGGGGATGTGCTTCTGCTCTGGATCCTCTTCAGGCTCCTTAATTAGCCATCTGACTGACAGCTATCACGAGCTGCTCACTCACAACCGAACATCCTGGTTTTATCTGCTGCAGAACTTTCTCAGCTCCAGCATACAACCAGCACAAGTGCCTGGTTCCAGGGAGGACAGCCACACATCTTTAAGAATGCTGCCGTCAGGGTGTTTCTCCACCACTGGGCGTGGCACTAGAGCTCCACCTTCACACCTAAAACATCACCGCTTCTTCTTCTACCTTCCAGTTCCCTGACAACCACACACCAGCGACCACCGGTGGGCGGACTCCCCACGCTCTTCTGCTGTCCTCCACCACCCAGCGGTGGACTGGCCATTAGCCAAGGGTAGGCAACTGCTAAGGGCCCCGATATTTTTTTAAATGTTTACCATATTTAACACGATGGCCGACAAAATAAATAAACGCCAGTATTTACATAAACGTCAAATCAAATCAGGACTGTCACATCCTTCCCCGTCTCCTCAGACTGTTGGACTCTTCCATGTTGTCTCTGAGCCATGTGCACGTGTGCAACTTTGGTTACATTGTAAACAAACCGTACAGCACGTAGATTAGTGGCAAAAAGAACAAAGTTATCTGAGCAGTGCAGACAAACAGATTAAAAGGGAAGAATACAGAAGATCTTTATAGAATAGAATAGAACAGGTTTTATTGTCATTGCACAGTTGTAGAGGACAACAAAATTGCGGGCGCTCCACCAGGCTACTGCGCTATAAAGTGAGAAGAATTTGAATAAAACACAGTTACAGAATGGACAACGAACCATATGACTGAAATAACAATAAAACAGCCCACAGGTACGGCAGCCGCTTCACGGATGGAACCATGAACAGAAGAGTGTGGAGAGAAGAACACACAGCTGAGGAGAAATTTCAAGGATTATGGAAAATATGCAAAGTAGTGGCTTCACGGATGGGTCAGTATACATGAAAGTGAGGAGTGCAAAGACTGGTGAGTTCTAGTGAGAATTAAAAGGTCCTCAGTTCTGAGCATGGGAGCGTTCAGAGGGACGGGGGCGGGGCCTCTGACTCGAAAAAAAAAGGAAAAACAGAATAAAATGGGGAAAAAGAAGGAAAAACAGGGGAAAACCACATTGAAACTAGGGAAAAACTGGGGGAAACCAGTGAATAAAGCACAGAAGTAACAGGGAAAAAACAGGGGAATACAGGGCAAAATGGGGAAAAAAAACAAGGATAAATGGAAAAAAATGGGGGGAAAGGAAAAACAGGGAAAAACAGGAAAAAAACAGGAAAAAATGGGAAAATTAGGATAAATGGAAAAAAAATGGGGAAAACAGGAAAAAACAGGAAAATGGGAAAAAGAAGAAGTGGGAAAACTGCAAAAAGAGAAGAAAACAGATGAAGCACAGGAAGAAGGAGAAAATGAAAGAGCTGAGAAAAAGAAATAAAAGGAGAAAAAAAACAGAAAAAACAGGAAGAGTAAGAATGAAAACTGGAGAAACTTTTTCAACCTTTTTTATGTCTTTAATCACTGATTCTTTCTAGAAAAATTTCCTGTATGTTTTTCTTGTAAATTTGTTCCTTCTTCTGTCCTAAATCTGACCTCATTTTTCCTCATAAATTCCAACCTTTTTTCTTGTTAATTTGAGATTTTTCCGGCTAAATTTTGCCCTGTTTTCCTCTGGGAAAGTTTCCCTTAAACGTGAGACGTCGTCACGGCTGTAGAAACGCCACAGAGCCTGACTGGGCTTCCCGTGTTCTGCAGGATTTCTGTGACCTTCTCCGCTCTGTAAAGACAAACCTTATTAGCATCATTAATATTATTTATGGGCGCTGCTGCCATCTTAACCTGCTCTTCTCTGCTCTCACGTCTGACGCC
This sequence comes from Pholidichthys leucotaenia, assembly GCA_020510985.1. Taxonomy (NCBI): domain Eukaryota; kingdom Metazoa; phylum Chordata; class Actinopteri; order Cichliformes; family Pholidichthyidae; genus Pholidichthys; species Pholidichthys leucotaenia. The sequence continues at coordinate 7,385,356 of CM035847.1, read as the reverse complement.
GTTCCAGCGCTCTCATCTGCAACACAAACATGGCCGCCGTCTTCGTCCTTCCTCCTTTATCATTCTGATCATCATTATTCCTTTGATGTTCCTCCTAAACGTGTCGGTGGAGTGTGACCCACATCTCTGCCTGAAGACAGCAGGATTTCCCTTCAGCGTCGTCACGGTAACCAACAAACTTATAGAATTAGAAGGATTTCAGTCTTCGCCGCCGGCCTCGCCGTACACAAAAATGACAAAAAGAAACGATGCCTGCAGTGATGAGATGCCACAGTTTAACGTTTAATTATTTCAGGGACAAGAATTAAAGGGAGCGAGAAGAATGAGTTGGGGGGGGGGCAGAAACCAAACTTCTGATTCTCTTCCCTGGGCTTCACTCGTGTGTCTCAGGTCTTTGAGATGGTCTCCAGACCAGCAGCTCCAAGTGACAGCAAGCCCTGAGTGGCTGTGGGGGGAAGGGGGGGGGGCTCTGTATTCATAGCCATGAATGACTGTGGGCGGAGCTAGATGACCTGTGCTGACGCCCTGAAGTTCTGCTGATGTGACCATGAGGAGTCCACACTGCAGACGGGAGAGCATTTATCTGTGACAAGACGAGAACGGGACCAAAACTAGACTAAAACTACACCAAACTGGGCCAAAACTGGACAAAAAACAGACCAAAAACTGGGCCAAAAGTGGACCAAAGCTGGACCAGAATTTGGTCAAAAGTGGACCAAAAAATGAACCAAAATCAGACCAAGACCAGACAACAATTGTACCAAACAGGATGAAAAACTGGGCCAAAACTGGACCAAAAACTGATCTAAAACTGGACCAAGACCAGAAGAAAACAGGACAATCATCAGTGTGTGACATCCACACACCGTTGATGGTGGAGCGGCCACACCGGTGCTGGCCTGACCACCACTGGGACCAACTGGAGGTTCGGGGTCTTCCTCAAGGACACTTGGACATGCAGACTGCACACAGAGCGGGAATCGAACCCGTGGCCCTCCCATCAGTCGTTGGCCACACTACACCTGCGCCACAGCCGCCCCACTGGACTAAAAGAAGTCCCAGTCAGTGCCTGCTGCCCTGCAGCGGAGTCTCAGTCTGACCCGGGTTCTCCTCCTCAGCTCCGTCTCCGCTGGGAGACGGAGGGCTCACGCGTGACCTGACAGCAGAGGGATTAACGAGAAAGGCAGAGGTGTCGTCGTCACGGGTTACAGTGAAAATGAGGCGCTGCTCAGCCCCACTGCACCGCCACAGTTCTGCTGCTCCCCAGACCCTCCTCCTGCCCCTCCTCCTGCCCCCTTCAGGCTCTCCACCGCGGATCATCTGCCTCCATCTCCCCCGTCCCGTCACCTCCCTCTCTGGATGTTCTGTGTTTGGTTTTTCGTGATTTTTGTTGTAGATTTGTGGATTATTTGTCGACGATTGTTAGTGGATTTTAGGCGATGTTCTGTGGATGTTTTTTTGTCTTGAGCTGTTTGTGGAAAATTCTCTAGTGGATTTTTTTATAGATTGTTGACAGATATTTTTCTGAGGATACTGATTTTTTTTAAATTATTTTGTGGAGATTTTTTTATTTGTTGTGGATATTTTGAATAATTATGTGTAGATTTTTATGATTTTTAACTGAATTTTTGTGGATTTTTGTTGAATTACTTTGAATATTTTTTGTAAACTGGTGAATTTTTTTATGACGGGTTCTGAAAATATTTGTGGATTTTTAAAATATTTTTATAGATTATTAATTAATTTATTTATTTATGATTGTATTCATTTATTTGGCTTCTTTACATCAGCAGCCGGCTGTAACCTCTCCTCTGACTCCGCTGTAAATGCGTCAGCAGCACATTCAGGACTGTGGGTGGATGTTCTCTGTTAATGGAACGTGAAGAACCATAGAACTCTCCATACGATAACAGCCGACTCTCCACCAGGACCACAGTCACTCCCAGCTGTTAGACCTGATCCCGTCTGACCGTCTTCACCTCGTCTGGCTCATGAGTCACTCCACGTCTGTCCGTCCGTGAGTCATCTCACAAACTCTGAAACTGCACATTTCTGCAGCCTTGGGGTCCTTCAGCCCAGAACCCGGGGCTCCCCACTAAAACAACTAATAAATAAATAAATGAATATAAAGTAAAATAAATAGGGATACATATATGGGCTTCATGTTATTATTGGCTGATATTCGCCAACTGATCGCTGCAGTGTGGCAACAGCGTAATGTTATGGGTGCAACCTCACACCCAGCTGAATGTCCAGTTAAAGACAGAGCTCCTGAGAGTTCAAAACACATGCAGTCTTTTTTTTTAAAATTTGGATGATGAGGGCATATTACAAGAAAATGGGCGATGTGCAGCCAGAAATGACCAAAACTTCTGGAGGAAGGTGCACAGTGCGACACAATGTGATTACTCTTTCTCTTAATAGCTCTGTGAGGAACCTTGGAGTTATTTTTGATCAGGATTTGTCCTTCAGTTCACATATTAAATCTCGAGATTAGATTATTGTAATTCTTTATTATCAGGTTGTCCTAAAACATCTTTAAAAAGTCTTCAGCTGATCCAAAATGCTGCAGCAAGAGTTTTAAGAGGTACTAGAAAGAGAGATCATATCTCTCCGGTTCTGGCCTCCCTTCATTGGCTTCCCATAGAGTTTAGAATTAAGTTTAAAATCCTTCTTCTTACTTACAAAGCTCTAAACAATCAGGCTCCTTTTTATTTAAAAGATCTGATACTACCGTATCATCCTAACAGAGCACTATGCTCCCAAAATGCAGGATTACTTGTAATACCTAGAATCTCCAAAAGTACAATGGGAGGCAGAGCCTTCAGTTATCAAGCTCCTCTCCTGTGGAACCAGCTGCCAATCTGGATTCGGGAGTCAGATTCAATCTCTGTTTTTAAGAATAGGGTTAAAACCTACCTTTTGATATAGCCTACAATTAGGGAGGGATCATGTGTTTCTGAACCCTCCCTTAGTTATGCTGCTAATAGGTTTAGTCAGCCGGGGGACCTCCAGTAATGCACTGAGCTTCACTCCTTTCTTCACTCTCAATGAATTTTTTTTTTTTTGCTGGTCATTAACATTTGTTTGTTCTCTCCCATAGATTGAGTCCCCATCGTGCTGTTTGCTCTCTACATGTCTGTTCTTTTCATCTTCTCTGTCCCCTCACCCCCCAGCCAGTCGCAGCAGATGACTGCCCCTCCCTGAGCCTGGTTCTGCTGGAGGTTTCTTCCTGTTAAAAGGGAGTTTTTCCTCTCCACCGTCGCCAAGTGCTTGCTCACAGGAGATCGCCTGATTGCTGGGGTCTTTCTGCAACTGTGGGGGTTCCCCCCTACAGTTGATAGTGCTATGAGATGGACTGTTGTTGTGAAATGGCACTATATAAATAAAGTTGAATTGAATTGAATTGAATTGAATTGAAATTCACCTAGCGGCGCTCTACATGGAGCTGAATCTTCAAAATCCATGTTTACTGGCTACAGAAAAAAGCCGAAGATCTCGCCGCTGAGATCAGTGCTGCATTTACACCCACAGTGGGGGCTCTCCGTGGCTCTGAATCCATAAACCCATTTAAATTTGACACCAAACGTCACAGCGAAGCTTTCATTCCGGTGACGCCGTTAGAATCTGAGGAAAAAGAGCTCTCCATGGTGCTGAATCCTCAAATCAGTGTTTCCTGACCAGAGAATTACATGGAGCTGTCCTCGGTGCTGAAATCTTTGCCAGCCTGGCTCTTCATGTGGAACTCTTCATTTAATTCAGGCACCAAAATCCAAGCAAAAGTTCCCGTCCGTGATGCTGAGCTGGAACAAACAATAAACCCACTGTAGAGCCCCCACCATGAAACCGAAACTGGCAACTTTTTTGTTTCAAAAGAGAAATCAGTGACTTTTTCATGTAACTTTGAGACTTTTTTCATAAATTTGTTACTATTTTCTTGTATGTTTGTAACTGACAAAAAATACTTCTCATCAATTAGTGACTTTTTCCACGTACATTAACGTTTTGTCTGTCATTTTTCAGCCTGACAGAAACCACCATAAACTCCCTGCACCTCAAGTCTCCCCCCCGATGACTCCTCCTCTGGAGAAACACCAGGACTGTCGGTGTTGTGTCGGTGTTGTGTCGGTGTCATGTCGGTGTCATGTCGGTGTCAGTGTTGTGCCGATGTTGGTGTCATGTCGTGTCAGTGTTGTTTCCTGTCGGTGTTGTGTAAGTGTCCGTGTCGGTGTCATGTCAGTATCCGTGTTGTGTCGTGTCGCATTGGTGTCGGCGTCTCTCCGCCATGTTAAATCCATGAAACTCTTTAAAATTCACAACAGTATTTTAAAGTTTTAAAATATTTAGCTGTCCTCAACGCTGAAATCACTGCTTCATTGGCACATTGTCCATGATTAGAAGACATGTAGCTGTCCTCCGTGCTGAATTGTATTCCACCCACTGCGGTGCTCTCCATGCTTCTGAATTTATTGCCACCACAAACTGCGTGGAGCCCTGCTGGAACAGTGTGGGGGCCGTCCATGGTGCTGGGCACATAGTGCTGCTAGCCAACACTGACCACAGTTGGACGCCACACTCCTGCACTGGAACCATGCAGACTTCAACAATAAGAAGCCCAGAATAGAGCTCTCTGTAACTGAATTTATTATCAACACATTTGATTCTCACCACAAGCTCCAAATGTCCCCGATGCTGAAACCATAAATGAATCCATACCGCTACATTAAACCAAGGATTGCTGCTATCAGAGCTTTTACATCAAGTATGGATCCATACTTTCCATGGTTTTGTACTTATTCATTTAAATGTGACCTTTCATCTGCCCACAGGATTCTGCTCCTGTTGGACCAGTCAGAGTTGATACACCCCCCCCCCCTTCACTCCACAATCACCTCAGAGATGCTCGGGGATGCTCTCCGACCTCAGAGCCTAAATCTGCTCTTGATGGAGCCATCCGTGGTTCCTTAATTACACAAGCACTTTCAAAGGACCTACCAAAGGTTTTCAAGTTCTTCCTAAAACCTGTCTATTGGAGCTCTTGATCAGCGGTTTTAAATCCACATACGCTTGTTCTCCTTTTTAGCTGAAAACCCTCTGGGGAGCTGTCTGTGGGCCTGAATCCATCTGCTTTATTCTTACAACAAATAAATGGACCACACGTTTTTGGTTTTTTTTGTTGTTGTTGTTTTTTTAGAATCTCTATGAACTCATTCCCTGAGGTGACAGATTAGCCTGAAATTCTACTCAAGTTAAAGTACAAGTAGTGAGGAAAAAACTTAAGAGCCAAAAAAATTAGCTACTAAAACATTTACTTGAGTGGTATTGACTGCACTCTCAACAATAACTGAGATTTTTCACAAGTTTCTGACATTTGTAAATTCATGTAATTAAACAACTTTTTCCTATCAAAAATATGCAAAATTCTGTAATTTTTTTTCATGAAAATTAACATTTTCTTGTACATTTGCAACTTTTTAAAAAAAAAAATTGTAACATTTGCAGTTCCTTTCATGTAAATTTGGCCATATAGAGACGCTGTAATGGACACTTGCTGAGCCAGAATAGAAAAACACATTTCGACTGATAAGAAACTAGAGGAAAAAAATAAAAGTTGCTCAAAAATTACGACCAAATGTGCTTTAGTAAAAGTAGAGGTTTCCTTTCATAAATGTAGTCAAATAAGAGCAGGGAAGTATCGAGTAATGAAGCAAGTTAGTAAAGTGCAGTTTAGTGAAAAAGGCTTCATGAGGAAACGGAACCACAACCGCTGAGTTTGCTGTAGAACTGTCCATGGTGCTGAAGCCACAAACGTCAGTCGAGCCTGGTCTTTGAACTGTCCGTGGTCCTGAAATATGATTAGAACTGTCAGCACTGCTGCCTCACAGCTAGGCTAAGCTAAGCTATGATAAGATAAACCTTTATTAGTCTCACAACAGGGAATCTTCGGTAAATTTACAGCAACAAAGACATAGTAGCACTCATATAAAAAATGAATAATAAAATAGAAGATTGACTCCACATATATGTAAATCCCATTAAATAGAGGGTTAGTGTATTATTCATTTGAACAGTCAGAAATGTGATGTGGATATACCTGATCCCCAAATCACCATGATCTCATGCTGGGTGAATGACAATAAAGCCATCTTGAAACTTGAAATGATGTGGCTCTCAAATGAACTAACAAAACAAGTAAACTCATTCAGAATTATTATATCCACAAACAAGTACATTGGGAGAATCCCCATTGGTCCTAAATTTACATTAGCATCCTCTCTTCTGCAAGAATTACAGTATTACCCAAGACCCTTTAATCCTGAATACATCAAGTCCTGTTTAATTCTCACCCTAAACTACATGAGCTCCCTACACTGAACTAGAACTGACACCATCAGATGAATTAAAACATGTCTGTCTTTATTAACATCACATCTTGGCGATGGCCATGGTGATTCTCCAAAAAGAATCACATCAGACTTCAGAACGGGGAATTCTCAGGGTTGCTGTCTGTGGTCCTGAATCTATTAAACTGCATTTTATTTTAAACACAAACAACCTAAATATGTATCAGAGCTGCTGAGCAGACCAGAATCCTGTCAGAACTGAGCTCTCAGTGGTCCTGAAGTCAATGATTTATGTTTATTACTGCAGGTGAATTCATATTCAGATACAGAACAATACTGCGAATTAGTGTCAGATTATATTTCAACAGTATCAACACCAACATTTTTTTCCTCATTACCTGAGACAATCTTAAACTATCCTTGTCATATACAGTAAATAATTACAGCTGTTTTTATTTGCTCATTTGCAAATTTTCTTACAAATTAACCATTTTTTTCATGTAAATTTGTCATATTTTTCAACATAAATTCTCAAAATTTTTTCCTCATATTTGGAATTTTTCTCAAATTAGTTACTTTTTTCCACTGCTTTCCCTTGTAAATTTGAATTCCTTTGTCAGAAATTAGCAACTTTTAAACATAATTAGTGCCTTTCTCTTGCCAATGAGCAACTTTTTATAATTTGTGACTTTCTTGAAAATTGGTGACTTTCTTTTGAAAATTTGTGACTACCTTTTAAATTAGCAACTTTTTCTTATAAATCAGCAACTCTTTAGATAAAATTGTTCCGTTTTCTTGTAAATTTTGTGGGGTTTTTTTTCTTCTAAATGAGGAATTTTTTAAATAATGTGTGACTTTCTTGCAAATTAGCAACTTCTTGTAAATTTATGACTGTCTTAAATCAGGGACTTTCTCTTGTAAGTGACCGCTTTTTTTAAGTTAGCAACATTTTTTGGTAAATTAGTAACTATCTTATAAATTAGCAACTGTTGGCTGCACGGTGGCGCAGTGGTTTAGCACTGTGGCAGCACAGTTTTACCCTCGGCCGGGGGATCGCGGGGATCATGAGATCGTGGGTTCGATCCCAGCCCCCGACCAACGGTGAGCTGTGTGGAGTTTGCATGTTCTCCCCGTGTTGCGCGGGTTTACTCCGGGATTTCTCCGGTTTCCTCCCGCATACCAAAAACATGTAGGTTTAGGGTGCTCGCGCACGCAGCGACCAGCAGCCGGTGGCTTGTCACCAGACTGCAAACCAAGTCTACCTACGGGTACAAATAAGTAACAAAAAAAACAAAAAAACCCCCAAAAAACTGTTGTCTCTTAATATTGTCTTTTTTCTCCTAAATTTAAACTGTTTGCCAGCACCAGCATGCTGACAGCTGCCTGCAGCACCAGCATGCTGACAGCCACCTGTCTTCATACTCCATACAAATAAGGTGGAGCTGTCCTTTATCTGTGGCGCTGAATCTTCATGAGCTGCCACCAGGAGCTCTCCGTGGTCCTGAATTCACTGACCATGTTGGCTTCCTATTGAATACAAATGTAGAGGAGCTGTTCTTTATCTGTGGTGCTGAATCGTGAGAGCTGTCCTTCTGGACCAGAATCCTGTTGAAAGTTAGCTGTCCATGGTCCTGAAGTCATTTAGTAATTCATGTTGTATACAGAAATAACGGAGCTGTCATTTATCTGTGGTTCTGAATCATGAGTTCCTTCTTTTTAATCAGAACAATGTCGGAACTGGAACTGTCCATGGTTCTGAAGACTATTTTGCACTCCTTACTGTTATGATGGAGCCGAACCTCCGTGAGCTGTCCATGGTCCTGAACTCCTGATCTCTATTCAGTCCCTCTTAAATGTAAATGTGGAGAAGCTGTTCTTCACCGTTGGTTCTGTTGTGTTTTTCACCAGAACCATGTTGGAATGCATCACTAAATGCTTCTGAGTGCCAGCCAGCCTGACTGAAACCACCTTGAACTCCACACGCAGCTCCGCTCTTTGGGGATATTTTTGGATCAGAAGCTCTGCCAGTGTGGAGCTCTGCGTTCCAACCGTAGATGAGCCTAAACTGTGTTCAGTCTTATTCCTCTGACAATAAATCAATAATCACTGCTTTCTCACATCCACCCCCCCACACACACACGCACACGCACACGCACACTCCTGCTCTCATCTCCAGCCTCCTGCATTATGGATGCGGCTGTAACGGTAACGGGAGTAAAACCGGAGCGGCAGGATGAGGAGACGCAGGAGAAAGAGAGAAATCTGCTCCCTGAAAACGGACTCTGCCACTGCGCTCACACGCGCACACATTTCCACAGTAGCAGAGCGCGTGCACGCGTCCCTCCGCGCTGAATAAACAGAGGATGTCAGCGTGCCAACAGGGAGGAGAGTAATCAGATTACTGCGATGATTCATTTCCTGGGCTATAAGTATTAAAAAAAAAAAAGAAACTACAGAAGGAATCAGGGGGAAAATCAGCTGCAGCGGAGCGCGAGCCTCCTCCGCCGTCACGCGCGCGCGCACACACACACACACACGCGCGCGCGCGCACCATCATCAGCAGTAAATCAGCAGCCTTACCTTCTTCCACCAACTCCTTCATCCCAAAAAACAAAACCAAAGATAATCCGCTCCGGTCTGAAGCCCCCCCGCCAAAAACTCCCGGTATCCTCCTCTGATCCGGTAACCGGCAGTTTCTCTTTATTTCGAGGAATTCCCGGTTTAATCTCACCGTAAATCCTGGAAAGAGAAACGGACCGGAGAGGCTGGAAGGGAAGAAGGGAAAAAAGGATGAAACTCCCCCGGTGTGAAGGGCTCCACTGCCGTTAAAGTAACGCAGACCGGATCCAAAGTGGCCCCGGGAGGCTGAGGAGGAGTCCCGGTAAAAATCCGCCTCACTGAGGTGCCCTTGACTGGCGCAAACAGCGGCTCCACTTATCCAAACATGCGCTCCCGGCCGCCCGGTATCCGCGCAGGAACAACAGCGCTAAACATTCTGCTAAAGGCGCAGAAATGCGGTGACAAGATGAAATGCCGCTCCGGCGGTGCGGGCGGTGTCCGGTTCCTCCTGCCGGTATCAGTTCTAGATCAGGCGGCTGAGCGGTAATCCACACACCGACCTTTTGTTTTAAAAGCAGAAACGGGCATCACCGGAGCTCCACTTTCACCGACAGGCTCCTCCGCGGCGGCGGCGGCGGCTCCTCCTGCCCGGAGTGGCGTCTCCGTTCGGGGCGGGGGTGGTGGGGATGATCCAGTGGTCGGGCTCCGGCTCGGTTCCTGCAGATCCTCCGGTACAGCCCTGTCCGAGTCCCGCCGGGGCCGTTCACCGCCAAAGTTTGGGCTTCACACGCCGGAACGAAGCGCGTGCTTCCGCCGATCAGAGGCGGCTGTGAGCGCACGAGCAGAGCGCGCGAGGATGAGTGACAGCAGGAGGGAGGGGTGTGCGCGCGCGCGTGCGCGCGCGTGTGTGTGTGGGTCAGCAGAAAGACACACCCAGAAAATAAATGAATAAATAAATCAGCTGATCCTCAATAATCATCTGGTTCTGATTTTAAAAGCATCAAGTCTCAGATTTGTGTAAAAAAGGACTTTTAATTTTTTGCTAAAATTAGTCAGTTTTTTTTCCTGAAAATTGTTTGAAAATTCATCCATCCATCCATCTTCTACCGCTTTTGTGAAAGTCCAGGCTGCAGAGGCAGCAGTTCTAGAAGAGAAGCCCAGACTTCCGTCACCCCAGCCACCTGCTCCAGCTCTTCAGACCAACTGGGAGACATAGTCTCTCCACCGAGTCCTGGGTCTGCCCCGGGGTCTCCTCCCAGTGGGACGTACCAGAAACACCTCAAGTGGGAGGTGTCCAGGAGGCATCCTAATCAGATGCCCAAAACACCTCAACTGACTCCTTTCAATGTGGAGGAGCAGTGGTTCTACTCTGAGCCTCTCCCGGATGACTGAGCTCCTCACCCTATCTCTGAGGGTGAGTCCAGCAATCCTACAGAGAAAGCTCATTTCAGCCGCTTGTATCCGTGATCTCGTTCTTTCGGTCATTATCCAAAGCTCATGACCACAGGTGAGAGTAGGAACGTAGATTGACTGGTAAATCGACAGCTTTGCCTTAGAACTCAGCTCCCTCTTCACCACAACAGGCCGGTACAACGTCTGCATCACTGCAGATGCTGCTCTGATCCGTCTGTCGATCTCTCGCTCCATTCTTCCCTCACTCGTGAACAAGACCCCAAGATACTTATAGTCCTCAGGGTCTTATTCTCTTATTCTTATTTTTTTTTTTTTTAGAAAACAGGGTGCTGTGGTGTTTAGGGTTTCCTCCAACAGTGAGGTGTCCTTTCTGTGGGACATGATGAAGGGAGCGTCCCTTTCATACCACGGAAGGTACAGACAGATAAGTGACCTCTATGGTGTCCTCCCCCCCGTGGAAAAAATGAGACAGATGAGGTGTCCAGTTCGGTGTTGCTCTCAACTGTGAGAAGACCTTTCAGTGACGTCATGGTGCAGGGCTTTGAAGGGTGCCCCATCATGCTTTAGAACAGAGGGAACTTTCTGAGTCTATGACATGGTACCAAGTCCAGGATTCACATCAGAGATTCCCTCCAGGAGCCTCTTAGGGAGAAGACCCAATGACGCTGCCAGTTCAGTGCTAGTCCAGTTGTGACATGTCCTTGCTGTGGACATCGTGTTGTCTCAGGCTGTGACAGGCGGTGTCCCCTTTTTGCTTTAGAATGTGGCGATGCTCCTCCCACATGACTGTCCAAGGGGCCGTCCTTCCAGTAGAGGAAGTGTCCGCTGGTCTAGATGCTCCTACTGGGGACAGAGGATGGAGACACAGCAGTCAGTGTCCGTTCAGTGAGACAAGGGGGTCCCGCTTGGAGAAACCAGCCAGCAGGTCCATGTGGGCCCCGCCAAAGGTTAAATCTGGGCTGTCTTATGGGTCCATCTGTGTTTGCCTACATGGACTTTACCTGTGAGCAGGTAATCTGTGTACCCACTTTAGCCCCACTGGGCCCCACATGGGTTTGATCCGGGGAAGAAGGTTTCAGTAACACTGGAACCACAGGCAGGACTACAGGAACAGTCACAAATTTATGAGAAACAATGCGACATTTATGTGAAAAAAGTCACAAATTGTCACGTTCTGAGCGCTGGGGGATCCCACCAGGCTCAGGTTGTCTGCCTTTTTTTTTTCATATTTGTACTGTGTTGTTATTTTGAGTTGTCATGTATCCTATATTGTTTCTCAGGATGGTTTATTTTCCCATTTGGGTTCATTACAGTTTATTTATTGTATTTTTGAGTTTGCCTGTCTTCATTTTTTGTCTTATCGTTGTATTTGTATTCTGTTATGCTCTTTCTCTCAGGGTTGACAGCTGTCAATGGCTTGATGGGGTTTTGCTCTGCGTGGGCGTGGCCCTGTCAGCTGTCAGCTCTGATTACTCCCTCATTATTACCAGCTCGTCCAAGTTGTATCTTTATTTTCTCCTGCCCGCTCAGATTGCCCACACCTGTTGTTACTTGTTTTAGTTTGTTTGTAGCCTTATTTAAGGGGCTGTGCCCCATTGTTGGGCGCAGAACCCTACTGTCGACTACCGTCTACACACATAAGTGTCTTTCTATTTTCTCTTGTAATTCTCTGAATTTGGGCTCCACTGCTAGTATTCCCAGCTTTTGCCGGTGACTCCCCTACACCTTAGCCTTTGCTATTTTTGGCTTCACATGTGTCTCCTGTTTCTGCCAGTTTTTTTCTTTAATTCAGTTCAATTCAGCTTTATTTATACTGTGCCACATCACAACAGATGCCGTCTCGTAGTCTTATTTGTTCTTATGTGCATTGTCACTATTAAAATTTGCAAACTCACAGCCGGCATTTGGAGCCTTTATTCTGCCCTGACAAGGAAGTGTGACACAAATTTGAGAAAAAATGTGAAATTTATGAGAAAAGTCACAAATTTGAGAAAAAAAGTGAAAATTTATGATTAAAAAAATCACAAATTTATGAGAAAAAATGTGAAATATGAGAAAAAAGTCACAAATTTATGACAAAACTAACAAATTTATTCAATTCAATTCAACTTTATTTATATAGCACCATTTCACAACAACAGTCATATCATAGCACTATCAACTGTAGGGGGGGAACCCCCACAGTTGCAGAAAGACCCCAGCAATCAGGTGATCCCCTGTGAGCAGCACTTGGTGACGGTGGAGAGGAAAAACTCCCTTTTAACAGGAAGAAACCTCCAGCAGAACCAGGCTCAGGGAGGGGCAGTCATCTGCTGCGACTGGCTGGGGGGTGAGGGGATAGAGAAAATGAAAAGAACAGACATGTAGAGAGCAAACAGCACGATGGGGACTCAATCTATGGGAGAGAACAAACAGATGTTAATGACCAGCAAAAAAAAAAAAAAAAAATCAAAAAAAAAATCATTGAGAGTGAGGAAAGGAGTGAGGCCCAGTGCATTATTGGAGGTCCCTTGGCTGACTAAACCTAACTAAGGGAGGGTTCAGAAACACATGATCCCTCCCTAATTGTAGGCTATATCAAAAAGGTAGGTTTTAGCCCTATTCTTAAAAACAGAGATCGAGTCTGACTCCCGAATCCAGATTGGCAGCTGGTTCCACAGGAGAGGAGCTTGATAACTGAAGGCTCTGCCTCCCATTGTACTTTTGGAGATTCTAGGTATTACAAGTAATCCTGCATTTTGGGAGCGTAGTGCTCTGTTAGGATGATACGGTAGTATCAGATCTTTTAAATAAAAAGGAGCCTGATTGTTTAGATCTTTGTAAGTAAGTAAGAAGGATTTTAAACTTAATTCTAAACTCTATGGGAAGCCAATGAAGGGAGGCCAGAACCGGAGAGATATGATCTCTCTTTCTAGTTCCTGTTAAAACTCTTGCTGCAGCATTTTGGATCAGCTGAAGACTGTTTAAAGATGTTTTAGGACAACCTGATATTAAATAATTACAATAATATAATCTCGAGCTAACAAAAGCGTGGATCAGTTTCTCAGCATCACTCTGAGACAAGATGCTCCTAATCTTGGCAATATTACGCAAATGATAGAAGGCAGTCTTAGAAACAAATTTAATATGTGATTTGAAGGACAGATCTTGATCAAAAATAATTCCAAGGTTCCTCACAGAGCTGTTAAGAGAAAGAGTAACCACATCCAAACTGAAAGTTTGATTTGGAAAGGAATTTCTAATGTTTTTTGGACCAACAAGAATGACTTCAGTCTTATCTGAATTTAATAGCAGGAAATTACAAGTCATCCAAGCTTTGATTTCCTTAAGACAGGCTTCCAACTTAGCTAATTGATTACTATCATCTGGCTTCATTGACAGGTATAATTGTGTATCATCTGCATAACAATGAAAATGTATACAGTGCTTTCTAATAATGTTGCCTAACGGAAGCATAAATAAATAAACTAAAAAGAGTAGGGCGTAGCACAGATCCCTGTGGAACTCCATGACTAAGCTTTGAGTTGAAAGAAAACTCATTACTGACATGAACAAACTGGAACCTATCAGACACGTAAATAAGATCTAAACCACTGCAACAAAGTTCCATTAAGTCCAACATAGTGTTCTAATCTATCAATTAGAATATTATGATCGATAGTATCAAAAGCTACACGAAGGTCTAAAAGGACAAGTACAGAAACCAGTCCATTATCAGATGTGATGAGGAGGTCGTTAGTGACCTTCGTTAAGGCTGTTTCAGTACTATGATGGATTCTAAACCCAGATTGAAACTCTTCAAGTAAACCATTTCCATGCAGGTGGTCAAATAATTGCGTAGCAACAACTCTTTCTAAGATTTTTGAAATGAAAGGCAGATTAGAGATTGGTCTATAGTTAGCTAAAGCTCCTGGATCTAGCGTTGGCTTTTTGAGTAAGGGTTTAACCCCTTGCACTCCGGTCAATTTCCCTAAAAACGCAAAAAAATAACGTACCCAAAGTAAATCGAAAGCTGTTCTTCAACCTTTTGCAGCATCTTCATGGGGTTGGTCTCATTTAAAAGAAAACACTTTGAATTTTTTGGCAAAACAGTCATAATCTCTCTAAGTGCTCCGGCCACTGAGTTACAGTCATCTGAAGATACTGAACTTGAAGAAAATAAAGTTCGCCTGGGTGTTTTTTTTGGATACAAATGCTTGCAAATAACACACAGCTTCAGATCCGGGCTAGAAAATGCAACAGAAATGTAGAACCAAGTGTTATCTAGCTGAGGTCAAAATTTTGTAACAATACCACAAAAAAAAGAATATATTACACAGCTTTTTCCTCAGGTTTTTCCCAGGCGTTTTGGAACTGTGCCAAATTGTGCCAAATGGCACAGTTTGGAAAAACGTCTGTAACTTTTGAATGATTCAATATAGTTGTGCCCCCCCCCTCGCTACAGAGGACGGACATCGGCCATCGCTACATGACGGAATAGTCATGTGGCGACAGCGGCGCAGTCACCGCAGCTTCCCCCCCCTCACTACAGAAGAGTAGCGGGGGGGGGGGCGTTCACGGTCTGGACGCGGCACATGACCCGTGTACCGCAGCGCACGAACTTCGGACTTCATGCGCCGCACAGTTGTAATTTACCGATCAGTCAAAAGTCATTTTTGATTACAATTTTCAGGGATAAAGAATAATTTAGCTTATAACACCTTACCTCTTCACAGCAGCAGTGTCCTGGCGAACTTCTCTTCCTCATTGTCAGACGAACGCGACGCTGGTCCGCTTGTGGTTCTGGTCTCGCGACCAAGTCAAAACATAATTCCATGATTGCGGTTTTGGCGAATGATTTAAGACCTTCATCGTCGGCCTCCGTCGGTCTATGATGGCCGTGGAAGAGAATCCTAAACGTCTATTCTGCTGGAATAAAAAAAAAACCAAACACCGCCTGTGACTGAAGAGGCCGATGCGCGAATGGCTGTCCCTGTCACACAGGTAGCACTTGTGGATGGTCTCCGTGCTGCTGGGTCTGTGACGATTCTTCCTGCGGGTCCTTTTTTTATCTGCTGTAGCAGTCTGTCTTCACCCAGCCTTATAAAAAACAGCTCGCGAACTTCTCTGCTTCAACTGGCTCGCTGCATTCACAACTTTGGTAGGCGGGTCCTTCTTGCTAGGTTTTCAGTCATTGGTTCTTCAAGGTTTCAGAAACCCAATTCAAGGCTCTTATTAGTCGAATGAGAGGTCAATCAGATGAACTAATCTGTTCGCGGCTGTGTCTGTAGTGGAAGAACTTTTTTTTTTTTTTCAGTGCGCGCTTGGAGGCAGCGCCCTCGTGCGTCCTAGAGCGCACGAGGGCGCACGAGAGCCCCCTCGTGCGCTCTGGGAAACAAAGACTTGCCCGCCCGCGGTACAACGGAGTGCAAGAGGTTAATTACAGCCGTTTTAAAAGCCTGCGGTACATGGCCTAAAGTTAATGAAGAATTGATTATTTGAAGAATAAAGCTACCAATAAGTGGGAAGACTTCTTTAAATAACCTGGTAGGAATAGGGTCTAAAAGACAAGTTGAAGGTTTGGATGAGGAAACTATTTTGTCTAACTCATTAAGGTCAATTGGAGTAAACTCATCAAGACAGACATCATTTGAAGGAGTTGTAGTAGTTACAGTATTTAAGTTAACTGTGGGAAGAATCTGATTGATTTTATCTCTGATGGATGAAATTTTATTATTGAAAAAGTTCATAAAGTCCTGACTAGTAAGCTCTAAGGGGATGCTAGGATTGACAGAGTCCTGACTCTTTGTCAACCTGGCTACAGTGCTGAAAAGAAACCTGGGATTATTCTTGTTCTCTTCTATTAATGCAGAGTAATAACTCGTTCTAGCTTTTCTAAGAGATTTTTTATAAATTAAAGAAATAAAAGAAATAAAAGATGATTTCTCCAAGCTAAATAGATTTCATCTAAATTAGTGGAGCGCCATTTTCTTTCTAATTGACGAGTCTTCTGTTTTAAGCTATGAGTTTCTGTGTTGAACCAAGGAGTTAGAAATCTCTGATTAGATTTCTTCTTTTTTAAGGGGGCCACCAAGTCTAGAGTCTGATGCAGAGAAGCTGAAACACTATCCACCATGTTATCAATTACAGAAGGAGCAAGCTGTCTATAGCTTATTTCCGTTGTGTTGACACATGGCATAGAGGAAACAATCTGCATAAATTTGGTAACAGCATCATCTGAGAGGCATCTACTGTAGTAATATTTTTCTTTAGGAGCCAAATAGTCAGAAATAGTAAAATCAAAGGTTAACAGACAATGGTCTGACAGTACAGGGTTATGAGGAGACACTACAAGATTTTCTATTTCTATGCCATATGTCAGAACAAGGTCCAATGTATGGTGGAGGTAATGAGTAGAATTTCCTACTTTCTGAGAAAACCCAATCGAGTCTAATATTGAATTAAATGCCACATTAAGATAAGATAAGATAAGATCAGATAAGATCAGATAAGATAAGCCTTTATTAGTCCCACAATGGGGAAATTCCAGGATTGCAACAGCACAGGGATAGCAACACTCAGAGTAACAATCAGAAGGCAAGAGAAAAAAAAAAGCAAGAGCAGCAAGTATACATATGTACATATAAATAAATATATATATATATACAGTATATATACAGTATATATATATATACAGTATATTAAAAATTGACCAAGATGGCGGCGCGTGCACAACGCGAGGCTCAGCGTCTTCTCAGATTTTGTGGATTAGCAGTGTTATTTCTGCTCATTTCGGGTATGTTTGTTCAGAACAGCTTCACTTTCACATCTTACACCCGAAATGAGCTTTTGGACATTGGATTACAAAATAACGATAACGATATTTTCATCAGCAACCTACGTCTCATCCCTGAGCTCCGGAGAACACCCGACGCTCGGCAGGCTTCCCGGCCGACCGGAAGTGCTCGCAGGCGGCGTAGAGACCATAAACAAAGGCGGGGGAAGCGCGGTGGGCTAAGAGCTAAGCTAAAGCTAACACCGTACCGGCTTTCTCTACCCAGTATTTTCCTCGCTAATGTATGGTCACTGGCGAACAAAATGAATGAACTACGGCTTCGGATCACCAACAATAAGAGACTTATGAACTGCAATATCATGATTTTCACGGAAACATGGCTACACAGTGGAATACCCGACAATGCTATTGAGCTAGCCGGCCTACACACGCTCCGGGCAGACAGAGCAGCAGATGACTCCGGTAAGACCAGAGGTGGGGAAGTGTGCATTTATATTAATAAGGCTTGGTGCACGAACTCTGTCACTGTTGAGAGACACTGCTCAGCTAACCTGGAGTTTCTCATGGTTAAATGTAGACCTTTCTATCTGCCACGCGAGTTCACTTGTACCATCATAACAGCCGCTTACATTTCTCCGGATGCTAATGCTAAGCTTGCTATGAAAGAACTGCATGCAGCTATTAGCAAACAACAAACTGCACACCCAGAGGCAGCATTTATTGTGGCGGGTGATTTTAACCACTCTAACCTCAAGACAGTGCTTCCTAAATCCTACCAGCATGTCTCCTGTCACACAAGAGGGGACAAAACATTGGACCATGTTTACACCAATATTGTGGGAGCCTACACAGCAACTCCCCTCCCCCACCTAGGTCAGTCTGATCACTTATCCTTGTTCCTTACCCCCAAGTATGTTCCGCTCATCAACTGGGTGAAGCCATCAGTGAGGACCATCAAAGTGTGGCCAGAGGGGGTTGACTCTGTACTCCAGGAGAAGTTTAGGAACACAGACTGGAGTATGTTCACCTCTCAGGCTACCTGTGGCTCCCACATAAACATTGACTCTTACACCCACTCAGTCCTGGACCATATCAACACCACTATTGACAGTGTCACCACGGAAAGACAGATCACCACGTACCCAAATCAGAAGCCGTGGATGAACAGAGAAGTGCGGCTTCTGCTAAAGGCATGTAACAATGCCTTTAGATCTGGTGACGCACAGGCCTACAGTTCATCCAGGGCAGATCTGAAGAGGGGCATCAAGAAGGCCAAGCACAGCTACAAGCTGAAGGTGGAGGAACATTATGGGGACTCTGACCCCCGACGCATGTGGCAGGGCATTCAAGCTATCTCTGATTATAAGCGCAGCAACTCCATACCTATAGCCATGACTGTGTCCTTTCTCAATGAGCTAAATGACTTCTATGCTCGTTTTGACAAGGACAATAACGAAAAGAACATCAATTTCCCACCCTCTGACGACCTCCACCACCTCACACTCACCCACACCAACATCCATAACGCACTGAGTCATGTCAACGTACGTAAGGCTGCTGGCCCTGACGGCATTCCTGGGCGTGTGCTGAGGGCATGCGCTGAGCAGCTGGCAGGGGTCTTCACAGACATCTTCAACCTGTCCCTGGCCCAGGCCGTGGTACCAGCGTGCTTCAAGACCACTTCAATAGTACCAGTGCCGAAACATTCAACACTATCGTGCCTAAATGACTATCGCCCTGTGGCACTGACGCCCATAGTCATGAAGTGCTTTGAGCGACTGGTCTTGGGACAGCTCAAAAAAGGCCTGCCCCCTACACTGGACCCTCACCAGTTTGCCTACCGGAGCAACAGGAGTACAGAGGATGCGGTTTCTACAACCCTGTACTCTCACACCTGGATGACAAGAACACCTATGCAAGAATGCTGTTTGTTGACTTCAGCTCAGCATTCAACACAGTTATCCCATCCAAGCTGATCACTAAACTTGGGGATCTGGGAATCAGTACCTCCACCTGCAACTGGATCATGGATTTTCTGACCAACAGACCCCAGCATGTTAGGTCAGGCCCCAACCGTTCTTCCGTCATCACACTCAACACTGGTGTACCACAGGGCTGTGTGCTCAGCCCATTCCTCTACTCCCTCTTCACCCATGACTGCAGGCCTATGTATGGATCCAATTCTATCATAAAGTTTGCAGATGACACCACGGTGATTGGACTCATCAGGGACAACGATGAGTCAGATTACAGGGCAGAGGTTGAGCACTTGGCTACTTGGTGCGCTGACAATAACCTGCTCCTTAACACCAGCAAAACCTAGGAGCTCATAGTGGACTACAGGAAGGAGAGGGGAGAGACACATGACCCCATCCATATCAATGGCATAGCTGTTGAACGTGTCCCCAGCTTCAAATTCCTGGGGACCCACATCTCAGAGGACCTGTCCTGGTCAGTTAACACCACCAGCCTGATCAAGAAGGCCCATCAGCGCCTCTTCTTCTTGAGGACACTGAAGAAGAACCATCTGTCAACTGACATCCTGGGCAACTTCTACCGCTGCGTGATAGAGAGTACCCTGACCAACTGTGTCACAGTCTGGTATAGGAGCTGCTCTGTCGCTGACCGTAAGGCGCTGCAGCGGGTGGTGAAAACCGCCCAACGCATCACAGGGACTCCACTTCCAGTTATAGAGGACGTCTACAGGAAAAGATGTCTGCGCCGGGCACGCAGCATTCTTAGGGACTCCAACCATCCTGCTCATGGACTGTTCCAGCTTCTCCCCTCCAGAAGGCATTTCAGAAGCCTTCGGACTAGAACCAGCAGGTTTAGGAACAGTTTCTTTCCAACAGCTGTCACGTTATTGAACTTTGTTCCCCGCTGACTCTCTCACCATCATCTCTTACCATCCTCACCTGTACATAACTGCCCATCTAACTTATTGTACATTATTTGCACATAACAGTACTCTTAACTTTCTGCACTGCTGCATATATTTGCATATATTTGCTTAAATTGCACATACTGTTAATTACCGTATATACTGCACTGCTGTCCTTTGTACTTCTGATTGGATGCTAAACTGTGTTTCGTTACCTTGTATTCATACATGTGTAATGACAATAAAGTTGAATCTAATCTAATCTAATCATCTAATCTAATATATATAGACACACAGTGCAGAGCATTGTAGCTGGATGGAATAAATATATGAGTATATAGACACACAGTGCGGAGCACTGTAGCTAGATGGAATAAATATGTAGATATATAAACACACACAGTACGGAGCATTGGGCAGTCACTATCTACATCTACGTGTATATTAAAGTCCCCTACTATAATTATTCTATCTGATTTCAGCACTAAATCAGCTAAGAAATCAGCAAATTCGGATAAAAATTCTGAGTAGATTGATGGGGGATGATAAACTATGGCAAATAAAATTGGGTTTAACCTAAAATTGCTGAAGTGCCCAATACTGAGGACCAGGCCCTCAAAGGAATTTTAACATGTTTTTGCTTTACATTAACTAGTAATTTGGAATGGTAAATTGTTGCTACTCCTCCTCCACGACCAGAACTTCTGGGATTTTGACAGTTTAAATAACCAGAGGGAGTTGATTCATTTAAACCAACATAATCCTCTTGCCCTAACCAAGTCTCTGTAAGGGAATTTAAATCAGTCTGATGATCAATTAACAGATCATGGACTAACAGAGACTTGGGAGTTAGAGACCTAATATTTAATAAACCACATTTAATTTTTAAATTATGAGGAGGAACAGAGGCCAAGTCATTAAATTTAGAGGCTTCATGTTTGAGTTTTACCAACTTTTTGTTTAATCACTTTGGGATTCTTATACATTATATTTTTATTTACTTTGGAGGGAGCAGACAACGATTCTCTGATGGGGAAGACAGGGGCTAAGCTGAGGGGTGGCGGATGAAGAGGAGCTGCAGAGAGGCGTGTAAGACTGCAACTCTGCTTCCTGGTCCCAACTCTGAGTTGTCAAGATTTTGGAAATTTGGATAAAAAAGATGCCAGATTGTTAGATAAATGAGAGGCACAATCCAAAGTGGGATGGACGCTGTCTCGTCTCATAAGACCAGGTTTTCCCAAAAATGAGCTCCAATTGTCTATGTAGTCCACGTTGTTTGCAAGGACACCACACAGACAGCCAGCGGTTGAAGGATGACGAGCGGCTAAACATGTCATCACTGGTCAGATTGGGGAGGGGCCCAGAGAATACTACAGTGGCTGACATCGTTTTTGCAAACTCACACACCGATTCTATATTAAGTTTCGTGACTTCTGACTGCCGGAGACAGCTGTCATTAATGCCGGCGTGGATAACAATTGTGGAATATTTACAGTTACTTTTAGCCAACATTTACAAATTTGACTCGATGTCGCCTGCTCTGGCCCCAGGAATGCATTTGACTATGGCCGCTGGAGTCTCTAGGTTCACGTTTCTGACTACAGAGTCGCCAATGATCAGAGTTTTTTCCTCAGCGGGTGTGTCACTGAGCGGGGAAAAATGATTAGAAACGTGAACAGGTTGGTGGTGTACCGGGGCTTTGCAATTAGGCTTCCTTCTCACCGTCACCCACCCAGTCTCCTCACTGCTGAGGAGGGCTGGAGGACCGCTAACGGGGCCTATGCTAGCTAGCTCCGCTGCAGCTAGGGGACGTCCGTCAAGATTAACTGGCGCAGACGGTGTTTCAATGCAGCGGAGCCGGGATTCCAAATCAGACAACCTCGCCTCGAGCGCCTCAAAAAGACAACATTTATTACATTTACCGTTATCACTAAAAGAGGCAGAGGTGTAGCTAAACATCTGACAGAGAGAGCACACCAGAGGAGGAGAGGAAGGAGAGCTAGTAGCTATAGCTAGTGGCTAACCCGAAGCTAACAAAAACACCTGTGAAAGGTGAACAGAAGGTTAAAGAGGGTGATTAGATGACATGGAGTGCACACACAGGTGCAAGAGGCTTGATAAACAGAAATGAGAACTAACGGTAGATGGAAAAAAGGTGGTTAAAATACAATTAAAAGCAAAAACCTATTCATGGCCTGTTTTATAACCTGTTTATAGTCAGCTTCATGTGTGCCTGTGTTTGTGTCTATGTTGAATATAATTAGTGGCTTGTAAATATGGATGTCACCAGACTGCAAAACAAATCAACCTACGGGTACAAATAAAGTAACCTGAACCTGAACCTGAAACCTCGGGAGAGTGAGGAGAGCAAACCACACGGACAGACAGCAATACAGGAAGTGACGATACGTTACAACAAGTGACGTTCCAGAGAGGATTCCAATCCTAAAATCTGAGATCAGTCTGATGAACGGTTTGAGAGATATCTGACAGTCCCTCCAGGATCCAGGAAATTTATGAGAAAAATGTGAAAATTTATGACAAAAAAGTCACAAATTTATAAGAAAAAATGTTAAAATTTATGCGAAAAAAAGTCACAAATTTGAGAATTTTTTTTTTGAAATTTATGAGAAAAAAGTCACAAATTTATGAGAAAAAAAATGTGAAAATTCCATGTGGGCAACCACAGAAGGGGCCAACATGGATGCTCTGGACAAACCTACATGGACCCATAAGACAGTGTAACCTCTGGTGGGAACCACATGGACCTGCTGGCTTTAATAACGCGACATGGTGCCTCATGGATACGACTGGGACAGATGGGAGACCCCCTGGCTTCCTCCTAGGTGCCCCTTCAAGTGAGAAGATATGATGACATTCCTGTGCAGCAGAGAAAGGCCATCACCATGTCTAGGGCCTTCTGTGATGACGCGGTGAGAGTGGTGTTCTTTGTTGAGATTTGTGGTGGAGACATGTCCTTTTGTCTGTCTCAGCAGTCTCAGTCAGCCACTGGTTATTAGCTCATTTCAAAGCTAGCTAACTTGCTCACTTTTAACATATCGATAAGTTGTGCTGTAAGGTTGTGAGCATTAATTCACTCATTATGTGAAGTAAATCAGTCAGGACCGTTCAGGACAGATTCACTTATTTGGGGTTTTATTTGGGCCCCCATCTCGGCCGTTCTGATCACATGTCCGTGATGCTGGTTCCTGCCAACAAACCTTTATTGAAGCGCAGCAGGCCAGCAGTGAAACAAATCAGGATTTTGCCAGAGAGTGCAACCTCTGCACTGCAAGACTGTTTTCATCACACAGACTGGAGGATCTTCAAAATAGCAGCCTCCCAGGAAGACAGGACAGATGTGGAGGAGTATGCTGATTCGGTCACCAGCTACATCGCGAAGTGCACAGAGGATGTCACTACAGTGAAGACCATCACTGTGCGGGGTAATCATAAGCCCTGGATGACTGCAGAGGTGCGCTCGCTGCTTAAAGCCAGAGATGCAGCGTTCAGAGCAAAGGACAGGATTGCCCTCCGCTCAGCCAGGTCTGCGCTTTCAAAGGGAATTAAGGTGGCAAAGCGCGCTTATGCGAAGAAAATCCAGGGACACCTCTGTGACACTAGGAACACCAAGCAGATGTGGCAGGGAGTTCGGACACTGACGGGCTTTAAGTCTAGGCAGGGGGTCGATGATGACGACGCTTCGCTTCCAGACAGGCTTAACGACTTCTTTGCATGTTTTGAAGCATCAAACTCAACAATCAGAGGGAGGGCCGGCCCACTCCTACCATCGGTCGGACCAGCTTTTACCATTAACACAGCGGACACACGGAGGACCCTATCCAGAATCAACCCACGCGAAGCTGCAGGTCCAGACAACATTCCGGGACGTGTGCTCCGAGACTGCGCGAGCGAGTTGGCGGATGTCCTGACTGACATTTATAACATCTCCCTGAGTCAGGCCATCGTTCCCAGATGCTTCAAGACCTCTATCATTGTACCGGTGGCAAAGAAACCAGTGGTGTCATGTTTGAATGACTATCATCCTGTTGCACTGACACCAATTGTGATGAAGTGTTTTGAACGGCTTGTCAAACCACACATCACAGCCTGCCTCCCTGCATCACACGACCCGCTCCAGTTTGCATATCGTTCAAACCGCTCCACGGAGGATGCTATAGTCACCACCCTACACTCTGTCATCACCCACCTGGACCAGAAAGACACCTACGCCAGACTCCTGTACATTGATTTCAGTTCAGCATTCAACACCATTATTCCCCAGAGACTGATAGAGAAATTACTCCTTCTCGGTCTGAACACTGCCACATGTCTCTGGATCCTGGATTTCCTGACTGAGAGACCTCAGTCTGTCTGGGTTGGAAACAACATCTCCAACTCTGTCACGCTGAGTACCGGAACCCCTCAAGGCTGTGCACTCAGTCCACTGTTGTTTACACTTCTAACACATGACTGTGTATCCAAACACGAGGGGAACCAGATTATTAAGTTTGCAGATGACACCACGGTGGTGGGACTTATTCAGAGGGATGAGGAATCAATGTACAGGGAAGAAGTGAGAGACCTGGAGGGCTGGTGCAGGGAGAACAATCTGGTGCTCAACGTGGACAAAACGAAGGAGATGATTATCGACTTCCGGCGGTCACAGCCTGAGCACGTCCCCCTCAGCATCGGCGGCCGTTTAGTGGAGAGAGTAGAGAACATCAAGTTCCTCGGAGTGCAGATCTCGCAGGACCTGACCTGGAGCAAGAATTCCTTGGAGATCAGGAAGCGAGCTCAGC
The DNA here is from genome assembly GCA_020510985.1 of Pholidichthys leucotaenia. Taxonomy (NCBI): domain Eukaryota; kingdom Metazoa; phylum Chordata; class Actinopteri; order Cichliformes; family Pholidichthyidae; genus Pholidichthys; species Pholidichthys leucotaenia. The sequence continues at coordinate 7,360,582 of CM035847.1, read as the reverse complement.
AGAGACTACACTTCTTGAGGAAACTCAAACAGGCCTCTCTCCCCATCTGCATCCTCAGGACCTTCTACAGAGGTGTGGTGGAGAGTGTTCTGACGTACTGCATTGCTACATGGTACTCCAGCTGCAGTATGTCAGACAAAAAAGCCCTGCAGAGGATAGTCAAGGGGGCGGAGAAGGTAATTGGAGTCTCCCTCCCCTCTGTCCAAGAACTTTTTCAGAACCGTTGTAGGAGCAGGGCACTGAACATTGTCAAGGACCGTTCTCACCCTCTGCATAAACACTTTGAACTTCTTCCATCTGGTAAACGATTCCGGAGCATCAGAGGCAGAACCACCAGACTGATCAACAGCTTCCTCCCACAAGCTGTCAGGATGCTGAACAGCTGACCCGGAATCTCACATACACACTACTGCACCTATTTTTTTTTTTTTTTTTTTTTTTTTTTGTTACTTATTTGTACCCGTAGGTAGATTTGGTTTGCAGTCTGGTGACAAGCCACCGGCTGCTGGTCGCTGCGTGCGCGAGCGCCCTAAACCTACATGTTTTTGGTATGCGGGAGGAAACCGGAGAAATCCCACGCAACACGGGGAGAACATGCAAACTCCACACAGCTCACTGTTGGTCGGGGGCTGGAATCGAACCCACGATCTCATGATCCCCGCGATCCCCCGGCCGAGGGTAAAACTGTGCTGCCACAGTGCTAAACCACTGCACCACCGTGCAACCTATGGACATTTTGTATATTATAGTTAGTTATTCTTTTTCCCCAAGTATGTCTCAGGGATGTGTGAATGGATGGGGGGGTGGAAGCTATGTGTGAGTGTGTCTTAATCATGCTGCTTCTTATATGGATGCCGAGAGAAACACAATTTCATCTTGCCTGCACTACAGTTGTATGTATAGCAATATGACAATAAAGTTTGATTTGATTTGATTTGATTTGAAATAGATGATGAGATGAGAGCAGTTTAAGCTTTAGTTTATCTGTAAACTTTTTGTTTTGGTGACACCTTGTGGTCACTTTCACCACATAACATATCTTACCTTGATCTAATTAAGTTGATCATTTCTACAGTTGTTAAAGATGTTTGATGATTAAGATTTATTGTAAAACTTCCAAGGTGAGGTCAGCTTTATACATGTAGCGCCAACAGGATAACACAAAGCTGAATCTTATAAAATGTTACGTAATAATTAGTAATTTTCTGCATAATTCAGCTTCCCTGCTGAGCTGTGTTTGACCAACTAAGCTCGTAACAACCTGACCAGGATCTTCCTTCATAGTTTCATCTAGAACAGGAACGTAGACGTTACAGAAGTCAGGTTTTACATTAAAACGTGTTTCAGTAGCTTCATGTTTAGCTGCTCTGAAATGACTTCAGAGATAGAAAAACTATAAAAATGACAACATGATGAATTATAATATCGACCATCGATTGATTATTTTCATAGGAATTCAGCAGTTTTGTCTATGAGGGTTTGGGGATAAATGTGAGCCATATTGATCAGAGTTCATCTGTTAGACACATATATGCTAGCATGAGTAATTCTGGAGAAATACCAACAAATTCCCTCACAGATCCCTGTGATGACAGTCAGAAACCATGTGTGATAGATGACAGCAGCTCTATGAAACACCTAGAGCAGTGGTCTGGTGTGGGAGCTCCACCGTGGGTCCGTGTCCAGATCAGGTCCCACCATCATCATCATAGCAGTCTGTCGCGGGCGACAATGACTGTTTCATTTAGGTCTGATCAGATTCCTCTACACATCTCTGTCCCCCGCCCTCTGCTGCCAGGAACTCCCGACCCTGTAAACCCGGGCGATGTCCGAGCCAGTATGAGTTGCTTTCTGACTGACCATTTCATGAAACTGCTTTCAAAGTATTTGAGTACCACTAGCTTTTGCTCGACTAGTGACACATTCTTGGCAGATAGAGGTATTATCAGTAGCAAGGACAAACTAAGACAAACTGACTCCAGTATCTGTTGCAGTGACTGACCAGATGGTAGGTTTGTTTATCTCTGCTCTTTGTGTAGTGCATGTCACGATGCACCAACTGGCAAAGGTCCACCACAGACCTTGCGACAGATGTGCTTATCTGCCAGGATGTCCAGTCTCACCCAGTGTAACTGGGAGTGGTCCACCACAGATGTGACAAATATTGTTTTTAGTTCTTCCAGGATGCCCAGTTTCACCCTCCACGCCCTCAGAAGGGCGGGGTTGCCGGTTGAGTCGCCAATGGCCCGACCCATGAGACAGGTAGTACCAGTTTTCATGGTTATCCGGTAGCAAGCAAACCAGTGCCTGACCTGACAGAAGGTCCCACCACAGACCGGATAAAAACGGGACTCTCTGTCTTCTGGTTCTGTGGTCAACAGAAGTTTCACCACAGCTACAGAGAACGAGGCTAACGCTATGTTCATGTGGAGATGTCATGGCTGTCCAGAAATATTCGACTGTTTCATGAAGCCTCCACCCTACAAGGTCAGCCCATGTCACACACCTGTGCAAAGACCAATCAGCTGTTTGATCAGCATCTTGACATGTTTAATCGCTTGTGACACATTAACTAGTGATGGGGCTTCCAGCCGGTGCTTCAGAGTGTGCATCGAATAATCCAGGAAATATTTGGCAAAGCGCATTTCAAGATGTGTATTGCTGATGCACGTGATGACATCATTAGCCTTGCAGGTTGGTCGTACCATGTGACTGGGTCAGGAAGCAGTGAATGGTTTTACACGCAACATGAAATAAAGTGAGCTGCGATACACAATGGAAATCCCCATCCCTCATGTTTTATGTTGACAGATCTTTGACTGTGTATGGGGTTTGTCACAGCCAATCTCCATTTTCAGATGGAGCCAGCACTAAAAAGACGGACTTCTCCTGCTTAGGGACATTTTGATCTCATTTCTCCCAGTAATGTATTTACAGTTATTACACTGGTGCATTTTTCACAAATAGTGGCTATTTCTTGTAACTGGAGTGGTGGCCTGGAGGTAGAGCATCTGCCCCACAACCAGGAGGCCGGGGTTCAAGTCCCATCTGGTAATTAATTTTAGACTTATTTTTATTTGCAAGGTGAAGTGTCTGTTGTGTTTCAAAGAGCTTGGATACAATAATAACTCATCAATTATGCTGAGACACTGTCATGTCCTGCATGAGAATAAGGACAACAGTGAATGTCCTGGGAAAGACAGAAACGTGTCCACCCTAAACTGCACACACTGGCAGTAGCCTTCCTTTGCACACCTGCATCCTCTGTGGCTCCTCATCCCCCAACCCTGGTGAAATAATGTACAAAAAAAAGGCCTTAGTCCAAAGACTGTTGAAAAGTTATTTCTTAATAAAAATGGATAAGTAGCACAAGCACACTGACTGTAGTCACCCCAGTTTTATTATTTCTTTGTTCCCTTGTGATCATTGATGTTTATTAAAGGTCAATACATTTATTGAAATGAAAAAAAATACACATTAAACCAATAATGCCCTTGTAAAAATCTGCATGTTGTATACTTTTGTCCAGTAGATGGCCTAGTAGGGCAAATAAAGTTTCACATGAGACTTCATCCATATGAACCAACTTGATGAAAAGCTCTGGCCATCACTAATGTTAACCATTTCCAGCGTCTTCTGATGGAGCGATCTGATTGGACAACAGTGAGTCCAGACCTTCCTATACTCTGCTCTACCGTGTTGCCGTGTTCTGGGTTCATGCTAATAGTGAGCTGCAGTTAGCTTACTTTTAACGTTAGTTATTCAAAAATTCCTATTATTATTATCTCACAACACAATCAATATTTCTTCTGGTCTTTACAGAAATGCTTATAAGAAAGTGGTGAAGAGAACATAAGCAAAAGCAGAGCTACTGATCCAGCACTACCTAGCAGGCCTCTTGATTGAAGTGACCACAGCGATGGACTCTAACCGTGTCTATAAATAATGACTGGTAGACAACAGCAGATTTGGTTGAACCTGTGGGTAAAACGACAGTAAAGCTGTAGTGCTCTGGTGGATGCTAGCTAACGTATAGACCATATATGTGCTGCTCTCCTTGTGTGTTTGTGGCTACAGAATTTAGCAGTCAGCCAAACTCCAAAAAGAATACAGGAGTCAGAATATAGCCTTCAAGCTCAGGTGCTTCATTCAGCAGTGCGTCATCGACCAGTGATTGGGGGTAAAAGTATGAAAAGACAAGCAATGGAAAAAAGGAAAATTTAATAAATTTAACTGGAAGAATGCATTTTATATTGGATGAAAAAAAATCTTCTACAGACCATCCTATGCTTAGTTATATGCTGACATGCTACAAAAACATTAACATACCAAAAGTCACGAAATACACAAAGATAACATTACCATATAATAATGTGGTCTGTACTGAACATATACAGAGGGGAAATAAGCATTTGATTTGATACTCTTATTTCGAACAAATGAGACAACATAAAAACAACAATAAAAACAAAAAATCCAATGCAGTCTGAAAAGGAACAGGATTAAAGCCAAGAGCTTATCTTGTCCTGTCCCATCCTGTCCTGTCCCAGTATTGAACACGTCAACATTTTTCTCACTCAACATATTTCTGATGGAGGCACTGATCTGAGATCTTCACCAGATGTCAGTAACAGCCCGAGTAATCCATACATACAAAGAAACCAAGGCCACTGTGTTCACAAAACAAGTTATATTTAATAAAGTGGAATGACACAGGGAATAAATATTGAACACATGAAAGAGGTGCAAAAAGACAGAACGCAAAGAAACCAGCTGAAATCCATCAGAATTTAAGAAACCATCCCATCTCCCATTAGTACAAATTAATTTCAGCTGGATAAGTCCTGACTGAAAGCCTTTAGAAAGGTCTGTGAATATCAGATTGTCACAAAAAAATAATTCATGATGGGTAGAAGCAAAGAGCTCTCTCTAGACCTTTGCAACCTTATTGTTGCAAAACAATGATGGCATTGGTTACAGGCGCATTTCTAAACTGCTGAATGTTCCAGTGAGCACTGTTGGAGACATCATTGGGAAGTGGAAAGAACATCATTTTACCATAAACCAGCCACGACCAGGAGCTCCTCGCAAGATTTCTGACAGATGAGTCAAAAGAATTATCAGAATAGTTATCCAAGAGCCAAAGACGACTTGTGGAGAGCTCCAGAAAGACCTGGAGTTAGCAGGTACCGCTGTTTCAAAGAAAACAATAAGTAATGCTTGGGCTCCAAGTCCGCTCACCTTGCAAGACTCCACTGCTGAAGAAAAAGCCTGTTGAAGCTCATTTAAAGTTTGCTGCACAACATTTGGGCAAGCCAGTAAAATACTGGGAGAATAGAGTGTGGTCAGATGAGACCAAAATTGAACTTTTTTGATGCCACAACACACAAAAATTAGTAAATTTACAAGAAAAAGGTGTATGAGGAAAAGCTTTAAATTTACAGTAAAAAAAAAAAGGTAAACTTTTTGAGAAAGTTCCAAATTTACAAGAAAAATGTCACAATTTATGGAAAAATTCACAAATTTAAAAGAAAATGGCAACTGTAGAAGGAAAAATGGGACAAGTTTATGAGAAAAAGATGCAAGATTAGAATTAAAAAAAGTGACAAATTTACAAGAAAACAAATTTATAAGAAAATCAGCTGAAAACAGGTAAACAGGTAAAGTCCATGTGGGCAAACACAGATGGGGCCAACGTGGAATCCAAAGAAAAACCCACATGGACCCATAAGACAGCCCAGTTGAACCTGTGGCAGGACCCACACAGACATGCTGGCTGGGGATTGGTTGCAGCACAAAGGGCTGTGGAAGGATCCATGCTGGGAACATGGCCGTCTGAGCAGTTCTGGAGTGAGGCGATTCAGGAAGCGAGTGAAGGACGTGATGTCAGAGCAGAGAAGGCCAGACAGGTCACAAGGTTCAGACAACAGGTGGAGCCACACAGGTGCTGAGTGGTGTCCAGGAGACTGAAAACAGTCTTTAGTAAGACAAAAATAGAAAGGAGATGTTTTTACCTTCTTTACATGTTTCAACTGTTCACTGACCCTTCGTCAGAAGAGTCAGCTGATTGCTGCCAGGCGTCAATTTATCAGCTGACTTTCATAGGTGGGGCCAGTCCAGCAGACCTGCCAGATCCACCGAGCCGGGCCTGCTTTCCGCCTTCTGATGGTCTTTGTGTGCTGTGGGGTGTGCTTTCCCGCACCTGGAACAACATTCTTCAAACTATCAGTTGTCAGGACGTTATATGAATGGGCCACCATCATCACAGACCAAGATGACAGACAGGAGGAGGAAAACCACATAAAACATGCACTTATACGCTGCCAATATCCAGTATGGGCCATAAACAAAGGGAAACAGTAGGTCAAAAACAAAGAAAACAAACAGGAAACAAGACACAGAACAAAAGCCGAAATCAAAAACAAGGACATCATAACTATACCATACATCCGAGGGATAACGGAACCAATTCAAAGGATCATGAAAAAATACAAAATAAACATGGCAGTAAAACCACACAAAAAATTAAGACAGTTATTAGTACACCCCAAGGACAGAATAGAACGAGACAAAAAATGCAACGTAATATATGAAATATGCAGATCATGCAACAAAACCTACATTGGAGAAACCGGAAGATCCTTCACTACAAGAAAAAAAGAACACCAGAAGGAATGTGAGAAGGAAACACAAGGACGACTCAGAAGATCACAAAAAGAAAAGGCAGAACAAGAAGCATTAAAATCAGCAATATCAGATCACTGCAAAAGCAATAATCACATCATGGACTGGGACAACGCAAAAATCACTGGATCGGAGAGCAACAGACACAAACGCTGGATCAAGGAGGCCACAGAGATCAGGAAGCGGGGAAAAGACACCATGAACCGGGATGAGGGGGCCTTTATGCTTTCCCACGCCTGGGACCACATTCTCCAGAGACCATCGGACGGCAGAAAGAGGGGCCGGCTTGGTGGATCTGACAGGTCTGCTGGGCTGGCCCCGCCTACTAAAATCAGCTGATAAATGTCACCTGGCAGCAATCAGCTGACACTTCTGATGAAGGCTGCAGTGAACAGTCGAAACATGTAAAGAAGGTAAAAACATCTCCTTTCTATTTTTGTCTTTAATAAGAACAAAAGGTAAATAGTGAACTTTTATGTGGAAATTTGCAGTTCATAATTTCTGATATTTTCCCTCAGATTTTAATCCACTTTCTCAAATTCTTCCTTTGCTTCTTGAATTTTTTTTTTTATTTTCTTCTGATAAACTTGAAACATTTTTTGTAAGATTTCAACTTTCTTCTAAATTTGCAGCTTTGTCATAAATTTTCAAAAAGTTCATATATAAAGTCGCAAATTGATGCAAAAAGTTGAACATTTATGTTAAAATGAGCAAACCTTTAACAAGATGAAAAATGGAGCAAAAGTTCTTTTTCCTGCTGATGTTTCAGCTCTTTTTTTCCTTCATGTGGCGTCTTGTCCTCATGTTGTCTCGATTCTGCTCAGCAGCCCAGCGTTGACTGTGTGCGTTCAGCTGTAGCCTGAATAATTCTGATGGCATCATCTGATGTCTCTCACACATAAACACCAGCGGAGGGTCATTTTCTCCCTTTTTATTGCTGCAATCAGCTGCTGCTGCTGCCTGTTTTCATGAAATGGAAAAGGAAAAAAATCTGCATTCTCCTGGGACTGAGCTGCACATTATTTGCTGAGGTTAAATGCGGTTGGATTTTTTGACGAAAGCATTTTCCCCCGTGTGTTTTCTAGGATTAAACGTGTGTGTGTGTGTGTGTGTGTGTGTGTGTGTGTGCGCGTGTGTGTGAGTTGCGGCGGCCCGCTGCAGCCTCTCAACGATTCACAGTTATCACATGTTAATCTGAGAATGTTTGGGATTGTTCCTGTCATGTTAATCTGAGCATTTGTGCTGTGCTGACATGTGTGCATGTAGGTCACCGATTAAAGCGCCCGTCTGGAACAAGGCGGTGCACCCAGAACCACAGTGAGAGATTTAACGAGCCTTTTAACACACACATGTTGCATCATTTGATGTCCTGAGGTGAGCGGCGCCGCGGAAATGTCCGGGCCGATAACCTGTGGCAACAAGGAACACCAAACTGCTGCTAATTTATAGATTGTACTCGCCACTTTAATCGCGATTAATCGCAGTTGATCACGATTAATCACATCGTGTGTTAATGTCATTAACTCCATGAAGTCCGATGCAGCGTCATGTGATCGACACACTGATGCGATTCGTCACGACCAGCCGCCATTACCCAGCCAGCATGTCCATGTGGGCCCCCCACAGGTTAAACTGGGCTGTCTTATGGGTCCATGTGGGCTTGGCCGTGGATTCCATCTTGGCCCCATCTGTGTTTACCCACATGGACTTTAATCGTTTACCCATTTTCAACTTATTTTGCTGAAATTTGCAGTTTTCTTGTAAATCTGACTTTTCCCCTAATTTGATTTTTTTCTTGAAAATTTGAAACTCTCATATTTGAAACTTTACTGTAATCCTGCAACTTTCTCATAAATTTGTGACTTTTTCCAATAAATTTGAAGCAGTTTTCATGTAAATTTTGACCTTTTTTTGCTGTAAACTGATTTCTCTCATAAATTTGTAACTTTTTTCTCGTAAATTTTGGCTTTTTACTCATATTTGCTACATTTGTGTTAATTTGCAACTTTTTTCATTTTTTCCTCACATTTGTAACTTTTTTCTTGTACATTTGCTAACATTTTCTTGTAAGTTTGTAACTCTTATCAAGTAATTTTACAATTTTTTGCTTGTAAATTTGCAACATTTTCTCCTAAATTTTCACTGTTTTTCCTTGTTCCAAATTTTTTTTGTAAATTTTTTTCACTTTTTTCTAGTAAATTGTCATTTTTTCCTCATAAATTTGTGACTTTTTCCTGCTAATTTTGCCGATGGCGCTGGAGTTACTGAACCCTGCTCACACATTTGGGGCCCAGATGGGTCTAAAGCAGGTGAACAGTTTACTTGCTTGTGACATGTGACTTTTGGAGGGTTTGTTCAACGGGAATTCCCGTAGCCGACGTCTGGCGTCAGGGAAGTAAAACCATGTGAGCGTGCGCGGGACCACCACCTCCATTTCTGGAGTCACCAGGTGTGCCACCTACACCATGGCACCGCTGGTTCAACTTATTTGAAAACTAAGTCAACGTGACTGGCCTGGGTGACACCAACAAAGAGAGACGGAAGAACGTCCTGATTTACTGGCTAGGCGAGGAAGGACAACGGGTGCGCCACACTCTGGGTGGTACGGACACTCTGGACGATTGTGTGAGCCTAATGGACACATTTTTCAGCGAGAGGTGCAACATAATGATGCAAAGATGCAGTTTCTTCAACCACTGTCAAAAAGCATCTGAGTCTACCCAACATTATGTTAAAGAGCTCCAAAACTTAGCGAGCATGTGTGACTTTGGGCCTTTGAAAGACGAGCTAATCAAGCTAGCATATGGCACGAACAACAAGAGCCTTATGCTAAAAGAAAAACTATTACTAACCATGGACAATTTTATGCTAAGTCAGGTGATCAGATGGCTAGCCAGATAGAATCCGCCACCCAGCTAGTGAAGGAGCTATTAGCTAACGAACAATTAGCCCTCAAAGCAAACCCTCGACAACAGGCCAATAGCAACAGTACTAAACGCTCAGGGCGGACTTGCACACAGAGGTGGACCGTGGCATGGGCAGGAGCAGGAGGTTGGATGCCGTGTGGCAGCTGTGGTTCACTTAATCACCAAACAAGCTCATTCGCCTGCTCCGCTAGGGGAAGAAAATGCTACCATTGCCAACGAGCTAGCCATTTGGCTAGAGTTTGCCCCTCTGCCCCTGAGAAGACCGGTGCAGACTCAACGGACGTAGCCACAGTATGTGTAGCAGGGCCAAAAATTGGCCACTAAAATGGTATGTTGTAAAGCTGGATGGGGTTGATGTGCCTCTCATGGTGGACTCGGGTGCTGCATGGTCTCTACTGAGCATGGCCACAGTAAGAAGACTGTTTCCCAAAAAGACGATTATTGCATGGGCTGAAAATATGTTCAGTTATGGACATGTGAAAAATGGCATGGTGGGAATGGTTAGTTTTTCAGTGACATGTGGCCCAAAGATAATTCCAGCGTTCACCTTCCAGGTTTCACGCCAGGGGCCGACTTGTTAGGCATCAACTCACTGGGTGAGTTGGGGTTCTCCATTAAGGACCCAACAGGCTCAGCTGTGCCAATTGTTCACAGGCCTGGGTTCCATAGCTGCTTTAAACCATCGACCACTCATCGACCTGAACATGACACCTAAAATCCAACCTCTTTGTCGGCTACTCCTGACTCTGCGGGACAACATCACGGTTGGTTAACAAGGCAATCATCCATGTAAATATCCCCCTGCCCACGATGGAAGAGCTCACAGCAGTTTCAGCGGTTCCAAGGTGTTCTCGAAGCTGGACCTTCACCAAGGCTACTAACAGGTACAACTCCACCTGGCTAGCTGAAACCTGATGGCGTTTGTGACCAGTGTTGGGCAAGTTCCTAAAAAAAAAATAGTAGCTAGTTAAAGTTACTAGTTACCTTTTTTCAAAAATAACAGTTACTTTTGAGTTACTGAATGATAAAAGTAACTAGTTACTTGGAAAAGTAATTTTCATGTTACTTTTAAATGCATACTTAAATCATCTTGCACACACAGCAACATCAAGGGTCCCTTGTTCTAATCACCGAAAAAGAAGCAAAAGGAAACTGATGAGAAAAAAGTCTCATCTTACAGAGAAAAAAATTCTCAGATTTACTCAAACTATTGTAATCAGTAGAAAGTCAGAAATTTACTAGAAATAAAGCTGTGAATTCACAGAGAAAATGTTGGACCCCCTGGTGGGCCGTTTTTGGCCCATGAACCATATGTTTGACAACCCTGGACCAACCCATTAAAAATGCATATTTAGAGGATTTACTTCCATGAAATAGTTGCAGATCACAACAGCATGTAAATGAATGAGAAACTAAAACAGAAAGCACAGATAAATGAAAGCTCACTGCTTAGAAGAAGCTGTTCTTTACTGCAACAAATCAGTCACTTTTTCTTTATGCGTAAGAAAACTTTAAATGCATTTAATGCAGACATTAAATGCAAGGTTCTTGCTCAAAAAATATTCATGTTTAACCACAGAGGTAGGAGCTGTTGGGGGCTATTCACCGCTTGGACAACAGGTGATCAGGGCTCGATATGAGAAGTCGCCACCGCCACAGCATCTCTTCACCGGGTTGTGATGTGAACTGGGGCAGGACAGGAAATGGATCTGTGGAGGAGACTATGTGACGGCTGTGTCAGTTATGGTAGGAGCAGTTTATATTTATTTTCTTATTTATTTGCTTGCCTTTGGCATGACAACCTCCAGTGGCTTGAGGCCGCTGGTGGCGCCGTGGATGGCAGTTGTCCCGCTGACAGCCACCAAAACTGTGTATTCATCTCCAGTTGGCAGCTGGTGAGGAGGGTGTCTAGCAACTGCAAGTTGTATGATTGTCTATTTGCGCTAAAAATATCTATCCATATTAATAAAATGATAAACGTGAGTAACGCATCTGATCAAATTTCAGTAACTGTAACACATTACTGAATTTTTAAATAGTAATTTCGTTACACAGCACGTTACTGCAAAAGTAGTGGCGTTACAGTAACGTGTTACTCCCAACACTGTGACACACATGGGCATTTTCAGATACACTTGCATGTCTTTTGGCCTGAGCTCGGCCCCGAGCTGTTTCCAGAAAATCATGGCCACAATCCTTGTGGGCCTCAGGGTTGTAGTGGTATATCTGGACGACATTGTGGTACACTGTGCGTCACAAGACGCCCGCGAACAGCGCCTTGGGAGGGTGACGGAGGTACTGTTGAACCAGGGTGTCACACTCAATGAGGAAAAGTGCATTTTTGCAGCTGAAGCCATTGAGTCTGTGGGGTTTCGTCTGTCCGCTGAGGGCCTGAGCCCTCTGCACTCAAATGTGGAGGCGGTCCTGCAGCTTCCAAACCCCACAACCCCCACACAAATTTAATCGTTTCTGGGCATGGCAAATTTTTATGGGCGTTTCATTCCCCGTTACTCTGAAACAATAGAGCCACTGTGTGCCCTCCTGAAGTAGGATGCACCGTGGGAGTGGACTCCGGCCTGCTCAGCTGCCATCTCTAAACTGAAGTCTCAGCTTACTTCTCCGCCAGTGCTGGCCCACTTTGACCCACGGTGTCCCACTTTCGTGACGTGTGACACACCAAGCTCTGTGGTGGGCGCGGTCATGTTTCAACTCCAAAATGGAATGGAACGCCCAGTGGCGTTTGCATCGAGGTTCCTCACATTGGTGGAGCAGCGGTATACAATGGGTGGAAGAGAGGCACTCGGGTATGTTTGGGCATGTGAACGGTGGCACATTTATCTCCATGGGCAACACTTCATACTACGGACAGACCACAAAGCCCTGGCAACACTGCTGGAAACGTCTGGATCGAGACACAAACCCCTCCGCATCCACAGGTGGACTGAAAGGCTGCGGGTATACCACTTCACCACCCAGATCATCCCGGGCAGAGAAAATGTAGTGGCGGACTTCCTGTCCCGTGCCACACCTAGTATCAGACAAAATGACGAATGTGACCCCCTGGAGGCGGAGCTGATCAATACGCTACATGACCCTCTCCTGAAAACTGTGTCTCTTCAGGAACTCCAGGGGAAGTCTGAGCAGGATCCAACTTTAACACAACTACGTTTGTTCACCTGGGAGGGATGACCCAAGAGGACACAGGGAGAGCTGGCACCTTTTCACGGGGTCAAGGATGACCTAAGCTGCTGGAACGATGTCTGTGTGGTGAGAGGACATTGTGCAATAGTCCCAGAGTCACTGAGAGCCCACATTTTGTCCATGCTCCATGAGGGTCACCTGTGGGTGGTTAGAGTTAAATAGTGCTGCAGGGACTCAATCTGGTGGCCGGGAATCAACAAGGACATAGAAATCATGATGAAAGACTGCATGCCATGTCTGGAGAGAGGAGAAACTGGGACACCCCTGTCCTCACCACTGCAACAATTACAATATCCTGTGGGCCCCTGGAAACGCATTCAGCTAGACAGCTGCGGCGAGCTGCACATCACCCCTGCGAACGGACGATTCCTGCTGGTAGCCTATGATCTGCACTCAAAATGACGGGCGGTGATGCCTAGCAGCTTGGTCACAAGCGACATGGCCATTACTTTCCTCACCTCGCTGTTCGCTCGTTGGGGTGTGCTGGACGCCATTACAATGGACAACGGCCCACAATTCATCTCTGGAGGGTTTGAGGCGTTTTTGAGTGAGAGGGGCGTTGAGCACATAAAGACTGCTTTCTATCATCCAGAGGCAAATGGGGGGGGGGCAGTTCAATAAGACCCTAAAAAATGGGTGGAGAGTGCACCTGGTGGACAGACTTCAGTTTTTCGATACTCTTCAAAGTACACCACTCCATTATAGGGCGACTCTCCACGCCACAATGCGGCGCTCAACAGCGATGCTTATGTTGTGGCGTAAACTACACCTCCATCTGGACCATGTGCGACCCCCCCCCCCCCCCGCAGCTGGCAGATCACCACTGAGGGGACAGATGCTCGAATGGCAATGGCAAATGAAGTGGCGGTTTGACAGGAAACATCAGATGAAGGAACACAGGCTTGCAGTGACTGGGTCGGGATCAGGCACCCCAACCGCATGCACAAACTACAGTCATTGTGGATGACGCCACTACAGATGATGGTGCAGCTAAGGTCCTGTCACATTTCGCTTCTCTAATGGGTCACGGTGGCATGCTAGTCACCTCAGGATCTAGGGTCATAGGGTGTTGACGGGCATGATGGACACAAGTTGGGACTTTGTTGATGTAGGACAATAGGACGTTCAGGAGCAGGTAACGGAACCACCGGCACGGCCACAGCCGGTGAGGCGCTCATCAAGGGTCCGGCAGAGGCCAGGTCATCTGAAAGACTTTGTTGTGGAGTTTGGCTACTAGAACATGTTGGCACAAAGGTTGCAGAATAACCCACCTCAACCTGCAGGCACCTTGGTGGTCTACCCAAGTGTCCAGATAGGGTTTTGTTATTAAAAAAAGAAGGGGAAGTAACAATTAACGTTTAAAATGGAAGGAGGGGTGTTCTAGTTTTGATTTATAATTTGGGGGGGTGGGGGATAAATGTGACATGTGAGTTTGTTCTACGGGGCTTCCCGTAGCTGACGTCTGGCATCAGGGAGGATGACATCAGCCGGGCTACTGGCCGTGTATTTATGTTGGCTAATTCACAAATAATGTTCAGTTTGTTATTTCCAGACATAACACTGCTTTCCTGTACCACAGCTAGTGTCCATGTGGGCAAACACAGACAGGGCCAGGATGAAAACTGTGGACAAACCCACATGGACCCTATCGTGGACCCTATTGTGGGGCCCATATGGACGTGCTGGCTGGGTAATCACATTTAAAGTGACACCACTACAAAAAAGTTGGTTCATAGAAACAGTTTTGATCCCCAACATGTGGCCGTGACTCTGCTGGGGAAAAAAGCTGCACGAAAAATGTTCCAAATTCATACGGCAAAAAGTCTCAAATTTAAAAGAAAAACAAGGTACAAATTTATCTCAAAAAGTTATAGATTTACAATCGTGAAAAAATTTGGACACCCCATTAAATATCAGTTCTTTATTAATAAATGTTGACATATCTACGTCTAACCTTGTTTTTGTTTTTATTTGCATTTTTTAACATTTATTTTAACCCCTTTAAGTTGGAATGAATGTGGGGGTGTCCTAACTTCTTCTTCTTTTAGATTTGATTGGCAGTTTGCAACCAGCTTACAGGTGCATCACCTCCACGTACTTCACTCTATATCATCACTCTATCTGGTCAAGAATCACTTCATATTGTGCCCACGTACATGCGCATGCGTGTGCATGCGCCCACTTCAGTGGGGGCATGTGCACGCAGCGACCGGCAGCTGGTGAAAAGTCCAACGTCTGTGCCTCTGTTTTTATGCACTTTTAATGGTAAATGGCGTTCACTTATATAGCGCTTTTTCTCATCTCTGGATGACCAAAGCGCTTTACAGATCCTGCTATCCACCCATTCACACACACATTCACACACTGATGGCGGCAGAGCTGCCATACACACACAGGCGCTAGCCTGGCCACCAGGAGCAACTGGGGGTTCAGTGTCTTGCTCAATGACACTTCGACATGCAGACTTCAGACAGAGTGGGAATCGAACCCATGACCCTCCGATCAGTAGTCGGTCACACTACACCTGCGCCAATGCCGCCCCCAAGCCGCCCTTAATGTGTTTTAACGAAATTCTCTGTGTTGTTTTTGTCCTTGAATGTTTGTGGACTGTATAACAAAGAGCTCCCGGGTTCCATCAGTATGGATTTCCTCCTTATTTTGGCACTGTTGCTTCTTTCCTACCGGCTCTGTGTCTCTGAGGTAAGCGCAATCACGATCATGCCGGGAAGAATACAGTATTCCAGAGACATGTTACTGCATTTAAACATGGATAATGCAGCATCTGTGAGTGAGTCTGTGCCACAACTATCGGACTTTATTTTAAGAGATTTTCATGGACACAGCGATGAAAAGAGAGACAAGAGGAGGAAACGTGCGTCAGTTTAACTGCATTCCTCTTCCTTCCATGATTATGGGAAATGTACAATCCCTGAGAAATAAAGTGGATGGAATTCAAGGGAATGTACGATATCAGAAGGACTTCAAGAACTGCTGTGTCATGGCTTACACGGAGACGTGGCTTATGGCGCATGACCCGGATGTGGACCGGTGGACTGATGGCTTTGGAGCCCCGCTTCGCTCGGATCGGCAGGAAGAGGTAACGGGGAAACGTCAGGGGGGCGGCGTATGTTTATACATTAATAAACAGTACTGCACATCTGCCATGGTCAGAGAGCGCATCTGTACACCCGATGTGGAGCTTTTGTCTGTATCGCTACGCCCCTTATATCTGCCCCGCGAGTTCCCCCAACTTTTCATAACAACTGTGTACATTCACCCGAGGGCGGATGCTGACTCCGCCTCCAGCACCATCTTTGATGTGGTCCAGCGTTTGCAGTCGATTTCCCCAGAGGCTCCAAACTTTATTCTTGGGGATTTTAACCATGTTTCTTTAAAGAAGACACTTAAAAACTTTTATCAGTATGTCTCCTGCCCAACCAGGCGAAAAAAGACATTGGACCTGTGCTATGGATCCATTGAGAGGGCCTATAAATCACTTCCTCTTTCTCCTTTAGGATCCTCAGACCACAACTGTGTACATTTGCTGCCGACATATAAAACTGCTCTCAGAAGAGGCAAGGTGGAGACGAGAGACATAGATGTGTGGACAGAGGATTCAGTGCTCTGCCTCCAGGAATGCTTTAACTGTACGGACTGGGAGGTGTTCACACTGTCCTGCGGGGATGATTTGGACTCTTTGGTGGATGTCACATGCTCATACATGGCTTTCTGTAAAAATATGATCGTTCCACGTAAACGTGTCAAAATATATCCCAACAACAAGCCATGGGTTACAAAATCAGTTAAATCCTGCTTACAGAGGAGAGCACTTGCCTTTAAACAGGGGTCTGTTTCTGAGCTGCAGGTTGCTACAAAGGAGCTGAAGGCCGTAATTTTAAGAGCAAAACAGAATTATAAATCAGAATTGGAAAGCAAGATGGCAACAAAGAAACTTGGTTCAGCCTGGGCCAGTATGAAAACTATTGCAGGCCTTCAGAGCACAGAGCGCAGTAATCGTGTGTTTTTAGATGGTTTTAGTTCAGACACAGAGCTGGCTAATGCTCTTAATTGTTTTTATGGTCATTTTGACTCCTTTGATTTTAGCACAGAAACCCAAGATTTGAAACAGAAACTCAAAGACAATCAGCACTTTAATATTGAGGTGCAGGATGTTAAAAGGGAGTTTTGTGCTGTAAAAGTGAACAAAAGTCAGGGCCCTGATAATATATGTGGGCGCTTGGTAAAGTCCTGTGCACATGAACTGAGTCCTGTATTTCACTACATTTTCAATAAGTCCTTACAGACACAACATGTGCCTAAGATCTGGAAAGATGCTGTGGTTGTTCCCGTTCCAAAATCCAGCTGTCCTAAAATGGTAAATGACTTCAGACCAGTTGCTTTGACTTCAATTTTAATGAAAATTTTTGAAAAACTGGTCAGATTTGAGGTCCTAAAGCAGATTGAGCATGCATTGGATCCTCTGCAGTTTGCCTATAGGCCTCACAGAGGAATAGAGGATTCCACTGTCACTCTGTTTAACATGCTTTTTAAACATCTGGATTTTAATGGGACACACGCCAGGCTTTTATTTGTGGACTTTTCTTCCGCCTTTAATATAATCCAACCTCATATTTTAGTTGAAAGACTCCTGTAACAGTTTGATTTGAGCAATAATCTGGTGGGTTGGATTCTGGATTTCTTAACCAACAGGACACAGAGAGTAACTGTCAATGGTACATTGTCTGACCAAAAGTGCTCTTCTACTGGCTCTCCTCAGGGGTGTATGTTGTCACCACTACTCTTCATCCTGTACACAAACATGTGTCGGAGCAGACATGACAACAGACACATTATAAAGTATGCTGATGACTCAGTTATTGTCAGTCTCCTCCAGGATGGTGAGAGTGGCCACAGCCCAGTAGTTGATGATTTTGTTCACTGGTGTGAGGATTCCTACCTGCAACTGAATACGACAAAAACTAAAGATATGATTATTGACTTTAGCAGGAAAACTCCCAGGCACGAAGTCACTGTACTAAACGGCCAGACCACTGAATGTGTACAATCGTACAAATATCTTGGGACGATTATTGATAGTAATTTAAACTTTGAAGAGAACTGTGAAAGGGTGTGCAAAAAGGGTCAGCATCATTTGCATTGTTTAAGGAAAGTTGCACGCTTCCAAATTGACCGAACCATAATGACTATGTTTTATTGGGCTTTTATTAAATCTGTTTTATCCTTTTCTTTAGTGTCATGGTTTGGTCAGATAAAACTGAAACAGAGGAAATCCTTGGATCAGGTAGTTAGATGGTCCAGTCGTTTGCTTGGTGAGTCACAGCTGAGCCTGACATCCCTGTACACCAGACAGGTACAAAGGATTGCTACATCCATTTTAAATGATGACTCTCACCCTTTACACTGCAACTTTCAGCTTCTTCCCTCCAGACAGAACCCAGCGCTACAAAAACAGCTTTGTTCCCGCTGCTGTCAAAGAGTTGAACAAGATGTAACAATTTATCTTTTGTTCATATAAAAGACAAAAAATAAAATAGAAAGGAGATGTCTTTACCTTCTTTACATGTTTCAACTGCACTGCAGCCTTCGTCAGAAGAATCAGCTGATTGCTGCCAGGTGACATTTATCAGCTGATTTTCGTAGGCGGGGCCAGCTCAGCAGATCTGTTGGATCCACCGAGCCGGCCCCGCCTCCCGCTGTCAGATGGTCTCTGGAGAATGTGATCCCAGGTGTGGGAAAGCATAAAGGCCCCCTCATCTCGGTTCATGGTGTCTTTTCCCCGCTTCCTGATCTCTATGGCCTCCTTGATCCAGCGTTTGTGTCTGTTGCTCTCTGATCCAATAATTTTTGTGTTGTCCCAGTCCATGATGTGGTTATTTCTTTTGCAGTGATCTGATATTGCTGATTTTAATATTTCTTGTTCTGCCTTTTCTTTTTGTGATCTTGTGAGTCGTCCTTGTGTTTCCTTCTCACATTCCTTCTGGTGTTCTTTTTTTCATGTGGTGAATAATCTTCTTCGTGAATAATCTACGAAAATCAGCTGATAAATGTCACCTGGCAGCAATCAGCTGACTCTTCTGACGAAGGCTGCAGTGCAGTTGAAACATGTAAAGAAGGTAAAGACATCTCCTTTCTATTTTATTTTTTGTCTTTTATATGAACAAAAGATACAGTGGGGCAAAAAAGTATTTAGTCAGCCACCAGTTGTGCAAGTTCTCCCACTTAAAAGATGAGAGAGGTCTCCAGTTTTCTTCATAGGTATACCTCAACTATGAGAGACAAAATGAGGGGAAAAAAAATCCAGAAAATCACATTGAAGGATTTTTAATGAATTAATTGGTAAATTCCTCGGTAAAATAAGTATTTGGTCACCTACAAACAAGCAGGATTTCTGGCTCTCACAGACCTGTAACTTCTTCTTTAACAGGCTCCTCTGTCCTCCACTCGTTACCTGTATTAATGGCACCTGTTTGAACTCGTTATCAGTATAAAAGACACCTGTCCACAATCTCAAACAGTCAGACTCCAAACTCCACTATGGCCAAAACCAAAGAGCTGTCAAAGGACACCAGAAACAAAATTGTAGACCTGCATCAGGCTGGGAAGACTGAATCTGCAATAGGTAAGCAGCTTGGTGTGAAGAAATCAACTGTGGGAGCAATTATTAGAAAATGGAAGACATACAAGACCACTGATAATCTCCCTCGATCTGGGGCTCCACGCAAGATCTCACCCTGTAGGGTCAAAATGATCACGAGAACGGTGAGCAGAAATCCCAGAACAACACGGGGGGACCTAGTGAATGACCTGCAGAGAGCTGGGAAAAAAGTAACAAAGGCTACCATCAGTAACACACTACGACGCCGGGGACTCAAATCCTGCAGTGCCAGACGTGTTCCCCTGCTTAAGCCAGTACACGTCCAGGCCCGTCTGAAGTTTGCTAGAGATCATTTGGATGATCCAGAAGAGGATTGGAAGAATGTCATATGGTCAGATGAAACCAAAATAGAACTTTTTGGTAAAAACTCAACTTGTCGTGTTTGGAGGAAAAAGAACACCATACCTACTGTGAAGCATGGGGGTGGAAACATCATGCTTTGGGGATGTTTTTCTGCAAAGGGACCAGGACGACTGATCTGTGTAAAGGAAATAATGAATGAGGCCATGCATCGTGAGATTTTGAGTGAAAACCTCCTTCCATCAGCAAGGGCATTGAAGATGAAACGTGGCTGGGTCTTTCAGCATGACAATGATCCCAAACACACTGCCCGGGCAACGAAGGAGTGGCTTCGTAAGAAGCATTTCAAGGTCCTGGAGTGGCCTAGCCAGTCTCCAGATCTCAACCCCATAGAAAATCTTTGGAGGGAGTTGAAAGTCCGTGTTGCCCAGCGACAGCCCCAAAACATCACTGCTCTAGAGATCTGCATGGAGGAATGGGCCAAAATACCAGCAACAGTGTGTGAAAACCTTGTGAAGATTTACAGAAAACGTTTGACCTCTGTCATTGCCAACAAAGGGTATATAACAAAGTATTGAGATGAACTTTTGTTACTGACCAAATACTTATTTTACCAAGGAATTTACCAATTAATTCATTAAAAATCCTTCATTGTGATTTTCTGGATTTTTTTTTTCTCATTTTGTCTCTCATAGTTGAGGTATACCTATGAAGAAAATTGGAGACCTCTCTCATCTTTTAAGTGGGAGAACTTGCACAATTGGTGGCTGACTAAATACTTTTTTGCCCCACTGTAAATAATTAAAAGAAGACAAAATGAACCTATTTGACCTATTACGTGGAAGTCATGGACAAGATTGCATCAAAGACTTCCGCCAGCTGGAGAAATTGGAGAAAACACGGGCAAGCTTCAGAAACCACCTGAGATTTAACCTCCATTGCAGAGATGAGGATGTCACACCAGCAAGCCTCAATATAAGAAATCCAATTCCAACCAAAAACGTAGAGAAAATTATCAATAAAGCACGGAAAGACCTGATCAAAGAACATATAAGAATGACAGCAAACAAAGAGGACAAAATCAACCACCAGATCAAGGAGGAAATGGACATTTTCAAGCAACGCTACCTGACCGACCAGGAAACGCAGGAGCAGATAGAAGCGCAATTAAAACACGCACACGAACAGGAATTCATTATAACGAAAAACCGCCAACCGATAAAACTAAAAAAACTCACAGAAAGGAAGAACGGACGAAGACAAACTCACATGGAAATGAACGCTAAGGGGGTCAAAAACTTATCAAAATGCACATTCACGGACACGGAGGAAACAGTGCTGAGCAGAGGACTGAACTTCGCCATCACACCAGCCAGAATCCCCATGAAGAATACATCCTCGCAACAGAACTGGCATGTGAAAAAATCCAGGACCAAGGAGAAAAGGCAGCACTGCGAAACACAGTCGCAGGAATCCTAAAAACGGCCAAATTACCACAAAGCATCGTTACAAGAAAAGAAGGAAAAGCATTAAACTCACTCAAGACAGATAAAACAATCACAATCCTTCCATCAGATAAAGGCAGAACGACAGTAATATTGGACACAGAAACATATGAAAAACAGATGGGAACCATGTTGGCAGATTACAGCACATATGAAATCATTAAAACAAATCCCACAGAAGAAAAGAAAAAAATGCTAAAAGCCCTTCTCAAACCCCTATTAGAAAGCAAAAAATCACAAAGGATGCATATGATCACCTGATCCCCACAGCCAGCATCACCCCCCGGATCTATGAAACTCCAAAAATACATAAAAAGGATATCCCACTGTGGCCAATAATAGACAGTATTGGATCAGTCACGTACAACTTATCAAAAGCCCTGGTTGAAATCATTTAACCCCTCCTTGGACTATCAGATTTCCACTGCAAAAATTCAAAAGAGCTGGCACAAGAACTCAAAGATATGAAAATAGAATCAGACGAGATCCTCATTTCACATGACGTCATCTCATTATTCACAAAGACACCTGTTGACGTCACACTACATATAGTGCAAGAACGCCTCAATAATGACCGTACCCTAAAAAGACGCACCAATCTCACAGTTCATGACATATCCAAATTATTACAGTTTGTTGCAAAATTCACTTATTTTCAATTCAGAGAAAAAAATTACAGACAAAAAGAAAGATTTGCAATGGGAGACCCACTATCAGCCATTATGAGCAGTTTTTTCATGGAGGATCTGGAAAACAAAGCCATTAACACAGCACCCACACAATGCAAACCCACCCTTTGGAAGAGATATGTGGACGACATTCTGGAGAAAATAAGGAAAGGACACACACAAGAACTCACTGACCATCTGAACAGCACGGACAGCACTAGGAACATAAAATTCACACACGAAGAGGAGGAAAATGGCACCATAGCCTTTCTGGACATGAAAATCCACCACAACGATGACGGCAGCATAAAAATCACAGTCTACAGGAAACCAACCTACACAGATCAATACCTACTATGGACATTGGAACACCCCACAGCACACAAGCTATCAGTCGTCAGGACGTTATATGAACGAGCCACCATCATCACGGACAAGAAGACAGACAGGAGGAGGAAAACCACATAAAACATGCACTTATACGCTGCCAATATCCAGTATGGGCCATAAACAGGGAAACAGCAAGTCAAAAACAAAGAAAACAAACAGGAAATAAGACAGAATAAAAGCCGAAATCAAGAACAAGAACACCATAACTATACCATACATACGAGGGATCACGGAACCAATTCAAAGGATCATGAAAAAATACAAAATAAACACAGCAGTCAAACCACACAAAAGATTAAGACAGTTGTTAGTACACCCCAAGGACAGAATAGAACAAGACAAAAAATGCAATGTAATATATGAAATATCATGCAGATCATGCAACAAAACCTACATTGGAGAAACCGGAAGATCCTTCACTACAAGGAAAAAAGAACGCCAGAAGGAATGTGAGAAGGAAACACAAGGACGACTCACAAGATCACAAAAAGAAAAGGCAGAACAAGAAACATTAAAATCAGCAATATCAGATCACTGCAAAAGAAACTAGAAAAGCACTCGGAGAGCGCAGACCTCCGCCAAGTGCCACAGTTCCCCCCATACAGTGTTTGTGTGTACGTTTTCAGATTCCTTGACCATGAAAACGTATGACTAGCAATTGGATTGACAATGATAGGATTAGTGGTTGAGTAGTTATTGACGAAAATGGCATTTTCTGTAATGGTGGTTTTCTTGTGGACAGTGATCCGGATCATCCCCAAAATTTAATCAGTTCTTCCTTGTACCATTTCCAACAATGCCTGCAAGTTTCATCGAAATCCGTCCAAAAGTTTTTGAGTTATCTTGCTAATCAACAGACAAACAAACAAACAGACAAACCCCGGCAAAAACATTACCTCCTGGCGGAGGTAATAATCACATCATGGACTGGGACAAAGCAAAGATTATTGGATCAGAGAGCAACAGACACAAACGCTGGATCAAGGAGGCCATAGAGATCAGGAAGCGGGGAAAAGACACCATGAACAGAGATGAGGGGGCCTTTACTGGTTGTCCTCACTGGTGCTGTGAGGACAACCCCTCACAGCACCAGTAAATATACAAGGAACAGACATTGAGATGGTGACATCCTACAAGTACCTGGGTGTTCATCTGAACAATAAACTAGACTGGTCACACAATACCGACGCACTCTACAAGAAGGGACAGCGCAGGTTGTTCCTACTGAGGAGACTCAGGTCTTTTGGTGTACAAGGGGCGCTGCTGAAGTCATTCTACGACACGGTGGTGGCATCAGCCATCACTTTTGGAGTGGTCTGCTGGGGCAGTGGCATTACAGCAGCCGATAGGAAGAGACTGAACAAACTGATCAAGAAAGCTAGCTCTGTCCTGGGGCAGCGTCTTGACCCAGTGGAGGAGATAGGAGAGAGAAGTGTAACAGAGTCGAAAATGCACCTTAAACATTCCTTTTCTCAGTCATGTTTTCCTTTATATTCTTGTGAATTTTATGTACTTGAGTGCTTTTATTTTGGCGGTACACTGCCCACATCAGCTCTTCCCGTACCTCTGAGGCTCCGGTAGTTCCTCCTTTCCCCCACAGTACCGCTTTGCTTTGCTGGGGGTAAGTCGTGCCGAAAACGTTGCTGGCATTAAATGACTGTTTTGTTCATCAGTTTTATCATTTAAATTGTAACCTTGGTGTGTAATTGTTCCTTGTTAATTTGACATGCTACTGTAGTATATTTTTCGTTGTTTATATTGTAAATAAGAGTTTTATGGATGTTTTCGGCACACCTTAGAAGTCCACTAGTTGCCATTTTAGAATTGCGCGCCAATATAAGCTCTATGGTGACTCTGGCAGCTTGTGCCGTTGTGTAACTTTATATCTTTGTAAATGTAGGAGCCTGTGTGGGATCGAGGTACAGACGAAGAGTGATGTGTATTGTTTTATTTCTCCAACAGGTATGTCTGTTTTTGGTAAATTTTCTCATTTGTAATGTAATTCCGCTGGTCTGCTATTTTCATTTAATGTCCACCAGAGGGCGTATTTCATGTATCTTTATATGGTATAACCCTGTTGCAAAAGGGAAATGTTAATGTTTTTTGTATTCGTTAAGAGAAAATGTTTCTCATTTTGAAATTTAGCTCTTGTTTAATGAAATATTCTTTTGTTGGTAATAATATGAATGTGAAAAAGTGAATACATGTGATTTATTTTATGTATTGTGAAATTATTTTAGAGCTGCCTTTCCCACACAGTACCGCTTTGCTTTGCTGGGGGAGCCTGTGTGGGATCGAGGTACAGACGAAGAGTGATGTGTATTGTTTTATTTCTCCAACAGGAGCAAATAAACTGTGGGAAACATCAGTCTGGTGTCATCGTGATCCATATGCCGCTGACACGTATACACTAGTGTCCCCAATCACAGCCGTTTAAGGGTGCCCTAGTAGGAACCATCACACTGGTATCGTCACTGCCCAAAAAGGGGACCCGTTACAGAAGGATGGTGGCTAAACTGTCATCTCTGCTGGAGTCCAAGTTCCACCCTATGCAGGACATACTGAATGCACTGAGGAGCTCATTTAGCAGCAGACTACATCATCCTAGGTGCACAACCGAGAGGTTTTGCAGGTCCTTCCTACCTACGGCTGTCAGACTGTACAACCTAAGCAGGGCTGCTCGCAGAGATAGCAAAGAGACGTGGCAACCTAATAGTATTGAATGAAAAAGATGCAATAGACTTACACAATTTTCCCCTCCAGTATACATACTCGGAAAATACTGGTCGCTATGGAGGGTGACAATATGTATGGGTACATAATCATACCATGTAGGATAACTAAGTAGACGGTTATGCTGTTTCATTCCATCTAGCTTCAATGCTCCGCACTGTGTGTCTATATATTTATGTTTATATTGTGGCACATATGTTGGGTACATATTTTCCACAAATGTATTGCTGTATGTTTATTGTGTGCTTCACGTCTCGAGGGACAAAAGGACTGAGTCTGCAGGAGGTATCGAGAAGGTGTGAGATTTGGCCTTTGTCTCAGAGAGATGCCCTGAAGGGATTTCCGGACCATCGAAGGCTAAGGGACAAGGTTGAAGATCAAAAGGGTTACAGTGTGACTGGGATTAAGTACCGTGTGACTGTATGTTTGCTTAGACACCATGTGACTTGAGTTTCGATGTTCCTGAGGATAAAAGAGTGATGTGATATTGATCTGTCCCTTTTCTTGCTTGGAGATTGTTAGAGTATGTGTTCTATTAATAAAGCTGAACCTGAGAAATAAACTCAGCCTCATCCTTGAGCACATCCTCTACACTGGTGACCCTAAGACGAATTATGGCCGGTGACGATTCTCCGGCACCGGACTCATCAGGAGCCAGTCAGGCTAATGCAGCTACCACAGTCCAGCTACCTGTTTTCTGGCAGCATAGCCCGCGCTCCTGGTTTAACGTAGTGGAGGACAGTTCCATCTTCGGGGAATTTCGGCAGACGCCACGAAATTCTACCATGTGGTTGCAAAGCTGGACAGCCATACAGCCCAGCAGGTAGAGAGCCTGATTAACCACCCGCCAGACGACGACAAGTATGGTGCATTGAAAGCTGCTCTCATCCGTTTTTTCACCCCCTCGCTGGGAGAGCGAGCAGAGAAGCTCCTGGCGTTGACTGAGGGCGAGGTCGAGAGACCTGCAGACCTGATGGCGAAGATGCTGAGTTTGAGAGACTCCGAAGATGATGGTTTTATCTTCGCCCACCTTTTCCTCAGGACACTACCGTCAGCGGTGAGAGTTACCCTGGTCAGTTCACAGCTGCTGGCCCACCGAGACTACCATGAGCTGGGCCAGGAGGCGCAGCGACTCGTCGACGCCCATAGGCGACACACGGCCACGACCGCAGCAGGGGAGCTGAGCGCAACATCCAGAGAAGGCAGGGGGCCAGTGGCTGCAGCACCAGACTCACTGACGACAGCAGCGGTGGAGGCCAGGAGATGTGGAGCGGGCGACGTCCTTTGCTTTTACCATCGCCGTTTCGCCGAGAGGGCGCGCAAGTGCATTCCACCGTGCCAGTTCAAGCGCTCGGGAAACGCCAAGACCGGGAGTCGGTAGCAGCTGCGGCTCTCGGTGAAAAGAACAAGCTGCTCTACCTGAGGGACGCGCGATCAGGGAGGCACTTCCTTGTGGACACAGGCTCCCAGCTGAGTTTCATCACACCTTCCTACGCTGACCGGCTGGCGCCTTCCAGTGGTCCCGTGGTGTCGGCAGCGAACGGCTCGGCGATTAAGACCTTCGGGGAGAAGACTCTGCTTCTGTCTCTACACGGCCGAACATTCGAGTGGACTTTTGTCATAGCGGCAGTCAATTTCAACATGTTAGGTGCTGATTTTTTTGTGCTCACATGGTTTATTGGTTGATCTTGCTAATATATGTCTGGTTAATGTCTTTTCCCTCTATTCCCTGCACAGCCCGGGTGGCCCCGCCAACTGCACAAGCCAACGTCACAGCTGCGGGTGGTAAGTTCCACGCACTCCTCACTCAGTTCCCAGCACTCACAGTCCCAACGTTTTCGGTGACAGTGGCTAAACATGGGGTGGAACATTTTATCACTACCACCGGGACGCCCGTTTTTGCAAAAGCTCGGCGCTTGGACTCAGCTAAACTGGCCATAGCGCGTGAGGAGTTCGCCATCTTGGAAAAACTGGGCATCATTAGACGTTCTAAAAGCCCCTGGGCTTCACCGCTACACATGGTCCCAAAGGCTGATGGTTCGTGGCGAACTTGCGGTGATTTCCGCAGGTTGAATAACGCCTCAGCACACGACCGCTACCTGATTCCGCACATCCAAGATTTTTCGGTTCATTTGGCAGGGGCGCGCATTTTTTCTAAAATAGACGGTGCGTGGTTACCATCAGGTCCCAGTGCGTGCTCAGGCTATACCCAAAACAGCGGTAATAACTCCTTTCGGGCTTTTTGAGTTTTTGCGAATGCCTTTTGGACTCAAGGGTGCCGCGCAGACGTTTCAGCGTATGATGGACGCGGTTCTACGCGACCTCCCTTTCGTGTTCGTCTACTTGGATGACATTTTGGTAGCCAGCACGTCCGAAGCCAAACACGAAAGCCACCTCACAGAGGTTTTTCGGAGGCTGGCAGAGCACGGGTTAACACTAGAAGACCCAGAGAGGGGCCATTTGGCCTTTTTGGCTAGAAAACCCATAGGGGGACCATCAAGTGGCCACAAGAGGGCTAATGTCTGGGTCTTCTAGTGTTAATAATTAACCCAGCGAAGTGTCAGTTTGGGGTGGTGCAAATTGATTTTTGGGGGCATCGCGTTTCGCCAGAAGGAGCGGTCCCTCTGCCCGATAAAGTACGAGCAATAACAGATTTTCCCCGACCTCAAACGGTCAAAGCGTTACAGGAGTTTTGGGGAATGGTTAATTTTTATAACCATTTCCTCCCAAGTGCAGCGCAGCTCATGCAACCATTGTATGCTGCACAAATAACATCGAATGGTCTCCTGAGCGGGAGCGCGCATTCTCCCAAGTCAAATCAGCCCCGGCAAACGCGGTTTTGTTGGCACACCCAGTCCCAACGGCCCCCATGGCGCTCACCACTGACGCTTCCGATTTAGCAGTGGGGGCGGTCGTTGAACAGTTTGTAGCAGGGACCTGGCAGCCGCTCGTGTTTTTCAGCAAAACCTTGCGCGATAGCGAGCGAAAATACAACGCGTTCGACAGGGAGCTGTTGGCCCTACACTTGGCCATCCGCCATTTCCAGTTCTGGCTGGAAGGGTGCCGTTTCACCGCGTTTGTGGACCACAAGCCACTAACGTTTGCGATGGCCAAGATTTCAGAACCTTGGTCGGGCCAGCAGCAAAGACAGCTGGCCGAGATATCGGAGTTCACCACCGATATCCAGCATGTCGCAGGTAAACATAATGTAGTGGCAGACTGCCTCTCGCGTGCTATGGTGGCGCCAGGCCCCGTGGGGGCAGACTCTGCAGCCGTGGCCGCGGGCCAGGGTAGCGACGCGGAAGTGCACGCAGCCCCAGTCCGTGTAGGTTTAGATTATGCAGCCATGGCCGCGGAGCAGGTTAGCGATGCGGATGTGCTCGTGCTCCAGTCTGGACCAACAGGGTTAAGGCTGGAGCACAGGGTGCAGCAAGTTGGTATGCCCCCCCCAATCTGCGATGTCTCCATGGGACGGCCGTGTCCCATGGTACCAGCTGCGTGGCGCCGCTGCGTTTTTGACTTGGTCCATTCCCTGGCGCACCCGGGGGTGCGCGCATCGATCAAGATGGTGGGGGAGAAGTTTGTTTGGCCGGGGTTGTGCAAATAGGTCAAGGAATGGGCGGCAGCCTGCGTAGCGTGTCAGCGAGCCAAAATACACAAGCACACTAGAGCTCCTTTGGAGCCTTTTCACATCCCGGCTAAGCGCTTTGATCATGTGCATGTCGACTTGGTGGGCCCCCTTCCGTTGTCACAGGGGTACACACACCTTTTGACGATGGTGGATCGCACCACGCGTTGGCCAGAAGCGGTTCCTCTGGCATCAACCACAGCGGAGGAAGTTGCGAGCGCGTTTTTAACAGCTTGGGTTGCGCGTTTTGGAGTTCCGTCGGACATAACGTCCGACAGAAGTCCTCAATTTGTTTCCGAACTCTGGTCATCGATGGCCCGCAGCCTAGGGGTGAAGATCCACCGCACTACCGCGTATAACCCCCAGGCTAACGGTTTATGCAAACATTTTCATAGGTCATTGAAAGCAGCCCTCAGAGCGTCGCTTACGGATACAAATTGGGTGAACAAACTTCCATGGGTTTTATTGGGGTTGTGTTCTGCACCTCAGGAGGATTTGCAGGCCTCCCCAGCTGAGTTAGTTTTTGCACAACCTCTCCGTTTGCCCGGGGAATTTCTCCTCGACAATCCTGTGCCAAATTGCCCCCCCGCTCAGCTGTTGCAGAGTGACACAGGATCAAACACGCTTCCTGGCCCGGTTCATCACAGTTTCCTACGGGTTTTTGTGCCGAAGGCTTTAAAAAATGCGGAGTTTGTTTTTGTTAGACATGATGCTTGTTCTGCCCACAGTAGAGTGTGTTTTATAGAAGGCTAAAAATAGTTCACAAGTTCATAATAAAATGTCATAATTCATTTGTAATAATTCATGCTAAAAAACAGTCATTGTGTTCAAAGTAACTTCTATACAATTAGTACTGGTTTACCTGTATTTTACGTTGAAGGCGCAGCCAGTAGTCGCTGTGATTTATGGGTAGCAGAAGCGGACGTTAGTAAGAGAGAGAAAGGAAAAAAAAAGGAGAAAAGTATAACCTGCCTGTGAATGTCTGAGACGCTCCTCCTGTGTGTTATACCCTTTTCTACACCTTTGAAAGCAATGGCTGTGAGTTTAATGAATGTTATGTTAACTTTATAAGTTTTATGAGACGTGAACTTGAGATCGTTTGTGAATATGTTGTTACCAGGAATTAGTCTTATCCCAGGAGCTCGCTAGCTTGTTTTACACTGAGAGTGTCGTGTATTAGCATGAGTAACGCTGCTACTAGCGATTTAATTAACATATGAAAAGATAGTGAAAATGTGTTTATTTTTAGTAGCAGCTAGAGTTAATTTCTGTGTGAGTTTTCTAACGTTAGCTATTTTTCTGGTGTATTTATTTTCTGTTTATATTTTTCAGTTTCACTCGGACCTTTCATTGAGCATTTGGGCCTTTCATTGAGCATTTAATGCCACAATTATAAAGAATTGTAAGCTGTCTAAGAAGACTGTAATAAAGGAGCAAGACGCTCGGTTTCCTGGCTCATGAAAAACGAGTTTGGCTTGCTGTTGATCTGCGTTCACATACACCGTGTATATAACACGTAGTGATAACAGTACAATGCTCATCGCCCAAATTTGCGGCCGCTTTATGATGGACCTTTCAGAGTGCTGGAAACAGGAGAGAAGCATTTTTTGCTAGATTTGGGAGACAGGAAGGAGTTGATTTGTATAAACAGACTCAAACCTGCTTTTGTTTTGGCGGATGAACAAGTGCAGTTGGCGAGGGCGTCCCATCGCGGCAGACCTTCGAGAAGGCATTCTCCAGAACCCCCACAGAGATTGGCTAACAGTTCTAATCCACAGGTGCAGGAAGACACTGCAGAAGCAGCAAGGCTGGCTTACAGCAGATACGGCAGGAGGTTTAGACCTAAGCAACTGGTGGATTGATATTTGATATGTGGTAATGTTTTTATGTCATGCATCTCTGATTATGTTTGTCCCATAGTAGACGTTTGGGGGGGTCATGTGGCACATATGTTGGGTACATATTTTCCACAAATGTATTGCTGTATGTTTATTGTGTGCTTCACGTCTCGAGGGACAATAGGACTGAGTCTGCAGGAGATATCGAAGGTGTGAGATTTGGCCTTTGTCTCAGAGAGATGCCCTGGAGGGATTTCCGGACCATCGAAGGCTAAGGGACAATGGTGGAAGATCAAAAGGGTTTCAGTGTGACTGGGATTAAGTACCATGTGACTGTATGTTTGCTTAGACACCATGTGACTTGAGTTTCGAGGATAAAAGAGCGATGTGATATTGATCTGTCCCTTTTCTTGCTTGGAGATTGTTAGAGTATGTGTTCTGTTAATAAAGCTGAACCTGAGAAATAAACTCAGCCTCATCCTTGAGCACATCCTCTACAATATGTACATATGTATACTTGCTGCTCTTGTGTTTCTCTTGCCTTCTGATTGTTGCTCTGAGTGTTGCTATCCCTGTGCTGTTGCAATCCTGGAATTTCCCCATTGTGGGACTAATAAAGGCTTATCTTATCTTTGTTTTCCCACACCTGGGACCACATTCTCCAGAGACCATCTGACAGCGGGAGGCAGGGCCGGCTTTGTGGATACAACAGCTCTGCTGAGCTGGCCCTGCCTATGAAAATCAGCTGATAAATGTCACCTGGCAGCAATCAGCTGACTCTTCTGACGCAGGCTGCAGTGCAGTTGAAACATGTAAAGAAGGTAAAGACATCTCCTTTCTATTTTATTTTTTGTCTTTTATATGAACAAAAGATAAATAACTAGAAAAGCACTCATAGAGCGCATACCTCCGCCAAGGCTCCTTCCGTTTCTCATGGATCACCTCCAAAATGTAATGGGCTTGTGTGTAGGCCTATCGCCACTTGTGGTGAAAATTGCATCCAAGTCTGTCCGTTAGTTTTGGAGTTTTGTGGCTGACACACTGTCAGAAGAGCCTTGGCTGAGGTATGCATTCCCAGATCATCCCAAAATGTAATGGGTTCCTCTCTAGGCCAAGAACCACCTCTGGTGAAACAGACAAACAGACAAATGCCAGTAAAAGCATTACCTCCTTGGCGGAGGTAATAAACTGAAGTGTTGCTGTTGTGTCCATCTCCTCCATCTGCAAACTCCCAGGCTGCGGGCGTTGCAATTCATCGCACAACCGCGTGCAACCCACAGGCCAATGAGTTATGCGAGCGTTTTCATAGATCACTGAAAGCAGCACTCAGGGCTTCACTGACGGATGCAAATTGGGCAGACAGGTTGGCGTGGGTTTTATTGGAGTTGCGCTCCGTGGCAAAAGAGGATTTGGAAGCTTCCCCGGCAGAGAGCTCGTTTTTGCGCAGCCCCTATGGCTGCCCGGGGAATTTCTGCCAAATAATCCCGTGCCGGTCAGCTGCCCGTCTCAGCTTTTGCAGCGTAGCGCAAACACAGGCACGCTGCCGGGCCCTTCCCACCACTGTTTTCCGCGTGCTTTTGTGTCTAAAACTTTGAAGAACGTGGAGTTCGTGTTCGTCAGACACGACGACCAGCGCCCTCCATTGCGCCTGCAGACATGTTGAAAATGGCCCTATCTCACAATGTTAAAGAATCCTTTAAAAAATTCCTGGATCCAGACGGTGATCCGGATCATCCCCAAAATTTAATCAGTTCTTCCTTGTACCATTTCCAACAACGCCTGAAAGTTTCATCGAAATCCGTCCAAATCTTTTTGAGTTATCTTGCTAAACAACAGACAGACAGACAAACAAACGCTGGCAAAAATATTACCTCCTGCGGCCTGGTGGAGGTAATTAAAAGAAGACAAAATGAACCTATTTGACCTACCAAGATGTAACAATATATTGCACATAATTTAGTTACCTATTTATTAATTTGATTTTATATTTACTTCTTTTTGTAGGTTTTTTATTTGGGTTCTAAATATTTTATTGGGTTTTAGACTTTTGAGTTTTTAACCTCTTTGACTAGTCTTTAACTTTTTAATATGACCCTTCTCTCTGGTTTTTCTCTCATCTCTTTGTCTTTATGTCCTGATTGATGGAGCCTTGAGTATTTTTATCATGTTTATAGTCAGCTTCATGTGTGCCTGTGTTTGTGTCTATGTTGAATGTAATTGTGGTTTGTAAATATGGATATCACCAGACTGCAAAACAAATCTACCTGCGGGTACAAATGAAGGAACCTGAACCTGATACAATGGGTGTCCTAACTTATTCCTCGCTCTTTGTTTAGAATTACATTTTACAGAAAATTTGAAAAAGTCTTTAATTCATTTTTAATTGTTTAGTTGTATTACATGAATCTCCCAGCATTTTTAGCATTGATATTACATATCCATATGTCCAAATATGTAAAAAAAAAAAAAAAACCACAGGCTTATACAGGGTGTCCTAATTTTTTCATGAATGTATATGAAAAAATTGCAAATTTATGTGAAAAATATTCCGAAATTGTATAACAAAAATAGCAATTTTACAAGAGAAACATTTGTATGAACAAAAGTACCAAATTCAAATAAAATGGTAAAAAAAAAAGAAACAAAAGTCAAATTTACAAGAAAAATGTTGAAAACGTATAGATAAAGTCTGTAGGGAAGTGGTGTGGAAGAGCCCCGTTTTCCCTCGTGTTAAAACACAGACTTGTGTCAGGACTCCATGCAGGTTTTGGGGAGCCAAACTCTCTTAAAACATTCTTTCCCACAGCCGAGGGTACCGAGCCGTGTTGTAGGGGTCAGGATGAAGTCCCGAAACCCTGGACTTCAGCGGACTAAAGCCCCACCAGCTGTGAGGATCTCTGACTGATCAGGATGGAAACGCGTGGCCGCCGTCCCACCCGATACATCGCCGCTCCTCATTCCTCCCTCTAGTTAACGCATCGGCGTCTGCTGCTGGGATGCCGGTCACGTCTGCAGCCACGCATCCCTACAGTACTCCGCACGCAGCCCTCAGACGTGCTGCTGCTGCTAATTCTGATGCACAGACAGACCCTCAGCATCCCGACAGCCCAACTGTGGGGCCTCATCAGCTGTCTTCCTCTTACAGAGGGGTCACATGTCAGCTGCAGTACACCAGGACCAGGGCTGCTTCTAGACTTCTGGGGGCCCTATTAAGATTGTGTTTGGGGCGGGGGGGGGGGGGAGCAGTTTTTGTAAACCCTGAAAAAATGGAAAAAATTTCTCCCCTCCCAACAAAAACATTAAAAGAAAATAAACTTGGGTCTTTATCTAGATCAGGGGTGTCCAATCATATGCCATGAGAAAGTTTTACATTTATAAGAAAAAAGACACAGAATAAAAGAAAAAAGCAGCCACTTTGTAAGAAAAATGGAGCGAATTTATGCCCACCATGGTCCACGGAGACTCCTGCGTGATCTCATCAGCCCGTCTGTCACCATGGAAACAAGAAGGGGCTCAGAGCACATCCCTGGTGTAACCCCACCCCCACCTTGAATCCATCTGTCACTCCTACAGCGCTCCTCACCACTGTCTCGCTGTCCTCATACATGTCCTGCATCACCCTCGTGCTTCCACATACAGCACCACCCGACCCAGCATGTCCATGTGGGCCCAACCAAAGGTTAAAAGCTGGGCTGCCAAATGGGTCCCATGTGGGTTTGTCCACATGGACTTTACTTGTTGACTTATTTTATCATAAATTTGTGATTTTCTTGTAAACTGGTGATTTGTTTGCCATAAATTTGAGACATTTTTTATTGAAAATTTGAAACTTTCTTATAAATTTGCAACTTTTTCTCAAATTTGATTTTTTTTCTTGTAAATCTGGAACTTTTTCTAAATTTTTTTTACTGGAAACTTAATTTTTTAAAAAAAAAATTTTTTTTCAAGTAATTTTACATTTTTTTTTCTTGCAAATCTGCAACTTTTTTTAAATTAAATTTTCAAAAATGTTCTCATAAATTTGTAATTTTTTTTAGTAAATTTGTGTATTTTTTCTCCTAAATTTGCTCCTATTTTTTTGAGTAAATTTCTCTCGTTTCTCATCAGTTGTCACATTTGCCTCATAAATGTGGGACTGTTTTCTTCTAGTTTTGCCTGTGGCTCCAGGGTCACGGAATCCTGATTTAAACCCAGGTGGGTCACCTGGCCCACAGCTAAAGTCCATGTGGGCAAACACAGATGGGGCCGACATGGCAGCTGCAGACAGACCCACAAGGACCCATGAGACACCCCAGTTTAACCTATGGAGGGGCCCACATGGACATGCTGACTGGGCCTATCATCTGCTTTCTCTAGATGCACGAAGACACAGCGCAGCTCCTGACCTTCTCTATATTTCTCCATCAGTACTCAGAGCAAACACTGCATCTGTAGTCCTCTTTCTTGGCGTGAAACCGTACCGCTGTCACTGGTGGCCGCCTCTCCTCTTAACCTGACTTTAACAACTCTTTCCCAGATCTTCAAAGTGTGGCTGATCGACTTCATGCCTCTGTAGTTACTGCAGCTCTGAGCATCACCTTTGTTCTCTTTAGACACAGACAAAAGACAATTATCATTTAGAAAGTTTTCCCTTCAGGTTTACTGGTCTGACCCAGCAGGTTAAATTGGGCTGTGTCATGGGTCCGTGTGGGTTTGTCCTTGGGTTCCACGTTGGCTCCATCTGTTTGCCCACATGGACTTTACCTAGTCACCTCTCTTCTCCTTATTCTGATAAATGTGTGATTTTCTTGCAGAAGCGTCTCACCCTCAGAGCCATCAGTGCGCTCTCAGATTATGTTTTAATCTTCTCAACCAAACCAAGTGTGATTTCTGCCGTTGGAGGGTCAGAACATGAATGCTGATGCTTGCTTTTTTACAAATTCAATCTGTTTTTAACAGCATTCCTCAGCTCAGCTCCCCAGGAGGAAACACACTGAACTAATCTCAGCTGTAATCAACAAAATTCATTTTAAGAACTGAACAGCAGCACTTTAATTCTGATTACATGAAATCTATCAGCTGGACTGTGGACCAAACACAGAAGCTCCATCCTCACAACAATACAAACTTAATTGATTGGCTCTAATGTAATTACTTTCCTCCACATTTTAATGAACTAAGTTGGGAGTCGGTTTGTTGTCATTAAAAAAAAAAGACTTCTGCACTTCACCCAATTTTTAATTTGCCTCACCGGTGATAAAGTGGCTTCCATCGCAGCGACAGTCTCAGAGAAATCATCGGGATCTAAACTCCAGTCTCTGCCTCCATTATTAAAAACCTGGTAAAGCCCTCGCCAGCGCTTCCTGGACAGTCTGGACAGTCAGGCAGATCACCTGTGGACGATCAGCTCTGATCACATGGCTGAACAAAAAACATCAGCGTGGAGCCATGGAACATGAACTGAAGATCAGGGTGCTTTCACACATAACCTCTGGTCCATTTTTGGACTTTTCAGTTTGACTTGGAACAAAATTTTAGGTGTGAAACCTCCTCCAAACCAAAGTCTGGAAAAAAGAGATGAATCTGGTCCAACAAAAAGAGGTGATCTCAATCCAGACCTAAATGAACCTTGGTCTGGTTTGTTTAGAGTGTGAAAGGAATTTCCAAAAAAGGTTCACACCTTCAGACCAAACACAGGAAGTAAAGGAGGCTGATAAGAGGGAAAATGATGTGTGGAGAACTCAGAGAGAAAGAGTATGGCTGATAGTGGAATTAATAGTCTTCTTCTTCTTCTTCTGCTCCCTTCAGATGTCTCCACAGCAGATCATCTGCCTCCATCTCCCCCCATCCCTCCATCTTCCTCTGGAACACCAACCCTCTCCATGTCCTCCTTCACTACAAACATCGATCTTCTCTGTGGTCTTCCTCTTTTCCTCCTGCCTGGCAGCTCAGTCCTCAACATCCTTTGTCCAATATCTCCACTATCCCTCCTCTGCACATGTCCAAACCATCCCAGCCTTGACTCTCTTACTTTGTCTCCAAACTCCTCAACCTGAGCTGTCCCTCTGATATACTCATTTCTAATCTTGTCCCTCTTAGCCACTCCCAAAGAAAATCTTAGCATCTTCAACTCTGCCACCTCCAGCTCCATCTCCTGTCTTTTTGTCAGCACCACCATCTCCAAACCATACATCATAGTGGGTCTCACTACTGTTTTGTAAATCTTTCCTTTCTCCCTTGCTTCTAGCCTTCTATTCCAAATCACCCCTGACATTCGTCTCCACCCTGCCTGTACTCTCTTCAACTCTCTTGTGCATTTTCCATTGCTTTAAATGGTTGACCCCAGGTATTTAAACTCATCTACTTTCACTACTGCTACTCCTTCCATTTTCACTGTTACACCTGCCTCCCTCTCATTCACACTCATGTGTTCTGTCTTGGTTCTACTGACTTTCATTCCTTTTCTCCCAAGAGCATACCTCCACCTCTTCAGGTTCTCTTCCACCTGCTCTCTACTCTCACTACAGATCACAATGTCATCTGTAAACATCATTATCCATGGAGACTCCTGCCTGACCTCATTTGTCAGCCTGTCCATCACCATGGAAACAAGAAGGGACTCAGAGCCAATCCCTGATGTAACCCCACCCCCACCTTGAATCCATCCATCACTCCTACAGCACACCTCACCACCGTCTCACTGTCCTCACCCTCACACATGTCCTGCACCACCTTCACGTACTTCTCTGCCACTCCTGTCTTCCTCATACAGTACCACACTTTCTCTCTTGGCACCCTATCATCTGCTTTCTCTAGATCCACAAAGACATAGAGCAACTCCTCCTGACCTTCTCTAACCCTTCTCACCTCTCCTCTTAACCTGGCTTCAACAGCTCTTTCCCATATCTTCACAGTGTGGCTGATCAGCTTTATGCCTCTGTAGTTACTACAGCTCTGAGGATCACCTTTGTTCTTGAAAATTGGTACCAAAACACTTCTTCTCCACTCCTCAGGCATCCTCTCACTCTCCATGATTGGCATTAATAGTCACTTGAAAGAAATCTTAAAAATTCAGACATTTTCAGTGAGGATGACACATAGTTTATAAAAAAATGGGGGCACAATTCCAGCTTAAAATGATGACGACTGATGAGAAGGACAAACGTGGTTTTTAATGAAGACCTGGAAAATACTGGAGGATGAGTAGCATGTTTGCTAACAACTGCTCTCTGCTAACAACACAAATGTCTACATAACGAGAAGGAGGCCCATCACATAAAGTTGTTTAGTTCTCTCAGAAAAGGAGCAGTGTGAAACCAAACCCAACTGGACCAATGGAACACAAACATGGACCTTGGTCTGGGTCTTTGTGCAGACTTTCAGGTGCGGAAATGCCCTAAAACTTTTCTTACAACTTTGGGACTTTTTTTTTTCATTTGAAGGATTTCAGTTGTGCCCTGTTACAAAAATAGGGCCCCAAAAATCTCGCCTCGTGCTGCTCCAAAGCCACATGTTGGAGACCTTATCTGGAGAAACAGATGCGCAGCTTTTCTATGGTTTTATTGTTTGGTAAACAATAGTGCGGTGCTACAGTGAGAGCAGGACTGTGTTTTATTTCAGCAACATGACAAGAGAACAACGTTGAGTTTGTCACGGCTGACAGAGTCACAGTCATTTAATTCACTCTGAGTCGATGCAGCTGAAACATTTATCAGCTGCTTCCTTCACTACTCTGACTTCATGAGAGGAAAAAAGCTGAATGTAAGTTATGAATTATGGAGAAAAACAAACTATTATACATGCGGGAGGCATGCAGTACTAGTGAGAGCACAGAAGAGAAATAAAATCAAAGAGCTCTCAGGCTGAGAGACTCGACGGGGAAACCTGAAAGACAGTTCAGTGTGCTGATCCAGCTGAGTTATTACTGTCCTCGTTAGACCGTTTTACCTTTTTGGCTGCAGAAGCATCACTGAGGCGTGCTCTGTCCTGGTCTGCCCGTCTGACATTAACGTTCAGAAGGTCTTCCCCAGTCATTCATGCAGGATTCTGTCACCTGAGGAGGTTCATGGAGGGACGGCCCATTTTAATTCTCCCCACAGCACCTCAGCAGAATTCACATTCTCTCCATATCCTTCCCTGACCCATCCCTTGGTGGATCTCCTGCTGGTTCACATGGTCCACCCCTGCTTCAAGTAAATGCACTGCAGCCAACGGTTCCATCATTTACTCCTTCCTGATAAGACTGGGCTCTAATAAACCTGGGAAACGAGCCCAAATGTGTCTTTGTCTCAGGGCTATGTGGCTTCTTTTATTATTAACTTCTGTGAACATCCATCGGTAATTGCTGTTAGCATTACTCTTAGGGTACCCTAATCCTGCAGACACTTCGGGAGGTTTATTCAGGAGGTTTATTTATATGGTAAATGGCGTTCACTTATATAGCGCTTCTTCTCATCTCTAGATGACCATGCGCTTTACAGATCCTGCTGTCCTCCCATTCACACGCTGGTGATCGCAGAGCTGCCATACACTGGTGCTGGCCTGACCCACCAGGAACTGGGGGTTCAGTGTCTTGCTCAAGGACACTTTGACATGCAGATTACAGACAGAGCAGGAATCAAACCCCTGACCCTCCAATCAGTAGTCAGCCACACTACACCTGCTCCACAGCTGCCCCAGCTGCATGTAGGACATTTAAAACAGCCTCAGTTGACAAAAGTGCTGAACAGATACCAAAAACACACAAAGGAACCATGGACGATGGTCCGGTTGCTACAGGTGATCCTTGATTGTCTAAAGGCAGCAGAAGAGTGTGCGAGCCGGCCTGTGGCTGATCATAGACTGCAGACTGCTGACAGGTGTGGTTAGCCAATAACAGCGACTCTGGCAGAAGAGGATGCAGGTACGGCTGCTGTTAGGAGGTGTGGCCAAGCTTCAGTCTGGTTTTTGTCATGGGCAGCGGGAGTGCGCCCCTGCCCTCCGGTCTCACATTCACGAATTCATCACTGCACCTGAGGCAGAAGACACACCTGCACCCGCTCATCAGCCAGCGTACATAAGGAGGCCTCCTCCACGCAGTCAGTGTTGGCTTGTCTGGGTATACT
The DNA here is from genome assembly GCA_020510985.1 of Pholidichthys leucotaenia. Classification (NCBI taxonomy): domain Eukaryota; kingdom Metazoa; phylum Chordata; class Actinopteri; order Cichliformes; family Pholidichthyidae; genus Pholidichthys; species Pholidichthys leucotaenia. Next base: position 7,320,949 of record CM035847.1, on the reverse strand, counting down.
GCCCGTGATCAGGCAAGCTTTAACAAGTCTAAAGTGTTAACACGCCGTTAACCTTATTTCTCCTTTCCTTATCAGGTTGCTGCCGCTGTGTAGGTGTGTCTCCGGGACTGCACGTGCTCTCCTGCCTCACCACTCTGTTCCTCAGCGATCTACTCCACCTGGTCAGGCACCATCAGATCATCTTCCCCCCACCCTACTGGTTCGTCTCTTCCCCGCTGGGTCCTGCCGGTCCTCTTTGGATTTCCCAAGTAAGTGGTAATGTGGCTCGCCCATTTCCCTCACTCCCCTCCTCAGCTCACGGCTCTCGTCTTCTCTCCACAGGTCCTTTCCTCTGGCCAGTGACTGTTTCTGCAGCTGTGTGCTTTGGGTTTTTGCTATTAATAAAATTGTCAAACGTGCCTCTCTGTGTGGTTCCTTCCTGTGTTTGGCATCGTGCACGTGAGCTGTCAAAACTTAATTCGCTATGACAGGTTTTGATTTTTGGCAGCACTCCAGAGTGACCACCAGCGGTGGAGAAACATCCGGACTGCTGCTTTAAATCAGCTGGAAATGCTCCGTAGTCACAATGATTGCCATAAATGTCTGATAAAATCAGAGAGATCTGTAGATCAGAATGAAGGAAAATATCAGCAGATTGATGCAGACCTGATCTGTGATGAGAATGCATCAAAGATGAGACTGACATACAGACTTAGTCTGTCTGTCAGCAGCAGTGGTGGCCTAATGGTTAAGGATGTGGACTGGTGAGCGGAGGGTTGCTGGGCCAATCCCTGGACTGACAGGATCAGATCTGGGTGGGACAGATAACACAGCAGTGTTTGCCTAACCCTCCTTAACTCCACTGTGGTGCCCTTGAGCAAGGCTCTTACCCCCAACTGCTCCAGTGGAGCTGCTCAGTGGCCACAGGTCAGTCTGTGGTTGGACTGGGCAGCTTCCTGGTGTGAACGTGGAACTGAGAGATTGTGAACCAGGCGTCCTTGAAAAAGAGAAGTTGCCTTTCAATGGACTTTCCTTGTATAAATAAAAGTTAAATAAAAAAAAAATAAATACCGTTACAGTATAGAATACAACATAGTACTGTTACAGTATAGAATATGTTATAGTGCAGTTACAGTAACCCAGCCACAGGGGGTGCACATGCCAGTGTGCTCCTAGTGCCTGTCACGAGCTGAGCCGGTGTTGTCCTTTAGGCTCGGCTTTGACCGTTCTCTGTGGCTCAGGTTTGGTATATTTGTGTATTTTGCAATCTTTTGAGTTCTTGTAGTTTCTATGTCTTTTGTTCTTTTCTTTTCCGTGCCTGTAGCCACCGCTCTGGCCGGCAGCTGTTAGGCAGCCCCCTTGACCTACATTCATGTGGGCATTGTCTAACACTTGCCGGTCCGACCGTGCCCCCTCTCTCTTGACAGCCAGCTGATTCCACTCCGGTAATTGTCTTTCCCACGCCTCGCCCAGGTGCACCCAATCTGTTGTCCAGCAGTGCTTGTACTTAGGTGACTTTTGCCAGTCAAGCATTGCTGGACCATCGTGCTTTGTCTCATAAAGGTGTGTGTTCTCATGCAAGTGTTTGGAGCTTCACCGTCGCCATTCCCCTCTGTGAAATTGTCTGCCCTCACGGCCAGATGCCCTGCTGCTGCTTTGGGACCGCATCACCAGGAGAGGCGTGATTCTCTGGACCTGCTGTTTGTGTTGCAAGGCCACGTTTGGACTAACTCGGACTGCCCCAGCTGTGTCAGTAATAACTGTGCGCTTTTCCCCGGTGGTTCTCACCTTAAGACTGTAGTGCGTCCTGGAGGACTTCCAAGTAAGCCTGAGCAGTTGTGTGTTTTTGTACTGTGGGTTTTTGTTTGTCTTGTGACCACGGTTGCCTGTGGTCTGCCCGCTGCGCGCTCGTCGCGTGAGCCATTTAGTGCACAACTGTATTGTTTTTGTAAGTCTCAATTTTGAAACTGTCAGAGTTTTCTGTTTAATAAATGTGCTTGTGGTGTGACCTGCATGTAAATCCATTCATCCTTCCTCTCCTCTGTGCGCTGCGTAAAAGCACACAGGGAGGCTTGTGACAGTGCTGGTCCCAAGCCTATGTAAATGGGAAGGGTTATGTTAGGAAGGGTATCCAATATAAAACCTTTGCCAACATGCAGATCATGATGAATGAGACTTTTATACAAGATCGTTCAAGGCCCAGGTTAACAATGACCACCAAAAACAGACCAGATATATCATATAATATAGCCATGTTTGTGTGTCTGTGATTGTTTGTGTGTACGTATGCTTGTATGCTAATTTACATAACTTCAATAACCCTGTGTACATGGGTTTAACCATGTAGGTAGATAGATAGATAGATAGATAGATAAACTTTATTAATCACCAAGGGGAAATTGATTTGTCTTAGCCACCACACAAACTCATACACACAACAACACCCACACATACATGTACAGACGTGGACAAAATTGTTGGTACCCCTCTTTTAATGAAAGAAAAACCCACAATGGTCACAGAAATAACTTGAATCTGACAAAAGTGGTAATAAATAAAAAATCTATGAAAATTAACCAATGAAAATCAGACAATGCTTTTGAATTGTGGTTCAATAGAATTATTTTAAAAAACAAACTCATGAAACAGGCCTGGACAAAAATGATGGTACCTTTAACTTAATATTTTATTGCACAACCTTTTGAGGCAATCACTGCAATCAAACGATTTCTGTAACTGTCAGTGAGACTTCTGCACCTCTCAGCAGGTATTCTGGTCCACTCCTCATCAGCAAACTGTTCCAGTTGTCTCAGGTTTGAAGGGTGCCTTCTCCAGACGGCATGTTTCAGCTCCTTCCACAGATGTTCAATAGGATTTAGATCAGGGCTCATAGAAGGCCACTTTAGAATAGTCCAATGTTTGGCTCTTAGCCATTCTTGGTTGTTTTTAGCTGTGTGTTTTGGGTCATTATCCTGTTGCAAGACCCATGACCTGCAACTGAGACCAAGCTGTCTGACACTGGGCAGCACATTTCTCTCTAGAATACCTTGATAGTCTTGAGATTTCATTGTACCCTGCACAGATTCAAGACACCCTGTGCCAGATGCAGCAAAGCAGCCCCAGAACATAACAGAACCTCCTCCATGTTTCACAGTAGGGACAGTGTTCTTTTCTTGGTATGCTTCATTTTTGCATCTGTGAACATAGAGCTGATGTGCCTTGCCAAAAAGTTCCAGTTTTGTCTTGTCTGTCCATAGGACATTCTCCCAGAAGCTTTGTGGCTTGTCAACATGCAGTTTTCCAGTCTGGCTTTTTTATGATTTGTTTTCAACAGTGGTGTCTTCCTTGGTCGTCTCCCATGAAGTCCACTTTGACTCAAACAACGACGGATGGTGCGATCTGACACTGATGTAACTTGACCTTGGAGTTCACCATGAATGTGTTTAGAGGTTGTTCTGGGCTCTTTTGTTACCATTCATATTATCCGTCTCCTCCTGCGGCCACGTCCAGGGAGGTTGGCTACATTCCTGTGGATCTTAAATTTCTGAATAATATGTGCAACTGTAGTCACAGGAACATCAAGCTGCTTGGAGATGGTCTTATAGCCTTTACCTTTAACATGCTTGTCTATAATTTTCTTTCTAATCTCCTGAGACAACTCTCTCCTTTGCTTCCTCTGGTCCATGTTTAGTGTGGTACACACCATGTCACCAAACAGCACAGTGACTACTTGTCACCCTTTAAATAGGCCGACTGGCTGATTACAAGTTTGTAGACACCTGTGATGTTAATTAGAGGACACATCTTGGTTGAACATGTCCCTACGGTCACATTATTTTCAATCTTTTCTAGGGGTCCCATCATTTTTGTCCAGGCCTGTTTCATGAGTTTGTTTTTTAAAATAATTCTGTTGAACCACAATTCAAAAGCATTGTCTGATTTTCATTGGTTAATTTTCATAGACTTTTTATTTATTATCACTTTTGTCAGATTCAAGTTATTTCTGTGACCATTGTGGGTTTTTCTTTCATTAACAGAGGGGTACCAACAATTTTATCCACGTCTGTAAATATCCCTTAAAACTTTAAAAACAGTCACTAAATTGCAGTATAATAAATAATAAAGTTCAGTGCACAGTTCTGGAGGCTACTGTATGTGTGTATTGTAAAGCCTGGTAGCCTCAGGCAGAAAGGACTTGTTGTGGCGCTCCTTTAGACACCTGGGCTGCAGTAGTCTATTGCTATGGCTGCTCCGTAGACTGTCCAGTATGCTGTAGCGGGGGTGAGAGACATTGTCCATGACTGCTCTGGTGCAATATCATTAGCACACACATCTGTATGTGCTGAAACATGTGCAATAGAGCCGTGTGCTATGCACCAAGCACTTTAAATTCATGCATCATATAATTCTGCAAATGCACTTTACTAAACTACACGACCTTAACACTTTACACTTAAACATCCCAACTAACACCTTGGTCACTGTGGTACTGCTTGCTGATCCGAGATCAACAATACTCATCTTAACTTTCTTCGTTTGTTTCTCTCTTTCTATCAGTGTGCTTCCTACAGCTGTTGTTATTATTGTTGTGCCATTTGCTTTATTGCTGTTGTGTTGTTTATTGTTGTATTGTGTTATCTGTTCTATGTGGCTGGCAGGGGACACAGGATGGAAATTAGCTTCAGCTATAATCTTGTATGCTGCAAATTTAAAAGTCTTATGTTCATTAATTTGCCCTGTCCCTTTTATAAATAAATAAACTTATAAACTTTACATGTTTCTACTGGCATCTGCAGTCTTCCTCAGAAGCATCAGCTGATCGTTGTGATGTGTCGTATATCAGCTGTTTTTCTAGGTGTGTCAAGCAATGCGGAAGTGTTAGATCCACTGGGCTGGCCACGTCCCCTGCTGTCCGATGGTCTCCGGTGGATGTAGTCCCAAGTGTGAGAAAGTATAAATGCCCCCTCATCTCGAATCATGCTGTCTTTGCCCCTCTTCCTGATTTCTATAGCCTCCTTGATCCAGCGTTTGTGTCTGTTACTCTCTGATCCAATGATTTTTGCGTTTTCCCAGTCTATGATATGATTATTTCTTTTACAGTGATCAGATGTTGCTGATTTTAGTGTCACTTGTTCTGCCTTTCTGCAAAAAGAAAAGACAGAACAAGTGACACTAAAATCAGCAATCAGCTGATGCTTTTGAGGAAAGACTGCAGATGCCAGTTGAAATATGTCAAGGTAAAGTTAAAACATCTTCTTTTATCCTTGTCTGAAACAAGAAAAATGAAAAACCTTTATTTGAAAAATAAGACAGGATGAACCTGCTTGAACTGAACTCTACCACTGCCTATTTTTTTAAACAGACATGAAATAGCTTAATGAGCTTAAAATGACAGCAGGGCCAGGCTAGACTGAAACAGTTGTTTTCAAAAGGGTGGGACTTCCGGGTCACAAATGTATAATTCCTTGTCAAACAACACCTCATTGTGGAAATCAAGGTATCCAAAACAGTACTGCAATTGTCAGAGAGTTGATAGTAAATTAGTGTTGGTAATTAATGGACATGAGCACCTTTGAAGCGGAGTGATGCATATCCAGTGAAGTTAGAGTGCAATTATCGTGGAATATAATAACTCCTGGAATCCCTATTGTCCAATCAATTTGCCCGGTCGGAACTAGCTCCTCTAAAATATACAATATAGTACAGGTACAGTATAGAATACAGTATAGTACAGTTACAGTTCTGTATACTATATGAATCTGACCAGTTCAGGTATTTTGATGTTATCAGTACAGACCTGATTTATTTGTTAGTGTTGAAGTTGGTTTATTTTGGTGGCATTATATACTATAAACATGATGATGATTACTGCTATTTATAACAAACATGTGGAAATATGAAGATGGATTTGGACGTTTTGCAGATCTAATATGCAAATATGTCTGATTATCTCCTTAAAAGATGGTAATAGACTCATTAGCTCTTATAGAACAACTTCAGTGCATCCAGAAAGTCTTCACAGCACTTCACTTTTTCCACATTTTGTTATGTTACAGCCTTATTCCAAAAGGGATTAAATTCATTTTTTTTTCTCAAAATTCTACACACAGAACCCCACAATGACAATGTGAAAAAGTGTTTTAGATTTTTGAATTTTAGATTTTTGCAAATTTATTAAAAATAAAAAACTAAGAAATCACATGTACATCAGGATTCACAGTGTCATGACTAAGCTGACAGCTCACGTGCACGTTGCAAGCACAGGACAGAACCACACAAGGAGGAACCGTTCAATGATTTATTCAATAGAGAAAACAGCACCTCGTTAAGGAAACTGCCACTTGCCAGAAGATTCAATCCACCTGTGGAGAGAAAGCGAGAGCTGTCAGTGGAGAAGCAGAGAAGGGAATATGGGCGAGCTCAAATTACCACTTTCTCGGGATTGTGAGGGAGGACCGGCAGGACTCCAGCGGGGAATAGACGAACCAGTAGGGAAAGAGGGATGAGCTTGAAGTGCCTGACCGGGTGAAGATTTGTTGCTGGGAAGGTGATGAGGTGGCAGGAGAATGCACGCAGTCCCGAAACACACCCGCACAATGGCAGCAACCTGTAGCGAGAGAAAAAAAGAACAGTTTAGACAAAGTGTCTAAGCCAAGTTGATACTACCTGCCTGCCTGAATTATGGCAGTATACCCAGACGAGCCAGCGTTGACTGCACGGAGGAGGCCTCTTTAAATATGCTGGTAGATGAGCGGGCACAGGTGTGTTCTGTGCTTCAGGTGCAGTGATGAATAGGTGAACGTGTGGAAGGATGGGAGGGGTGCGCTCTCGCTGCCCATGAGAGGGCCCCCCTTCCTTTTAGAAGTGCCTTCTGGCGGTCCAGAAGGCTTCTCCGGGTGAGTTCGGTGGAAGGCCTGGAGCATCTCCTTGTCCAGAACCCGCAGCGAGGGGGGTCCAGGATCGTTCCTCCAGGCCATAGCCCTCCCAGTCCACCAGGCACTGCAATCCCCGGCCCTGACGTCAAACGTCCAGAATCTGGCGGACTGTGTAGGCGGGGTGGCCTTCGATGAGTCGGGGAGGAGGGGGCAGCTTCAGGGGAGGCAGAGAGGACTGACCAAGAGGGGTTTAATGTGGGACGCGTGGAAAGTGGGGTTCACCCGTAGGGTAGGTGGAAGTTTCAGCTGAACCAGTGCATCATTAACATTCCGGGAGATGGGAAACGGTCCCAGAAAACTGGGGGACAGCTTCTTAGACTTCTCCTTCAGCAGGATCTGACCCGCTGCCAGCCAGGCTTGCTGTCCCACAGAGTATTTGGGGGCCGGGACCTGCTTCCTGTCAGCAGCGGCCCGGGTGCGTTCCGTGGTGTGTGCCAGGGCAGCCCGGGTAGCCCTCCAGACGTGCCAGCAGCGACGAGCATGGGCCTCCACGGACAGAACCACCACCTCTCTCTCGGTCATGGGAAGAAGAGGAGGGTGTAACCCAGCGATGCCTCGAAGGTAGTGAGTCCGGTGGTTGAGGAAACGGCCAAGTTGAGAGAATAGTCCACCCAGGTCAGGTGCGAACTCCACGAAGCCGGTTTTTCGGCTGCAACTCACCGCAGGGTGGCCTCCAGGGACTGATTGGCATGCTCTGCCTGCCCATTGCTCTGAGGATGGTTCCCAGAAGAGAGACTCACTGATGTGTCCAGTGTCCGACAAAACGCCCTCCAGACCTGGGACGTAAACTGCGAACCCCGGTCAGACACAATGTCAATGGGGACCTTGATCACGTGGTCTGTCAATAGGACCGCCATCTCCAAGGCTGAAGGAGCTTCAGTAGGACTATCAAATGCACCGCCTTGGAGAAGCGATCCACGATCATCAGGATTACAGTCTTCCCAAGGGAGGGGGGGGGGGGGTTCCGGTCACAAAGTCCACGGTGATATGAGACCAAGGACAACCTGGAGTGGGAAAGGGATGGAGAAGTCCCGAGGAGGGAGTAGAGTCCGATTTCCTCCTGACACAGGTCTGGCAAGCCCTGACGTAGTCCTGTGCATCCCGCCGCACCGTGGGCCACCAGAATGCCCGCCGGACGAAGTCCACAGTGTGTGCGATGCCAGGGTGGCAGGTGAAACGGCTGGTATGGGCCCACTGGCGGACTTCGCTGCGGAGGGTGGCCGGGATGTAGAGGCAATTCCGGGGGCACCCTACTGGCACGGGCTCCTGGGACTGGGTCTGACGGACCCTCGATGTTGATGCTCGATGCTCTATGTCCCAAGTAAGGGCACCAAGGATGCACCAAGGTGGGATGATGTGTTGTTTTTTTTTGGGGGGGGGGGGCTACCTCCCTGGAATCAAACTGGTTTGATTGCGCATCCGGTTTGACATTCCGGGCGCTAGGCCGGTAATTGATAATAAAATTAAACCACTGGAAGAATAAAGACCAGCGAGCCTGCCTGGCGTTTAATCGGTGGGCTGACTGCAAGTATTCACTATTCTTGTGGTCGGTCCGCACTATGATAAGATAAGATAAGCCTTTATTAGTCCCACAACGGGGAAATTCCAGGATTGCAACAGCACAGGGATAACAACACTCAGAGCAACAATCAGAAGGCAAGAAAAAAAGCAAGCAAGCAAGAGCAGCTAATATACATATGTACATATTACTATAAATATATATATATATATACACACACAGACACACAGTGCGGAGCATTGTAGCGAGATGGAATAAATATGTAGATATATAAACACCCACAGTACGGAGCATTGTAGCTAGATGGAATAATATGTAAATATATAAACACCCACAGTGCGGAACATTGTTGCTAGATGGGATGAAACAGCACAACCGTCTACTTAGTTATCCTACATGGTATGATTATGTGCCCATACATATTCTCACCCTCCATAGCGACCGGTATTTTCCTAGTTGTATGCCGGAGGGGACCATTGTGTAAGTCTATTGCATCTTTTGCATTCAAAAAAACTATTAGGTTGTTATGTCTTTTTGCTATCTCTGCGAGCAGCCCTGCTTAGGTTGTACAGTCTGACAGCCGTTGGTAGGAAGGACCTGCGAAACCTCTCGGTTGTGCACCTAGGATGATGTAGTCTGCTGATAAATGAGCTCCTCAGTGCATTCAGTATGTCCTGCATAGGGTGGAACTCGGACTCCAGCAGAGATGACAGTTTAGCCACCGTCCTTCTCTCTCCTATCTCCTCCACTGGGTCAAGGCGCTGCCCCAGGACAGAGCTAGCTTTCTTGATCAGTTTGTTCAGTCTCTTCCTATCGGCTGCAGTAATGCCACTGCCCCAGCAGACCACTCCAAAAGTGATGGCTGATGCCACCACCGTGTCATAGAATGTCTTCAGCAGCGCCCCTTGTACACCAAAAGACCTGAGTCTCCTCAGTAGGAACAGCCTGCGCTGTCCCTTCTTGTAGAGTGTGTCAGTATGGTGTGACCAGTCTAGTTTATTGTTCAGATGAACACCCAGGTACTTGTAGGATGTCACCATCTCAATGATGGGGTGAATGGCACCCTCCAACCAATGTCTCCACTCCTCCAGTGTCAACTTAATGGCCAGCAGCTCTCTGTCCCGCACGTCATAATTTCTCTTGGCTGGCATAAGCCGATGAGAGAAATAAACCCATGGGTGGAGCTTCTGATCCAAGGATATGCGCTGTGACAGCACAGTGCCAACCCCCATGTAAGATGCGTCCACCTCGAGGACAAACTGGAGCTGCGTGTCGACCTGTGCCAAGATGGGTGTGTCCGTGAACAGGCATTTTAATTTCTTAAATGCCTGCTTCACTGCCTTGGTTCAGTGAAAGGGGACCTTAATGGAGGTCAGCTGCATTAAAGGCAGTGCCATCCCACTATAGCTCCTTATGAACTGGCAATAAAAGTTTGTGAACCCGAGGAAGCGTTGGAGCTCCTTATGGGAGTGGGAAGTTGGCCAATCCAGCACTGCCTTCACCTTGGCCGGGTTGGCAATCAGTCTCCCCTCGGCTATTGTGAAGCCCAAGAAGGTGGTGATGTTGTCGAGAACTCACACTTCTCGGCTTTGACGTAGAGCCGGTTCTCCAAGAGCCATTGTAGAACGGCCCTTACATGGGCTTCATGTTCTTCTGGTGAGCAGGAGAAGATTAAGATGTCATCAAGATACACAAACACGAAGTGATACAGCATATCGCGGAGGACGTCGTTAATTAACCGCTGGAAGACAGCAGGGGCGTTAGTGAGCCCAAAGGGCATCACCAGATATTCAAGCTGCCCCTGGTGAGTCTTAAATGCCGTCTTCCACTCATCACCCTTGTGAATGTGGACCAAATGATACCCGTACTTAAGATCCAATTTGGTGAACACCCGTGAGCGCTGAATGAGCTTGAACGCTGAATTGATTGAGGGTAGAGGGTACTTGTCCTTAATGGTTATTGTGTTAAGCTCCTGGTAGTCGATAAATGGGTGCAGCAAGCCATCCTTCTTTCCGACCAACAAAAACCTGGCTCCGAGAGGAGCCAAAGATGGCTGAATATGGCCGGCGTTCAGGGACTCCTTTATATACCTCTGCATCGCCTCTCTCTCTGGCTCAGAAATGCTGTACAGCCAGCTGGATGGCAGCCTCGCCCCCGGGAGGAAGTCTATGGCACAGTCATAAGAGCAGTGAGGCGGCAGTGACAACCCTCTAGACTTGCTAAAGACCTCTCCAAGATCGTGATAAGCCCGGGGAACAAGGCTGAGGTCCAGTGGCTTGACCGGGGAGGGGGAGATGGATAGAGAGGGGGAGCACTCCACTGAACGCATACAATGGGCCATCCAAAAGGGGCTCCAGGAGTAGATGGTGTTTTAGACCCAGTTTATCATAGGGTTGTGCCCCCGGAGCCATGGATGCCCAAGGACCACCGGGGAAGATGAAATAGGGAGAACTAAGAAAGTTAGTTCCTCCCGGTGGTTCCCGGAAAGGAGGCTGGAGATTGGCACCATGCTACGTGTGACTACCACGACCTCCCGGCCAGATATGGTTGTGATTCTCTGATCACGGGGCAATTTACGTGTGGAAATACCCACCTGCTTAATGAATTCAGCAGATACAAAATTACCTTTGGACCTCGAATCAACCAGTGCCATAACCCTCCTCTCGACCCCTGGCAGCTGTACGAGGGCCGAAATAGACAAATTACTGGGGAGAGTGTCTTTAGTCCTGCCCGTCAGACCCCCATGGTTACTGATGGACCGCGTCTTCTAGGCTGCTGGCAGAATTTGTCCCGACTGTGGTTCAGCAAACCGCAGTACACACACATGGCAGCCTCTTGCCTTCGCCGGCGCTCATCATCAGTCAAATGCCGAGAGAGCTTCACCGGCTTGAGCAAGGAGATGGCGCCGCCAGTGTCATGAAGCATGGTGGGTTCCCGCATGGTGCACGGGCAACAAGAGGACTCGCGCTCCATCACGTGCTCACAGTGCCAGTTATCCAAACCGACAGCTTGAGCTATTAGATGGTCGAGGGTCTTAGGGACAGGGTGAACCGCCAGATCATCCTGCAGCTGTTTGTTCAACTCGTGGAGGAATGCACTGCGCAAGGCAATTTCATTCCACCCCAGGTCTGCAGCAACAACTCGGAACTCCACCGAGTACTCGGCCGCTGACTGGGTGGGTGCCCTGGAGGAGCGTCAATAGGCGGCTCATCCCATTGCCCTCACTCTCGGACCAATCGAACGCGCAAGTGAAGGCGTCAACTAATTGGCTGAATGTATAGCGCCGCCCCTCAGGGTTGCCTAATGTGGAGCGTGCCCAGTCAAGGGCTCGGTCCTTCAACAGCAGCATAAAAAACTGTATCTTGGCCATATCCCCCGGGTACTCCTCCCGACCTGCTCCAAATACATCTGTACCTGAATTAAAAATACTCTTACATTTCCCCATCTCCCACTCGTATGGGGTAGGCGTAGGAATGGTAGTGGTACGCCGCACCATAGCGAGGGGAGCAGGCTGAGGAGGCAGAGCCGGGGGAGACAATTGAGACCAAAGCTGGATTAGGTTATACATCTGTTGCGTCAGCACAGCAAGCTGATGCTCGGTCGCTGACAGCTCCTGTGACGAAGCACCGGCTGAGCTATCATCCAGGCTAGCTCGTTCTGTCTTAATTAAGCTGACAGCTCACATGCACGATGCTAGCACAGGATGGAAGCACACAAGCTGCAACATTCAACAGTTTATCAAATGCGGAAAACAGTGCACTGTTAAATAAACAGCCACTTGCCAGAAGATTCAATCCACCTGTGGAGAGAAAGCGAGAGCTGTCAGTGAAGAAGCAGAGAAGGGAATATGGGCGAGCCAGATTACCACTTACTCGAGACTCCGAGGGAGGACCGGCAGGACTCCAGCGGGGAATAGACCAACCAGTAGGGAAAGGGGAATGAGCTTGAAGTGCCTGACCGGGTGAAGATTTGTTGCTGGGAAGGTGATAAGATGGCAGGAGAACGTACACAGTCCAGAAACACACCTGCACGATGGCATCAACCTGTAGTGAGAAAAAAAGAGAACAGTTTTGACAACGCGTCTAAGCCAAGTTGATGCGACCTGCTTGCTTGAATTATGGCAGTATACCCAGATGAGCCAGTGTTGACTGCGCGGAGGAGGGCTCCTTAAATATGCTGGCAGATGAGCAGGCGCAGGTGTGTTCTCTGCCTCAGGTGCAGTGATGAATTGGTGAAAGTGCAGCAAGAGGGGAAGGGTGCGCTCTCGCAGCCCATGACATACAGCCTTTGCCATGAAGCTCAGAATTGAGCTCAGGTGCATCCTGTTTCCACTGATCATCCTTGAGACGTTTCTACAGCTTAATTGGAGTCCACCTGTGGTAAATTCATTGATTTGACATGATTTGGAAAGGCACACACCTGTCTATAGAAGATCCCACAGTTGACAGTGCATGTCAGAGCACAAACCAAGCATGAAGTCAAAGGAATTGTCTTTAGACCTCTGAGACAGAATTGTCTCGAGGCACAAATCTAGGGAAGGGTACAGAAAAATTTCTGCTGCTTTGAAGGTCCCAGTGAGCACAGTGGCCTCCATCATCCATAAATGGAAGAAGTTTGAAACCACCAGGACTCTTCCTAGAGCTGGCCGACCGTCTAAACTGAGCGATCGAGGGAGAAGGGTCTTAGTCAGGGGGGTGACCAAGAACCTGATGGTCACTCTGTCAGAGCTCCAGCGTTCCTCTGTGGGAAGAGGATAACCTTTCAGAAGGACAACCATCTCTGCAGCAATCCACCAATCAGGCCTGTGTGGTAGAGTGAACAGAGGGAAGCCACTCCTTAGTAAAAGGCACATGGCAGCCTGCCTGGGGTTTGCCAAAAGGCCCCTGAAGTCTGAACATAAAGTTGAGGTTCAATTGGACCCAGCAATGATGATAGAAGTACTACAGCTCCTGGCCAGATAGAGTGATGATAAGATAAGATAAGAGATAGGTTTATTGGCATCAAACTGGGGATTCTAAATTGTCCTCAGGTATGACTGTGAGAGTGAACGGTTGTCTGTCTCTCTGTGTTGGCCCTGTGATGGACTGGCGATCTGTCCAGGGTGTACCCTGCCTCTCACCCAAAGATGCTGGGATAGGCTCCAGCTCCCCCCGCGACCCAAAAAGGATTAAGCGGAAGATGAATGAATGAATGAATTAAGATAAGATAAGATAAGATAGATAAGCCTTTATTAGTCCCACACTGGGGAAATTGCAGGATTGCAACAGCACAGGGACAGCAACACTCAGAGTAATGATCCAGAAGATAAGAAAATAAGAGCAGTGAATATACATATGTACACATAAATAAATAAATTAATTAAAAAAAAAAAAAATATATATATATATATATATATATATATATATACATGTATATATATACAGTGCGGAGCATTGTAGCTAGATGGACTAAAAAGCATAACCGTCTATTTAGTTACCCTACATGGTATGAATATGTACCCATACATATTGTCACCCTCCATAGCGACTGATATTGTCTTAGTTGTATACTGGAGGGGACCATTTGTGTAAGTCTTTTGCGTCTTTTGCATTCAATGCTATTAGGTCGTCACTTTTTTTTGCTATCTCTGCGAGCAGCCCTGCTTAGGTTATACAGTCTGACAGCCGTAGGTAGGAAGGACCTGCGAAACCTCTCGGTCGCGCATCTAGGATGATGTAGTCTACTGCTAAATGAGCTCCTCAGTGCATTCAGCATGTCCTGCATAGGGTGGGACTTAGACTCCAGCAGAGATGACAGTTTAGCCACCATCCTTCTCTCTTCTATCTCCTCCACTGGGTCAAGGCGCTGCCCCAGGACAGACCTAGCTTTCTTGATTAGTTTGTTCAGTCTCTTCCTATCGGCTGCTGTAATGCCGTTGCCCCAGCAGACCACTCAAAAAGCGCAGGCTGTTCCTCCTCAGTAGGAACAGCCTGCGCTGTCCCTTCTTGTAGAGTGCGTCGGTATTGTGTGACCAGTCTAGTTTATTGTTCAGATGAACACCCAGGTACTTGTAGGATGTCACCATCTCAATGTCTGTTTCCTGGATGTTGACTGGTGCTGTGAGAATATATATGATATAGAGTGAAGTACGAGGAGACGAATAAGAGTGATGTCTGGCGATAGAGTTAAGGTTTGATTGGACACAGCAATGATGATAGAAGGACTGCAGCTCCTGACCGGATAGAGTGATGATATAGAGTGAAGTATGTGGTGGTAATGCACCTGTAAGCTGGTTGCCAACCGCCAATCAAATCAAGAAGAAGAAGAAGAAGAAGAAGGAGAAGAAGGAGAAGAAGAAGAAGGAGAAGAAGAAGAAGAAGAAGAAGAAGAAGAAGAAGAAGAAGAAGAAGAAGAAGAAGAAGAAGAAGAAGAAGAAGAAGAAGAAGAAGAAGAAGAAGAAGAAGAAGAAGAAGAAGAAGAAGACTCTCAGACCATGAGAAACAAAATTCTCTGATCTGATGAGACAAAGATTGAACTCTTTGGCATAAATGCCAGGTGTCATATTTTGAGGAAACCAGGCATTGCTCATAACCAGGACAATCCCACCCCTACAGTGAAGCATGGTGGTGGCAGCATCATGTTGTGGGGATGTTTTTCAGTGGCAGGAACTGGGAGACTAGTCAGGATAGAGGGAAAGATGAATGCAGGAATGTACAGAGACACCCAGGATGAAAAGCTGCTCCAGAGCGCTCTTGACCTCAGACTGAGGCGACGGTTCATCTTTCAGCAGAACAATGACCCTAAGCACACAGCCAAGATATCAAAGGAATGGCTTCAGGACAACTCTGTGAATGTCCTTGAGTGGCCCACCCAGAATCCAGACTTGGATCCAATTGAGCATCTCTGGAGAGATCT
Organism: Pholidichthys leucotaenia; assembly: GCA_020510985.1. NCBI lineage: Eukaryota > Metazoa > Chordata > Actinopteri > Cichliformes > Pholidichthyidae > Pholidichthys > Pholidichthys leucotaenia. Next base: position 7,305,622 of record CM035847.1, on the reverse strand, counting down.
GAAAATGGCTGTGCACCGACGTTTCCTATCCAACCTGATGGAGCTTGAGAGGTGCTGCAAAGAGGAATGGACCAAACTGCCCAAAGGTAGGTGTGCAAAGTTTGTGGCATCATATTCAAAAAGACTTGAGGCTGTAATTGCTGCCAAAGGTGCATCAATAAAGTACTGAGCAAAGGCTGTGAATACTTATGTTGTGGAGGTAAATGATCAGGCGAGATGCGACGAGCTGGAAGGTTGCAAGGTTTCATTTCCTCCAACATAATGAGATGCACTTTGTAGCTCTGTGCGCTACTGTGCTGCCGAGGCATGTATAGCAAGCTCTTTTATACATGTTATACAGACAGAGAATGCATGGCACATTAGCATAGTGATATACATATATACATATCAGTCAATACATATCATTAGCATGACCAACTGGCGCCCGGATGTTTTCTCCCTCATCCGGGGATGTATAAATAACAGTCCAATGTTCTGGTTGCCCCCAGGGGCTCCCTGTCTGTATGTAAATTGTCCTCTGCTTCCTCCAGACCTCCTGAGTGTGAGAAATGTCCGTGTAGAGTGTGGTGCGTCACCACAATGTATGTGATTTCTTAGATTTTTATTTTTAATAAATTTACAAAATTCTTAAAAAATAACTTGTTTCACATTCTCATTATGGGGTATTGTGTGTAGAATTTTGAGGAAAAAAAATGAATTTAATCCGTTTTGGAATAAGGCTGTAACATAAAATGTGGAAAAAGTGAAGCACTGTGAAAACTTTCCAGATGCACTATGTACAGTATATCTAGATATATATATATCTATAGATAGATAGATAGATAGATTTGGTAGTTTTGGTAGGAGGATCTTTAAATCTGCATGGTTGAAGTCTCATGCTGTGATGAGGAATCCATCTGGATGCACTCTTTGTGTCTCATTGATGGTCTGATAGAGTTCCTTTCGTGCTATACTCCTCTCACTGATGGCAGTGGGCGGGACATACACAGTGACTAGCAGGAGAGATGTAAATTCTCTCGGTATTTAAAAGGGTCAGCGCTTGATTATCATAAACTCCACCAACGGAGAACAGCGTTTATTCACAACAGTTGCATATCAGCACCATCACTGATGTAAAAACATGCCTCCCTCACAGGTCTTTCCTCCCTCCATCAACACCCTGCTAGTTAGTCCTGCTAACTGAATGTCAGAGTCTGGGATAATAATAATAATAATGCATCAGATTTATATTGTGCTTTATCATAGACACTCAAAGAGGCTTTTACAAATAGATACATTATTCATTCACCCCAGACAGACAATGGAAGTGGCAAGCTAATACTGTAGCCACAGCTGCCCTGGGGCAGGCTGACAGAAACATGGCTGCCAAGCCGAGCCAATGGCCTCTTTGGACACCACCGGACATTTATATACATTCATACCCAGTGTTATGGACACTGGATGCAAGGTGGGTAAAGTGTCTTGCCCAGGGACACAGCGGAAGGATATCTGAGGAGAGCGGGATTCGGACTGTCAACCATCCGGTTATTGGACGACCTGATCTACTTCCTGAGCCACTGCCACCCCTCACTGCACTGCCTATTGTCATTTATTGTCTTTTAGCTGTTGCCTAAGAGCTAGAAGGTTCCAGGTTCAAATCCCCAGGCTGGTAGGGGTTGTAACCTTTCTTTGTGGAGTTTGCATGTTCTCTCTGTGCTGCGTGTTTACTCCGGGGTCTCCGGTTTCCTCCCTCAATCCAAAGACATGCATGTTTGGTTAATTGGTTGTTCTAAATTGTCCCTAGATATCTATCTCCTATAGGCCCTTAGAATAGAGGGTTAGTACTAGTGAAGCGCTTTGAGTGGTCTTTGAGACTAGAAAAAGCGCTATGTAAGTACAGGTCCTTATCCCTTATCCTTATTTATCCATATTTCCATAAAGATAAAAACACAGCAGTTCCACGCATCACGTTGCATAGATCTCAGGACCTGTACTTTTTTTTTTTATTACTTATTTTGTACCCGTAGGTAGATTTGTTTTGCAGTCTGGTGACAAGCCACCAGCTGCCGGTCGCTGCGTGCGCAAGCGCCCCTTATCCCTAACCTGCATGTTTTTGGCATGTGGGAGGAAACCGGAGAAATCCCGGAGTAAACCCACGCAACACGGGGAGAACATGCAAACTCCACACAGATCACTGTTGGCCGGGGGCAGGGATCGAACCCACGATCTCACGATCCCCGCGATCCCCCGGCCGAGGGTAAACTGTGCTGCCACAGTGCTAACCACTGCGCCACCGTGCAGCCCACGGTACGTGGTCTATTTTGTTGTCTAGTGTGGGTGCGTTGGCCAGAATGAAGAAAGGAATCGGGAGTCTGTGTGGGCTAGCGGCTAGCTTCATTCAGATACCTCCACATTTGCTTGTCTTTTGTCACTGCTCACATTGTCTACGGTGTCTCCATTTGGGGTGAGATACAGCAGTCGAATCCAGGGGTGTGGAGGTCTGGTGGAGAAGACCTACAGTAGGTCACGGAGTTCCTCTGTAATGCTCTGGTCCAAGACGTAATGTTTGGTTATAATCCTTATCTCCAGAAGGCTGTAGCAACTGTTGCTTGTGTGCAGCATCAAGTATGGACATTAAAAACATGAATATACACTTAGGTGTAATTAAAACAACACTAAACAGTACAAAAACACAAAGAGAGAAGGAAGGCTGCTGCGTGTTCATGCACCACCTAGTGGTAGAGCCAGGAGGAGCAATGTGGTTTTCGTCCAGGCCGTGGCACATCAGACCAACTCTTTACCTTCTTGAGAATGCTCGAGGGTTCGTGGGAGTTTGCCCAGCCAGTCCATATGTGTTTTGTGGACTTGGTGAAAGCATTTGACCACATCCCTTGAGGTTTTTTGTGGGGGGTGCTTCAGGAGTATGGGGTATCAGGCTAGTTGTTACGAGCTATCTGGTCCCTATACGAACGTTGCAAGAGTTTGGTTCATATTGCCAACACTCAGTTGGACTCGTTTCCAGTGAGAGTTGGACTCCACCAGGGGTGCCCTTTGTCACCGATCCTGTTCATAATTTTTATGGGCAGGATTTATATGCGCAGCCAAGGAATGGAGGGTGTCATGCTTGGTGACCACAGGATTTCATCTCTGCTGTTTGCAGATGATGTTGTCCTGTAGGCTTCATTGAGTGTGTCACGGCATGGGCTGGACTCACATCCTCACCTTGACTTATTTTGTGCTTTCTGCATTTATTATTGTTTATTAGATCTATGACTCTGTTCTCAGGTCTGATTTAGCATTATTACTATTAGGCTGCGTGTCCACCAAATGCATTTTTTCCAATTTGGAGGGATATTTTCCATTCATTCTCTATGTAGTCCAGCTTTTAAAGCACTGGGAACTAGAGCCAGAGCCAACCAGAGGGATTTGCCTGGACAATCCATGGCAGCAGAGCAGGAACGCAGGCAAGTACCTTTTTATTTTTTAACATCTATAGATGATAGGTCATGCCTGGTTCTCGGTGGGGGTGGGGGTGGGGGGGCTCAGTGGCTGCCACTGCTGAACTCTTACCACCCGGCTCTGTTGTAACATCTGCGGCCGCTACTTCAACCTCACCTGCCTTACCTCTTTCCTCTTTCCCGAGCATGAAGCCTGAGGACGTCACCCTCCGCCGGAAGCTGCAGGACTTCTTCAAGGAGGTGGGAGAGTGCTACACCCTTTGCCTGCATCTAGACAGATGAGATGATGCAGAGTGGAGGGATGCAGCATGGAGGCTCACTCATCGGATAACTGCAGCAAAGCCCCATCTGAGGGAGGCCATTCCTGGTTTCCTCAATGATTTTCTATGGTCTGACGAATATGTCTTCACGACAGAGGAGGAGGACCCGTCATCTGTTCCTGAGACTGTTGAGCATCCATCATCTGTTCCTGAGGCTGATGCGCATCCGTCGTTTGTTCCACTGGATTCCATTACTGAGGCTGGTAGTGGCCTGGCCGAAGATTTGCTCCCCCCATCTGAGGTGGCTGTGCTGGGGGTGGACCCCCATGCATCAGGGCTAGAGGAACTTCAGCCACTGCCGCTTGTGGTCACTGATCTGCATGCTACATCTGAGGTCTCCGCAAATCAGCCTGTTCCGTTGGGATTGGTCATGGCGCCCGAGGTCAGAGGACCCCCAACTGTCAAGACAGAGGTCAGAGGACCTCCACCAGTCGAGCATGAGGTCATCACCCTTGCAGCAGGATACCAGGAGCCAAGGCAAGTACTTTTTCCATTAATTTCTACAACTATTTTAGAAAACTCTTGGCTTACTCCTGGTGAGGGGACCCAAGCACAGAGTCTACCAGCTCTTGGGTCCTTCCCAACAGTCTCTGCTGGAAACAACTGTGGTGTCACCTCATTGAACGCCTGTTCTCCTCCCTCGTCCGAGGTGGTCGTGTCAAGGATGGGGCTGCAGGAAGACCACAGTCCGGTCATCATCCAAGAGGTCAGGAGACCTTCATCTATCATCCAAGCAGTCTGGAGACCTCCACTCATTGCAGTTCCTGAGGGCTAGCAGTCTGCTCCATCTGTCGCAGTTCAAGAGGTCGATGCCAGCGTGCCTCCATCGTTGGTTCCTAATGCCTTCGAGCTCCTGTCAGCATTCACCAAGGTCGGCGCATGGCTATTGTCATCAAACTCAGAGCTGGGCCTTCACCAACTACTGATTGCTAGACTTAAGACTTGTCTGCTGCAGGTTGCTGAGCTAAAGTCCCACCTGCTATTGCCTGTCCCTGAAGTCAGTGCACCTTTGTCTGAAGTTGATGAGCAGCAATTATCTGGTCCTGAGTGTAGCGCGCTCCAGTCAGCTGTTTTTGAGGGCTGTGCGCCTCAGCCACCTGGTCCAGAACTCACAACTCACCTGTCATCAGTTGGTGAACTAAATACTTCTGTATTATTGTCCCCTGAATCAGAACTTCCTTTGTTGGTGTCTCCAGAACTGGAAATTCCTGTATCAGTGTCTTCTGAATTTGAAATTTCTGGATCTCTGTCCCATGAGCTAGAAGTTTCTGCATTTGTGTCCCCTGAGTTAGAAATTTCTGGATCTGTGTCCCCTGAGCTAAATATTTCTGCATCTATGTCTGATTTAAAGTTTCCTGGGTTATCCCCTGAGCTTAGTGTTTCTGTACTAGTTTCAGTGCATAGGGTTTCTATGTTGCTGCCTGAGCCAGAAGCACTTATGAGGTTTGAAACCCCCATGTTGTTTTCATTTGAGCAAAGGGCTCCAGTGTTATCTCCTGAGTGTAGGGGTGTTATATTTTTACTTCCTGAGCTTGAGAGTTTTTTGATGTCACATCCTGAGGTTGAAGTTTCTATGAGTAAAGGTTTCATGCCACTTTCCCCTTAGTATTATGCTTTTGTGTTAGCTTCTGAGCAAAGATCCCTGGTGCTAGCATCAGAGCAGAGAGCTCTTGTGTTAGCTCTGGAGCAGAGAGCTCCTTCGTTAGCTTCAGAGGAGAGAGCTCCTGTCTTAGCTTTGGAGCAGAGAGCTCCTGTGTTAGCTTCAAAGTGGAGAGCTCCTGTGTTAGCTTCAGAAAAGAGAGCTCCTGTGTTAGCTTCAGAGCAGGGAGCTCCTGTGTTGTTTTCAAAGCCTAAAGCTCCTGTATTTCCTTCTGTCGTTAGGGTGTCTATGACGTCTCCTGAGTTTGAGGCTTCTGTGTTATTTCCCGATGTTAAGGTTTCCATGCTATCACCTCTTGAGGTTGGAAAGTCCTTGTTATCTTCTCCCGAGGATAGAGTTGCTGGGTTATCACCTCCTGAGGTTAAAATGTCTATGTTTATCACCTCCAGAGGGTAAAATGTCTATGTTACCATCTCCTGAGTTTGAAGTTTCCATGTTATCGTTATTGTTTAAGGAAGCTTGCACGCTTCCAAACTGACCAAACCATAGTGACAATGTTTTATCGGGCTTTTATTGAATCTGTTTTATCCTTTTCTTTAGTGTCATGGTTTGGTCAGATAAAACTGAAACAGAGGAAATCCTTGGATCAGGTACTTAGATGGTCCAGTCGTTTGCTTGGTGAGTCACAGCTGAACCTGACATCCCTGTACACCAGACAGGTACAGAGGATTGCTACCTCCATTTTAAATGATGACTCACACCCTTTGCACTGCCACTTTCAGCTTCTTCCCTCAAGACGGAGGTTTGCTGTCCCAAAAAGTAAAACCCAGCCCTACAAAAACAGCTTTGTTCCTGCTGCTGTCAAAGAGTTGAACAAGTTGTAACAATATATTGCACATAATTTACGTGATCTGCATTGTTGTTTATGCAAATCCGACGGCGAACGCTGGGACAGCGCGTGACGTCATCCATTCAGTAACCAGCAGGCTGCAGACAGAACACCCAGATGCTCTTCTCCTCATCTCAGGCGATTTCAACCACGTTTCACTGTCTCCCATTCTGCCCACTTTCACCCAGTATGTCACATGCCACACTAGAGACAATAAAACACTGGATTTGTTCTACGCAAACACTAAGGAGGCGTACACCTCATCACAACTCCCCCCACTTGGGAGATCGGATCACAACTTGGTTCATCTCCGACCGGTGTACAAACCCCTAGTGCACAGACAACCTCCGGCCATGCACACTGTGGAGTTATGGTCTGAGGAGACAATGGACACTCTAAAGGACTGTTTTGAAGCCACTGCCTGGAAGCAGCTCTGCGATCCACATGGTGAGGACATCGATGGCCTCATTCACACCTTCACGGGCTACCTCAGCTTCTGTGTGGACAAATCCGTTCCCACCAAGACCATACGGCGTCACTCAAACAACAAACCCTGGATCAACCCTGAGATAAAAACACTTCTGAGAGAGAAGAAGAGGATCTTCAGGTCGGGGAACAGGGAGATGCTGAAGTCCGTACAGAGGGAGCTGAGGAGAAAGATCAGAGAAGGCAAGGACAGCTTCAGGAAGAAGATGGAGGACAAGCTGCAACAGAGCGACATCAGCGGGGTCTGGAGAAACCTCAAAACCATCTCGGGGCTCCAGAATACCTCCCCCCAGGCCACGGGGGGCAGGGAGTGGGCGAACAACCTGAATCTGTTTTTCAATAGATTTGACCAACCGCCCTCCCCCCTGTCTGCACAACAACCACTGCTGCCTCTAAGAAATCAAGTCCTGCTACCCACTCCCCACTCCACCGACACCCCCCCACTCCCAACACACAGCCCCCCATCCTGACCCTGACCAAGACCCAGGTGAGGACGGAGCTGAGGAAGATCAAGGCGAGGAAGGCGTCGGGACCGGACGGCATCAGCGCAAAGCTCCTCAAGTCCTGTGCAGACCAGCTGTGTGGGATTGTGACGTATATCTTCAACATGAGCCTGAAACTGGGGAGGGTACCACAGCTGTGGAAAACATCTTGTGTGGTACCTGTACCAAAAACTTCCCACCCCAAAGACCTGAACAGCTTCAGACCGGTGGCCTTGACGTCCCACTTGATGAAGACCCTGGAGAGACTGCTCCTTGCTCATCTCCGCCCCCTGGTGGAACCAGCGATGGATCCACTCCAGTTCGCCTACCAGCATGGCATTGGGGTGGAGGATGCAGTGATCTTCCTCCTTCACCGTTCTCTGTCCCACCTGGAGAAGCCTGGGAATATGGTGAGGATCATGTTCTTTGACTTCTCCAGTGCTTTCAACACCATCCAACCGATGATCCTGAAGGACAAGCTGCTGCGCGCAGGGGTGGACCAGCACCTGTCATCATGGATCCTGGACTACCTCACGAACCGGCCTCAGTTTGTGAGAACCCGGGACTGTGTTTCCGACACGATCATCAGTAGCACGGGGGCCCCCCAGGGAACGGTGCTGGCTCCCTTCTTGTTCACTCTTTATACTGCGGACTTCTCACACAACACAACACATTGCCATCTACAGAAGTTCTCTGATGACTCTGCGATCGTTGGTCTCATCTCCAGCGGAGATGAAGCTGAGTACAGAGGGCTTATCCAGGACTTTGTGGACTGGTGCCATCGGAACTGCCTCCAGATCAACGCGAGGAAAACTAAGGAGCTGGTGGTGGATTGCCGCAGGCATGGGCAGCCCCTCACAGCACCAGTAAATATACAGGGAACAGACATCGAGATGGTGACATCCTACAAGTACCTGGGTATTCATCTGAACAATAAACTAGACTGGTCACACAATACTGACGCACTCTACAAGAAGGGACAGCGCAGGCTGTTCCTGCTGAGGAGACTCAGGTCTTTTGGTGTACAAGGGGCGCTGCTGAAGTCATTCTATGACACGGTGGTGGCATCAGCCATCACTTTTGGAGTGGTCTGCTGGGGCAGTGGCATTACTGCAGCCGATAGGAAGAGACTGAACAAACTGATTAAGAAAGCTAGCTCTGTCCTGGGGCAACGCCTTGATCCGATGGAGGAGATAGGAGAGAGAAGGACGGTGGCTAAACTGTCATCTCTGCTGGAGTCCGAGTTCCACCCTATGCAGGACATACTGGATGCACTGAGGAGCTCATTTAGCAGCAGACTACATCATCCCAGGTGCACAACCGAGAGGTTTCGTTGGTCCTTCCTACCAACGGCTGTCAGACTGTACAACCTAAGCAGGGCTGCTCGCAGAGATAGCAAAAAGACGTAACAAACTAATAGGTTTTTTTTTTTTTTTTTTTTGAATGCAAAAGATGCAATAGACTTACACAATGGTCCTCTCCGGCATACAACTAGGAACATACCGGTCGCTATGGAGGGTGAGAATATGTATGGGCACATAATCATACCATGTAGGATAACTAAATAGACGGTTATGCTGTTTCATCCCACCTAGCAACAATGCTCTGCACTGTGTGTGTTTATATATTTACATATTTATTCCATCTAGCTACAATGCTCTGCACTGGGTGTGTTTATATTTATATATCTATATATTTATTCCATCTAGCTACAATGCTCCGCACTGTGTTTTTATATATCTACATATTATTCCATCTAGCTACATTGCTCCGCACTGTGTGTGTTTATATACTTGCATATTTATTCCACCTAGCTGCAATGCTCCATACTGTGGGTGTTTATATATTTACATATTTATTCCATCTAGCTACAATGCTCTGCACTGTGTGTTCATATATTCATATATTTATTCCATCCAGCTACAATGCTCTGCACTGTGTGTCTGTGTGTGTGTGTGTGTGTATATATATATTTTATAGTAATATGTACATATGTATATTAGCTGCTCTTGCTTGCTTGTTTTTTCTTGCCTTCTGATTGTTGCTCTGAGTGTTGCTATCCCTGTGCTGTTGCAATCCTGGAATTTCCCCATTGGTGGGACTAATAAAGGCTTATCTTATCTTATCTTATCTTATAATTTAGTTACCTATTTATTAATTTCATTTTATATTTACTTATTTTTGTAGTTTTTTTTATTTGGGTTCTAAATCTTTTATTGGGTTTTAGACTTTTGAGTTTTTAACCTCTTTGACTAGTCTTTAACTTTTTAATATGACCCTTCTCTCTTCTCTCTGGTTTTTCTCTCATCTCTTTGTCTTTATACCCTGATTGATAGAGCCTTGAGTATTTTTATCATGTTTATAGTCAGCTTCATGTGTGCCTGTGTTTGTGTTTATGTTGAATGTAATTGTGGTTTGTAAATATGGATGTCACCAGACTGCAAAACAAATCTACCTATGGGTACAAATAAAGTAACCTGAACCTATCTTCTAAGAAGTTTTTGTGTTGCCAGCTACAGGGCAAGAGGCCCCTATGTTGTTTTCTCTTTAACAGGGAGTTCCTGTGTTGTTGTCTGAGCGATGAGCTCCTGTGTTGCTTTCTGAGTGGGTGGCTTGTGTGTTGTTTTATGACCGGGGTGCTTGTGTGTCTTCTCCCATCTGATGGCCTGTGGACTTTGGTGGGCCAGCCGACATATCATGTTCACCCCTCAGGCGGCTTATGGATTTGGGTGGGCCCTCTGACCCGCCTTGCTCTCCAGTCCAATGGCCTTGCGACCCTGGAGGACCACCCTACCCGCCTTGCTTTTTGGTCCTGTGTCCCTGGGACTTTGGCAGGTCACCAACCCATTTTTGTTTTTGGTTTGGGGCTGGGGACTTTGGTTATGCCCCACAAACTATGTTGTCTGGTCTTGGACTCTGTGAAGGAGAGGGGAGGATTTGTTTTGCCTCAACTGGCCTGATACCCCCTCCACTGACCCTGGGAGGGTTTCTTCTTGTTTTTTTTGTTTTTTTTTTTGTTTTGGTGTGACCTTTGGGGCATCTGGGTCCCGCCCCTTGAGGGGGGGGGGTAATGTCAGGTTGTGGGTTGGACCCATGTTCTCAGCTTGAGTTATTTTGTGTTTTCTGCATTTATTATAGTTCTGCATTTATTATAGTTAGTATTATAGTTCAGTTATTATAGTTGTTTTATGCATTTATAATAGTTCAGTTTGGTCATTGTTTTTTATGGTGATTTCTCCCCTGATCCCCTGTTTGTGTCTGTCTCCCTCGATGTGTGTTTATCTTCCTCCTCGGTCTGGTCCTTCCCTGCATTGTTGAGTTTTTGATTAGTCACAGCTGTTTTGTGTTTCTGCTAATTAGTCCATCCATATTTAAGGGGCTCAACTCATTTCACCAGTGCTGCATCCTCGTCATTATTTTGGCGATTAACTACACTTCTGCATGTCCTGATCAAAGTCTGTGTATTCTTATCTTCCTGCCCTGTTTGCCTGTGAGTTTTTGCTTATTTACAGCCAGTGAGCTGTGTTTAATTTCTGTCTGCTTAATAAGATGTCAAAGGCTTGTTACCCATCTGAGTCCTGCTCTCTGCCCAGCCTGGGCACAAACCATGGCAGCGTGTGAAGTGGCTGGGATGACAATCAGCACCTCCAAGTTCAAGTCCATGGTCCTCAGCTGGAAAACTCTCCAGGTTGGAGACAAGCTCCTGCCCCAAGTGGAGGAGTTTAAGTATCTTGGAGTCTCATTCACAAGTCACGGTGGCACGGTGGCACAGTGGTTTAGCACTGTGGCAGCACAGTTTTACCCTTGATCGCGGGGATCATGAGATCGTGGGTTCGATTCCAGCCCCCGACCAACAGTGAGCTGTGTGGAGTTTGCATGTTCTCCCCGTGTTGCGCGGGTTTACTCCGGGATTTCTCCGGTTTCCAAAAGCATGTAGGTTTAGGGCGCTCGTGCACGCAGCGACCAGCAGCCGGTGGCTTGTCACCAGACTGCAAACCAAGTCTACCTACGGGTACAAATAAGTAACAAAAAAAACAAACAAAAAAAAAAAGTCAGGGGAGAATGGAGCAAGAGACTGACAGACGGATTGGAGCAGCCTCTGCAGTGATGCGGATGTTGTACCAGTTTTTTGTGGTGAAGAGGGAGCTTAGCTCTAATGCACAGCTGCCGATTTACTGGTCAATCTACGTTCCTACCCTTACCTATGGTCATTATCTTTGGGTAATGACAGAAAAAATGAGATCACGTACGCAAGCGGCTGAATTGAGCGTTCTCCGTAGGATTCACCCTCAGTGATATGATGAGGAGCTCAGTCATCTGGAAGAGGCTCAGAGTATAATTGCTGGTCCATCACATCAATAGGAGCCAGTAGAGGTGGTTTGGGCATCTGATCAGAATGCCTCCTGGATGCCTCCCACTAGAGGTGTTCCGGGCACATCCCAGTGGGAGGAGACCCCTGGGCAGACCCAGGACTCACTGGAGAGACTACGTCTCCCAACTGGAATGTCTTGGTATCCTCTGGAGCAGGTGGCCAGGGAAAGGGAAGTCTGGGCTTCTCTGCTTGAACTGCTGCCTCTGCGACCCGAAAGTATATATATATATATATATATATATATATACGTATAGGCTAAAAAATATTTGGACAGTGACACAAGTTTTGTTATTTTAGCTGTTTACGAAAATATATTCAGGATACAATTATATAATCAATATGGGCTTAAAGTGCAGACTCTCAGCTGTAATTTGAGAGTATTCACATCCAAATTGGAGCAAGGGTTTAGGAATTACAGCTCTTTAATACGTAGCCACCTCTTTTACAAGGGACCAAAAGTAATTGGACAATTGACTCAGAAAGCTGCAAAAAAAAAAAAAAAATAACAAGGCTGCATGGGCTCTTCCCTCGTTAACCTGTCATCAATTAAGCAATTAAAAGGTCTGGAGTTGATTCCAGGTGTGGCGTTTGCATTTGGAAGCTGTTGCTGTGAACACACAACATGTGGTCAAAGGAGCTCTCAATGGAGGTGAAACAGACCATCCTGAGGCTGAAAAAAAAGAAGAAATCCATCAGAGAGATAGCAGAAATGTTAGGAGTGGCCAAATCAACAGTTTGGTACATTCTGAGAAAAAAGAGTGCACTGGTGAGCTTGGGAACTCAAAAAGGCCTGGACGTCCACGGAAGACAACAGTGGTGGATGATCACAGAATCCTTTCCATGGTGAAGAACAACCCCTTCACAACATCCACCCAAGTGAAGAACACTCTCCAGGAAGTAGGTGTATCAGTACCTAAGTCTACCATAAAGAGAAGACTTCATGAGAGTAAATGCAAAGGATTCACCACAAGGTACAAACCATGAATCAGCCTCAAAAATACAAAGGCCAGAATTGACTTTGCCAAAAAACACCTGAAGAAGCCAGCCCAGTTCTGGAACAGCATTCTTTGGACAGGGGAGACTAAGATCAACCTGTACCAGAATGATGGGAAGAAGAAAGTTTGGAGAAGAATTGGAACAGCTTATGATCTAAAGCACTACATCTTCTGTAAAACATGGTGGAGGCAGTGTGATGGCATGGGCATGCATGGCTTCCAATGGCACTGAGTCACTTGTGGTTATTGATGATGTGACAAAAGACAGAAGCAGCCGGATGAATTCTGAAGTGTATAGGGATATACTTTCTGCTCAGATTCAGCCAAACGCAGCAAAGCTGATTGGCCGGCGCTTCACCAATGATCCAAAACATACTGCAGAAGCAACCCAGGAGTTTTTTTAAAGCAACGAAGTGGAATATTCTGCAATGGCTGAGTCAATCACCAGACCTCAACCCAATCGAGCATGCATTTCACTTGCTCAAGACAAAACTTAAGGCAGAAAGACCCACAAACAAGCAACAACTGAAGACAGCTGCAGTAAAGGCCTGGCAAAGCATCACAAAGGAGGAAACCCAGCGTTTGGTGAGGTCCATGGGTTCCAGACTTCAGGCAGTCATTGCCTGCAAAGGATTCTCAACAAAATACTGAAAAGTAACATTTTACTTAGGGTTATGTTTATTTGTCACACAAATGTGTGTGTGTGTGTGTGTGTGTGTGGTGGTGCGCAAAAGGCGGGACTTAAAAGACCAAGGACCCGGCAGCCTCCTGCAGCCATGTTGAGTGACTGGTCGTCATGGGCTTACCCACGCCACCGGATTTACCTCATCATCGTGAAGACAGTGCTAGTGGGAAGAGCGCGCCCCCTACGGCACTCTAAATAATTCAATGCGCAGGTGTCCACCTCTGACCATGGTGGGCCTTACCTTCCTGGACATCTGGTTGAAGTCTGACGGTGACAGGGTGTGTGGCGACAGAAGCAGGTATGAATTTTACTGGGAGCTCCTAGCTATAACCCTGCACGTCAGCAGCACAGGGCTATTAGGGTCGCTAACAGCTGGGGTGGCAGCTGTTTTCGGCAGACCCCTGTGTGATTGAGCAGCCCTATTTAGGACAGCACTGCTTACCCCAATTGGGGAGGGGCCTAGAAAAGGTGGCCTAAAAATTGCCCACCCATCTTTCGCCGGAACAGGTTACCGCGCCTGTTGGGTCATTCCACCTCTGCGGTCGAAATAATAAAAAGAGAACATGCAACCTAAAACTGGCAACATGGAATGTAAGGACACTCCTGGATCGAGGTTCTGATAGACCCCATAGGAGAACAGCTCTGGTTGCTGCTGAACTGAGTCGCTACAACATTGATATTGCTGCACTGAGCGAGACCAGGCTCCTAGATGAGGGCTCTTTAACAGAGGAAGGGATGGGCTACACATTCTTTTGGAGGGGTTACCCCTCAGGAAAACAACATCTGCATGGTGTAGGACTGGCCATCAAAAACACCCTTCTACCAAGACTCAGTGAAACACCTGTTGGCATTAGTGAGAGACTGATGACACTCCGTATCCCCCTGGTTAAGAATCGCTTTGCTACACTTAGTGCCTATGCACCGACTCTGCCATCAGAGAGGGAGGCCAAGGATTCCTTCTACCAGTTACTGGACGAAACTCTTCGCCGGATCCCCAAGAATGACAAGATCTTCTTACTTGGAGATTTTAACGCCAGAGTGGGTCAGAACAATCAGATATGGAGTGGAGTGCTTGGCAGACACGGAGTTGGCCAGGTTAACGCAAATGGAGTGAGATTGCTCACTCTCTGCTCTGAGCATTTCCTATAGGCCCTTAGAATAGAGGGTTAGTATTAATGAAAGCGCTTTGAGTGGTCTTTGTGACTAGAAAAGCGCTATATAAGTGCAGGTTAGTTAGTTAGTTAGTTAGCATAACCTGACCATAACCAACACCATCTTCCAGCAAAAGGCCAAATACAAAACATCATGGATGCACCCTCGCTCTAAACACTGGCACCTGATTGATTACATTATTGTGAGGCGTAGTGACATCAGAGATGTCCACATCACCCATGCCATGAGAGGTGCAGAATGCTGGACAGTTCACCGGCTGATCGTGGCCAAGGTCCACATGCAAGTACGCCCCCCCTTGCGACTACAAGGGCCCAAAAGGAGGAAACTTGATTGCTCCCGTCTGGCAAATCTGGATGTAAGAAATGACTTTCGGCGCTCCCTGGTTGAGAAACTAGGGGGGGTGGAGCATTTCCTGAGTCTGCCTGAGAAGACCATGGACCAGAAGTGGGACTTCATCAGCTCGGCTCTTTGTGAGGCAGCAGCCCAAACGATTGGCTATAAGAGAAAGAACCACCAAGACTGGTTTGATGACAACTCGGACACCATCCACGACTTGTTGGAGGACAAGCATAGAGGACATCAGGCAACCTTAAGGAACCCCTCATCCATTATCATCAGGCATCAGTGGCAGAGAGCTCGGCGGGATGTACAAAGGGCTACTCGGACAATGCAGAACGAGTGGTGGACAAAAAAGGCACATGAAATCCAGGCCTTTGCCGATAAAAATGACATGCATAATTTTTATAATGCTGTCAAGAAGATTTACGGCCCAACAAATCACTGCATCACTCCCCTGAAAACAGCAGATGGGCTGAGAATCCTAAAGGATCAGCCTAACATCTTGCTGAGATGGGCTGAACACTTTAGTACCCTGCTTAACCAGGACTCAGATGCAGACCTCAGTGTTCTCGACAACTTGCCTACTCTTCCTCTGATGCAAGACCTGGATCAGCCCCCAACCTTCCTGGAGGTTCTATCAGCTACCTGCTCTCTCAAAAACAACAAGTCCCCTGGTAATGACAACATCCCTGCCGAGCTGTTGAAACAAGGAGGCTACTTGTGTACAAAAACCCTGCACAAGTACATCACCAAGGTCTGGGCAGATGATAACATCCCACAACAATGGAGAGATGCCACAATTGTCACCATTTATAAAAACAAGGGTGACAAGGCTGTCTGCGGCAACAGCAGGGGTATTTCGCTCCTTGCTGTTGCTGGTAAGGTCCTGGCGAAGGTGATGCTTCACAGGCTGATCAACAACATCACAGAATCAGTGCTGCCTGAATCGCAATGTGGTTTCAGGAAGGGCAGGAGCTCGGTGGACATGATTTTCACAGCTCGGCAGCTGCAGGAGAAATGTCAGGAGCAACACCAGGACCTTTTCATGGCCTTTGTCGATCTCTCCAAAGCTTTCGACACTGTCCATAGAGAACTCCTATGGGGAGTTCTTCTTAAGTTTGGCTGCCCTAGTAAGTTTGTCAATATCCTCCGCCAATTTCATGATGGTATGACTGCTCGGGTGACTATAGGAGGACAGGAATCTCCTTCCTTCCCCGTTTGTACAGGGGTTAGGCAGGGGTGTGTATTAGCACCAGTACTTTTTAACATCTTCCTGCTCTGTGTCAACCAACTTCTCCACAAGGAGATTGAGGACAGCAGCGGTGTAACAGTGGACTTCCGTCTAGATGGCAACCTTTTCAATATAAGGAGGCTCCAGGCAACCACCAAACTGCAAAGGGTGAGAGTCATTGAGCTACAGTATGCAGATGACTGTGCTCTGGTATCTCATAGCCCACAAGATCTCCAGTCTGTTCTTACTGCTGCAGTGAGAGCATACAGCAGGATGCGAATGATGGTGAACACCATCAAAACAGAGGTCGTCTGCCAATGGAGCACCAATATCCCATCTACTCCACCTACCTTCACTGTTGCTGGTGAACAGCTGTCTGTTGTTTCATCTTTCAAGTACCTAGGGAGCATCCTCTCTGTAGACAACACCATTGACAGCGAGGTCCAGAACAGGATCAGGCAGGCATCAGCTTCCTTTGGGAGACTCTGGCGGCGGGTCTTCCAGAACAAGAACCTCCATCTCCAAACGAAGATCTCTGTTTACCAGGCAGTCTGTGTCACTACTCTCCTCTACAGCTGTGAATCCTGGGTGACTTACAGCCGCCACATTAGGGATCTAGAGTGGTTCCATTTACGCTGCCTTCAGCGCATCCTGGTAATCACCTGGCATGACCATGTGCCTCATTCTGAGATACTCTTTAAGACCAGCTGTAGGAGTATTGAGGCAACAATCACCCAGCACCAGCTACGCTGGCTGGGACATGTGGTGAGGATGCCCCCAAACCGGTTGCCTCGCAGGGTGTTATATGGCCAGCTACACCATGGTCGACACTCTGCTGGAGGGCAGAAGAAGCACTACAAGGACCAGCTAAAGATGGCCTTAAAGAAGTGCAGGATCAGACCTGAGGCTCTGGAGGAGGCTGCTGCTGACCGAAACACCTGGCGACAGCAGTGCCTTTTGGGGACCCGTATGATGGAGGAGGACAGGACACCCAGGAGACAGGAGAGAAGACTGAGGAGGAATGCACCTGCAGCCCCTGCTGCCACTATTACAACTTTTACATGCCCTACCTGCAACAGGACATGTGGGTCCAGGATAAGACTATACAGCCATCAAAGGACTCACCGATAGAAGTGGACGTCATCATCGGACTCGATGGACAACCGCAAGCAAGCAAAAAAAGCAAGTGTGTGTGTGTGTGTGTGTGTGTGTGTGTGTGTGAAAAAGTGCTTGCCCCTTCCTGATTTCTCAAGTATACACAAAATGCATTTTTTTTAATTCAATTCAATTCAACTTTATTTATATAGCACCATTTCACAACAACAGTCATCTCATAGCACTATCAACTGTAGGGGGGAACCCCCACAGTTGCAGAAAGACCCCAGCAATCAGGAAAAACACCTTTAAAGGAAGGTGTTTATTATTAAGGGTAAAAAAAAATCCGAACCTACATGGCCCTGTGTGAGAAAGTGATTGCCCCCCCCCCCCGTTAAAACCTAAATTAACTGTGGTTTATCACATCTTTAGAAAGCTGAGTTTAATTTCTCTAGCCACACCCAGGCCTGATTAGTGCCACACCTGTTCTCAATCAAGAAATCACTTAAAACGGACCTGACTGACAAAGTGAAGTAAACCAAAATATCCTCAAAAGCTAGACATCATGCTGCGATCCAAAGAAATTCAGGAACAAATGAGAAACAAACTAATTGAGATCTATCAGTCTGGAAAAAGGCTATAAAGCCATTTCTAAAGCTTTGAAACTCCAGTGAACCACAGTGAGAGCCATTATCCACAGCTGGTGAAAACCTGTAACAGTGGTGAACCTTTCCAGGAGTGGCTGGCTGACCAAAATTACCCCGAGCACAGTGACGACTCATCCAAGAGGTCACAAACGACCCCACAACAACATCCAAAGAACTGCAGGCCTCACTTGCCTCAGTTAAGGTCAGTGTTCATGACTCCACCATAAGAAAGAGACTGGACAAAAATGGCCTGCATGGCAGAGTTCCAAGAAGAAAACCACTGCTGAGCAAAAAGAACATAAAGGTTTGTCTCAGTTTTGCCAGAAAACACCTTGATTATCCCCAAGACTTGTGCGAAAATACTCTGTGGACTGACGAGAGAAAATTTGAACTTTCTGGAAAGTGTGTGTCCCATTACATCCGGCGTAGAAGTAACACAGCTTTTCAGAAAATGAACATCATACCAACAGTAAAATATGGTGGTGGTAGTGTGATGGTCTGGGGCTTTTTTGCTGCTTCAGGACCTGGAAGACTTGTTGTGGGAAATGGAACCATGAATTTTGCTGTCTACCAGAAAATCCTGAAGGGGAATGTCCTGTCATCTGTTCGTGACCTCAAGCTGAAGCACACTTGGGTTCTGCAGCAGGACAATGATCCAAAACATACCAGCAAGTCCACCTCTGAATGGCTTAAGAAAAACAAAATGAAGACTTTGGAGTGGCCTAGTCAAAGTCCTGACCTGAATCCAATTGAGATGCTGTGGCATGACCTTAAAAAGGCGATTCATGCTCGAAAACCCTTAATAATAAACACCTTCATTTAAAAACTGCACTTTGTGTTTACTTGTGTTATCTTTTTGTAATATATAAATTTGTTTGATGATCTGAAACATTGAAGTGTGAGAGACATTCAAAAAATGATAAATCAGGAAGGGGGCAAACACTTTCTCACACCACTGTGTGTATATATATATATATATATATATATATATATATATATACGTATATATATATATATATATATATATACACACACTACCGTTCAAAAGTTTGGGGTCACCCAGACAATTATTTTGTGTTTTCCATGAAAAGTCACACTTATTTACCACCATGAGTTGTAAAATGAATAGAAAATATAGTCAAGACATTGACAAGGTTAGAAATAATTATTTGTTTTTGAAATAATAATTTTTTCCAGATACTCAACCTGCTCAAAGGAAGGTCAGTTTTATAGCTTCTCTAACCAGCTAAACTGTTTTCAGCTGTGCTAACATGATTGCAAAAGGGTTTTCTAATCATCCATTAGCCTTCTGACGCAATGAGCAAACACATTGTACCATTAGAACACTGGAGTGATAGTTGCTGGAAATGGGCCTCTGTACACCTATGTAGATATTGCACCAAAAACCAGACATTTGCAGCTAGAATAGTCATTTACCACATTAGCAATGTATATTAGATATTAGAGTGTATTTCTGATTAGTTTAAAGTTATCTTCATTGAAAAAAAACAGGTTTGAACGGTAGTGTATATATATATATATATATATATATATATATACTGTATATATATATATATACTGTATATATATATATATACACACACACATACATACACAGTGGTGTGAGAAAGTGTTTGCCCCCTTCCTGATTTATCATTTTTTGAATGTTTGTCACACTTCAATGTTTCAGATCATCAAACAAATTTAAATATTACAAAAGGCGAGGAAGGCGACGGGACCAGACAGCATCAGGGCAAAGCTCTTCAAGTCCTGTGCAGACCAGCTGTGTGGGATTGTGGCGTACA
Organism: Pholidichthys leucotaenia; assembly: GCA_020510985.1. Taxonomy (NCBI): domain Eukaryota; kingdom Metazoa; phylum Chordata; class Actinopteri; order Cichliformes; family Pholidichthyidae; genus Pholidichthys; species Pholidichthys leucotaenia. Next base: position 7,286,066 of record CM035847.1, on the reverse strand, counting down.
TCTTCAACCTGAGCCTGAAGCTGGGGAGGGTACCACAGCTGTGGAAAACATCTTGTGTGGTACCTGTACCAAAAACTTCCCACCCCAAAGACCTGAACAGCTACAGACCGGTGGCCTTGACGTCCCACTTGATGAAGACCCTGGAGAGACTGCTCCTTGCTCACCTCCGCCCCCTGGTGGAACCAGCGATGGATCCACTCCAGTTCGCCTACCAGCATGGCATTGGGGTGGAGGATGCAGTGATCTTCCTCCTTCACCGTTCTCTGTCCCACCTGGAGAAGCCCGGGAATATGGTGAGGATCATGTTCTTTGACTTCTCCAGTGCTTTCAACACCATCCAACCGATGATCCTGAAGGACAAGCTGCTGCGCGCAGGGGTGGACCAGCACCTGTCATCATAGATCCTGGACTACCTCACTAACCGGCCACAGTTTGTGAGAACCCGGGACTGTGTGTCCGACACGATCATTGGTAGCACGGGGGCCCCCCAGGGAATGGTGTTGGCTCCCTTCCTGTTCACTCTTTATACTGTGGATTTCTCACACAACACAACACACTGCCATCTACAGAAGTTCTCTGATGACTCTGCGATCGTTGGCCTCATCTCCAATGGAGATGAAGCTGAGTACAGAGGGCTTATCCAGGACTTCGTGGACTGGTGCCATCGGAACTGCCTCCAGATCAACGCGAGGAAAACTAAGGAACTGGTGGTGGACTGCCGCAGGCATGGACAACCCCTCACAGCACCAGTAAATATACAGGGAACAGACATTGAGATGGTGACATCCTACAAGTACCTGGGTGTTCATCTGAACAATAAACTAGACTGGTCACACAATACTGACGCACTCTACAAGAAGGGACAGCGCAGGCTGTTCCTACTGAGGAGACTCAGGTCTTTTGGTGTACAAGGCGCGCTGCTGAAGACATTCTATGACACGGTGGTGGCATCAGCCATCGCTTTTGGAGTGGTCTGCTGGGGCAGTGGCATTACAGCAGCCGATAGGAAGAGACTGAACAAACTGATCAAGAAAGCTAGCTCTGTCCTGGGGCAGCGCCTTGATCCGGTGGAGGAGATAGAAGAGAGAAGGATGTGGCTAAACTGTCATCTCTGCTGGAGTCTGAGTTCCACCCTATGCAGGACATACTGAATGCACTGAGGAGCTCATTTAGCAGCAGACTACATCATCCCAGGTGCACAACCGAGAGGTTTTGCAGGTCCTTCCTACCTACGGCTCTCAGACTGTACAACCTAAGCAGGGCTGCTTGCAGAGATAGCAAAAAGACGTAACAACCTAATAGTTTTTTGAATGCAAAAGATGCAATAGACTTACACAATGGTCCCCTCCGGCATACAACTAGGAAAATACCAGTCGTTATGGAGGGTGAGAATATGTATGGGCACATAATCATACCATGTAGGATAACTAAGTAGACGGTTGTGCTGTTTCATCCCATCTAGCAACAATGCTCTGCACTGTGTGTGTTTATATATTTACATATTTATTCCATCTAGCTACAATGCTCAGCACTGGGTGTGTTTATATTTATATATCTATATATTTATTCCATCGAGCTACAATGCTCCGCACATTATTCCATCTAGCTGCATTGCTCCGCACTGTGTGTCTGTGAGTGTATATATAGTATATATTTATAGTAATATGTACATATGTATATTAGCTGCTCTTGCTTTTTTTTCTTGCCTTCTGATTGTTGCTCTGAGTGTTGCTATCCCTGTGCTGTTGCAATCCTGGAATTTCCCGTTGTGGGACTAATAAAGGCTTATCTTATCTTATCTTAAAATAAGGAAATTTCTAAGTGACCCCAAACTTTTGAACGGTAGTGTATATATGTGTGTGTGTGTGTGTGTGTGTGTGTGTGTGCACACACGCGTGTGTGTGTGCAGACACACACACACACACACACACACACACACAGATGCACGCGTGTGTGCGTGCATCTGTGTGTGTGTGTGTGTTCAATCCCAGTAAATGGCTCAAATATACAGCTGTTATGTTAGAAATAAATTTAGGCCTCAATGTAAATTAAGATATGAATGGAGCTATATTTGCAACATGTAGAATGAGCCTATTTAGTTGCAGCACCGCTCTGTGTGTGTGTGTGTGTGTGTGTGTGTGTGCATGCGCGCACAGATGCATGTGTTTTCCCACTGTAATATTTCAGAATAGTTCCGTCTTCTCATGATTCATTCCTGAGTAGGTAGGTTGTAATCCCAGTCCCAGAAACAGGCAGGCGAGCTCATCACTTCCTCCTGTGAGATCTGCACTCATCAGGATCAGCCGGGCCAGTGAACGGCTGGAACAAACATAGGACAGGACTTCTAACTTCTGGAGCTGGAGTCACATGACGTATGAACTGTCCCATTTTCACATAAATGCAGACAGATTCTGAAGCAGAAAGCTTCCTGCTGCCACCAGCTGTGAGCTGCAAAGTCATCAGAACGTGCCTAGGTAGATCATAAAAGACGAGGTTCTAGCATGTTGGAGCGGTCGTCTGCTGCCTCTGACTGCCTGGTTGCTCTGTGGTTCCATCTTGTCTCTGTCGTGTCATCTCTGTTTCTCAGTAAACTGTCTAATGAAGCAGAAATGCCTCTAAGACAGCAGCAATATGTAAATAACCTCCCAAATTAACGGCGGAACAACGTCTGATGTGTCCTGACAGCACGATGCTAATTTGGTTTGAAGTCACCAGCTCTGCTGTGATAGGCTGTTGTTTGTTTCCTCAGTTTTCATCACTAACAACAGCCCCCAAAATGTGGTGAATCAGAGAAAAATGGCTTGGATTAACAGGAAAAACACACATTTGTGGGAAAAAATATGCAAATTTATCAGGAGAAAAGGAGTAAATTTACAAGACAGCAAAGTCACAAAATTATGAGAGAGGAATTACGAATTTACAAGAAAAATTACAAATTTTAAAAAAAATTACAAGGTTATGAGACAAAAAGGGGGGATTTCAATAAAAATAAAAAAAAAGTCAGGACTTAATAAGGAAAGTTAAAAATTTAACAAAAAAGTTGAACAGTTATGCAAAACATAGTTTAACAGATTAACAGGAAAAAAGGTCTCAAATTTATGGGAAAATATACAGATTTTCCAGAAGACAAAGATCAAATTTTAGAGAAAAATCTTACAAATTTCAAAAGAAAAAAGATGAAAATTTACTGATTAAAAATATAATTCAACAATAAATTTTTAAAAAAGAGCAAAGTTGCTAAATTGCAAAAAAAAAGTTACAAATTCTTGAGAAAAAATACAAATTTAAAAGGAAGCAAAATCACAAATTTATCAGAGAAAAGTAACAGATTTACCTAAAAAAAAATTGAAAATTTTGGAATTTTTTTTTACAGATTTTCTGAGAAAAAGTGAAAAAATTATAATAAAAATTAAAAAATACAAAAAGTCACAAATTAATAAGGAAAGTTAAAAATTCAACAGAACAAAAGTTGAACATTAATGCAAACAGTAGGTTAACAGGAACAAAGAGCACAAATTTTGAAGGTAGAAAAATATAAATTTGTCAGGAAAAATGAGCAAATTTTAGAAAAAAAAAATTGAATAAATGAGAAAAGTGAAAAAAAAATGAGGACGGCACGGTGGAGGAGTGGTTAGCACCGCTGCAGCACAGCAACTCAGCCTTGGTCTGGGGATCCTGGGTTCGATCCCAGCCCCCAACCAACAGTGATGTGTGTGGAATTTGCATGTTCTCCCCGTGTCTGCGTGGGTTTCCTCCGGGATTTCTCCGGTTTCCTCCCACAGGCCAAAAACATGCAGGTTAGGTTAACTGGCATCAAACTGGGGATTCTAAATTGTCCTTAGGTCTGACTGTGAGAGTGAATGGTTGTCTGTCTCTCTGTGTTGGCCCTGCGATGGACTGGCGATCTGTCCAGGGTGGACCCTGCCTCTCACCCAAAGATGCTGGGATAGCCCCCCCCCCCCCCCCACACACACACACACGACCCAAAAAGGATTAAGCCGAAGAAGATGGATGGATGGAAAAACATTATGGAAAAAGTAAAAAATTTACTAGAAAAAAAGCTGCAAACTTATTAGAAAACATCACAAATTCAAGAGAGAAAAGTAGCTAATTTATGAGAAGAGACAAATTAATAAGGAAAGCATTATTAAAAGTTTTGACCAATTATCGCTTTTTTAATCACAGTTTTTTACTCGATGTTAAAATGTAAAAACAGAAACTAGAGAGTCAAAAAATTCAGAAAAAATTTAAGATATTTTTCGATTTCATGTTCTGGTTTAAAAACCTTTTACTGATTAATTGTCCATTGTAGGAATAATTAAGGCCTTGCATTAACGAGCTTTCAGGTTTTTGATGACTTTCATGGCAGGAGTTGTGTTTCAGACCTGCTCCCATGTAGACAAGGTCACGTTTTTAATCTGCCCGCTGATAGCTGAGGTGATGGTAATTATTCTGATAAATGTTTTATATCTCTTATTCATCACTGCGTTCACGGCTTAAAAACAAACAGTTTGTTTTTCTGTAAGGCTGAATACAAATGGACGAAGAGCAGCAGCCTGATTTTTAATGAACTCGGCTAATTAATGATCAGCGATTATGCATTTCACCACAGTTACACATAATCTATAATATCTGATGGATAACGGCTCGTTAACATTCATGAGACATTTACAATTCTGATCCTGTTTAAGTTCAGCGTGAGCCATGATGAAACACGGTCGGAGACATGGTAAGCCGCATCTTCATCATCACCACCATCATCATCATCATCGCTCGTGTCAGTGCTGCTAATCTGTGCTAATGTGACGCTGGAACGTTTAAACTTTGGTGACTGCTTTAGGGAACACAGAGGTCACAAACCCTGGTCTATGTAGCAGAGAAAAAACTTTCTCATACAGCGTAGTGACTAAAGAGGGAAAACCACGGAACTGACATGGACAAAAGCTGGGGGAAACTGGTTTAAAGGAAGAAATAGGCGCAAAAAGAGTTTAGGCCTGGGAAAAAGATGGAAGAAATGGTAAAAACCGAGTAAAAAAGCTTTGAAACAAACAAAAACAAGTCAAAACAAAGCAACTGCTGGGCCAAAATGTGACCAAACAAGGTGAAAACGTGGAAAAGACTGGGATAAAAAGCATAAAAGCAAGGAAAAGACAAGGTAGAAACGGAACAACAAGGTGTAAAACGGGAAAAATGACAAAAGTTAAAAAAACAGCTAAAAAACAGGGACAAGTTAAGAAGAGGTGGAAAATAGGGAAAATCTGGTAAAAACAGGAGAAAGTTTCTAAGATCTCGAACTTTGTTCTCCACTCCTGTAACTGTGCCGTAAGTTTTCAGTTAGAAAAGACGATAACAGACAGTAAAAGTGAGCCGGACCCCCCGCTGGCCCCCAGTAGCACTGACTGGTTGAATGTGAGGCCCCTGGTTGTTCTGATTGGTTGAAAACATGAAGCCGCCAGGAACCCGAGCCGTGTCGCCGCCCCGGTTTTTTTAGTTCTCCTCTCATTTTGGCCCATGCAGCAGAACGGCTGCTGACATCAATAATGGACGAGCCAGGGAAGCAGCTGAATCTTAAACGTTTGGCATTTCCGTCCTCTCTGACAGATCCAAATGGCGTCTGGCAGGTAGAGTAAACCGCGGCGTCGACTGTACATTTATTCTCGGGGAACGTCTGTGTTTGCGCGAGCTCCCGGGAAAAAAGACGGATGTGTATTATTCCAGAATAAAAACTCCTCACTTGTGTCAAATGGCTTCCATTCAGGGGAATTAATTCTAAAACCCACTTGACAAGAATGAAACGTTTGATCCTGCTCCACCGCTGGATGAATAATAAATATGCCGGGAGCTCGTCCATCCTCCAGCACGCTCCTCACTTCTTTCCTTGTGTTTGTTCCCAGCTGGACCACCATCATCTCTCTGGACAACCAACCATCTGACCTCTCTGTCTCCTCTGACCTCTCTGTTCTCTTCAGAAACCCTCCAACATTTTCAGGCTGATTTCTGATCCCTTATCTGAAAAGTCAACATTCATTTTGCTCTGCTGGGAAAACTGTGACTGGCCAGCCTTGTTCTGTGTTTCCTGTTTGATTTTCTGCTGGTTTTTCACAGCCATCAGATGGTTCCTCATCCCCGCATGGTTCACTCCTCTTCTAGCAGTTGCAGGATGTTTTGCTGCTGAGCCTCTTTGAATCTGAAATCACGCCGCAGATTTCCTGAAGTCAGAATCCTTGAAGCTTTGGGTCAGGACCATCTAATAGTCAGAATGTTATAACCATCCACCCATCTTCTACTGCTTATGCAGGGGTCCGGGTCATGGGGCAGCAGTCCAAGCAGAGAAGCCCAGATCGGTTCACATAGCACCATAATTCTCATGATCCTTCTTGTCGGTGGTGAGCCCTCTGGAGGGTGGACCCATGTGGCTCCTTTGGGTACACTGGGTCCTTTTTCATGGGGATCTACTGGATCACTCCTGTACTGGCCCTTCACCCAGACACTACAGGGACAAGTTGCCCCCAACAACATAGCTCCTGGGATCATTTCAGCACACAAACCCCATCCACCACAATAAGGTCCACGATCCACAAACGAGAAGATGTTATTCAGACTGATATATACTGGATACATGTTGTGTTTTGTAGTCAAGACCACTTGAAGATCAGACCGAGATCAGAGTCTCCCTAGACCAGGACAAAACCAGAAAAGACCAAGACTAAAACTGGTCAAGAACAAGTCACGTCTTTGGCTTGATTCCTTAAAGTTTTGATCTTTGTACCCTCTGGTCTCGGTCTGGTCTTGACTCCAAATCTACCTCCAGCACTTTATATCTTCCTGCAACTATTGAGGAATCATTCCTCACATCGACTCCATATAGGTTCACTGAAATCACTAGCATCGAGCTAATGAGTCGCTAGTTATCCTCCAGGCATCCATTCTGGGTTCCAATTCCAGTAAAGCTGAGACCATGATTGTAGCCGCTTTTGATCTTAATCCAATAATCAGTCAGACACTTTCTTCTTTTTGCTCATCTCCTAAGTCCATTGTCAGAAATTTGGATTTTTTTTTGTTGTATTTTGTATACTTTATTAATTCCAGAGGGGATCCACCTGGATGGATGAGGCAGCCATGGCACGGCGCCAAGCCCTTCACCATTCACGCACACACATTCACACCTAGGGACACTTTAGAGTCACCAGTTAACCTAAGCTGCATGTTTTTGGCCTGTGGGAGGAAACCTGAGGACCCAGAGTAAACCCATGCAGACACGGGGAGAACATGCAAACCCCACACAGAAGGGTCACTGATGGTCAGGGGGTGGAATCAAACCCACGATGGTCAGGGGTGGAATCGACCCTGTGACCTTCTTGCTGTGTTGCCACAGTGCTAACCACTGCTCCACTGAGCTGCCCATAATTATGATTATTGCAGATTCCTGCAACGTTTTGTTTACTGGTTTGGAAAAATCTTCTCTTTCTCGTCTCCAGTCTATACAAAATGCTGCAGCTAGACTATGTACATGTTATAGAAAACAAGATCATATTACCCCATATTATATACGTTACATTGGCTGCCAGTGGATTTTAGGATTCGTTTTAAAGTTCTCACACTTACATAGAGAGCGCTACATGGACAAGCCCCATCCTTTTTCTCTGATCTCCCTCTCAAACAAACTCCTGCTCACACTCTTACATCTGAAGCCCAGGACTTGTTAGCTGTTCCTTGTACGAGACTGAAGACCAGGAAGGACAGAGCCTTTCAAGCTGTAGCTCCGAGGCTTTGAAATAATCTCCCACTCCAGATACGTTTAGCTGACGCTGTGGACTTTTTTACAAAGCAGTTGAAAACTGTCAATTCCGCCCCTTTCAGGGCACAAATGAGACGCCAGATGCCAACAGAGAGTTTGCTGTTTATTACAAAAAAGACAAAAGTAATGAGCCACGAGGAGTGAAACACATAAGCTAAACACTCGACCATAGAGGGTCAAAATAACTGGCAATACAAAGAGTCACAGAGAAACTTACACTCGAACAGCGAGGACAGAACCAAACGCTGAGACTGGAGCCGGACGTGGGGACTCCAGCCTGATTGGGTGTGAGATCGCAGCAAAGAATGAATCTCCACTGCGATCTTAAATAGAACGTCTAATGATTACCAGGTGAGGAAAACGATGTAATCACAGGATAGCGATCAGCTGTGGCAGCCCGCGGGCCGGTTGACAGCTGGAAGTTTGGCTGCGGCGCTGTCACAGTAAAAGCATCAGGGAAAGATGTCAAATATTAACCGGGACTAGGAATACGAGGGAAAAGGAGAAACACTGAGTGATCCGAACGCGGAGCAGATCCATGCTCGGATCATCACAAAAACTTTTTTGTTTAACAAGGCTTTACGTTGAATTTCAATTCCGCTGCTGTTTAATTTGTAAGTCTAACATTTCTAAATGATTTTAATCTTGTTTTAACTTTTCTTAATTATAGTTATTATCACTGTGCCTCTATCAAGTTGTTTTGTTTCTGTTTTATTGCACAGCGCTTTGTGACTGTATGTCTGTCAAAAGCCTTTTCAATAAACTTTACTCAGCGAGGGCAAGGACAGCTACAGGAAGAAGATGGAGGACAAGCTGAACCAGAGTGACATCAGCGGTGTCTGGAGAAGCCTCAAAACCATCTCTGGGCTCCAGAATACCTCCTCCCAGGCTGCAGGGGATTAGGGAGTGGGTGAACGACTGAACCTGTTCTTTAACAGGTTTGACCAACCGTCCTCTTCTCCGCCTGCCCACCAACCACTGCTGCCTCCACTTTCATCTAGTCCCACTGTCCACTGCCCTCCCTCCACCCCCCTCTTACATCCCCCACCGTTTTTCCCCTCACAGACCCAACATCTCCCCCCCCCCCCCCAGTACAAAGCTTCCTGCCCCAACCTGACCCTCACTAAGACCCAGATGAGAACTGAGCTGAAGAAGATCAAGGCGAGGAAGGCTGCAGGTCCGGATGACATCAGCTCGAGGCTCCTCAAGTCCTTTGCAGACCAGCTGTATGGAATCATGGAGCATATCTTCAGCCTGAGTCTGAAGCTGGGGAGGGTACTACAGCTGTGGAAAACATCCTGTGTGGTACCCATACCAAAGACTCCCGCCCCCAAGGACCTGAACAGCCACAGACCAGTGGCCCTCACATCACACCTGATGAAGACCCTGGAGAGGCTGCTCCTCACCCACCTCTGCCCCCTGATGGAACCAGTGATGGATCCACTTCAGTTCGCCTACCAGCATTGCATCGAGGTGGAGGATGCAGTGATCTTCCTCCTACATCATTCCCTGTCCCACCTGGAGATGCCTGGGAGCACTGTGAGGATCATGCTCTTTGATTTCTCCAGTGCTTTCAACACCATCCAACCAGTGATCCTGAAGGACAAGCTGCTGAGCGCAGGGGTAGACCAGCACCTGTCATTGTTGATCCCGGACTGCCTTAAAAACTGACCACAGCTTGTGAGAACGCAAGACTGTGTGTCTGACACCATTACTTGTAGTACGGGGGCTCCCCAGGGAACTGTTCTGGCTCCCTTCCTGTTCACCCTCTACACTGCTGATGTTTCACACAGCACACCACACTGCTATCTACAGAAGTTCTCTGATGACTCCGTGATCATCGGCCTCATCTGTGATGGAGATGATGGAGAGTACAGAGGACTTATAAAATAATAAGTGATCAAGAGGATGCTTCTCCGGTGCTATACCCTTTCTGACAGTCAGAGGGCAGAAAGAATCCTAACGCATTCGGAGTTAGGGGACAGATCAGCAGTGGAGCTCATGGAGAGCATGTTGTCACTGAGGGGGAATGACAACGAATCTTTCCTGTTCACCCACTTGTTCCTCACGAACCTACCAGGTACAGCAAGGGCAATCCTGGCCAACTCACCGTGGCTGGTTGCTAAGGACTACCACACCCTGGCGCTGGAAGCGGACTGCATCATTTTGGTGACCAGAACTCTCAGCGTGCAGACGGTGGCACTGGAATCCATGAGGGACTTCAGTGAGGTCGAGGAGCCGTTCGTGGTAGCCGCGACGGATACCAAGAGACGATGGAATGGGGGATCTGTTTTTATTATCTCCGTTTCGGCTTGAATACCCAACGCGCTGCCTGTTGCCATGCCAATTCAAGAAGCCGGGAAGACGTCACGTTCGGAATTCAGTGGCAGCTGCAACCGATGGCGACAGGAACAGCCTATGTTATGTCACAGACACAAGTTCAGGGAGACGATTTTTGGTGGACTCCGGCTCCCAGAAGAGCATCATCCTGCCAGTTAACCCAAGACAGGGTGGAAGGATGCAGAGGTCCCGAGCTCACGGCCGCCAACGGATCAACCATCAGGACATTTGGCGAGCGGACACTGACAATATGCTTACATGGACACAATATTCAGTGGGACTTTGTGATAGCTGCATGTTCCGGCCCCATTTTAGGTGCAGATTTTTTATGTGCTTATGGGTTGTTAGTCGATGTTGCTAATAGGAGATTAGTGGACGGTGTCTCTTTTACCTCACTGCCCTGTACAGCTCGGGGAGCTGGGTCTACAGCACTGGCTAATGTTATAGCTCCAGGGGGTAAGTACCAACATTTGCTGACACAGTTCCCAGCACTCATGGTCCCGACTTTTCCAGATACAGTAACGAAACACGGGGTTGAACACTTTATAACGACAAAAGGCCTGCCGGTGTTCGCGCTACCTCGGCGTTTGGACGCAGCTAAACTGGCCAGCGCGCGAGAGGAGTTTGCCAACTTAGAGCCGTTGGGCATTGTCAGGTGCTCCAACAGCCTGTGGGCATCCCTGCTACATATGGTGCCTAAAGCCGACGGGTCGTGGCGACCGTGCAGCGATTTTTGGTGCTTGAATAACGCCATGGAGCACGATCGTTATCCCATTCCACAAATCCAGGATTTTTCCGTGCACCTGGCTGGGGCGCGTGTTTTTTTCGAAAGCGGATCTGGTCTGTGGATACCATCAGGTCCTGACGCACGTGGAAGACATTCCAAAAACAGCGGTAATAACTCCTTTCGGCCTTTTCCAGTTTTTATGCATGCCATTAGGATTAAAAGGTGTGGCGCAGACCTTCCAGAGGATGATGAACGCAGTGTTTTGCGACTTGTCCTTTGTTTATTTCTACTTAGATGACATTCTGGTAGCTAACGCGTCTGAGGAGGAGCACATCGGCCATCTCAAGATGGTTTTCCAGAGGTTGGAGGCACATGGGCTGATAGTTAACCCGGTGAAGTGCCAGTTCGGTGTGCCAGAGATCGATTTTTTTGGGTTACCACATTTCGCCCTAGGGCACGATTCTGTTACCGGATAAGGTGCATGCTGTGTCGGACTTTCCATGTCTGCAGACCGTGAGAGCAATACAGGAGTTTTTGGGAATGGTAAATTTTTATAACTGTTTCCTTCCCCGGGCAGCCCAGCTGATGCAGCCGTTGTATGCCACGCTTAAAAAAAAGAAGCCTGCGGAAGCAATCAATTGTTCTCCCGAGCGAGTCCAGGCTTTTACCAATGCCAAAACTGCACTTGCAGATGCCACGTTGTTAGCCCACCCGGATCCGTGTGCACGGATAGCACTCACTACGGACGTATCTGATGTTGCCATAGGGGCAGTGGTGTAACAATACGTCTCAGGTTTGTGGCAGCTGCTTGCATTTTTCAGCCGAACTTTGCGCGACAACGAATGCAAATACAGCATGTTCAATAGAGAATTGCTGGCTCTCCACCTGGTGATGTGCCATTTCCAGTTTTGGTTAGAGGGGCGCGAGTTCACTACATTTGTGGACCATAAGCCACTGACATACGCGATGGCCAAGGTCTCGGAACTGTGGTTGGCCTGGCAGCAATGGCCTTTGGCTGCGATTTCAGAGTTTACTACCGACGTTCAACACGTCGCTGGTGAACTCAACGTCATGGCCGATTGTCTGTCGCACGTTATTCTCCCCGGTCTACATGGGACTAAATTTCCCTGTGATAGCCGCAGAGCAGGCTGGGGACGCACACTCCAGTTTGTGTCTACTTGGTTAAGGCTGGAGAGCAGAGTGGTGCAAGAAGGGTGCCCCTTCTTTCTCTGCGATGTCTCCACTGGCTGTCCACGCCCGGTGGTTCCAAGCTCTTGGCAATATCATGTTTTTGAGTCGGTCCACTCCCTTTCGCATTGGGAGTGCACGCTTCGGTGAAGCTAGTGGGGGCAAAATTTTGTCTGGCTGCGCTTGTGCAAGGACGTGAAAGAGTGAATCAGAATCAGAATAAGAATGAGATTTATTGCCATTGTTCATGTAGTACACAAATTAGGAATTTGTCTCGGTGCAATGCTGCAACATTAAACATGGAAGCACTAAAGATAAAAATAAAAAAATATGCATGCAATAAAATGTAAAATATGAATGAGTAGTACTAATCTATGCAATTATTAAATATATTAACAAGCAGCAGATATTGTGGAGTTCCACATAGTGCAGACGGTAGTGCAAAAGAAAACAGTGATAATTATCATGAGTCCGGTTGAGCTGCTGTACGTAGTGCACGAGAGTCTAATAAGTCACTTAGTGTTCAGCAGTCTGATGGCAGAGGGGAAGAAGCTGTTCATGTAGCAGGAGGTTTTAGTCTGAATAGACCGAAGTCTTCTACCTGAGGGGAGGGGGGCAAACAGTGCGTGTCCAGGGTGTGAAGGATCGGCTATGATCCGACCTGCACGCCTCTGGGTTCTGGAGATGTACAGGTCCTGGAGGGATGGGAGCTTGCAGCCGATCACCTTCTCAGTAGCACGCACAATGCGCTGCAGTCTTAGTCTGTTCCTGGCAGTGGCTCCTGCGTACCACATGGTGATGGAGGTGGTGAGGATGGACTCGATGATGGCTGTGTAGAACTGCACCAACATCTTGGTGGGTAGCTTGAGCTTCCTCAGCTGCCGCAGGAAGAACATCCTCTGCTGGGCCTTTTTGATGAGGGAGCTGATGGTCGGCTCCCATTTGAGGTCCCGGGTGATAGTGGTGCCCAGAAAGTGGAAGGAATCCGCAGTGGTGATGGGAGAGTCTGTGAGGGTAAGGGGGGGCAGAGGGGCTGTGACTTTTCTGAAGTCCACGATCATCTCCACTGTCTTCAGAGCATTCAGCTGCAGGTTGTTGTGGCTGCACCAGGACGCCAGCTGGACTACCTCTCTCCTGTAGGCAGACTCGTCGCCGTTGGAGATGAGCCCGATGAGGGTGGTGTCGTCCGCAAACTTGATCAGCTTGACAGACTGGTGGCTGGAGGTGCAGGAGTTGGTGTACAGGGAGAAGAGTAGGGGTGAAAGTACACAGCCCTGGGGTGATCCGGTGCTGATGCTAACAGAGTCTGAGACAGTCTTTCCCAGCCGCACATGCTGCCTCCGGTCCGTCAGGAAGTCGGTGATCCACCTGCAGAGGGAGTCAGGAACAGCTTGTCCTGGAGCAGAGCGGGGCGGATGGTATTGAATGCAGAGCTGAAGTCCACAAACAGGATCCTGGCGTAGGTTCCCGGGGAGTCCAGGTGCTGCAGGATGGAGTGGAGGGCCAGGTTGACTGCGTCGTACACAGACCTGTTGGCTCTGTAGGCAAACTGCAGCGGGTCCAGGAGGGGAGTGGTGATGGTCTTGAGGTGGGGCAGGACCAGGCGCTCAAAGGACTTCATGACTACAGAGGTAAGCACTACAGGTCTGTAGTCGTTAAGTCCAGTGATCCGTGGCTTCTTTGGGACAGGGACGATGGTAGAGGTTTTGAGGCAGGTCGGCACGTGGCACGACTTCAGGGAGGTGTTAAAAATGTCTGTGAAGACAGGAGTCAGCTCTTCCGCACAGTGTCTCAGGGTGGAGGGAGACACGCTGTCCGGACCGGGGGCCTTGCGCGGGTTCAGTCTGGAGAACTGTCTGTGCACGTCCTGCTCACTGATGACAAGGGCAGGGGGGAGGAGGGGGGGACGCCTTTGATGAAGTGGGGACCATGGAGGCAGTGGCGCTGGGGGGAGGGGGGAATTGGACACGGCTGATGAGGTGTCAAAATGGGCATAGTGTTGGGACAGTCTTTGACAAAGGGCTATGTCATCCTGACCCTTAGAAGCCTGAGGCCGATAGTTGGTGATTTGCCTCAGTCCTCTCCACACAGAAGCAGAGTCGTTAGCAGTGAACTGTTAAGATAAGATAAGATAAGATAAGCCTTTATTAGTCCCACAACGGGGAAATTCCAGGATTGCAACAGCACAGGAATAGCAACACTCAGAGCAACAATCAGAAGGCAAGAAAAAAAAACAAGCAAGCAAGAGCAGCTAATATACATATGTACATATTACTATAAAATATATATATACACACACACACACACAGACACACAGTGCAGAGCATTGTAGCTGGATGGAATAAATATATGAATATATGAACACACAGTGCAGAGCACTGTAGCTAGATGGAATAAATATGTAAATATATAAACACCCACAGTACGGAGCATTGCAGCTAGGTGGAATAAATATGCAAGTATATAAACACACACAGTGCGGAGCAATGTAGCTAGATGGAATAATATGTAGATATATAAAAACACAGTGCGGAGCATTGTAGCTAGATGGAATAAATATATAGATATATAAATATAAACACACCCAGTGCTGAGCATTGTAGCTAGATGGAATAAATATATAGATATATAAATATAAACACACCCAGTGCAGAGCATTGTAGCTAGATGGAATAAATATGTAAATATATAAACACACACAGTGCAGAGCATTGTTGCTAGGTGGGATGAAACAGCATAACCGTCTATTTAGTTATCCTACATGGTATGATTATGTGCCCATACATATTCTCACCCTCCATAGCGACCGGTATGTTCCTAGTTGTATGCCGGAGAGGACCATTGTGTAAGTCTATTGCATCTTTTGCATTCAAAAAAAACTATTAGTTTGTTACGTCTTTTTGCTATCTCTGCGAGCAGCCCTGCTTAGGTTGTACAGTCTGACAGCCGTTGGTAGGAAGGACCTACGAAACCTCTCGGTTGTGCACCTGGGATGATGTAGTCTGCTGCTAAATGAGCTCCTCAGTGCATCCAGTATGTCCTGCATAGGGTGGAACTCGGACTCCAGCAGAGATGACAGTTTAGCCACCGTCCTTCTCTCTCCTATCTCCTCCATCGGATCAAGGCGTTGCCCCAGGACAGAGCTAGCTTTCTTAATCAGTTTGTTCAGTCTCTTCCTATCGGCTGCAGTAATGCCACTGCCCCAGCAGACCACTCCAAAAGTGATGGCTGATGCCACCACCGTGTCATAGAATGACTTCAGCAGCGCCCCTTGTACACCAAAAGACCTGAGTCTCCTCAGCAGGAACAGCCTGCGCTGTCCCTTCTTGTAGAGTGCGTCAGTATTGTGTGACCAGTCTAGTTTATTGTTCAGATGAATACCCAGGTACTTGTAGGATGTCACCATCTCGATGTCTGTTCCCTGTATATTTACTGGTGCTGTGAGGGGCTGCCCATGCCTGCGGCAGTCCACCACCAGCTCCTTAGTTTTCCTCGCGTTGATCTGGAGGCAGTTCCGATGGCACCAGTCCACAAAGTTCTGGATAAGCCCTCTGTACTCAGCTTCATCTCCGCTGGAGATGAGACCAACGATCGCAGAGTCATCAGAGAACTTCTGTAGATGGCAATGTGTTGAGTTGTGTGAGAAGTCCGCAGTATAAAGAGTGAACAGGAAGGGAGCCAGCACCGTTCCCTGGGGGGCCCCCGTGCTACTGATGATCGTGTCGGAAACACAGTCCCGGGTTCTCACAAACTGAGGCCGGTTCGTGAGGTAGTCCAGGATCCATGATGACAGGTGCTGGTCCACCCCTGCGCGCAGCAGCTTGTCCTTCAGGATCATCGGTTGGATGGTGTTGAAAGCACTGGAGAAGTCAAAGAACATGATCCTCACCATATTCCCGGGCTTCTCCAGGTGGGACAGAGAACGGTGAAGGAGGAAGATCACCGCATCCTCCACCCCAATGCCATGCTGGTAGGCGAACTGGAGTGGATCCATCGCTGGTTCCACCAGGGGGCGGAGATGAGCAAGGAGCAGTCTCTCCAGGGTCTTCATCAAGTGGGACGTCAAGGCCACCGGTCTGAAGCTGTTCAGGTCTTTGGGGTGGGAAGTTTTTGGTACAGGTACCACACAAGTTGTTTTCCACAGCTGTGGTACCCTCCCCAGTTTCAGGCTCATGTTGAAGATATATGTCACAATCCCACACAGCTGGTCTGCACAGGACTTGAGGAGCTTTGCGCTGATGCCGTCCGGTCCCGACGCCTTCCTCGCCTTGATCTTCCTCAGCTCCGTCCTCACCTGGGTCTTGGTCAGGGTCAGGATGGGGGGCTGTGTGTTGGGAGTGGGGGGGGTGTCGGTGGAGTGGGGAGTGGGTAGCAGGACTTGATTTCTTAGGGGCAGCAGTGGTTGTTGTGCAGACAGGGGGGAGGGCGGTTGGTCAAATCTATTGAAAAACAGATTCAGGTTGTTCGCCCACTCCCTGCCCCCCGTGGCCTGGGGGGAGGTATTCTGGAGCCCCGAGATGGTTTTGAGGTTTCTCCAGACCCCGCTGATGTCGCTCTGTTGCAGCTTGTCCTCCATCTTCTTCCTGAAGCTGTCCTTGCCTTCTCTGATCTTTCTCCTCAGCTCCCTCTGTACGGACTTCAGCATCTCCCTGTTCCCCGACCTGAAGATCCTCTTCTTCTCTCTCAGAAGTGTTTTTATCTCAGGGTTGATCCAGGGTTTGTTGTTTGAGTGACGCCGTATGGTCTTGGTGGGAACGGATTTGTCCACACAGAAGCTGAGGTAGCCCGTGAAGGTGTGAATGAGGCCATCGATGTCCTCACCATGTGGATCGCAGAGCTGCTTCCAGGCAGTGGCTTCAAAACTGTTGCTGGAGTCTCTCAGAATACACAGATTTAGCTCTCCTCAGCTCTCTGCTAAACTGGTATTTGATCTCCCTGTAGCAGTCCCTGTCTCCACTTTTCAACGCTGCTTCCTTCTCCTTCCTGATCTGTCTGAGCTTGGCTGTGAACCAGGGCTTGTCGTTGGAGTAACTCACCCTGGTGCGTGATGGAAGAATGCTCTCCTCACAAAAGTGGATATATGAGTTCACAGTATCCGTGTACTCATCCAGATCATGCGTGGCTCCTTTAAACATGCTCCAGTCAGTTATCTCCAAGCACGTGCGCAGCTTCTCCCCAGCTTCACTGGTCAATTTCCTCGTAGTGCTCCCAACAGGTTTTGTGAGCTTTAGCCTCTGTCTGTATGTGGGAATCAGGTGGACCATCACGTGATCAGATAGTCTGAGCGCAGCGCAGGGAACAGCGCGATACGCATCCTTCACTGTAGTGTAACAGTGATCCAGTGTGTTCTCTCCTCTGGTGGGGCATTTAATAAACTGTTTGTAGCGGGGGAGTACGTGGCTCAGGTTGCTCTGGTTAAAGTCGCCAACCACAATAACCAGAGAGTCCGGAAAAGTTCGCTCCGCTTGCTGAATGTGATCCGCGAGCACGCGCTGAGCCTCGCGCACGTCCGCGTCGGGCGGGACGTAAACAGCGGCCAGGATGAATGAAGCGAACTCACGCGGGGAATAAAATGGCTTGCAGTTGATGAATAAATATTCCAGAGCGGGAGAACAGTGTTGGGAGATCACAGTTACATCGGAGCACCAGCTGCTGTTGATGTAGAAGCAGACTCCTCCTCCTGTGGTCTTGCCGGAGAGCTCCTTATCTCGGTCTGCACGAAACAGCTGAAATCCCTCGAGGAGGAGCGCGCTGTCCGGTGTCTGTTCCTTAAGCCAGGTCTCAGTAAAGCAGAGGGCACACGAGGTGGAGAAGTCCTTAAATCGCATCAGCAGTCTCAGTTCCTCTACCTTGTTATAGAGAGAATTGACGTTGGACAGAAATATCCCAGGCAGAGCCGTGCGCGTGCCTCTCCTGCAAAGACGCACGAGACCGCCAGCTCGTCTTCCTCTCTTTCGCCGTCTCTCTTTTTGGGCTAAAAGGTGAACCAGATCAGCGGCAGGAGCCAAAAAAACTGGGAGTAGGTCCGTGGGAGTGAAAGTCCTGATATTTAGTAGCTCTTCACGGGTGTAAGAGCAGGCAGACACACAATTGACGAACAAAAACAAACAAAGCAAAGTGCAACGAAGCACCATGGCGACCACTGTGGGCGCCATCTTGAGCTGCAGCTTGTGTCACATACCAGCGGGCCAAAGTGCACAAGCACACCAGAGCCCCTCTCGAGCCTTTCTAAATCCCGACCAGGAGATTCGACCATGTCCATGTAGATTTTGTGGGACCCCTCCCACCATTGCAAGGTTTCACGGACTTCTTAACAATCGTGGACCACACCATGTGCTGCTCTGAAGTGGTCCTGCTGGTTTTTACCACGTCTGCAGAAGTGGCTAGTGCTTTTATGTCGGCTTGGGTTGCATGGTTCGGATCCCCGTCGGACATCACTTCTGACAGGGGTCCACAATTCATTTCCGAACTCTGGTCCGCAATGGCCCAGAGCCTGGGGGTCAAAATTCACCGCACTACTGCGTACAACCCCCAGGCTAACAAGTTATGTGAGCGTTTTTATAGGTTGCTTAAAGGAGCGCTCAGAGCTTCACTTACGAATGCAAATTGGGTTGACCGCCTGCCCTGGGTTCTTTTAGGGTTGCGCTCCACACCTAAGGAGGATTTTGCAGCCTCCCCGGCAGAACTCGTTTTTTCTCAGCCGCTGCGGATCCCCGGAGAGTTTTTACCGGAAAACCCCACATCTGAGGCTGATCCACCTGCACAATTTTTGCACAGTACAGAGGCTTTTAAGGTACCAGGTCCGGCCCGCCATTGTTTTCCCCACACCTTCATCCTAAAAAGCTTGCAGAATGCCAGTTTTGTTTTTGTCAGGCATGATGCGCACCGGACCCCGTTGCGCCCATTGTGTGATGGACCACTTAGAGTGTTGGATCGTTGGGTGAAGTATTTTATGTTAGACTTGGGGGGACGTAGAGAGACTGTCTGCATCAACAGGCTGAAGCCCGTTTTTGTGGTGGTAGATGAGCAGGTGGTGTTGGCCCAAGCTCCCCGGCGCGGACGCCGACTGTTGGTGGTTTTGCAAGTTGGTGTTCCCTCGACAGGGACCTGCACTCGCATAGCTAATGTGTTTTCTCTCCCTCCATGTTTCCCTCCACAGACTGACGTGCTCTCCTGTACACCCCGCCAGCAGGGCAGTTTGACTGGATCGGTGACCCCCTGCTACAGCCGCTATGGGCACTGGCTCAAGCCCAAAGGATGGGGGGGGTTAGTGCCCTTTCTGGGTGTTAGGGGTGGGGGGGGGCTGTGTGGGGGCATGGTGTGGGACTTCTCCACCCAGTAGAAGAAGGCAAATGGAGAAGGGGGGAACAATGGACCGAAAGAGGAGGTGTCACCGGGGGGTATCAGACGGGACAGTAAGGACTATGTGCCCTATGTGTGTGAGGAGTAAATGCTGGAGTCACTGGAGATGAAGGGTGTGAGAGCAGTGCCGGCGCTGTGTTATGTTAATGTTCCACACAGGATTTATTCTAAACATAATGCATGATGGTCGGAAGTTCCGGGTCTCGATGCATGGTATTAAAGACATAAAAGAGGAATGCACAGAGACCCGGGAGCTCTTTTACTGTACTGTATGTTGGAGATGGAATAAAGTTTCTGTGTCGTTCAGCTCGTTGCCTCGCCTGCTTCCTTTCTCCACAGGGGCAACTTTAATTACAATAAATAGCAGCTGATCGTGAGTAATTGCATCAAGTGAGTTAATTGCATTAATTGCACGAAGTGTGATGTGATGCCATGTGATTAAACATGATAAGCCGCTATTAATTGTGGTTAAAGTTGCACCGCTAATGAAAATACTCATAAAAGTTCAGCTTTGTTAAAAAGTTACTGGAGTACGTGAAATGGGGTGAGAGTGTCTGACTCAAGTGTAGATGCATTTACACTAAAATAAAATGTTGGTGAATGTATAAACGATAATGAAGCCCCTCATTAGCACCGTCATCCAGTTTTAAATCAGCTCTTGACTCAGCAGTTTAACCATCAGCAGACCAGAGGTTTTTCTAGACATTTCCATAACAAATGAGCGCTCCGCAAGTTCAGCTTTTCCACCCAAAGTTAATGAAAAAATGAGCCAATCAGGGCCACTTAATTCCTCCTTTTCTACCTGTAATTCACGCCATCAAACAGCAGAAATTTGTGTTCCCGCTGCAGGAAGCTGCCCATCGCCTCCTGAGGCCGCAACGGCTCACAACTATGGAAATCAGCCCTTAATTATGCGCCAGAGTTTCCAGCAGCATATAAATACAGTTTGCTGCACGGCTAATGGGATTTTTAAAACAGAAATACAAAAGTAATAAGATGCTAATTCATACAGTTTTTATGAATTCTTTGAGCTGGGAGTCAGAAACTAAACCACTTGAAGCCGAAGACACTCAGTAAGAATAAAAAAATTAAATAAAAACACTTAAAGCACCGTTAAAAAGGGTTTTATTCAGTCAGCTGCTAAAATATATGCAGAATTTATATTTTCAAAAAATACTGTAATGGACTTGTGTTATTGGCCATTTACATCCAAACTTTTCCTCATAAAAATCACAAATTTAATATAAGTTCAAAAGTTTCAGATTTACTCTGGACATACTGGGATCCATCATGGACA
This sequence comes from Pholidichthys leucotaenia, assembly GCA_020510985.1. Taxonomy (NCBI): domain Eukaryota; kingdom Metazoa; phylum Chordata; class Actinopteri; order Cichliformes; family Pholidichthyidae; genus Pholidichthys; species Pholidichthys leucotaenia. The sequence continues at coordinate 7,265,354 of CM035847.1, read as the reverse complement.
GTCCTGACCACCCCTCCACCACACACTGGTCAGACAGCGGAGAACTTTCTCCAGCAGACTGCTGCAGCGTCGCTGCCCAACGGTTAGGGACTGAAAATCTTTCCTGCCACATGCCATTTCACTGGACAATAACCCACTCCTCCCCTGCCATTCTCTTGTCCACACTCCAACCCAGTAGGTGGCGGTAAAGCACCTGTAAGCTGGTTGCCAAGACCCCATCAAATCTGAAAGAAGAAGAAGAAGAAGAAGAAGAACTCGCTCTGGTGATGAATTCCGGTCATAACTGCTGCCATACTGCACCTTACAGTATAATTCAGGGGTGTAAAACGTATGGCCCGAAGGCCAATACTGGCCCACCAGAGAGTCCAAACTGGCCCGTTTGAATTTGCAAAGTGAAAATTAAATAATATAATGAGCAGCACTTTTTCAATGCGGTAACTGCTATTTCCAATTTGTCCATTTGGGGGCGCACAAGAGTAGCAGAGACAAGAGTGATTGCTGATTTTCCCTGAGGGAGTCTGTTATGAGGTCAGGAGGACAGGATTTCTTCAAGACTCCAAGGCAAATTTTTCCCACCTCCGTCTGATATCATCCCTTCTCTACCATAATAGATCACTGAAAATATGCAACCAATCTTTTTTTTTTTTTTTTTTTTTTATGGATGCCTGACCAGCACACCATGGAATGTCACGGTATTTACTGTATTTATTAATTGTTCTTTAAAAATACATTTACCCCCGTGTCTCACAGCTCGGCAGTTGCTGGGGGACATCAGCTCACTGCTGTTTGTCACGTGTTTTTATGGTAGGAACCAGTTTTTCTTCTTACAATTTTTTTGAACACGTTCAGAACAAGAGAAGCTGCGGTGTCGTGCCAAAATTGGTGGGCCACTAGAAACCGATCGGCTCCCTGCAGGAGCGCCTCGCTTGGATAAAGTCATTTCTCTTCTGATTCTGCGGCTGATGGCTGCTCTTGAGCAAAGTGGATGTAACTTTTTGTCCATGCAATTAGAGAAAGTATGTCTGTGAATATTTTAATGAGGTGAGGGATTAGTCATAATCTTAGCCTCATAAATTCTGTGTTAGAATAATCAGATGTAACATTTTATCCTGGAGCAGCTTTTAAGGTTCTTCTTAAACTTGGTGATACCGGGGGCGGGCATATTTTAAATGTCTCAGTGCGCAATGAAAAAAAACCAAAAAACCAAAAACCTGTATTTCCGGTCTTCCGGTACAGATACAGCCATAAAGTGAAAGGCAAATGCTCTGCACTGTGTGTCTGTGTGTGTATATATATATATATATATATATATATATATATTTATAGTAATATGTACATATGTATATTAGCTGCTCTTGCTTTTTTTTTCTTGCCTTCTGATTGTTGCTCTGAGTGTTGCTATCCCTGTGCTGTTGCAATCCTGGAATTTCCCCATTGTGGGACTAATAAAGGCTTATCTTATCTTATCTTATCTTAAATGAGTGTTGTATTGGTTTAGATTTGATTGATTTCTCATTCAACCCATAACAGCCTTGATTTGGGTTTTTAAACCTTTAGTAACCAATGACTGAAAGCCTAGCCAGAAGGACCTGCCCACCAACGACCGCGAATACAACAAGCCAATTGAAGCTGAGTATGCTGATGACAGACGTGTCGTTTAGCCAGTCGATTTCTGAATTCAGTGATACCCTAAATGCACATGTTTCTTGTTTATATTTCTGGTAAAAAGCCATGCGTTCCCGTGCATAAAATCTCTTTTGCCTGAGCCGCTGAGTGACGATGACACACAGTCCGACCTGTGCACAAAGGTAACATTAGCCACTATTTTACTTATTTGTTTTGAAAAATGGTTCGCAAAGTAAACCAAAACTGTATGAAAGCATAGATGGCTTGACGTGGACGGGTGACCGGGACTACGAGTTAGTAAAGGAACAATTGGAGGTTGCAACAACCGAACAACTAGAAATTTCTAGCTCGTCTGACGATGAGGAACCTCGAGCAGAGATGTTCATCAATGACAGTGTGGTTGTGGACAGGTAATTGTTATAATCTAAATTATTCTTTACAGATAAAAATATAAAAATAGAAATAAAAATAACTTTTGACCAATTGGTAATTGCAAGGGTCCCGCATGGCCACACGTTTTTTGTGTGCCGTGTTCCTTTGTAGCCGGGGGGCGGGGGGGTGTTTGTTACTCTCTATTTTTCCTGTGAAAAAGGAACTGTGCTGTGTATGTCTGGACTATTATGCCTTTGTTTTACTGAATAAACGGGATCTGGTGAAATGGACCCTGACAAAAAAGCTGTGTAATATATTCATTTTTTGTGGTATTGTTACAAAATTTTGACCTCAGCTTGATAACGCTTGGTTCTACATTCCTGTTGTGTTTTCCAGGCAGTATCTGACAGCTGTATGTTATTTGCAAGCATTTGTATCTAAAAAAAAACCCACCCAGGCGAACTTTAGTTTCTTCAAATTCAGTATGTTTAGATTATTGTTGGGTGTCTAAATGGGTGTCTAAATGGGTTAGGACGTGCTGGGGTGGAGTGCAGAAATGAGCACCTACATTTCCACTGAAATACCCCACTCATAGCACAGCGTCTCTCCAATGGCCTCTCCTAATCAAATCCTACTGTCTGGCTTCTTGTGCCAACCCTGTTTTCACTAAATGACAGAGAGTGTCAGCGAGTCTCTGGTACTATAACCAGGTTGCTCTGGGTAGGTGGGGCTCGTCAGACTTGGGTGTCAGTCCACCTAGGAGAAGGACCACTCTGATTTCAAATCCGGGCAGGTGGTGCCCATTAGCCTTGGCCGGCAAACTACCTAGGAGAAGGTAAACTCTGATTCCAAACCTCCGCTGCCTTGCGGCTATACCTGAATACAGGAAAGGCTTCGGGAGTAAACCTCGAGGATAAATCCGGAGTGGAGCCCTAAGGCGGTTGGCAGATGCTCAGCACTACTTCCGGCAACTCCTGCAGTGGAACTGGTCCCAAACTGTATTGGATCATCCTTTCCTTTGGAATCAGCCAGTGACACCAAGAGGGTGACACTGACGTATGGGCAACCCAGTGTCTCCATACTACCCCGCCCAGGCTTTTTAGCACAAACTGGAGAGGCCACTCCAGCAGTGTCGCAAGATTCCGGCACAACACGGGACGAGGCAGTTACCAGTTATAAGCTCCAACTGATTGGCATAGGGAGGAGTGCCGGGGGTCTCGTCCGATGGTGAGAGAAGCCTTTGCAGCTTCATTGGGCAGCTACCGTCCTCCTCAAGCTGGGCAGCCCCCAGCTAGTAAGGTGCCGCCCCGCCATGGCTTGCCTGCTCTACTGGGTGCGTAGAGCTTAGGGGTCTTTCCCAACAAGCAAGCGTCAATCTGCACCAGGCAGTCAAAAGGAGAAACATATGAAGACCCCAGCTCTTTGATTTGCAAGCTGGAATGTTCGCACCATGCGCCCCGGACTTACCGCTGATCTCCAACAAATGGATGACTCTCGCAAGACTGCCATCATCAATAAGGAACTGGCACGACTTAACACCAATGTTGCCTGCCTTCAGGAAACCCGCCTGGCCGACAGCAGCTCTCTTAGAGAATCAGACTACACCTTTTATTGGCAGGGCCTGTCCCAGGACAAGTCCAGGCAGCATGGTGTAGGTTTTGCAGTGAGGAACTCGCTGATCACCACCACAGAAACCCCTACAGGAGGGTCCGAAAGAATCCTCGCCCTCCGCATCGTCGGGCTTTGTTAACATCCTTTCTGTGTATGCCCCGACCCTCATGTCCACTCCGGAAGCCAAAGATCAGTTCTACGAGGCTCTAGAGGAAGTGCTATCTAGAATCCCCCACTCTGAAGGCTTATTTTTGCTAGGTGACTTCAACGCTCACGTTGGAGCAGACTGGCAAGTGTGGCCATCCTGTCTTGGCCACTTTAGCATAGGCAGGATGAACGAGAGCGGACAGAGGCTGTTGGAATTCTGTTGTCATCAAGGCCTCTGCATTACAAACTCCTACTTCAAGTGTAGAGAGCTGCGGAAAGTGTCTTGGAGACACCCCAGTCCCGTCACTGGCACCAGCTACATCTTGTCATCACCAGAAGAGCGGACATCAGCAGTGTTCTTCACACGAGAAGCTATCACAGCGCTGATTGTGATACAGATCATTCCCTTGTTGCCAGTAAGGTCAGACTGAAGCCAAGGAAGATCCACCATGCCAAGACTAAGGGTTGCCCCCACATCAACACCTGCGGAATTTCCGATCCGAACAAGGCTCAGACCTTCGCTGACAGCTTTCAGAGGAAACTTGAAGCTGACCTCCAGTCTGATATCCCAGGCGACGTGGACGCCAAATGGAACCACCTTCGTGACGCCATCTATGACTCAGCCATGACCGCATTCGGAAAGAAAGAATGCAAGAATGCTGACTGGTTTGAGGCTCACGGATGAAATGCAGCTAGTCGTAGAGGCCAAAAGAGAAGCAATGCTGGCTCACAAGCAGAACCCTTGTCCTGGCACACGTGGCGCCCTTCGAGCAGCAAGGAGCAAAGCACTGCAGATTGCCTGCCGTTGCACCAGTGAGTACTGGCAGAACCTGTGCACCAACATCTAGGTAGCTGCCAATTGTGGATATGCCAAAGGAATGTATGAGGGCATCAAAACAGCTATCATCCCCACAAGCACCAAAACAGCACCGCTCAAAGTCAAGATAGGCGAAGCCATCACCGACAAGAGCAAGCAACTTCAGCGTTGGGTCGAGCATTATCTTGAATTGTACTCGACCCAGAACATCGTGACAGACGTTGCTCTCGATGCCTTGCCTGGCCTACCAGTCATGGAAGAGCTTGCATCCTGTCCATTCTCCTGTACGGCAGCGAATCCTGGACAGCCTATGCCAGGCAGGAGAAGCAGTTAAATGGGTTCCACCTCCGCTGTCTTCGGCGCCTTATGCACATCAAGTGGCAGGACAGAGTCCCCAACACCGAGGTCCTTGAGCGCTCTGACTTGCCAAGCATCCCTGCATTTCTCAACCATAGATGACTCCGGTGGCTCGGCCACGTGCACCGCATGGAGCCTGACCGTCTGCCGAAAGAAATCCTTTATGGAGAATTGCGGGTGGGCATCCGCCGTGTGGGCTGACCGCTGTTGCATTTTAAAGATGTCTGCAAACGCAACATGTGGTGTGCACAGATCGACACCAATAACTGGGAGGTTATTGCCAAAGATCGAGCCACCTGGTGCCACAGTGTCATAGAGGGTGTTCTCAAGATGGAAGAGAACACGAGAGTCCAGATGGCGACGAAGCGTGCGGCGAAGAAAGAACGTGCAGCATCAGCACCATCAATCTTCATCTGCGCCAACTGCTCCAAAGACTGCCACTCAAGGATTGGGCTGTATAGTCATTCCATGCGCTGCTCCAACCCTTGACGCGCTAACCATCGCCTCTTCGAGATGAGGATGGCAGAGAGAGAGAGAGATTATTGTTACTCAGTGGCAGAAACACTTAGAGAGATTATGACTGTTTTGCCAAAAAATTCAAAGTTTTCTTTTAAATGAGACCAACCCCATGAAGATACTGCAAAGGGCTGAAGAACAGCTTTTGATTTATTTTGGGTATGTTATTTTTAGGCGTTTTTAGGGAAATTGACCTGAGTGTCAGGGGTTAAGGTTTTTCCTTATATGTTAAGAAAAGTGTTCTGAAATGAACGAAATCTGTGTATAATGATGTAGAAGTCAGTAAAGCTTTTCTTTCACATGAATACTAGTGTTTGTGCATTATTTACTTTCTCTAACTATATGTTGTCAGTGGAATCCCTAAAATCAACTTTATTTATAAAGCACTTTAAAAGCAACACTCGCTACACAAAGTGCTGTACAGCAAGAGAACATAAAAGCAGGGCACTAACACAAGGAAAAAAAAAAAAAAAGGTAAAATTAATAAAAATCAATTTCATTCAGTAAAATCAATGTCTCATACTGGGTCGAAGGCCAGGGAGTAAAAATGTGTTTTAAGACATGTTTTAAAAATGGACAGTGAAGGTGCTTTTCTAATGTCCAGGGGTAAATCATTCCATAACCTGGGGGCCATGATTGAAAAGGCTCTGTCCCCTCTGAGCTTGCGCCTCGCCTTTGGTACCTCCAAAAGCAGCTGTTCAGCTGACCTAAGGGACCGGGTGGGAGCGTAGGGATGCAGAAACTCAGAGAGGTAAGGTGGAGCAAGACCATTCAATAATTTTAAAACAAATAAAAGAATTTTAAAATGAACTCCAAAATACATGGGCGGCCAGTGGAGTGAAGCTAAGATGGGTGTGATGTGATCTCTTCCACGTGTACCTGTCAAAAGATGAGCAGCGGCGTTTTGACCCAGCTCCAAAAGGGAAAGAGATGACTGGCTGACACCGGCGTAAAGTGCGTTACAGTAATCCAGCCGAGATGAAATAAAAGCATGGATTACTGTTTCCAAGTGTGGTGTAGAGAGAATGGGTTTTACTTTTGCTAAACGCCTTAGATGAAAGAAACTGGATTTTAGCACAGAACGAATCTGTGTGTCTAATTTAAAATCATTGTCCATGATAAAGCCAAGGTTCCTAGCTGTGGATTTAACATAAGGAGTAAGGGGGCCCAAGTATACAGGAGGGACTCACAGGGGAGACTAGGTCCAAACACCATCACTTCGGTCTTTTTATCATTAAAATTTAGGAAGTTTAGGGCCATCCAAGACTTTATGTCTTCAATGCACGCCAGGAGTGAGTTTACTGATGAGGCAGCTTTTTGTTTTAGAGGGACATAAATCTGGCAGTCATCAGCATACAGGTGGAAAGAGATACCATGTTTTTTAAAAATGGAACCCAGTGGAAGTATGTACAGAGAAAAAAGCATGGGCCCTAGAATTGACCCATGTGGGACCCCGTAAGGCAGAGGAGCAGAAGAGGATTCAAACCCAGACATGCTAACTTTAAAAGTCCTGTCTGACAGATAGGATCTAAACCAGTTGAGAGCAGTGCCACACAAACACTGTCCTTTCCACCCCTCCCCTGTCCCACTCACGGACTGACATGCCCTCCGACAGTTCTACTGGAGCTGGAGCCAAATGACGGGGGGCGGGGGGGGTCCACAACCCCTTCTGACTGTTCTAAGGGGAGCGGTGTGGCCACCCAGCACAATGCAGACTCATAATATTCACGCTCAGCAGGGATTTGCGTACGACCAAAAGAACCACAGGAGACAGTCAGACGGGACTGAATCCACGCATCTTCTGTGCCAACCAATGTCATGCTAATCATGTGTATTGGCCGATGTGTATTGGATGACAATTGATATGCTAATGTGCCATGCATTCTCTGTCTGTATCACTGTATGAAAGAGCTGAATTCACATGCTTCACTAACACACTCACAACGCACTCAGAGCTCACACACAGCGCTGCAGTGTCTCATGATGATGGAGGAATAAAACTCTTAAACCTTCAGCTCGCCGTGTCATGCCTGAACTTATTTTGTTCCTCCATACCAGTGTGGAGGAACAAAATAAGTGGAGGCGGTGGAGGTGGAGGAGGTTTAAGAGTTTTATTCCTCCATGATGAGACACACTCAACCTGTGTGCTGTGTGTGCGCTCTCAGAGTGCGCTGTTGTAAGTGCGCTGTGAGTGAGCTCTTTTATACAGTGATACAGACAGAGAATGCATGGCACATTAGCATATCAATTGTCATCCAATACACATCGGTCAATACACATGATTAGCATGACATTGGTTGGCACAGAAGATGCATGGATTCAGTCCCATCTTACTGTCTCCTGTGGTTGTCAGTCCGTGAGTGGGATGGGGGAGTGGTGGAAAAAAACAGTGGCACTGTACGATTCATCTGCCAAAGTTCATTAAGGCTCTCAGTTTGGATAAAAAAAACATTGTATCTGCCAACAAATTGCTTGATTTGGTTCTTCAAGGTTGAATTGTGAAGATTACATTATAACATGTTCTGTCCCACTGGTGGATAGTCTCAGAGGGCTGTTAGAGCTTATAAATGTGTTATTTCACCTGCCAAAAATTAAAGTGTACCTGCGGTGGTCGTGCAAAAAAAGATATTATATTGAGCCCCTGGCTCACTTTCTAGTTCAATTTCAAGGTAAAATTCAAGTTTAAGGCAATTTGATATAAATCCATTGCTGATGTGCTTGTTCAGGTATGCCAGCAAAACATGTTCGCAGCCATATTTGCCTCTACATGGACTTCCAGGACGCTTCCTGTGATGTAATTTCGTGGCTACCGCGATCTGGATCAGTATTGGCTGAGCCTCGAGTACCCGGATGTGCAGCGGCTTTTGGGATATTCTAATTCAAATTCAAACGTTTATTTCAAACTCAGGGTTCATATTAAATGCAGAACTGAAAAGAGTAGAAAATAAATAAATACATGCTTAAATTCGGCGGGTCGTCTCGTCTGATCTGAGGTCGTTAACAGCTGCAAAACGGCAGATTATTTCGGCTCTTCCGTCGCTGCTATAAATAGCGGCAGACAGCGCGTTGCGTTGTATGAGGACCAAAATTCAAACGTTTATTTCAAACTCAGGGTTCATATTAAATGCTGAACTGAAACAAGTAGAAAATAAATAAATGCTTAAATTCAGCTGCTTGTCTCATTTGATCTCGTAACTGCCGCAACACGGAAGCTGATTCTACAACTATATACAGAGCAGCAGTTTGTGTACCCAAACCCAGCTCACCTTGTCAGAAGATCGGAGCGGAAACAGGGCACAGACAAATAATTTCAGACGAAATTGCGTTGTGTGTGAGGACCACTTCGTCACTTTAACCCTCAGAAGGCCTTTCTGGCTCAAACCTGTAGCCATGTTGGACAAATTCTTCCTCAGAGTCCGACAATTCAGCCATAATAGAATAAAAACACTCACAACAGCACCCTAGCCTCTCATACAGGCGGAGCATTGACTGTTGAGTATCAACGAAGTGACGTCACATCCGCAAGTGTCATGGCTGCGCCCACAGTTTTCATTGGCTGCCCATGGCCAAGGTCCTATTTGAATATATGTCTGGTGGTATATGGCTGGCAAAAATTATTTACCAAAATAAGAAATACTTTTTCATAATGTTTTCAAGTCAAATGTGTCTTCACGACCACCACAGGTACGCTTTAAGGGTCTTAATGCTGATTGAAACTGCAGAAATCCAATCATAACTGGTTTATTCATGTGCATGTAAACATGGCCAATGATCATGTTTACATGTTCACTAATAAAATGGTTATGATTAGATTTCTGCAGTTATCTGATTATTCAAATGGCCATTTAAAGAGAATAATCCGATAAAGGCCATGTAACTGGGGTCATTACCTCAAGTGGTTTATCCTCCAGAAATCTGTTTATTCAGTGCATGTAAACATGAGAAAACTCATTGGCATTATCAGCTTATTCTCAGTAATTGGTTTATTGTGACTATGTAACCGCGGTCACTGTTCAAAATACAAACAAGTTCCAGGACTAAACAGTAGATGGCAGCAATACGGTATCTGCTTTCTTAAATGATCTTTGTTTTTATATTGATGAAGATATTGCTGGTCAGCAGCTTCAGTTCAAAACAGAGCAGAAAAAAAAACAGGCTGTTCATACTTTTATGAAGATTCATCATTCAGGTTGTTCATGTTTTGTAAAAGATCAATGGTTCAATAAATGTAAACATTTCATAATGTACTTGGACTTCTTTGTACTAAATGTGGAGTTGCCATTGTTTTACTGGTCCGGCCCACTGGAAATAAACTCCGACAGCATGTGGCCCCTGAGCTAAAATGAGTTTGACACCCCTGGTCTAACTGGCAGCCCACATTTCACCCTGCACCTTATAATCCTTCTTGTACAGTCAGTACTATCCATAGATTCACAAGGATCATCATCTATTGACTGAGTAGTAGTCTGTGTAGTATATTCAGTTATCTAAGAGGGTTTTTTTACTTCCCTGGGTAACTCCTTTTCCTGTTTCCTACCCTATGATGCTGTGTGCATTTCTGTGGGTTTGGTTATCTACTGTACTGCCATGCTGCTGTTACACTGTCATTTCCCAGTTCTATCTATCTATCTATCTTAAAAAAAGTATCAAAATGCTTGAAATTTATAAGAAATTTTTCCAGAAAAAAAAGTCACAATATGGCAGAAAATAAATTCTAAACAACAAAAATGTAAAGAAAAAAATCACTATTATTAATTTCCCAGAAAAAATGAATTTTTTTTTATGAGGAAGAGAAATTGTAAATTAAAAAAATATCAAAATTTAGCTGAAAATGATTAAGTTAAAAAAAAACATCAAAAAGTCTCCAAATTAAATAATTTTACCCAGAAAAACAGTTCCTATTTCAGGTGGAAAAAACACAGAATTTTACAATAAAAAGCTGCAGTTTCATCAAAATGATTAAATAAACCAGATGCTCAAAGTCACAAATTACAAGAAATTCTTCTAGAAACAACCGTCACATTTTAGGACAAAAAGTTGGAAATTTACAAGAAAAAATGTGAAAATCTAACTAAAAAAGTCAGAATTTGGTGACAGAAAAACTTTCAAATGTAGGTGTAGAAAAGTCTCAAATTTCCATGAACAAAACCAAATAGACGAGACAACGCCAACAGACTAAAAAGAAAAGGAAGAGATGTTTATTTGAGTTTAACTTCAGGATTTTGCTTCCCGCTCCAGTAGAGCTGTGAGGAAATGTCAGGAAAGCAGCTTCAGGCTTCTTTAGTGTGTTTGGTTTGGTTTGATGGATTGTATGTTGGATTTTGCAGCGTTATTTGCACGCCTTGAAACTTGACGGGTTTGTCATTTCCCCTGCATTTTGGATTGTGGATGAATATTGCTCACACCTGAGCTGACTCTTCCAGTCAGCAAGAGCCAGTCAGTGAGCTCTGGCTGCAAACTGTTGGGCGGCGGGTCCTGCTACAGGACAGTGAATGACTGTGGTCAGCATGATGGTGCAGGCACGGTGAAAGGGGAGGACGACAGTCCTGGGGAGGCTGACGTACGTGGGATTTAATGAAGGCGACAGGCGCTGGGATCAGCAGCAGAAGCTTGGGACCGAAGACGCTGTGAGGATGCCAGAAGGTTCAGACGAAGGAGACGCAACTCCATCCATCCATCCATCCATCCATCTTCTACCGCTTTTCCGGAGGTCCGGGTCGCGGAGGCAGCAGTTCAAGCAGAGAAGCCCAGACTTCCCTCTCCCCAGCCACCTGCTCCAGCTCTTCAGAGGGGATACCAAGGCGTTCCCAGACTAGCTGGGAGACATAGTCTCTCCACCGAGTCCTGGGTCTGCCCCGGGGTCTCCTCCCAGTGGGACGTGCCTGAAACACCTCAAGTGGGAGGCGTCCAGGAGGCATCCTAATCAGATGCCCATACCACCTCAACTGACTCCTTTCAATGTGGAGGAGCAGCGGTTCTACTCTGAGCCTCTCCCGGATGACTGAGCTCCTCACCCTATCTCTGAGGGTGAGTCCAGCAATCCTACGGAGAAAGCTCATTTCAGCCGCTTGTATCCGCGATCTCGTTCTTTCGGTCATTACCCAAAGCTCGTGACCATAGGTGAGAGTAGGAACGTAGATTGACTGGTAAATCGACAGCTTTGCCTTAGAACTAAGCTCCCTCTTCACCACAACAGACCGGTACAACGTCCGCATCACTGCAGATGCTGCTCCAATCCGTCTGTCGATCTCTCGCTCCATTTTCCCCTCACTCGTGAACAAGACCCCAAGATACTTAAACTCCTCCACTTGGGGCAGGAGCCTGTCCCCAACCCGGAGAGGACAATCCACCTTTTTCCGGCTGAGGACCATGGACTCGGACTTGGAGGTGCTGATTCTCATCCCAGCCGCTTCACACTCAGCGGCAAACCGTCCCAGCAAGAGCTGTAGGTCATTGCTGGATGAAGCCAACAGGACAACATCATCTGCAAACAACAGAGATGAGATCCTGTGGTCACCAAGCATGACACCCTCCATTCCCTGGCTGCGCCTAGAAATCCTGTCCATAAAAATTATGAACAGGACCGGTGACAAAGGGCAGCCCTGGCGGAGTCCAACTCTCACTGGGAATGACTCCGACTGAGTGTTGGCAATACGAACTAAACTCTCACAACGGTCGTACAGAGACCGAATAGCTCGTAACAACAAGCCCGATACCCCATACTCCCGAAGCACCCCCCACAAAAATCCACGAGGGACGCGGTCAAATGCCTTCTCCAAGTCCACAAAACACATGTAAACTGGTTGGGCAAACTCCCACGAACCCTCAAGAATTCTCGAGAGGGTAAAGAGCTGGTCCGATGTGCCACGGCCAGGACGAAAACCACATTGCTCCTCCTGAATCCGAGGTTCGACCAACGGCCGGACTCTCCTCTCCAGTACCTTGGCATAGACCTTCCCAGGGAGGCTGAGGAGTGTGATCCCTCTAAAGTTGGAGCACACCCTCCGGTCCCCTTTTTTGAAGAGAGGAACCACCACCCCGGTTTGCCATGCCAAAGGCACTGCCCCCGACCTCCACGCAATGTTGCAGAGGCGTGTCAACCATGACAACCCAACAACATCCAGGGCCTTGAGGTACTCGGGGCGAATCTCGTCCACCCCTGGGGCCCGGCCACCAAGGAGATTTTTAACCACCTTGGCGACCTCAGCCCCTGTGATAGGCGAGTCATCCCCCTTGTCCCCAAACCCTGCTTCCTCTGTGGAAGGCGTGTCAGTGGGATTGAGGAGATCCTCGAAGTATTCCTTCCACCGCCCGACGATATCCCCAGTTGAAGTCAACAGTGTCCCATCCGCACCATACACAGTGTGGACGGGGAGCTGCTTTCCCCTCCTGAGCCGCCGAACAGTTTGCCAGAATCTCTTTGAAGCCGACCGAAAGTCTTGTTCCATGGCCTCACCGAACTCCTCCCATACCCGGGTTTTTGCTTCAGCAACCACCCGAGCTGCACTCCGCTTGGCCTGCCGGTACACCTCAGCTGCTTCGGGAGTCCCACAAGCCAACCAAGCTTGATAGGACTCCTTCTTCAGCTTAATGGCCCCCCTCACCACTGGTGTCCACCACTTGGTTCGGGGGTTGCCACCACGAGATGCACCGACCACCTTGCGGCCGCAGCTCTGGGCCGCCGCTTCAACAACAGAGGTGGAGAACATGGCCCATTCAGACTCCATGTCTCCAGACTCCCTCGGAATGTGGTTGAAGTTCTTCCGGAGGTGGGAGTTGAAGACCTCCCGGACAGGGGCCTCAGCCAGACGCTCCCAGCACACCCTCACTATACGTTTGGGTCTACCAGGTCTGAATGGCTTCCTCCCCTGCCATCGGATCCAACTCACCACCAGGTGGTGATCAGTTGACAGCTCTGCACCTCTCTTTACTCGGGTGTCCAAGACATACGGTCGCAGGTCTGATGATACGATAACAAAATCGATCATCGACCTGCGGCCTAGGGTGTCCTGGTGCCAGGTGCACATATGGACACCCTTATGCTTGAACATGGTGTTCGTTATGGACAGACTGTGGTTAGCACAGAAGTCCAATAACTGAACACCACTCGGGTTCAGATCGGGCAGGCCGTTCCTCCCAATCACCCCCCTCCAGGTTTCACTGTCGTTGCCCACGTGCGCATTGAAGTCCCCCAGTAGGACAATGGAGTCTCCAGGAGGAGCACCCTCCAGCACCCCAGTCACAGACTCCAAAAAGGGTGGGTACTCTGAAACATCATTTGGTGCATAGGCACAAATGATGGTCAGGACCCGTTTCCCAACCCGAAGGCGCAGGGAAGCAACCCTTTCGTCCACCGGGGAAAACTCCAATATAGAGGCAGCAAGGTGGGGCGATACAAGAATACCTACCCCTGCTCGTCGCCTCTCGCCCGGGGCAACTCCAGAAAAGGCCAAGCTCCAGCCCCTCTCCAGGAGACTGGTTCCGGAACCGGAGCTGTGTGTTGAGGTGAGGCCGACTATATCTAGCCGGTATCGCTCAATCTCGTACACCAGCTCAGGCTCCTTCCCCACCAGAGAGGTGACATTCCACGTACCAAAAGCCAGTTTAGAAAGCTTGGGATCAGTCCGCCAAGGTCTCCGCCTTTGACTGCCACCTAATCCACATAGCACCGGACTTCCATGATCCCTCCTGCAGGTGGTGAACCTACTGGAGGGCGGACCCATGTAACTCCTTCGGGCTGAGCCCGGCCGGATCCCATGGGTGGAAACCCGGCCACCAGACGCTAGCCTTCGAGCCCCTCCCCCAGGCCTGGCTCCAGGGTGGGGCCCCGGTAACCCCATACCGGGCGGGGTACACTGAATCCTTGATATACAATTCATGAGAGTCTGTTGGATCGTTCTTAGTCTGGCCCTTCACCCAGGACCAGTTTGTCTTGGGAGACCCTATCAGAGGCAAATTGTCCCGGACAACATAGCTCCTGGGATCACTGGGGCACGCAAACCCCCCCACCACGATAAGGTGACGATCCATGAGGGGGGAGACGCAACTGTGTGTAGAAAATGCTGGTCCACAGAGAAGTGGAAGGGATGTGCTTGTTTCTTGTTTGTGTGGTGCGTTCACCCGCCTTCGCCTTCCTGTCCCAGGATTCCCCGCAACAGACACATAAAAAGATTGTTGGACGAACCCTGACAAACAGTGCCTCCTTCTGGGGTCAGTGACGACGGCAACGCCTGATTTTACTCTAACAGCAGACACACTTCGGCCCATCTTACACTGTAAAGTGACTCCCATTTTATAGCAGGTGGAGTGAAGATAGTTTTTTTGTCTGGATTAATTCTCGTGCATTTTTATAACCTAAGGTGATGCTACCATTTTTAGTTAAAGTAGTTACTGTGGTGGCACGGTGTGGGGGATTCTCCACCCAGAGTCAGGAGCCCGGGGGAAGAGGGAACAGTGGACTAAAGGAGGAAGTGGTACCAGGGGGTCTCAGATGGAACAGAAAGGACTATTCCCCCCCTCCTGGGGAGTTCAGGAGGCGCCAGAGCCACTGGAGGAGGAGATGGTGTGAGAAGTGTGTCTGGCGTTATGTGATGCTAATGTCCCTGCATGTCTTTGTTCCACTGAATGTATTGTTGTTGGGCTCCCTGGGTCTCATGGCACGGAATTAAAGGTTATTAAAGGAAGGTGTCCAGAGAGCCAGATAGAGCATTTCCTGTACTTGATGTGGGAAGAAGAACAAAGTTTATGTGTTGTCTAGCTCGCTGTCTCACCTGCTTTCTTCTTCCACATTGGTGACCCAGACGTAATTACGTTGTGAAGCCAGAAATCTGGGAGTTTGACAGTGACAGCGCAGCCGGCGCTGGTGCTCTCCCTCTGGGGAGTCTCTGGGGCGGTGCTCGGCTCGCGCTCCATGGCACATCTTGTATGTTTTGTAAATTGTTTGAGATTTGTAGAGCAAAACACTTAACTGACCTTCTGTCTCTGTGTGTTTGTGTTGTTGTGGTCCAGCAGTCTGATTGATACTCTGAATTAGGCGTTCACAGTAACTTCCATCCTCAAACTCTGACAGAAACTCTGATCCATCAAAGCTTCTCTTTTACTTCCTTTCCCGAGTTCTAGGATTTCCTCAGAAAACAGCACATGAACTATCATTAAAACAGAATTAATCACTGCAATAAAGCTGTGAAAACCCAGTAAAATTGGATTCATCGGTGGAGTTTATCTGCTGACATCAGACTCTGATCATCACTATCTCTAACTGTCCTCTGACCAGATCTCAGCAGGAGCTGAGGAGCAGATCTGGAGCTGAAAAGACAATTAGAGGGACGAAAATACCGGGCAGCTCAGGGGATCGGGTCAGAGAGAGAAGTCTAATCTGATCAAACTGTGCTCCTCTGAAATGTCTCCAGCCAGGAGGGGGCGGTCGGGACACAGAAGTGAAGTCTTTAATCTGGGACAAACAGACAGATGAGAGGCGACACGGCTGACTTTTTTAAACATGTGGATGTGACAGCGTGGGGAAACAGAAGTGATGATGGGGCAGATTTAATGTCAAACATGTCAGAAAATAGTTGACTTACACCCACATGGAAACACTGGCTTCTTGGCTCCGTCACCAAAATGCTCCGACAGAGTCAGAGCGCCATTATTCTGGAACACTCCTGAGGCTGAAGTTAGAAGATCTTCAGCAGCTTGAGGTGGTCTGGTCTTCTGATCAGGGTGGTCCTCCCATGTGAGGTGTTTCAGGCACGTCCCACTGGGAGGAGACCCCAAGGCATTTTTCTCAGTAATTTGTAACTTTTTTCTCATTAATTTGCAACTTTTTTGGGGGTTAATTTGCAACAATTTTGGAAATTATTCTTGAAAAAATTTGTTACTTTTTTCTTAAAAATTTCACAATATTCACATGGATGCTGGTTAAATTTTTACTCAGAGCACTTCCTTAGTACTAACCCTCTATTCTAAGAGCCTATAGGAGACGGATATCTAGGGACAATTTGGAATGACCAGTTAACCTAACATTCATGTCTTTGGATTGTGGGAGGAAACCTGAGCACCCAGAGTAAACCCACACAGAATATACAAATTCACACAGAAAGTTTCCTACCCCTGCCAGCCTCGGGATTTGAACTTGGAACCTTCTAACTTTGAGGCAACAGTGCTAACCACTGAACCACTTTGCTGCTCACATACATACACTTGCTCTGAATTTTTTAGGGTTTGAATTCATTGTTTTGTAGCACCTTAACTTGTGCATTTAGCATATCCACTTTGTACAGCATTGCAGTTGTTCTTCTCGTGTATGACTGTTTTTTTTTGTGACCCGCAGGGGGACTACAGGCGCAAATTAGCAGGATTGCTAAATCTGGCATACTTACATTTGTATTAATGTTCATTGGAAGGTAATGTCCCTTTCAAATTAATATTAAACTAAAATACAAAATCTTGCAAATTGCCCCCAAAATCCAGGAATGGACCTTACTACAATGATACTGATAGTGCCCCCCTCAGTATTTACTATGGAGAGAATGTTCTGTTTATAGTGATGTTAAAACTGAGGCCTTATGAAGCAATGAGTAACTTTGAGACAATTGGTTCATGAGCAACACAGTGTTATGAAACAGCTAATAAAGACTGTCATCTGGTGACTGACTGTCAGAACTGCATCTGAGTGTAAAACTTTAAAAAAATATCAGTACCTTTTTTTCTTGTCCTGTCAGGCAGCTAGGTAAGCAAAACAGAGGTCTGTTACCCTTATTGTGCCAAAACAGATTTGCTTTGCCAAAAGGAGTTTTATACAGTACCAGTAAACTCCTCCTGTAATAACTTTTAATACTTTATTTAAATAATTTTACCCATGGAGGACCCGAGAGGATGGGGAATAGGAAAAGGAAGTGTGTGGGGGAAAGAAAAGGGAGGGGAACAGACAAAAAGACAAACAAACCAACAACTAAAACAAACAGAAGACAAACTGCTTCTTCCACCAAAAATGTCTCAACACAAATCTGGTATCTGCATCTGTTAAAGGAGAGACATGTGTGCATGTGCGTCCGTGTGCGTATACATGAGAGCGCATGCAAAATAAGTGTGTGCATGTAAGTGGTTTGTCAGGAAACATACGAAGAGTGGGGCCTTTTGCAGCAGCCCCCCCCCCCCCCAGGAACCCTGAGAAGGCAAGGCGTCGCCGCCAACCCCCACAAGGCACAAATGCCCAAGGTCAGCAAGCCCCAGGAAAGCCAAGCATCCACTCCAGGAGGGACGATCAAGGGAGGTTAGACCGCCAGGCAGCTGGCACAATTGGCCCAACCCCCCTGGACCCCCTCCACCCCGTGAGTGGGGCCAACGCCAGTACCTGGGCCCCAGGCACCAAGAGGCCAGCGCCCCCACCCCCAGGGCCAGAGACCAACCCATGCCCACTGGTGTGAGCCCCCCCAGGCACCCCCACAGAAGGTCCACCTCCCCCAACACCACCGCCGCGTACCCCGGGGGAACCCCATGCCCAAAGAAGTCCCACCCACCCAGGGGAGTCCACATAGCTGAGAGGAACCACCCCCCTCAATCCAGCACCTCCCGACTTGCAGACACATCTATCCCCACACCTTCACACCCTTATGCTGCTTATCAGAGATAAAATCAATCAGATTCTTCCCACAGTTAACTTAAATACTGTAACTACTACAACTCCTTCTATTGATGTCTGTCTTGATGAGTTTACTCCAATCGACCTTTGTGAGTTAGACAAAATAGTTTCCTCATCCAAACCTTCAACTTGTCTTTTAGACCCTATTCCTACCAGGTTATTTAAAGAAGTCTTCCCACTTATTGGTAGCTTTATTCTTCATATAATCAATTCTTCATTAACTTTAGGCCATGTACCGCAGGCTTTTAAAACGGCTGTAATTAAACCCTTACTCAAAAAGCCAACGCTAGATCCAGGAGCTTTAGCTAACTATAGACCAATCTCTAATCTCCCTTTCATTTCAAAAATCTTAGAAAGAGTTGTTGCTATGCAATTATTTGACCACCTGCAGGGAAATGGTTTATTTGAGGAGTTTCAATCTGGGTTTAGAATCCATCATAGCACTGAAACAGCCTTAGCGAAGGTCACTAACGACCTCCTCATTGCATCTGATAATGGACTAGTTTCTGTACTTGTCCTTTTAGATCTTAGTGCAGCTTTTGATACTATTGATCATAATATTCTACTTGATAGATTAGAACACTATGTTGGACTTAATGGAACTTCGTTGCAGTGGTTTAGATCTTATTTATCTGATAGGTTCCAGTTTGTTCATGTAAATGATGAGTTTTCTCTCAGCTCAAAGCTTAGTCATGGAGTTCCACAGGGATCTGTGCTTGGCCCTACTCTTTTTAGTTTATATATGCTTCCGTTAGGCAACATTATTAGAAAGCACTGTATACATTTTCACTGTTATGCAGATGACACACAATTATACCTGTCAATGAAGCCAGATGATACTAATCAATTAGCCAAGTTAGAAGCCTGTCTTAAGGAAATCAAAGTTTGGATGACTTGTAATTTCCTGCTATTAAATTCAGATAAGACTGAAGTCATTCTTGTTGGTCCAAAAAACCTTAGAAATTCCTTTCCAAATCAAACTTTCAGTTTGGATGCAGTTACTCTTTCTCTTAATAGCTCTGTGAGGAACCTTGGAGTTATTTTTGATCAGGATTTGTCCTTCAATTCACATATTAAATTTGTTTCTAAGACTGCCTTCTATCATTTGCGTAATATTGCCAAGATTAGGAGCATCTTGTCTCAGAGTGATGCTGAGAAGCTGATCCACGCTTTTGTTAGCTCGAGATTAGATTATTGTAATTCTTTATTATCAGGTTGTCCTAAAACATCTTTAAAAAGTCTTCAGCTGATCCAAAATGCTGCAGCAAGAGTTTTAACAGGTACTAGAAAGAGAGATCATATCTCTCCGGTTCTGGCCTCCCTTCATTGGCTTCCCATAGAGTTTAGAATTAAGTTTAAAATCCTTCTTCTTACTTACAAAGCTCTAAACAATCAGGCTCCTTTTTATTTAAAAGATCTGATACTACCGTATCATCCTAACAGAGCACTACGCTCCCAAAATGCAGGTTTACTTGTAATACCTAGAATCTCCAAAAGTACAATGGGAGGCAGAGCCTTCAGTTATCAAGCTCCTCTCCTGTGGAATCAGCTGCCAATCTGGATTCGGGAGTCAGACTCGATCTCTGTTTTTAAGAATAGGGCTAAAACCTACCTTTTTGATATAGCCTACAATTAGGGAGGGATCATGTGTTTTCTGAACCCTCCCTTAGTTATGCTGCTAATAGGTTTAGTCAGCCGGGGGACCTCCAGTAATGCACTGGGCCTCACTCCTTTCCTCACTCTCTATGAAATATTTTTTTTTTTTTTGCTGGTCATTAACATTTGTTTGTTCTCTCCCATAGATTGAGTCCCCATCGTGCTGTTTGCTCTCTACATGTCTGTTCTTTTCTTCTTCTCTATCCCCTCACCCCCCAGCCAGTCGCAGCAGATGACTGCCCCTCCCTGAGCCTGGTTCTGCTGGAGGTTTCTTCCTGTTAAAAGGGAGTTTTTCCTCTCCACCGTCGCCAAGTGCTTGCTCACAGGGGATCGCCTGATTGCTGGGGTCTTTCTGCAACTGTGGGGGTCCTCCCTACAGTTGATAGTGCTATGAGATGACTGTTGTTGTGAAATGGCGCTATATAAATAAAGTTGAATTGAATTGAATTGAATTATGCTCTCATACGCACCCACATGCACTCCCTCACTCTCACTCACCCACTCATGGACCCACCCATTCTTTCTCACTCCTGCACCCGTTCACTCTCACTCCCACTCGCCCTCAGGGTCACCCACACCCATTCGCAGCCACAGAAGCAGACCCACATTCCCAGTACCCACCTGAGCAACTGATCAGCAGATCACCACAGGCACCCCGAGATGCCACCCGACACGCAAAGTGGCACACAAAACCATCCCACCATCACCATCTCCATTCATCACTCCCTCACTCTCACTTACTCTCTTGTTCAGTCCCTCTCTCACTCCCTTGCTTGTATCTATACATTAAGAAGCACCCAGGGATTTTGACAACATGACGGTTCCCAGGCCCCCTGCCAGGCCCCCAGGCCCCCAGCAGGAGGAGGGCAACTGGGGTCGGGGAAGACCCCTCTCCCCCTTGCACAAAACATGGTAGATGGATGTCGGTTGTATGATGTGATTGTGGGTAAATGTGTGGACTACCATAGTGCAGTTAAAATTGGGGGGATGGTGCTTGGAGCACCACTAGCCACTGTGATAGACAGCTGGGCCCACATGCCCCCAAACCCTCAGTGTCTAAAATGCAATTAAAATTGAGGTGAGGGCAGCCCCACCGCGCAGCAAAGGTATCCCCTTCACTGGCACAGTGTGGCACACTCCCGCCCCAAAACTCTAAATGTATCCAAGAAGATGTATATTCCACCCAGAATTGGAGGGGAGGGGGAAGGAAATAAGACTGGGAGGGAGGCGATCCAAAAGTGAGGCCCTCCCCCCACAGAAGCAAGCTCACAAACTGGTTCATGAGGCCACCCACTGCTCCAAAATTTCAACTCAGGTCGAGGGCTGCCAGGCCGCACTGCCCAGGACCCACCACCGTCGTGCCCTGGCACTCCCAGCACCACAAACATGATGGAGCAGCCACACCCATTCCCACTCATCTTGCACACACAAACATGCACAACAACAATAGTCATAATAGTGAACAATGGGCCGGACCCACACGGAGCCCCACATGCCAAGCAACACCCCCCGAACGCCCACTGCAAGCCCACCGACCACCCACCCCAGACACACACCGACAGCAGCAGGCTTGCGCCACAGCCACCCTGGAGCAGCCCGATTGAACAGGGCCACCAACCCGCGCCAACAGCCCCCCAACCATTCCCGAGCACCCACACACACCCACCGCCAATGACACCGGGTAATGCAACAAAGCACCCCACCCCGCAACATAACAGCAGGGCAGCCGGTACAAGCAGGCCCTGAATCGCCAACCCCCATGCTACTAGATGGGTCGCCGGTCCCCCGCCACCCAACAAAGTTCTCCTACCCATACACTCATCCTCCACCCCTACACATCCACCCACAGGTAACCGCACCTGTACACAAAACAACCCCGCCCACCCTCGTGTGCACATACACACTCACCATCACACATGCCCCACATGTCCACACACAACAAACGCACCCACTTCCGCTCCCGGTCACACACACACACACACGCACGCACGCACGCACGCACACACACACACACACACACACACGCTGGCCCCAGAGGACGGGGAGGGCGACTTCCTCAGGACGCAGGCACCTGCCCCGGGGCACTGCCAGGGTTCTAGGGAGGACACAACCCCGCCACTCAAGGATACACCAGTGCCGGCCCACACCACTGGTGCACACCCGACCCTGGAAAAGGGGGGTACTCCTCCTCCCATCACCAGGGGCCCAGGGCCAGACCCAGCCACTCCCAGGAGGCAAGGCCAACATGCCGGGGCCACCCCCCAGCTCACCCCGCAACCCCACCAACCAACCCCCCCCCCCGGACCAGACACATGGCCACCCCAGAACAGCCCCCCCGGAAACTGGCCCCTCATGTTCAGGGTGCAGCCAGCCACCAGAACTGCGGGCCACCGCCCGCCACCCCTCAGGTTATAGAATTAATAAATGGGGACCAGAGACAATTGAATTCAGCCAATTGACTATTTGAGGAGACAGACATTCTCTCCAGGCTAATATAATCTAAACATAAGTTATTATAGTGAGTCATGCATTATTTCTTGATTTCCAATTCATGAGCATCGTTTTCTTTGCGATGCATAGGGCAGTGAGAACCATGTGTGACATCCTTGCCTCTATATTTATTTTACTTAAATCACCTAATATGCAAAGTGTGGGTGAAGATGGGAAACAATACCCAAGGCATGCTGACAGGTCCTCGCATGTCTTCCACCAGAACTTTTGAACCGGTACACAGGACCACAAAGCATGCATGTAGCTATCCAGGATGCTACTGGTGCAGGAGAAGCAGATATTTGTGTGACTCAGGCCCATTTTGAACATCCTTTGTCCTGTGTAATGAATTCTATGTAGAACTTTATACTATATGAGTTGTAAATTAGAGTTTTTAGTCATCTTAACAGTGTTTAAACATACAGTATCTGTGTCTAGAGGCTTTCATCCTTCTTGATCTATAAGTCTGTCTCCCATTTTAATATTGGAAGAGATACTGACTCATTCAGCTTTGATAATAGTCCAAATATTTTCAATATGAGTTTAGGGGAACGAAGATTTAAAAACTTTGCCCCCTTAACTGGTACCTCTAAATCTGTCTGTTTAAGACTGAATCTTGCTTTTATTATGGATTTAAGCTGTTGGTTCTCAAGAAAGTTTTTAATGCTGATATTGTACTCTGATACTAATTTCTGAAATTGGATAAAATTTAAACCTTGAATAAGATGCTCTAAGTTTTTCATTCCCTTCTCTTGCCATAGTGGAAAGTTTAATGTCCTCTTTTGTTGCAAGATACCAGGATTATTCCAAATGGGCGTGAGTTTACAAGGGACAAGCAAAGACCCCGTTATTTTTAAAAATTTCCACCAAGCTGTCAGAGAGGAGCTGATATTAATGCTTTTAAAACAGTCATGGTGTTTAATACAGGGACTCATAAAAGGTAAGTCATAGACATTTAGTGACCCACAGAGAGCCTGTTCAGCATCTAACCATGGGTTTCCTAGTGGGGTTGATTTTGTCCATTTAGAAAAGGACTGCAATGTATTGGCTAAGAAAGATTTTTAAAAAAAAATGGTAGAGCTAAACCTCCACGCTCTTTTCCTTTGTTGAAGAGTTTTTAGACTGATCCGTGATGGTTTATCCTTCCATAAAATTTTATTTACATTTGAGTCTAAAGACTTAAACCAGGCCGTAGATGGTTGGGTAGGAATCACTGAGAACAAAGAGTTGATTTTAGGAAGGACCATCATTTTAACAGTTGTGACTCTTCCCATTAGTGATAAAGGTAGTGTCCTCCAGCGCCTAAGGTCATCTTGCATTGCTTTTAAAGGGGAATGTGATTTAGTCGCAGTGACTCTGAGAGCCTGGGGGAAATATCTATTCCTAAGTATTTAATAATACCTGACTGTATTGGAATTATGGATGTATTTGAGAAATTACAATTTATAGGTAAGACTGTTGATTTACCCCAGTTAATAGAGTAGTCTGATAATGATGAAAATTGATCAATGAGCGCCACTATCTGAAGAAGAGATCTTTGTGAGTTTCCAAGGAAAGCCAATACATCATCAGCATGAAGACTTATTTTGTGTTCTTTTTCTCCAGTTATGATATCTCTGATATCAACATTCTGACGTATGGCTGCTGCTAATGGTTCAGTTAAAAGTGAGGGAGAGAGTGGACAACCCTGCCTAGTACCTCTCTGGAGATTAAAGCTTCGGGAAATCTGATCATTTGTTCAGACAGATGGAGTTGGACAGCTATATAGTATTTAAATCCAGTTTACGAAAGATTAACCAAACCCAAACTTATTTAACACCATGAAAAGAAAACTTTTTTTTGAGCATTTGGTCATCTGCGGTCTATTCAAAATTGGATGGCAGGAACAAACAATACAAAGCAAACAAACAAAAGAAAAAACAACACTTCCCTCTCAAACTTCCCATGAGCCCCCAAGTCACGTGATGTGACCGACATAACGAGGCTTCGCTTGCTACAGCCACATGACTGTGGGCATGCTGAAACGGCACTTGATGCACTGCTTATGACACTTCTGCTTTATATTGCTCGAATCAGTGTCGAGTGGGCAGTGTCGAGCGTAACATCACTGTTTATTGTTCCCCTAACAGCGAAATTAAATATCCGCCCATATCTTTAAGCAATTTTAGCTGTTAAGCTAGCATTTTTACACTCTCTCTCTTCAGCTTTAATGCTATTTCCTCATTTATGCTAACATTATGCATATTTGCCTAGCGGCTGCCCCGGCCTTGGATGCGCTCTGCAGAGCGTGCCCAAATGCCAAGTCACCTTTCGTTACCTTATGTGTAATGACAATAAAGTTGAATCTCAATCTCAATCTCAATTTAGGAAACTTGTCTTTTAAGACAACATTATCTGTATTAGGGCGAAGCGGTTGCGGAGTGGTTAGCACTGCGGCAGCACAGCAACTTACCCTTGGCTGGGGGATACTGGGTTCGATCCCAGCCCCCGACCAACAGTGATCTGTGTGGAGTTTGCATGTTCTCCCCGTGTCTGCATGGGTTTACTCCGGGATTTCTCCAGTTTCCTCCCACATGCCAAAAACATGCAAGTTGGGTTAATTGGCATCAAACTGGAGATTCTAAATTGTCCTTAGGTCTGACTGTGAGAGTGAATGGTTGTCTGTCTCTCTGTGTTGGCCCTGCGATGGACTGGTGATCTGTCCAGGGTGGACCCTGCCTCTCGCCCAAAGATGCTGGGATAGGCTCCACCCCCCACCCCCACCCGCGACCCGAAAAGGATTAAGCGGAAGAAGATGAATGAATGAATGAATTTTCTGTATTAAGCTTTTATTTAGCATGTTTAAGTTAACGTTCTCCAACTTTAGGCTTTTTCTTATTTTAAACTGACAGTCTCCAGATTTTCTACATTTAGGCAACCTGTCAGTGTTAAGCTATTTCAGATCAATTCTCCTCGTCTTTCCAGTGATTCCAGTAGTAAACCCAAATACAAAGTTACAAAAGAAAAGGGAACTGTTACTTTGAATATTTTCCCCAATATTGTCTGTACATTAGTCCAATATTGGTGGATAACTGGGCATGACCAAAACACATGGAAATGATTTGCAGTCTTTTCACCACACAAGCGCCAGCAATTCAACCCTTTATGAGTAAATTTGTTTTGTGCAGGTGTTCTGAAAAATCTTACCAAATTTTTCCATCCAAATTCTCTCCACAGCAGGGATGAGGTACTTTTCCACTGTTGTTTGTTTAGTTTTTCCCATATTTCCAATTGTAGAGTGAAATTCCCCTCTTTTTCCCATTTTCCTTTTATATATGATCTGTTGTCTCCTTTTAAATTTTGAAGACCTTGGTATATTTTAGAAATGTATCTGATCCCTGGGATCCCTTTATATGCTATTAAGAAGACCTTCAGAACACCTGACTGGGCCCTTTCCAAATCCTCCTTTTGAAGTATTTGGTTTATGTGGTGTCTAAGCTGAAAGAACCTGTAAAGGTCTTGATTTATTAGACCTTGTTTTTTCAAATCTTCAAAGCTTTTTGAAGTTTGCCCTTTAAAAAAATCATAATATTTTATCAGTCCGTTCTCTTTCTACTTTTTAAATCTAGTGTCTGTTTTATTAGGAGTAAAATCCTGATCATAGGAAATCCATTGCAATAATCGAAAGGGTTCTTTAGTTTGATTCTCTCTGACTATCTTAAACCAAATTTTTAGCGGGGTCTCTATCCACGGGTTAGTGTTATTCAAAAGTTTAGGTAAGGCATTATTCCCTATTATTGCCAGTAGGGGAATGTCACTTGTTATTTGGCATTCCATCTCCTTCCATTGTGCAGTGTAGAATGGGTTACTGTACATATCTCTACTAAAGTTTTAATTTGTGCAGCTTTAAAATAGTCCCTGATATTTGGCAGCGTGAGCCCACCTTTGTCTTTGCTTAGCTGTAGGGTTCTATACCTGATTCTTGGTCTCTTGCCCTGCCATATGAATCTTGAGATCCTTCTGTCCAGTTCTTGCCATGTTTTTTTGGGAAGTTCTACCGGTAATGTTTGGAAAAGGTATAGGAGACGTGGTATATTAATTTTGACTGCTTCAATTCTTTGTGCAGTACCCAAGAATGGTATTGTATTCCATCTTGCTAGATCAGATTTTATTTTTGCCATCAGTGGATCATAGTTTAGTGTTATAATTTTGTTGAGTTGTTTTGAGTATGTTCTGAGTTTGTTGAGTTGACCCCCAGATATTTCATAGATTCCATCTCCCAGTTAGTTTTGAATTTGCTTAGCAAACATTGATTTAGGTTATAGTTGAATGTTAAAATTTGGGTTTTATGCATGTTCAATTCATACCCTGATAACTCTCCATACTCTGAAAAAACTGAGATTAATTCTGGAAAAGAGGTGTCCGGCTGCCCCAGGTATATTAAAATGTCATCAGCAAAGAGTGCTATTTTATGTTCCTTCTGACCAAGTATAATACCTTGAATTTTTTGATTCTGTCTTATCCATTGGCTCAGAGGTTCTATGAAGATTGCAAAGAGCAGTGGAGACAAGGGGCAGCCCTGATGACATCCTCTCTCGAGTTCAAAAGATGATGATAATTTAAGATAAGATAAGATAAGATAAGCCTTTATTAGTCCCACAATGGGGAAATTCCAGGATTGCAACAGCACAGGGATACCAACACTCAGAGCAACAATCAAGAAGACAAGAAAAACAAAAGCAGCGAATATACATATGTACATATAAATATATAAATATATAAACACACAGTGCGGAGCATTGTAGCTAGATGGAATAAACAGCATAACCGTCTATTTAGTTATCCTACATAGTATGAATATGTACCCATACATATTGTCACCCTCCGTAGCGACCGATATTGTCCTAGTTGTATACTGGAGGGGACCATTGTGTAAGTCTATTGCGTCTTTTGCATTCAATACTATTAGGTCGTCACGTTTTTTTGCTATCTCTGCGAGCAGCCCTGCTTAGGTTATACAGTCTGACAGCTGTAGGTAGGAAGGACCTGCGAAACCTCTCGGTTGTGCACCTAGGATGATGTAGTCTGCTGCTAAATGAGCTCCTTAGTGCATTCAGTGTGTCCTGCATAGGGTGGGACTTGGACTCCAGCAGAGATGACAGTTTAGCCACCATCCTTCTCTCTCCTATCTCCTCCACTGGGTCAAGGTGCTACCCCAGGACAGAGCTAGCTTTCTTGATCAGTTTGTTCAGTCTCTTCCTATCGGCTGCTGTAATGCCACTGCCCCAGCAGACCACTCCAAAAGCGATGGCTGATGCCACCACCGTGTCATAGAATGTCTTCAGCAGCGCCCCTTGTACACCAAAAGACCTGAGTCTCCTCAGTAGGAACAGCCTGCGCTGTCCCTTCTTGTAGAGTGCATCGGTATTGTGTGACCAGTCTAGTTTATTGTTCAGATGAACACCCAGGTACTTGTAGGATGTCACCATCTCGATGTCTGTTCCCTGTATGTTTACTGGTGCTGTGAGGGGTTGTCCTTGACTGCGGCAGTCCACCACCAGCTCCTTAGTTTTCCTCGCGTTGTTCTGGAGGCAGTTCCGATGGCACCAGTCCACGAAGTCCTGGATAAGTCCTCTGTACTCAGCTTCATCTCCGTTGGAGATGAGGCCGACGATCGCAGAGTCGTCAGAGAACTTCTGTAGATGGCAGTGTGTTGTGTTGTGTGAGAAGTCCGCAGCATAAAGGGTGAACAGGAAGGGAGCCAAAACCATTCCCTGGGGGGCCCCGTGCTACCGATGATCGTGTCGGACACACAGTCCCGGGTTCTCACAAACTGTGGCTGGTTAGTGAGGTAGTCCAGGATCCATGATGACAGGTGCTGGTTCACCCCTGCGCACAGCAGCTTGTCCTTCGGGATCATCGGTTGGATGGTTTTGAAAGCACTGGAGAAGTCAAAGAACATGATCCTCACTGCATTCCCGGGTTTCTCCAGGTGGGACAGAGAACGGTGAAGGAGGAAGATCACTGCATCCTCCACCCCAATGCCATGCTGGTAGGCGAACTGGAGTGGATCCATCGCTGGTCCCACCAGGGGGCTGAGGTGAGCAAGGAGCAGTCTCTCCAGGGTCTTCATCATGTGGGACATCAGGGCCACTGGTCTGTAGCTGTTCAGGTCTTTGGGGCGGGAGGTCTTTGGTACAGGTACCACACAAGATGTTTTCCACAACTGTGGTACCCTCCCCAGCTTCAGGCTCAGATTGAAGATGAGCTCCACAATCCCACATAGCTGATCTGCGCAGGAGTTGAGGAGCTTTGCGCTGATGCCGTCCGGTCCCGACGCCTTCCTCGCCTTGATCTTCCTCAGCTCCGTCCTCACCTGGGTCTTAGTGAGGGTCATGTTGGGGGGCTGTGTGTTGGGAGTGGGGGGGTGTTGGTGGAGTGGGGTGTGGGCAGCAGGACTCGATGTCTTTAGAGGCAGCAGTGGTTGTTGTGCAGTCGGGGGGGAGGGCGGTTGGTCAAACCTATTAAAAAACAGGTTCAGATTGTTCGCCCACTCCCTGCCCCCGTGGCCTGGGGGGAGGTATTCTGGAGCCCAGAGATGGTTTAAAGGTTTCTCCAGACCCCACCGATGTCGCTCTGTTGCAGCTTGTCCTCCATCTTCTTCCTGAAGCTGTCCTTGGCCTCTCTGATCTTCCTCCTCAGCTCCCTCTGTACGGACTTCAGCATCTCCCTGTTCCCCGACCTGAAGATCCTCTTCTTCTCTCTCAGAAGTGTTTTTATTTCAGGGTTGATCCAGGGTTTG
Source organism: Pholidichthys leucotaenia (assembly GCA_020510985.1). NCBI lineage: Eukaryota > Metazoa > Chordata > Actinopteri > Cichliformes > Pholidichthyidae > Pholidichthys > Pholidichthys leucotaenia. The sequence goes on along the minus strand of CM035847.1, from coordinate 7,236,341 downwards.
TTGTTCAAGCAACACCATATGGTCTTGGTGGGTACAGTGTTGTCCACACAGAAGCTGATGTAGTCCGTGATGGTGTGAGTGAGGCCATCGATGTCCTCACCATGTGGATCGCAGAGCTGCTCCCAGGCACTGGTTTCAAAACAGTACTTTAGAGCGTCCATTGCCTCCTCAGACCATAACTTAACTGTGCACATGACCGGAGGATGTCTGTGCACTAGGGGTTTGTACAATGGCAGGAGATGAACCAAGTTGTGATCCGATCTCCCGAGTGGGGGGAGTTGTGATGAGGTGTACGCCTCCTTAGTGTTTGTGTAGAATAAGTCCAGTGTTTTATTGTCTCTAGTGTGGCATATGACATACTGGGTGAACGTGGGTAGAATGGGAGACAGTGAAATATGGTTGAAATCACCTGAGATGAGGAGAAGAGCATCTGGGTGTTCTGTCTGCAGCCTGCCAGTTACTGAGTGGATGACTTCACGCGCTGTCCCAGCGTTCGCCATCGGATTTGCTTAAATAACAATGCAGATCACGTGTGAGTATTCCCTTGGGAGATATGTAGGCCACATGCTAACAGCTAGCAACTCCATGTCTTTGTTGCAGTGTTGTTGTTTAACCGTGACATGTCCCGGTCTGCACCAGTTGTTATTGACATACATCATCACTCCTCCGCCCCTTGCCTTCCCACTGTCTGGTGTTCGGTCTGCCTGTATTGCGTGGAAACCCTCCAGTTTAATGTTAGCATCTGTTGCTAGTTCTGTTAGCCACGTATCCGTGAATAGCATCAGGCTACACTCTCTGTATATGCTCTCGTAGCGGGAGATAGCCGCTAGCTCATCTGGTTTTTTTAGCTGTTGGTTTTTTATATAGTGCCTGGATGGTTCTAATGAAGTTGTTATGAAAATTGAAACTGGACAAGATTCTATACAGGAAAGACCAGTCAACCAAATCAAATGCTTTTTCAGCATCTAATCCCAGTATAGCTGCATTTAAATTATATTTTTTTATATGATGAATTATGTGTAAAGTGCATCTAATGTTATCTTGTGTCTATCTTTGTCTTATAAAACCCGTTTGGTCGGAATGAATTAAGTTTGTCAGTATATTTCCTAACCTTTTGGCAAGGATAGGGGTAAAAAGTTTATAGTCCTGATTTAACACACTGATTGGTCTGTAGTTGGAGCAGTCTAATTTATCCTTTTCAGGTTTAGGTATGACTGCAATGACCCCTTCTATCCAGGAGGGGGGGGGGGTATCTTCTGTGTGGAGGACATAGTTAAATGTTTTCAAGAGGAGAGCAGATAGTTGCTGTTTAAAAGTTTTGTACCACTCTGCTGTATAACCATCTGCTCCTGGGGATTTGTTAGCTTTAAATTTCATAATTGCTTTTTCTAATTCTTTAGGTTGTATTTCTGCCAATAGTTTTTTTTTTTTTATTATTTTGTGACTCAGTAAGTTTGGGAAGATTTAATGTATTTAGGAAGGATGTGTCTTTTTTGTGTTTTTTGAGGGAGTACAAGTTCTTGTAGTAATTCTCAAATCTTTTATGAATTTCCTGAATTCTAATTTTTATTTCCTTTGATACTGGGTCTCTGATTTTGTAGATTGCTCTCTCCGTTTGTTGTTTCCTCAATTTATAGGCTAGTAATTTTGCCGATTTGCTACCTGTTTCATAATATTTTTGTTTCAGAAATGTAAGTTTCTTCTGGATTTCTGTTGTGTAGATCTCGTTTATTTGTTTTTTTATTTCCTTAATTTTGAGTGAGTCATTAGAATGAGTGTTGTCTTTGTGCTCTTTTTCTAGTTTCTTAAGTTCTGACTCTAATGTGATTAGTTTTTCTTGTCTCAATTTCTTTTGGAGTGCCAGTTTTGCAATAATCTTTCCCTTTATTACAGCTTTGCATGCGTCCCACAGTATTAAAGGGAATACTTCTCCATTATCATTTTCTTCCAAGTATCTGAGAATATCTGACTCCAATTCATCCTTCAGTGGTCCTTTCGCCACATTTGAATTCAACCTCCAAGAAAATGTATTATTTGTGTATTTTTGGATATTTAAGTCCATATAGATCGGACTGTGGTCAGAGAGATCCATCAGTCCTATTTTACATGTTTTTAATCTCCCAATGTCTCTATTAAACATAAAAAAAGTCAATCCTTGAATAAGATGAATGTGGTGCTGAGTAAAATGTATAATCTTTTACACTGGGGTTGAATTCCCTCCACATGTCACAGATTCCCATTTCATTTAGCAGCATCCTAGTTTTTCTACTTTGAGTGTTATTTTGATGTGGAGAATTACCTGATGCATCCCAGTATGGATTCAGTCTTAGATTGAAGTCTCCACCACATATCACCTAAACCTTGGGCTTTAGTTATCATTAGGTCAAATACATTTTCATAAAATTTCCAGTTAGCCCCTGGAGGTGCATATACATTCAGCAGGGTGAGATTTTCTCCCTCTAGCCGACCAAGTACCATGCTAAATCTCCCTTCTTTATCTTTGTGATCTGAGTTTTTTTTTTTCAAATATAATTTTGGGTGACATCAATGTCGCTACCCCCCCCCCCCCCTCCCTGACTTATATGAAGATGAAGAGATTAAACCCTTGTCTATTAAGTTTAGTGTGTTCCAAGTCTGTTAGGTGGGTCTCTTGTAAAAATATTATTCCTGCTTTGTCTTTTTTCATTTTGCCTAGAATCTTGGATCTTTTGACTGGATTCAGGATCCCTTTTACATTATATGAGATTATTTTGGTTGAACCTTGTTTCTCCATTGTATTGTCTTATTTAGTATAATAGTATAGTGGCTCTCTCTTATGCTACTCAAAAACTGAAAGAACATTAACCCTAGAGCACTATCGCCGGGTGATTTTCACCCGAGTAAATGTATTTACATGATTTTCAATATGCCTCATTTTTCTGAGTGTCATGGGTCCCTGAGTAGCTTCACCATTGTTTTTGACATCTTTGAAGGTGTGGGTGTTTCCCTACCCCAAAGCCCACTTTTTCCTACAGGCATGCTTTTGGGTGATTTTCACCCGGCAATAGTGAAAGAGGGTAAAGTACGTTTTGGGTGGATTTCACCCGGTGATAGTGTTAGTGTATAAACTCAGAACACTTTCGCTATAAAAAGTAACACCATCACTTTTGCCGGGTAATTTTTACCCAATATAATATATCCAAAAAAAAGTACTTGTCATAAAAAAAATAGATCAAAATATGACAACACATGATAAATTAGAGTGGTTTTCTGTTATTTTCAACTGTTGCATGTGTAACAAAATGAAAAAAAAATGTCATAGGAGGACATGCTTTACTGAAAAATTAGGAATTCATGAACAAAAAATTCCTAAAAAAAATAATAATAATGATACTGGAAACTTGGTCTTTGGTCCACCCATTCCTAGGACATGTGAGACTGCTTGTAAGGAATAGGTAAGTAAAAGTGGTCCTGGAATTTGCATGCTATCCTTATTTAGTGCAGTGGTTATGAATAAATATCACAAAGTGGTGATTTAAAAGGGAATTCATATGGTGAAAACAATATTTTAGTCAATTGGTCATTTTTACCCACTCAAAAAATACCATTTTTTGTTCCTCTCTCCTGCAGCTGTTCACGTGTTAAGGAGTCTGTGCCTTTACCAGGGAAGTCTCACATGTCCCAGGAATGGGTGGAACAAAGACCAAGTTTCCAGTATAATTTTTTTTTTTAGGAATTTTTTGTCCATGAATTCCTAATTTTTCAGTAATTTTGGAGCATTTTATGGGGGTCCTCCTATGACATTTTTTTCCCATTTTGTTACACACTGTTGCCACAGTTGGAAAATAAAAGAAAACCACTCTAATTTACCATGTGTTGTCATATTTTGAACTATTTTTTATGACAAGTACTTTTTGTTGGATATATTATATCGGGTAAAAATTACCTGGTGAAAGTGATAGTGTTACTTTTTATAGCAAAAGTATTCTGGGGTTAAGAACATAAAAAACATTAAGAACATAATATATAAAACTTTAAAACATAAAACTGTCAAAAGATCTTCCTGAACTGAGGTCTTTTTAGCGACCTTAGAGGAGCCTTGATGGTGTGTTGGCTCTGAGGTAAATTCCTCATCTTTGTTCCGTGTTGAGGGCCCTCTCTTACCCCTATAAGTTGTCCCATGTTTTTAACGTGATTTTCAGATCCCAATCCGAACTTTTACAGATTTTTTTTTTTTATGCCTATACCCTATGAAATTATGCGCTACCTCCCACCATCATCACAACAATCACGGTAATACAATATTTGTTAGTGTGGAAAGTTCATGTGGTTCATTGTCACATTTCTATTTTAACAAGTTTTTTTTTTTCCTAAGACTTATTTCTTTCTAATATTATGACTGCTCCATGAAATGTTTTACCACCTCATATTTGCTGATTCTGCATCTCCTTTAATGTTTGTTACCTTGTGGGAGGAGGGTTGAATGTGCATATTGACTAAAAATATCGTTATTCCCTCCTGAAAGCGTTCAGTTTTTCCTTATAGCCCTGGCGCTGGGTTTCCCGCTGTTGGCCCGTGGATTTTGAGGGTCTCTGTGTGCACCACGTTTGAGCCTTGATTCTTTCGATTGGATCTGCTGCGGGTTTATACACCGGTACTGGGAGCCCTCTTCTCACTATATCCCTGTTTTCTTCTTCCGACGAGTTGTAGAGACACGTGTCTTCCACGTAAAAAACCCTCAGTTTTGCCGGCAATGGGGTTTGAAAGTGCAGTTTCTTCTCTCTTAGCACCTTTTTAGCTTCATTGTATTCCCAACGTTTTTTAAGGACCTCCGGGACGTAGTCATGCTCCACAAAAACCTTTCTTTCTTGGTGCATAAATCCTTTTTTCTGCCAGGCCAGTCTCAAAACCTCTTCTTTTGTTCTGAAGTTGGAAAACTTCACCACCACCGATCGCGGGGGGGCTTCCGCCGACGGCCTTGGGGCTAATGAACGGTGCGCCCTTTCTATTTTCAAGTCGGTGGATTGGGGAATTTCCAACTTTTCCCTCAGTATGGTTTCCACGCATGCAGCCGTTGTGGTGAAACCATCCTCGACTCCTTCTTTCAGACCATGAATTCTTATGTTGTCCCTTCTTAGTCTTCCTTCCAGGTCGGTTAGCTTAGCCTCTAGTCTTGTCTGTAGTTTAAGTAATTCCAGCGTGGTTTCTTCCAGCCCTTTTATTCTTTCCTCTGCTTCCATGATTCGGTCCTCAGCCTGGTCCACTCTGTTGTTTGTCTTTTTTATTTCATCTTTAAGTTTCACAAAATTCGGCCCCACATTCTCAGCGAAATTCTCTTAATTCTTGAAGTATTGTTTTTAAGCTAGCCGTGTTGCTAGCCTCATTTTGCTCCTCCATTTCCGTGCGGTTATTGTCTTCAAGGTTGGTTTCTCTGGCTGATGCATGTCTTGGCCTGGTAAATGTCGATCTCTTCTGTTTTCCTTTAGGCATAATAACTTTATCTTTTGATTTTCACTCTTCCACAAATCCATTAAATCTGATTTTCATGGTATTTTCACGGATGGGATCTGGGAGCTTCAGCGTTAAGCCGCTACCACCATGGTGTCCAGACCGGAAGTCCCAAGCTATTTCAGGTTTTAAGATAATTATTTTAGCTATTGTAGTTTACATCATTCACACTGTGTTTTCTTCAGGAAATATTCACATTCAGTTTGGGAAATGACTAAATTTCTTATTTTCCCCTGGAACAGTGAAGACCTGCATAATATTCTGGCCTCACTAAATCACTTCACCCACTGATATGATGGAGTCTGAACCAGTTTACACTTAAAGTGTCCAGAGATGCAGAAAACACCTGTGAGGGTGAGTAGCATGTTTTCAAAATACCACTCTGCGCTAACAACACAACCATTGTCATGACAAGCGGACGGAGGTGTGTCACATAAAGTTGTTTATGTCACTAGGAAAAGGAGCAGTGAGAAACCAAACCAAACCAGACCAAATATAGACAATGGAACAGAAACGTTGGTTGGACTTTGGGAGAAAAAAGTTTCACATTTTTAGGAAAAAAAGTTGCAAATTTTTGAGAAAAAAATGTTTGGAATTTACAAGAAACATTTGCAAATTTACATGAAAAAAGTTGCACTTTTTGTCATGGGGCTGAGCGCGGTGTTTCCACCGTGCTCACACTCTCTGGTTTCCTGATTATTTTCCTATATTTTTCCAGTTCTGTGTTTTTATTTGACTGTATGATTGGTTATGTGTTTTGAGTATGTTTGTTGGAGTTTCTGCTTTCACTGCATTTAAACTTGCCTGTTGACATGAGCCCTCACCGTTTCATGGTTGTACTTTTATTTTGACAGTGTGCTTTGTTGTCATCCTGTGCTAGCTTGGTTTGCGGGTTTGCACACCTGTCATTTGTTTCCACTACTCCTTGCTCTGGTGATCCACACTTGCAATCCTTTTTTATCATTATATCATGCCCTATTTAAGACCCACTCTGCCGCTCTTTCTTTGCTGCGGTCTTTGACATATTGTCGGACCCAGGGAACACACACACACAGGCTCAAGTTCAATACAATTGTCTTTATTGATTCACCAGCAGGTGTGTGTGTGCGTGTATGTGATATGCGAGTGTATTGTGGGTCAACAAGCTGCAACCGGGGCGAGGCAGAGCGCCGTTCAGCCTGGCAACCTTGCAGGTGTTCTTGTGTTGACGCCGGCTGGGGCTTTGGGCCTCCTACCAGGAAGACAGCGTCCGTGGAGCGAGCCCGGTGAAGAGCTGTGATGCGCGGCGTGGTGTAGAGAGCGATTCTGCCGCCGCGGAGAGGGAACCGCCGCCAAGAGGGATCCGCCTGTGCACAGGGGAGAGCCTGGGAGAGAGGTGAGTGGTAATAATGAGCTTACGTGCCAACGGACAATCCTTTGGGAGATGCGCTGAGCTGAGTGGAATCAGACATGTGCGGGATGAGGATCGTAGCAACACAGACAGCTCCGTGCCAAAGCTCCAGGCAGAGCGGGCTATATAGCCCGAGGCTGATTACTCCCAGGTGTGCATGCAGCTGAGCCAGATGACGGCCCAGAGTGAGCCATGACAGTCTTCACGCTAACAGACATAAGTGTAGCATGCTGTTTTCATTCATGCTCTTTATTGTTTCACTTGTCTCCCTTGCCTTCTAGTTTGTTTGTGCACTTTATATTTTCTGTTTGCAATAAATCTCACAACCCACAGTTAAGCATCTGGGTTTCCTGTCTGCCTCGGTGGGGCATTTGTGACTGAAGGCCACAGCCAGTTTGTGACCCAGCTGCTGTGGGTTTGTATTTTCTTCTTTTTCCCCTCTCCACTCACCTGTGTTTGTCTTCACCGGAGCTGTCAGCATGTACTCAGTTCACACTGACTCAGTAAGCAGGCGTGGGTACCCAATGAGCCTGGAATGGGAGATCTGCAAGACACTGATGGAAATGGACGACCTAATCTCCATTGCTCGCAGGACTCCTACTCTGAAAGACGTGCTCTGGTATCTGTGTCTTGCGGAGGCTGCTGCTCGCCAGTGGCCTCAGCTTGCGGAGCATGCTGAGGGGGTGGAGAGAATTACAATGGTGGCAGACCTGCGACGGGAGAAATGGGAGAGGCGGCCCCGAGCCTCGGTACCACCGTCTCCTCACTTGCCTCTAGCTTCAGCTTCAGTTCCTGCCTCATCAGCTCCAAGAGGCCGCAATCCCGCTACCACCTGCCAGAAGAACTCCTCCGCCTCTCGACCAGCAGTCCCTCCTTCGCCGCCTCAGGGAATTACTGCAGCAGCTTCTTCCTCATCGTCAACTGTTCCATCAGTTCTCTCCTCCTCCTCTGCTGCTTCTGCTACTCATTTCTCATCGGCGATCCTCTCTTGTTGCTGAGAGTCTGGTCGGTTCTTCTCCAGCTCCACCTGTCATCGTATCTGCAGGAGCGGCTCCTCCATGTTCCTCAGGGGAGCCCGCGGTCACTGCAGCCTCTGAGAGGGATCACACTGGGCCTGCTGCTGCAGACACCATCGTGCCCCGGGAATACAAGCAAGTACTTTTTCACTCTTTATTACACAAAACCAAATCATCTTGTCTGATTCCCGGTGGTGAGGCTCAGCCTAAGCAGTCCACCAAGTCCTAACTGCCTGCTGCAAACATAAATTCCTCACCTGCTACATCTGTGTCTCCTCCTTTCTCCCCTGTGTCTGCTGGTCCCGGGATTGAGCTGCCGGATAATGGAGGAGCCTGTGGCCCTGGAGGACCTGGTCCCAGCCCCGCAGCCACGGTCTGGATGGAGGAAGAGCTGAAGTCTGTGCCGAAGACAGAGTGTCCCCTGGCTTCGGCTATGCGGGATCCAGCACCAGCAGTGAACCGACCACGAGTTGCCACGCCGGGTGAGCCACCTGCATGGGTCACTTCACTTGGGGTTCCTGAGACTGCATTATCCACCATGCCTGCTATAGGGGCTGCCACAGCAGAGCTGAAGCTGGACTTCCAGAGGACCGGGCATGAGATGTCCCTGCCTGAATTGAAGGAGTCCTGGACAGCGGTGAAGCTTGAGCTCAGGCAAGCACTCTTCTTTGTTTTCACTGTCTCTGTTTTGGAGAGAGCCTGCCTGATCTTGGTGGGGAGGGCCAAGTGCAGCCGTCCACTGCACCTGAGCTCACCTCGCCAGGCTCCATTGCCGCCTCGGACTGTGACCTTTTGTCTTTGTCCTTCCTGTCAGAGCCTTTCCCCAGGGTCATGGACAATTGTCCAACTTTGCCAGAGGTTTTTGTGGGTCCATCTTCGCCGCCTGAGGTCTTTGTGGATCCAGCCCCTCCAGTTGAGGTCTCCATGGGTGCTGCTCCCCCTCCAGCTGAGGTCTTCACGGGTGCTTCATCCCAGCCTGGGGTCTCCGTGGGTGTTGCTTCCCCTATGGCTGAGGTCTTCGCAGGTGCTTTGTCCCAGCCTGGGACCTCCATGGGTGCAGTTCTACCATCGTTTGAGGCCTCCATGGGTGCCGCTTCTTCCCTGTGTGGGCTGTTGTGGGTGTTGTGCCTCAGTTGGGGGTCTGCCATTGGTGCTATGCCCCAGTGCAGGGGCCACCGTGGGTGCAGCTATGCCCCAGGGTCTGGGGCCACTATGGGCGCAGCAACACCCCAGTCCAGTGTCACCATGGGTGTAACTACGACCCAGTCCGAGGCCACCAAGGGTGTAGCTATTCCCCAGTCCTGGGCCATCATGGGTGCAGCTGCGCCCCAGTCTGGGGCCACTATGGGCGCAGCAACGCCCCAGTCTGGTGTCACCATGGGTGTAACTACGACCCAGTCCGGGGCCACCAAGGGTGTAGCTATTCCCCAGTCCTGGGCCATCATGGGTGCAGCTGCGCCCCAGTCTGGGGCCACTATGGGCGCAGCAACGCCCCAGTCCAGTGTTACCATGTGTGCAACTACGCTCCAGTCCGGGGCCACCAAGGGTGTAGCTATTCCTCAGTCCTGGGCCACCATGGGTGCAGCTGCACCCCAGTCTGGGGCCACCGTGGGTGCAGCTATGCCCCAGTATGGGGCCACCATGGGTGCAGCTGTGCCCCAGTCTGAGGCCACCGTGGGTGCAGCTACACCCCAGTCCGGGGCCTCTGAGGGTGCTACGTTCCTGTCCAAAGTCACTGTGGTCCCTCAGTCTCCATCCATTTCCACCGAGAGTTCCTCTTCCTTGCCCAAGGCTATCATGGGTTCCTTTCCTCTGCCCGAGGCCATCGTGGGGTCCTCTCCTCTGCCCGAGGCCGTCATGGGGTCCTCTCCTCCACCCGAGGCTGTCATCGGGTCCTCTCCTCCTCCCGAGGCTGTCGTGGGGTCCTCTCCTCCACCTGAGGCGGTTATGGGTTCTTGTCCTCCCCTCAAGGCCATCATGGGCTCCCCTCTTCCTGAGACCATGAAGGGTCCCGTTCCTTCCCCTGAGGTCCCCACTGGCCAGTCATCCTCTCAATCCAGTTCCCCTGCTCTTCAGGCTTCCTCGTCACAGGCCTTCCCTGCTGGGCAGCCATCTCCTGGACTCCTCCATTTGTTTGGGTGGCTAAAGCACTCTGGTAGACCACTCAACAGACTCTGCCACTGGGCTGGGTGGCCCATGTTCTCCGGTAGGCCACCCAACTCATTCCATTGTGCCATCTGCCAGGTCTGGGACTCTAGCCAACCACCTGAACTGTCCAGCTCTTCTGTCAAGGGGGGCCTAGGGGTCCGGTTTTGCTCTGTGTGGGACCCTGAGCGAGTTCCTTGTTTGTCATCCTGTGTTAGCTTGGTTCACGGGTTTGCAAACTTGTCATTTGTTTCCAGTATTTCTTGCTCTGGTGATCCACACATGCAATCATTTTTTTATCATTACATCATGCCCTATTTAAGATCCACTCCACCGCTCTTTCTTTGCTGCAGTCTTCAAGCGAACAGACATAAGTGTAACATTATGTTTTCATTCATACTCTTTATTGTTTTGCCTGTCTCCCTTGCCTTCTAGTTTGTTTGTGCACTTTGCATTTTGTGTTTGCAAAAAATCTCACAACCCACAGTTCAGCGCCTGGGTCTCCTCTCTTCCTTGGAGGGGCATTTGTGGCACATTTACAAGAAAAAAAATCAATTTATTTATGAGAAAAAATTTGAAAATTTATGAGAGCAAAAGTTTCAAATTTACGAGAAAAAAGTTGCAAATTTAAAGACAAGAGTTACAACTTTAAAGAAAAAAGTCACAAATTTACAAGTAAAAATTTGAAAATGTACAATGAAATAGTGTTGAATTTACAGGTAAATAGTTACAAATCTGCAGGAGAAAAATTGTGTAAGGTTTGAAAACGTGGTCAGTTGTAGCGCCAGTCTTCATCCGTGAACAGGGATCAAATCGATAACGAGGACTAGAGCTATGGTCCAGGTACCCCCGCTGATCTCCATCCAGTGAACCTCCATGTGACCTTGTGACTGAAGACCATCAGTGGTGTGTCAGGCTAAGCTGGTGCAGGCCTGTCTGCAGCTGCAGCAGCAGATCTGCGGCTGTCTGAGGTGTGAATGTGGAGGGAAAAAAGAACAGCATAGACAGAGAGTGGCACAGATAAATAATGTGTGGCGGGGGGGGGGGGGGTCAGAAGAGTGTGGAGCAGCTGCAGAGGCACAATGACCCCAGAAAAATGTGGGTTTGGAGTCAGGGGAGAGGAGGGCTGATATACTGCAGTCAGCAGTTTAACTGCTGCAGCCAGCGCTGCAAACACGCGGACCTGCCAACATGCAAACACCAAACCAGCCTTGTTACAGCACAGAGACGCTGAATAATACACACACATTCATGACACAAAACTTCTTCATATCATTATATTTAATGAGGGGGAGTGGCTGGATAAACTGTGAAGACAGATGCTACAAATTTAAACAGAAATTTAGGAGGGATGATAAAATAAGATAAGATAAGATCAGCCTTTATTAGTCCCACAATGGGGAAATTCCAGGATTGCAGCAGCAAAGGGACAGCAGCGCTCAGAGCAATAGTTAATAAGATAAGAACTGGTTAACCAAAGCAGTAGATGAATATGTACACAGTTATATACACAATCCAGGAGCATTGCAACTAGATGGTATCAACAGCATTATGGTTTTTTAAGTTTCCCTGCAGAATATGAATATGGACCCAGACAGTATATTTCACATTTGAATCAACAGTGTTGTTGCCACCCTCAGTAATGATTGTTATTGTCCTAGTTGTGTATTGGAGGGGACGATCTCTATTTTGCAAAGTTGCTGTGTTTAGTACATTTAATACGACCTCTATGAGCAGCCCTGGTTGGGTTATAAAGTCTGACAGCCGTAGGTAGGAAGGACCTGCAGAACTTCTCCCTCGTGCACCTAGGATGGCACAGCCTACCGCTAAATGAGCTCCTCAGTGTGTTCAGCGTGTCCTGCATGGGGTGGGACTCGGACTCCAGCAGAGATGACAGCTTAGCCCCCGCCCTCCTCTCTTCTATCTCCTCCAATGGGTCGAGGAGGCACCCCAGAACAGAGCTAGCTTTTTTGATCAGCCTGTTCAGTCTCTTCCTGCTGGCTGCAATGATACCACTGCCCCGGCAGACCACTCCAGATGTGATGGCTGATGCCACCACCGAATTGTAGAAGGTCTTCAGGAATGCCCCTTTACTCCTGAAGTCTCCTCAGGAGGAACAGCCTGCACTGCCCCTTTTTGTAGAGTGCGTTGGTGTTGTGTGACCAGTCTAGCTTATTGCTCATGTGAACACCCAGGTACTTGTAAGATGTCACCATCTCAATGTCTGTTCCGTGGATGTTTACCGGTGCTGTGGGGGGTCGTCCTCGCCTGCAGCAGTCCACCATCAGTTCCTTAGTTTTTCTCACACTGATCTGGAGTCAGTTCTGCAGGCACCAGTCCAAAAAGTATTTGGTAAGTCCTCTGTACTTCACGTCATGTCCACCAGAGATGAGGCCGACGATTGCAGAGTCATCAGAGAACTTCTGTAGATGCCAGAGTGGTGTGTTGTGTGAAAAGTCAGCGGTTTAGAGGAGGAACTGCCAGAACTGTTCCCTAGGCGGCCCCCGAACTGCAGATGATGGTGTCAGACACACAGTCCTGGGTTCTCACAAACTGGGATCTGTCTGTGAGGTAGTGCAGGATCCACGATGAGAGGTGCTGGTCCACCCCTGCACACAGCAGTTTGTCCCTCAGGATCACTGGTTGGATGGTGTTGAGAGCACAAAATGACCCAAATTTACCAGAATAATCATAAATTTCACATCGAAAGGTTCCAAAAATTACACAAATAAAGTTGCAAATATAGTAGGAAAAAAAGGGCATAACTGTCATGAATCGCCCTTTAGGGCAGGCAGGAGACATCAAACGCTGGAGCCATGAGTTGCTATTAAAGAACACAAAATATACAAAAATACAAAAACTTACAAATACAGAGAAGACTTGGTGAGGAGAAGTGTAGCTCAGAATAACATGGAGTCTAAGCCATGTGGAAACTCCAGAAGGCGTGTGATGCACGTCAGAACAAACACAGACAAAACCGGGACACAGCGAGACGGGGACACTGTCTGAGATAGGGAAAACGTAGAAGTAACATTTGGTTCGAGAGACTGTTGTGAAGAGTAGACTCGGAACAGCTTCTGAAATAGGCAGACAAATGAACAGCAGTTGTGTGCATATGAGGGAGGAAATAATCAACTAAACTGCTGACAGCTGTCAAAGCCTACAAACAGGTTTGACAGCAGGAATTGAGCACAGACAGTTGTCACACTAAAAGGAGTAACATCCAATAACAACTAATGAACTCAAGACAAAGACCAGATGACTACAAATGAAAAGACTACTAAATGTATACCAAAAGGAAACTAACATGAGGACAAGATGACAACAGCTGACTGTAAACACCGGAGGGCAAAGGCAGAGGTGAGGGTAGGCTCATTGGAAAAGTAGAAAAATATGACCCAAGGATGCAAATAATATAATAACCATGAAACCCAAAACAGCAGGACAGGTGAGCACAAAATAAACACAAACCCAAGAGAAGAAGATACAAGATGATTCCCCAACCCATGGACAAGACTACAAAAACAAAAGTAAAAATACAACTCATAAATAACCAGAAACACATACGACAACCCAGAGACAAAATGCAGCAATGCATGAGAGCCCCCAAACCACAGTAAATACGAAATAAACAGAGATGCACAATACAGAAGAGAACTAAGGAGAGACTAAGAGACTGAGCACGGCTCCCTACCCATGCTCAGAAGCATGACAATAACTACAGAAATCTGGAGACAAAGTTTTCAGAAAACAAACAAAAAAAAACATCTTAAATTTCTGAGAAAATTAGGAAAGTTGATTGAAGCTGCAAATTTTAAGAGAAAATGATGACAAATTTTACAAAATTATGAGGAAGAAAGTCTTAATTGTGTGTGAAAAATTGGAAATTCAAGCAAAATAAGTCTGATTCCCAAGCAACCCCCCCCAAAGTTATGAGATAATTAAGCCTCAAAATTAAAAGAAAAATTGCAAATTAAAGAGAGTAAAGTTGGAAATTTACATAAAAAAACCCACATTTGCAAGTAACAGGGGAGGGGAAAAGCTGCACATTTATGAGGGAAAAATCCAAGGTTCGACCAAAGGCCGGACTCTCCTCTCCAGTACCTTGACATAGACCTTCCCAGAGAGGCTGAGGAGTGGGATCGTTCTAAAGTTGTAACACACCCTCCGGTCCCCTTTTTTGAAGAGGAACCACCACCCTTGGTCGAACCTTGGATTAAGGAGGAGCAATGTGGTTTTCGTCCTGGCCGTGGAACATGGGACAAGCTCTTTACCCTCTCCAGAATCCTCAAGGGTTCGTGGGAGTTTGCCCAACCAGTTTACATGTGTTTTGTGGACTTGGAGAAGGAATTTGACCATATCCCTCGTGTTTTTTTGCAGCTTGTGCTTCGGGAGTATGGGGAATCAAACTTGTTGTTACGAGCTATTCGGTCTCTGTACGACCGTTGTGAGAGTTTGGTTCATATTGCCAACACTCAGTAAGATTCATTCTCAGTGAGAGTTGGACTCCACCAGGGCTGCCCTTTGTCACCGATCCTGTTCATAATTTTTATGGACAGGATTTCTAGGGGCAGCCAGGGAACGAAGGGTGTCATGCTTGGTGACCACAGGATCTCATCTCTGCTGTTTGCTGATGATGTTGTCCTGCTGGCTTCATCCAGTAATGACCGACAGGTCTTGCTGGAATGGTTTGCCGGTGAGTGTGAAGCGGCTGGAATGAGAATCTGCACCTCCAAGTCCGTGGTCCTCAGCCAGAAAAAGGTGGATTGTCCTCTCTGTGTTGGGGAAAAGCTCCTGTCCCAAGTGGAGGAGTTCAAGTTAATCTTGGGGTCTTATTCATGAGTTGGCTTGCTTACTACTGGATAACCATGAAAACCGGTACTACCTGTTTCATGGGTTGGGCCGTCGGCAACTCAACCGGCATTCCTGCCCTTCAGAGGGCGTGGAGGGTGAAACGGGATCCTGGCAGAACTAAAAACAATATCTGCCACAGGTCTGTGGTGGACCGCTCCCAGTTACACGGGATGAGACTGGACATCCTGGCAGATAAACACATCTGTCACAAGGTCTGTGGTGGACTGTGCCAGTCGGTGCATTGTGACATGCACTACACAAAGAGCAGAGATAAACAAACCTATCATCTGGTCAGTCACTGCAACAGATACTGGAGTCAGTTTGTGTTGGCTTGTCCTTGCCACTGATTATACTTTTATCTGCCAAAAACACGCTGCTAGTTCAGCAAAAGCTAGCAGTACTCAAATACTTTGCAAGCAGTTTCATGAAATGGTCAATCAGAAAGCAACTCATTCCGGCTTGGATGGTGCCCGGGCTTACAAGGTCCGCACTGATCTGTTCACACTCCGACAGGCAGCGAAAAGTAAGCTAGGAGCAGGAAGACAAAAGAAGAGGAAAACAGCAGCCTTGTGTGTAGCAGAATGGAATCTACGCACTCTGTTGGACAGGACAACATCACAGCACCCAGAAAGACAGACCGCGCTTGTGGCCCTGGAAATGAACAGGTACAATGTAGACATAGCTGCACTTAGTGAAACAAGATTGCCTGGATATGACAGCTTGGAAGACCATGGGTACATCTTCTTTTGGAGTGGGAGATCAGGAAAACAGAAGAAATCAACATTTTCCAGGCCAGGACATGCATCAGCCGAAGAATCTGAACCGGAAGATTTCCGTTCAGAAAGACGAGGAGCTGAATGTAGCTAACAAGAAGGTTAGCTTGAAAACGTTATTTGAAGAACTACGACGATTTCGCCGAGAGGTTTGGGCCGAATTTCGTGAATTCAGAGACGAATTAAAAAGGACAAACAGCAGAGTGGACCAGGCCGAGAACCGAATCTTGGAAGCAGAAGAAAGAATAAAAGTGCTTGAAGATTCCGTGCTGGATCTACACAAAAGACAGTAGAGACTAGAAGCTAAGCTAACCGACCAAGAAGGAAGACTGAGAAGAGACAACATAAGAATTCATGGTCTGAAAGAAGGAGCCGAAGATGGTTTCAACACAATGGCGGATTGCGTGGAATCTTTACTGAGAGAGAAGTTGGATATCCCCCAAACCACCGACTTGAAGATAGAAAGGGCCCATCGTACGTTAGCCGCTAGGCCAGCGGCAGAAGCGCCCCCACGTTCGGTGGTGGTGAGATTCTCCAATTTCAAAATAAAACAAGAGGTTGTAAGACTGGCTTGGCAGAAAAAAGGATTTATGCACCAAGAGAGAAAAGTCTTCATGGAACACGATTACGCGTTAAAAACATGGGACAACTTACAGGGGTAAGAGAGGGCCCTCAACATGTAACAGAGTTTGAGGAATTTCCCTCAGAGCCTACACTCCATCAAGGCTCTTCCAGGGTCTTTAAAAAGACCGCAGCTCAGGAAGTTCTTTTGACAGTTTTTTGTTTTAAAGTTTTATACACTATGTTCTTAATGTTTTTTATGTTCTTAATGTTCTTTCAGTTTCTGAGTAGCATAAAAGAGGGCCACCACACTGTTATACTAAATAAGACAACACAATGGAGAAACGGGGTGTAACCAAAATAATCTCATATAATGTAAAAGGTATCCTGAATCCAGTTAAAAGATCCACGATTCTAGGCAAAATGAAAAAAGACAAAGCAGGAATAATATTTTTACAAGAAACCCACCTAACAGACGTGGAGCACAATAAATTCAATAGACAAGGGTTTAAAATGATCTCTTCATTTTCATATAAGTCAGGGAGGAGGAGGGGAGTAGTGACATTGATATCAACCAAAATTACATTTGAAAAAAAATCAGAGCACAAAGATAAAGAAGGGAGATACGGCTTGGTAATTGGGCGGCTAGAGGGAGAAGATATCACCCTGCTGAATGTATATGCACCTCCAGGGGCTAACTGGAAATTTTATAAAAATGTATTTGACCTAATGATAACTAAAGCCCAAGGTTTAGGTGATATGTGGTGGAGACTTCAATCTAAGACTGAATCCATACTTGGATGCATCAGGTAATTCTCCACATCAAAATAACACTCAAAGTAGGAAAACTCGGATGCTACTAAAAGAAATGGGAATCTGTGATGTGTGGAGGGAATTCAACCCCAGTGTAAAAGATTATACATTTTACTCAACGCCACATTCATCTTACTCAAGGATTGACTATTTTTTTTATGATTAATAGAGACATTGGAAGAGTAAAAACATGTAAAATAGGACTGATGGATCTCTCAGACCACAGTCCGATCTATATGGACTAAAGTATCCAAAAATACACAAATAATACATTTTCTTGGAGGTTGAATTCAAATGTCCTTTAAGGACCACTGAAGGATGAATTGGAATCAGACATTCTCTGATATTTGGAAGAAAACAATAATGGAGAAGTATCCCCTTTAATACTGTGGGATGCATGCAAAGCTGTAATAAGGAGAAAAATTATTGCAAAACTGGCAACCCAAAAGAAACTGAGACAAGAAAAACTAATCACATTAGAGTCAGAACTTAAGAACCTAGAAAAAGAACACAAAGACAACACTCATTCTAATGACTCGCTCAAGATTAAGGAAATTAAAAATCAAATAAATGAGATCTACTCAATAGAAATCCAGAAGAAACTTACATTTCTGAAACAAAAATACTATGAAGCAGGCAGTAAATCGGCAAAATCACTAGCCTAGAAATTGAGGAAACAACAAACAGAAAGAGCAATCTACAAAATCAGAGACCCAGTATCAAAGGAAATAAAATTCAGAATTCAGGATATTCTTAAAAGCTTCGAGAACTACTATAAGCACTTATACTCCCTCAAAAAACATAAAAACACATCCACAGCATTCCTAAACACATTAAACCTTCCCCAGCTTACGGAGTCTCAAAATAAAACACTACTGTCAGAAATACAACCTAAATAATTGGAAAAAGCAATTATGAAACTTAAAGCTAACAAATCCTCAGGAGCAGATGGCTATACAGCAGAGTGGTACAAAACCTTTAAACAGCAACTATCTCCTCTCCTCCTGAAAACATTTAACTATGTCCTCCACACAGGGGAAACCCCCCCTCCTGGAGAGAAGGGGTCATTGCAGTTATACCTAAACCTGATACCTAAATCTTCTTCTT
The DNA here is from genome assembly GCA_020510985.1 of Pholidichthys leucotaenia. Lineage (NCBI taxonomy): Eukaryota > Metazoa > Chordata > Actinopteri > Cichliformes > Pholidichthyidae > Pholidichthys > Pholidichthys leucotaenia. The sequence goes on along the minus strand of CM035847.1, from coordinate 7,218,195 downwards.
CCGGCTTTCAGAGAGAGCAGACGCATTTCTTCCCCTCTCCTCACTCCTCTCCCCTCTTCACTATCCCAGCTTGCTGTGTCCTGTCTATGTTCGCTCTTCTTCTGGCTGAATCTCGATCCAAATGGAAAATTATGGAATTGATGAGAGGGCTTTAATACTACTGACACCATTTTACAAAAATTCGGGCCAGGGGGAGCCCCAATGGAGAGACTCATGGATCAATTGGAACTCATGTGTCTGCGTGATTCGACTGAAGATGTGGAAGACATCTACCTGTTTTGGCTTCATGATCACAGGATTTTCTGCTGATTGGCTCTGGAGTTTTCCTGGTGCATCGGAAATTTAACTGGAAGAGCTAATCAAAATGTGGACCCGGCGTAGCTGCTTCTTCAACAATTCGACTAGCTGGGGAGAGCACTGATAGCGGCAAATGACTAACATGGAATTTACCATCTGGCATGCACTGTAGAGAGATGGACTCTGCCGGACATGTTTATCTATGTTTGGAAGGGGAAACATCTGGAGTCGCTTGGTGCTCTCCAGGGAATGATTTTAAAGCCTATGTAATTGTGATGCTCAGAATCGCATGAGAGAGGAAATTTCTGCTCTAAGTGAACTGTGCTCATTTGGCCTTGATTCGGCGCCCTTGCATTCATTCCTCCAGGAGAGAGAAGATAAGGCAGAAGAGAGTTTAACCCAAACAACTGCTGCTGTACAATAATCTGAACTCTCCAAGGACAGCGTTGTCATGGGACTAACATGGAATTTTACCATCTGGCATGAAGAGAGATAAACTCTGAGGACATGCTTATCTATGTTTAGAATACATGGATAACATCTAGCCGTTGCCTAGGAGACAATTTTTGTTGTGCTCCAGTAACTGATACATTCACACTGCACTCACACTGATATCACATGACTGATATACACACACTGGTCTCTCTCTTTTGCTTTGTTTTTGTGTGGATTTGTATTGCCTGCTAATTGTGCAACTAGAGGTTTTTTTTTTCTATGTAATCACAATCTTGCTCATTCAACGAGCTTTATTTTGATAAACTATGTTTTTTCTCTCTGCCCAATGTGTCATCCCCTCCCCTCTTCCCCTGTTTACCCCCCACTGTTTTGATGAGGCGCCTTGCATGGCTGCCGTGTCATTGGGAAGCGCTTATCGAGCGCGCCAATGTCAAGTCATATTCCTCATATGTTTATAACATGCTTGGCAATAAAGCTTTTTCTGATTCTGATTCTTACCTAAAAAGGATAAACTAGAATGCTCCAACTACAGACTAATCAGTGTATTAAATCAGGACTATAAGCTTTTTACCACTATCCTTGCCAAAAGGTTAGAAAATATACTGACTTAATTCACTTAGACCAAACAGGTTTTATAAGACAAAGACAGACACAAGACAACATAAGACGCACTTTACACATAATTCATCATATAAAAAATATAACTTAAATGCAGTCATATTGGGATTAGATGCTGAAAAAGCATTCGATTCGGTTGACTGGTCTTTCCTATATAGAATCTTATCCAGTTTCAATTTTCATAACAACTTCATTAGAACTATCCAGGCATTATATAAAAAAACCAACAGCTAAAATAAGGATTAACGGTAAATTATCATCATCTTTTGAGCTGGAAAGAGGATGTCGTCAGGGCTGCCCCTTGTCTCCACTGCTCTTTGCAATCTTCAAAGAACCTCTGAGCCAATGGATAAGACAGAATCAAAAAATTCAGGGTATTACACTTGGTCACAAGGAACATAAAATAGCACTCTTTGCTGATGACATTTTAATATACCTGGGGTAGCCGGACACCTCTTTACCAGAACTAATCTCAGTTTTTTCAGAGTATGGAGATTTATCGGGGTACAAATTAAACATGCATAAAACCCAAGTTTTAACATTCAACTATGACCCAAATCATTATTCACTAAGCAAACTCAAAACTAACTGGGAGATGGAATCTATGAAATATCTGGGCGTCAATATCCCGAAACAACTCAACAAAATTATAACACTAAACTATGATCCACTGGTGGCAAAAATAAAATCTGACCTAGCAAGATGGAATATGATACCATTCTTGGGTACTGCACAAAGAATTGAAGCAGTCAAAATGAATATACTTCCACGTCTTCTATACCTTTTCCAAACAATACCGGTAGAACCTCCCAAAAAAACATGGCAGGACCTGGACAGAAGGATCTCAAGATTCATATGGCAGGGCAAGAGACCTAGAATCAGATATAGAACCTTACAGCTAAACAAAGACAAAGGTGGGCTTGCGCTGCCAAATATCAGGGACTATTTTAAAGCCGCACAAATTAAAACTTTAGTAGAGATATATAACCCAGTCTACACTGCACAATGGAAGGAGATGGAATGCCAAATAACAAGTGACATCCCCCTACAGGCGATAATAGGGAACAATGCCTTACCTAAACTTTTGAATAACACTAACCCGTGGATAGAGACCCCGCTAAAAATTTGGTTTAAGATAGTCAGAGAGAATCAAACTAAAGAGTCCTATCGACTTCTGCAATGGATTTCCTATGATCAAGACTTTACTCCTAATAAAACAGACACTAGATTTAAAAAGTGGAAAGAGAACGGGCTGATAAAATATTACTATTTTTTTAAGGGGCAAATTTTAAGAAGTTTTGAAGATTTGAAAAAACAAGGTCTAATAAATCAAGACCTTTAAAAGTTCTTTCAGCTTAGACACCACATAAAAAATATACTTAAAAAGGAGGATTTGGAAAGGGCCCAGTCAGGTGTTCTGAAGGTCTTCTTAATGGCATATAAAGGGATCCCAGGGAACAGATACATCTCTAAAATATACCAAGGTCTTCAAGACTTAAAAGGAGACAACACATCATATGCTCCGTACTGTGGGTGTTTATACGTATATTTACATATTTATTCCATCTAGCTACAATGCTCTGCACTGTGTGTTCATATATTCATATATTTATTCCATCCAGCTACAATGCTCTGCACTGTGTGTCTGTGTGTGTGTGTGTGTATATATATATTTTATAGTAATATGTACATATGTATATTAGCTGCTCTTGCTTGCTTGTTTTTTTTTCTTGCCTTCTGATTGTTGCTCTGAGTGTTGCTATTCCTGTGCTGTTGCAATCCTGGAATTTCCCCGGTGTTGGACTAATAAAGGCTTATCTTATCTTATCTTATATATAAAAGAGAGATGGGAAAAAGAGGGGAATTTTAATTTACAACTGGAAATATGGGAAAAGCTAAATAAACAGCAATGGAAAAGTACCTCATCCCTGCAGTGGAGAGAATTTGGATGGAAAAATTTGGTAAGATTTTTCAAACACCTGCACAAAACAAATTTACCCATAAGGGGTTGAAATGTTGGCGCTTGTGTGGTGAAGAGACTGCAAATCATTTCCATGTGTTTTGGTCATGCCCAGTTATCCACCAATATTGGACCAATGTACAGACAATATTGGGGAAAATATTCAAAATAACAGTCCCCTTTTCTTTTGTAACTTTGTATTTGGGTTTACTACCGGACTCACTGGAAAGAAGAGGAGAAAAATGGATCTGGGATCGTCACTTCCTTGTGGTAACGTATCGTCACTTCCTGTTTTGCTGTCTGCCTGTGTGGTTTGCTCTCCAGCCACTAGCTATGGCTACTAGCTCTCTTTCCTCTCCTCCTCTGGTGTGCTCTCTCTGTCAGATGTTTAGCTACACCTCTGCCTCTTTTAGTGATAACAGTAAATGTAATAAATGTTGTCTTTTTGAGGCGCTCGAGGCGAGGTTGTCTGATTTGGAATCCCGGCTCCGCTGCATTGAAACACCATCTGCGCCAGTTAATCTCGACGGACGCCCCTTAGCTGCAGCGGAGCTAGCTAGCTTAGGGCCCCCCTGTCAGCGGTTCCCCGGCTCTCCTCAGCAGCGAGGAGACTGGGTGGGTGACGGTGAGAAGGAAGCCTAGTCGCAAAGCCCCGGTACACCACCAACCTGTTCACGTTTCTAATCGTTTTTCCCCGCTCAGCGACACACCCGCTGAGGAAAAAACTCTGATCATTGGCGACTCTGTAGTCAGAAACGTGAACCTAGAGACTCCAGCGGTCATAGTCCAATGCATTCCTGGGGCCAGAGCAGGCGACATCGAGTCAAATTTGAAAATGCTGGCTAAAAGTAACTGTAAATATTCCACAATTGTTATTCACGCCGGCATTAATGACATCCGTCTCCGGCAGTCGGAAGTCACGAAACTTAATGTAGAATCGGTGTGTGACTTTGTAAAAACGATGTCTGCCACTGTAGTATTCTCTGGGCCCCTCCCCAATCTGACCAGTGATGACATGTTTAGCCGCTCGTCATCCTTGAACCGTTGGCTGTCTGTGTGGTGTCCTAAAAATGACGTGGGCTACATTGACAATTGGAGCTCTTTTTGGGGAAAACCTGGTCTTATGAGACGAGACAGCATTCATCCCACTTTGGATGGTGCTTCTCATTTATCTAACAATCTGGCATCTTTTTTAATCCAAATTTCCAAAACCATGACTACTCAGAGTTGAGACCAGGAAGCAGAGTCGCAGTCTTATACGCCTCTCTGTAGCTCCTCTTCATCCGCCACCCTTCAGCTTAGCCCCTGTCTTCCCCATCAGAGAATTGTTGTCTGCTTCCTCCAAAGTAAATAAAAATATAATATATAAGCATCCCAAAGTGATAAAGCAAAATATTAGTAAAACTCAAATTAAACATAAAGCCTCTAAATTGAATGAATTGGCCTCTGTTCCTCCTCATAATTTAAAAATTAAATGTGGTTTATTAAATATTAGGTCTCTAACTCCCAAGTCTCTGTTAGTCCATGATCTGTTAATTGATCATCAGATTGATTTAATTTCCCTTACAGAGACTTGGTTAGGGCAAGAGGATTATGTTGGTTTAAATGAATCAACTCCCTCTGGTTATTTAAACTGTCAAAATCCCAGAAGTTCTGGTCGTGGAGGAGGAGTAGCAACAATTTACCATTCCAAATTACTAGTTAATGTAAAGCAAAAAACATGTTATAATTCCTTTGAGGGCCTGGTCCTCAGTATTGGGCACTTTAGCAATTTTAGGTTAAACCCAATTTTATTTGCCATAGTTTATCGTCCCCCATCAACCTACTCAGAATTTTTATCCGAATTTGCTGATTTCTTGGCTGATTTAGTGCTGAAATCTGATAGAATAATTATAGTAGGGGACTTTAATATACATGTGGATGTAGATAGTGACTGCTTTAATGTGGCATTTAATTCAATATTAGACTCGATTGGGTTTTCTCAGAAAGTAGGAAATTCTACTCATTACCTCCACCATACACTGGACCTTGTTCTGACATATGGGATAGAAATAGAAAATCTTGTAGTGTCTCCTCATAACCCTGTACTGTCAGACCATTGTCTGTTAACCTTTGATTTTACTATTTTTGACTATTTGGCTCCTAAAGAAAAATATTATTACAGTAGATGCCTCTCAGATGATGCTGTTACCAAATTTATGCAGATTGTTTCCTCTATGCCATGTGTCAACACAACGGAAATAAGCTATAGACAGCTTGCTCCTTCTGTAATTGATAACATGGTGGATAGTGTTTCAGCTTCTCTGCATCAGACTCTAGACTTGGTGGCCCCCTTAAAAAAGAAAAAGTCTAATCAGAGATTTCTAACTCCTTGGTTCAACACAGAAACTCGTAGCTTAAAACAGAAGACTCGTCAATTAGAAAGAAAATGGCGCTCCACTAATTTAGATGAAATCTATTTAGCTTGGAGAAATCATCTTTTAATTTATAAAAAATCTCTTAGAAAAGCTAGAACGAGTTATTACTCTGCATTAATAGAAGAGAACAAGAATAATCCCAGGTTTCTTTTCAGTACTGTAGCCAGGTTGACAAAGAGTCAGGACTCTGTCAATCCTAGCATTCCCTTAGAGCTTACTAGTCAGGACTTTATGAACTTTTTCAATAATAAAATTTCATCCTTCAGAGATAAAATCAATCAGATTCTTCCCACAGTTAACTTAAATACTGTAACTACTACAACTCCTTCTATTGATGTCTGTCTTGATGAGTTTACTCCAATCGACCTTTGTGAGTTAGACAAAATAGTTTCCTCATCCAAACCTTCAACTTGTCTTTTAGACCCTATTCCTACCAGGTTATTTAAAGAAGTCTTCCCATTTATTGGTAGCCTTATTCTTCATATAATCAATTCTTCATTAACTTAAGGCCATGTACCGCAGGCTTTTAAAACGGCTGTAATTAAACCCTTACTCAAAAAGCCAACGCTAGATCCAGGAGCTTTAGCTAACTATAGACCAATCTCTAATCTCCCTTTCATTTCAAAAATCTTAGAAAGAGTTGTTGCTACGCAATTATTTGACCACCTACAGGGAAATGGTTTACTTGAAGAGTTTCAGTCTGGGTTTAGAATCCATCATAGTACTGAAACAGCCTTAGCGAAGGTCACTAACGACCTCCTCATTGCATCTGATAATGGACTAGTTTCTGTACTTGTCCTTTTAGACCTTAGTGCAGCTTTTGATACTATTGATCATAATATTCTACTTGATAGATTAGAACACTATGTTGGACTTAATGGAACTTCGTTGCAGTGGTTTAGATCTTATTTATCTGATAGGTTCCAGTTTGTTCATGTAAATAATGAGTTTTCTTTCAACTCAAAGCTCAGTCATGGAGTTCCACAGGGATCTGTGCTAGGCCCTACTATATATGCTTCCGTTAGGCAACATTATTAGAAAGCACTGTATACATTTTCATTGTTATGCTGATGACACACAATTATACCTGTCAGTGAAGCCAGATGATAGTAATCAATTAGCCAAGTTAGAAGCCTGTCTTAAGGAAATCAAAGCTTGGATGACTTGTAATTTCCTGCTATTAAATTCAGATAAGACTGAAGTCATTCTTGTTGGTCCAAAAAACCTTAGAAATTCCTTTCCAAATCAAACTTTCAGTTTGGATGCGGTTACTCTCTCTTAATAGCTCTGTGAGGAACCTTGGAGTTATTTTTGATCAGGATTTGTCCTTCAATTCACATATTAAATTTGTTTCTAAGACTGCCTTCTATCATTTGCGTAATATTGCCAAGATTAGGAGCATCTTGTCTCAGAGTGATGCTGAGAAACTGATCCACGCTTTTGTTAGCTCGAGATTAGATTATTGTAATTCTTTATTATCAGGCTGTCCTAAAACATCTTTAAAAAGTCTTCAGCTGATCCAAAATGCTGCAGCAAGAGTTTTAACAGGAACTAGAAAGAGAGATCATATCTCTCCGGTTCTGGCCTCCCTTCATTGGCTTCCCATAGAGTTTAGAATTAAGTTTAAAATCCTTCTTCTTACTTACAAAGCTCTAAACAATCAGGCTCCTTTTTATTTAAAAGATCTGATACTACCGTATTATCCTAACAGAGCACTACGCTCCCAAAATGCAGGATTACTTGTAATACCTAGAATCTCCAAAAGTACAATGGGAGGCAGAGCCTTCAGTTATCAAGCTCCTCTCCTGTGGAACCAGCTGCCAATCTGGATTTGGGAGTCAGACTCGATCTCTGTTTTTAAGAATAGGGCTAAAACCTACCTTTTTGATATAGCCTACAATTAGGGAGGGATCATGTGTTTCTGAACCCTCCCTTAGTTATGCTGCTAATAGGTTTAGTCAGCCGGTGGACCTCCAGTAATGCACTGGGCCTCACTCCTTTCCTCACTCTCTATGAAATATTTTTTTTTTTTTTTTGCTGGTCATTAACATTTGTTTGTTCTCTCCCATAGATTGAGTCCCCATCGTGCTGTTTGCTCTCTACATGTCTGTTCTTTTCTTCTTCTCTATCCCCTCACCCCCCAGCCAGTCGCAGCAGATGACTGCCCCTCCCTGAGCCTGGTTCTGCTGGAGGTTTCTTCCTGTTAAAAGGGAGTTTTTCCTCTCCACCGTCGCCAAGTGCTTGCTCACAGGGGATCGCCTGATTGCTGGGGTCTTTCTGCAACTGTGGGGGTTCCCCCTACAGTTGATAGTGCTATGAGATGACTGTTGTTGTGAAATGGCGCTATATAAATAAAGTTGAATTGAATTGAATTGAATTGAATTGAAAAATACTTATTAACTGTTTTAATATTGGCAAGTAAAAAAGCCCTAACTAAAAAATGGATGTTGAAGGACTGTCCTACACCTGAAGATTGGATTAACGTGATCCAAGACATTTACTCTATGGAAAAGTTGACATTCGCACTGAGACAGGACATGGATGGGTTCTTGAACTTTTGGCAACCCTGGATCACATATGTGTCTTCCATTAGATCTAATCTTTGACAAATACCATTTCAATAATGGCTCCGCTCTTTGTTCCAACGCTACTCAGATGCTCTTTTATTTTTAATTATTTATTTTTATTTTTCATGTGTGTTTGTTTGTTTGTTTGTTTTTGATCTTTTGTTTTGTTTGTTTGTTTTTTTTATTCTCTTTAATTTCCCTTTTTCTTTCACTTTAAAAAAAAGGGTGTTGTAATAATTATTCTTCCAATGTTGTCAAATAGCAAAAAATAAGGGAACGTGATGAAAATGTAAACAATGCAATGCTGTAATGACCTGTATACCCTTTACAAAAACTTAAATAAAAAAAAAAAATAAAATGCTCCTTACGGCGTGCGTCTCAAAAAGCCTCTGACAACTAAGTCCAACTCCTAGCCTGCCCATGTGGTTTAGTCTCTAAGCCCGGCGGAACTGCTTTTACTAATAGGAGAAGGGGCGAGGGCAGATCTCTGGCGCCTTAAAACCAGATGCTTCGGGTAGATGGTGGCTCATCAACCTGGGAAGGTAGCCCATCTAGGGGAAGGCAAACCCTGATTTCAAACCTCCGCTGCCTTGCGGCACACCCAGTCACGGGAAAGGCTTCGGGAGTCAACCCTGAGGAAAAATCCGGAGTCGGAGCCCCTAAGGCAGTTCTCTGTTGTGCTCAACATTGTTCTGGCAGCTCCTGCGATGGCGCTGGTGCCAAACTATAGCAGCCCTGCTGCTCCTTTGGGTTCATCAGTGACGTGGAGAGGGGGGACATGCTGCATGGGTAACATCTTATCCTCCATATCTTCCTGTCCAGGCTTGAATCCTACCAACGCCCAACACTGGAAGGTAGAACACCGGTGCGCATCAGCCTGTTCAGCCACAGGCGGTGCTGTTCCAGCAGAGTAGACGTTTAAGATTCTCTTCCATGGTCATCATAGACCGACGAATGTTCCAGTTGTCATCATTATTTTGTGTCCCTTAAATGTTTATCCCAGTTGTTTATCCCACTGTTTATTATAACGTATAATGTTAAGAAACACAAGTGAATTATTGTTTTTTATTATTTTATTACATATTACATATGTCACCAAAGATTTATTAAATTGAAAGGAAATGGTGATGTTATGATTCCTTGTTAATTTGGCAAATCTAATTCCTGGTTAAAGCTGAAAAAAACTGTGAATGCTTTCCCTTTCCTGTTGAAAAACGAAGAATGAAGAATAGCAGAAAAGCCCTTAAATTACACCTAAAGCATCCATGATTTGAATGTTTTTGCTGTTCACAACAAGTATTCGTTAAATATTCTGTGAATCAGTAAATGTTTTACCAATTGACATAGGTGATCACTAGTTTAGGATTATGTTTAAACAAAACAGTGTCATATATTCAAAGCCTTAAAGGGCCTATATCATGCAAAATCAACTTTTTTGAGCTTTTAAGCATGTTATAATGTTAATTCCTCACCAAAAACACCCCCAAAGTGGTATTTTGCTCCATCAGGTTCAGGTTACTTTATTTGTACCCGTAGGTAGATTTGTTTTGCAGTCTGGTGACATCCATATTTACAAGCCACAAATTACATTCAACATAGACACAAACGCAGGCACACATGAAATTGACTATAAACATGATAAAAATACTCAAGGCTCCATCAATCAGGGTATAAAAAGACAAAGAGATGGGAGAAAAACCAGAGGTAAGAGAGAAGAGTCATATTAAATGTTAAAAACTAGTCAAAGAGGTTAAAAACTCAAAGGTCTAAAACCCAATAAAATATTTAGAACCCAAGTAACATCCTACAAAAATAAGTAAATATAAAATGAAGTTAATAAATAGGTACCTAAATTATGTGCAATATATTGTTACAGCTTGTTCAACTCTTTGACAGCAGCAGGAACAAAGCTGTTTTTGTAGCGCTGGGTTTTACTTTTTGGGACAGCAAACCTCCGTCTGGAGGGAAGAAGCTGAAAGTTGCAGTGCAAAGGGTGGGAGTCATCATTTAAAATGGAGGTAGCCATCCTCTGTACTTGTCTGGTGTACAGGGATGTCAGGCTCAGCTGTGACTCACCAAGCAAACAACTGGACCATCTAACTACCTGATCCAAGGATTTCCTCTGTTTCAGTTTTATCTGACCAAACCATGACACTAAAGAAAAGGATAAAACAGATTCAATAAAAGCCCGATAAAACATTGTCATTATGGTTCGGTCAATTTGGAAGCGTGCAAGTTTTCTCAAGCAAAGCAAATGTTGCTGACCCTTTTTGCACACCCTTTCACAGTTCTCTTCAAAGTTTAAATTACTATCAATAATCGTCCCAAGATATTTGTAGGATTGTACACATTCGGTGGTCTGGCCTTTTAGTACGGTGACTTTGTGCCTGCGAGTTTTCCTCCTAAAGTCAATAATCATGTCTTTAGTTTTTGTCGTATTCAGCTTCAGATAGGAATCCTCACACCAGTGAACAAAATCATCAACTACTGGGCCGTGGCCACTCTCACCATCCTGGAGGAGACTGACAATAACTGAATCATCAGCATACTTTATAATGTGTCTGTTGTCATGTCTGCTCCGACACATGTTTGTGTACAGGATGAAGAGTAGTGGTGACAACACACACCCCTGAGGAGAGCCAGTAGAAGAGCACTTTAGGCCAGACAATGTACCACTGACCCTTACTCTCTGCGTCCTGTTGGTTAAGAAATCCAGAATCCAACCCACCAGATTATTGCTCAAATCAAATTGTTGCAGGAGCCTTTCAACTAAGATATGAGGTTGGATTGTATTAAAGGCGGAGGAAAAGTCCACAAATAAAAGCCTGGCGTGTGTCCCATTAAAATCCAGATGTTTAAAAAGCATGTTAAACAGAGTGACAGTGGCATCCTCCACTCCTCTGTGAGGCCTATATGCAAACTGCAGAGGATCCAATGCATGCTCAGTCTGCTTTAGGACCTCACATCTGACCAGTTTTTCAAAAATTTTCATTAAAATTGAAGTCAAAACAACTGGTTTAAAGTCGTTTACCATTTTAGGACAGCTGGATTTTGGAACGGGAACAACCACGGCTTCTTTCCAGATCTTAGGCACATGTTGTGTCTGTAACGACTTATTGAAAAAGTAATGAAATATAGGACTCAGTTCATGTGCACAGGAATTTACCAAGCAACCGCATATATTATCAGGGCCCTGACTTTTGTTCACTTTTACAGCGCAGAACTCCCTTTTAATATCCTGCACCTCAATATTAAAGTGCTGATTGTCTTTGAGTTTCTGTTTCAAATCTTGGGTTTCTGTGCTAAAATCAAAGGAATCAAAACGACCATAAAAACAATTAAGAGCATTAGCCAGCTCTGTGTCTGAATTAAAACCATCTAAAAACACACAATTACTGCGCTCTGTGCTCTGAAGGCCTGCGATAGTTTTCATACTGGCCCAGGCTGAACCAAGTTTCTTTGTTGCCATCTTGCTTTCCAATTCTGATTTATAATTCTGTTTTGCTCTTAAAATTTCGGACTTCAGCTCTTTTGTGGCAACCTGTAGCTCAGAAACAGACCCCTGTTTAAAGGCAAGTGCTTTCCTCTGTAAGCAGGATTTAACTGATTTTGTAACCCATGGCTTGTTGTTGGGATATATTTTGACACGTTTACGTGGAACGATCTTATTTTTACAGAAAGCCATGTAGGAGCATGTGACGTCCACCAAAGAGTCCAAATCATCCCCACAGGCCAGTGTGAACATCTCCCAGTCTGTACAGTCAAAACATTCCTGGAGGCTGTGCACTGAATCCTCTGTCCACACATCAATGTCTCTTGTCTCCACCTTGCCTCTTCTGAGAGCAGTTTTATATGTGGGCAGCAAATGTACACAGTTGTGATCTGAGGATCCTACAGGAGGAAGGGGGAGTGATTTATAGGCCCTCTCAATGGATCCATAGCACAGGTCCAATGTCTTTTTTCGCCTGGTTGGGCAGGAGACATACTGATAAAAGTTTTTAAGTGTCTTCTTTAAAGAAACATGGTTAAAATCCCCAAGAATGAAGTTTGGCGCCTCTGGAGAAATTGATTGCAGCCGCTGGATCACATCAAAGACGGTGCTGGAGGTGGAGTCAGCGTCTGCCCTCGGTTGAATGTACACAGTTATGATGAAAAGCTGGGGGAACTCGCGAGGCAAATAAAAGGGGCGTAGTGACACAGACAGCAGCTCCACATCGGGTGTACAGATGCGCTCCCTGACCGTGACAGATGTGCAGTACTGCTTATTAATGTATAAACATACGCCGCCCCCCTGACGTTTCCTCGTTACCTCTTCCTGCTGATCCGAGCGCAGTGGGGCTCCAAAGCCGTCAATCCACAGGTCTGCGTCTCGGTCATGCACATTAAGCCAAGACTTGGTGAAAGCCATGACAGAGCAGTTCTTAAAGTCCTTCTGGTAGCGTACATTCCCTTGAATTTCATCCACCTTGTTTCTCAGAGACTGTACGTTCCCCAAAATCATAGAAGGAAGAGGAATGTTACCAAACTGACATCTTTTCAGGCACAATTTCACGCCTCCACGCTTTCCGTGTTTCCTTCTCCCGTCTCTCTTTTCACCGCTGTGTCCGTCTCTCAAAATAAAGTCCGGCAGTTGCGGCTTAGGCTCAATCACAGCCGCTGCATCACCCGTGTTTAAATGCAGCAACATGTCCCTTGAATAATGTATCTTACCTGCCATGATGCTGAACGCGTTTACTTCAGAGACAAAGAGCTGGAGGAAAAGTAGCAGCAATGCAAGAAAGGGGAGGAAGTCCATGTTGATGGAACCAGGGAGCTCTTCACCATACAGTCCACAAACATTCCAGGACAGAAACGACACAGAGAATTCCGTAAAAACACATTAAAGTGCATAAGAACAAGACACACAGACGACAGACTTTTTCACCAGCTGCCGGTCGCTGCATGCGCATGCGCATCTCTGAGTATTCCTCCTCAACCCTGCTCTCTGAGCTGCTGCTCAGCCCTGTCCCTGATAATGACTGGGTCCCCACGTTTATACGTATGAACATGGGTGAGCCGCCCACTCCAGGAAGTGCCTGTGCTGCCAGCACTGCCCCCAGGCTAACACACACACACACACTTTCTCCGTGCAGCAAACGGAACGGTGATCAGCAAAACTCTTTCACTTTAGCATTGACGCTGTGAAGAAGTAGTTCCTCTCACACCTAAACTGCTCAGTGACAACAACTGTTTGCTTTTTACGTAAAACAATGTCTTCTAAGTGGCGCAAATGTGTCTTTGGCTGGGAGAGATTTAGGAGTTTGTTCAGCTTTCCTAAAGAAGAGCCTACTTGTCAGAAATGGTCAAAACAGACCAGAATGCAGAGGCTAAAATCATAATATTAAACGTGATTAACCATACACTATATAAGAATAATATTATAGGCTAAAATAATAACAGGAGGCTAAAGGGTTCAACATGCTCATCCATCTTTTCTAAAGTTTACTGTAGATGTTGTTTTCATGGGTGGAACCCAGCGACACGCTGCAGCAGCCGGCTCAGGGGTTACATCATGAAATGGGCGGCAGCCACAAGAAGGAGAGGCAGAGCCTCAGAGATCGAGGCATCTTACTTTCGGGCTCGTGAAAATAACTCATATTTCATAAGAAATTCATTCTCCAGTGTACCAAAGGTAATATACTATCACATACATGCATATAGTTTACTCTGAAAGGCTTAAAATAGCATGATATAGGCCCTTTAAACCAATGCAGCATTTAGAATTAGTAACTCCTTGGTTCAACACAGAAACTCGTAGCTTAAAACAGAAGACTCGTCAATTAGAAAGAAAATGGCGCTCTACTAATTTAGATGAAATCTATTTAGCTTGGAGAAATCATCTTTTAATTTATAAAAAATCTCTTAGAAAAGCTAGAACGAGTTATTACTCTGCATTAATAGAAGAGAACAAGAATAATCCCAGGTTTCTTTTCAGTACTGTAGCCAGGTTGACAAAGAGTCAGGACTCTGTCAATCCTAGCATCCCCTTAGAGCTTACTAGTCAGGACTTTATGAACTTTTTCAATAATAAAATTTCATCCATCAGAGATAAAATCAATCAGATTCTTCCCACAGTTAACTTAAATACTGTAACTACTACAACTCCTTCTATTGATGTCTGTCTTGATGAGTTTACTCCAATCGACCTTTGTGAGTTAGACAAAATAGTTTCCTCATCCAAACCTTCAACTTGTCTTTTAGACCCTATTCCTACCAGGTTATTTAAAGAAGTCTTCCCACTTATTGGTAGCTTTATTCTTCATATAATCAATTCTTCATTAACTTTAGGCCATGTACCGCAGGCTTTTAAAACGGCTGTAATTAAACCCTTACTCAAAAAGCCAACGCTAGATCCAGGAGCTTTAGCTAACTATAGACCAATCTCTAATCTCCCTTTCATTTCAAAAATCTTAGAAAGAGTTGTTGCTATGCAATTATTTGACCACCTGCAGGGAAATGGTTTATTTGAAGAGTTTCAATCTGGGTTTAGAATCCATCATAGCACTGAAACAGCCTTAGCGAAGGTCACTAACGACCTCCTCATTGCATCTGATAATGGACTAGTTTCTGTACTTGTCCTTTTAGATCTTAGTGCAGCTTTTGATACTATTGATCATAATATTCTACTTGATAGATTAGAACACTATGTTGGACTTAATGGAACTTCGTTGCAGTGGTTTAGATCTTATTTATCTGATAGGTTCCAGTTTGTTCATGTAAATGATGAGTTTTCTCTCAGCTCAAAGCTTAGTCATGGAGTTCCACAGGGATCTGTGCTTGGCCCTACTCTTTTTAGTTTATATATGCTTCCGTTAGGCAACATTATTAGAAAGCACTGTATACATTTTCACTGTTATGCAGATGACACACAATTATACCTGTCAATGAAGCCAGATGATACTAATCAATTAGCCAAGTTAGAAGCCTGTCTTAAGGAAAT
Source organism: Pholidichthys leucotaenia (assembly GCA_020510985.1). Taxonomy (NCBI): domain Eukaryota; kingdom Metazoa; phylum Chordata; class Actinopteri; order Cichliformes; family Pholidichthyidae; genus Pholidichthys; species Pholidichthys leucotaenia. The sequence goes on along the minus strand of CM035847.1, from coordinate 7,202,901 downwards.
CAAAGTTTGGATGACTTGTAATTTCCTGCTATTAAATTCAGATAAGACTGAAGTCATTCTTGTTGGTCCAAAAAACCTTAGAAATTCCTTTCCAAATCAAACTTTCAGTTTGGATGCAGTTACTCTTTCTCTTAATAGCTCTGTGAGGAACCTTGGAGTTATTTTTGATCAGGATTTGTCCTTCAATTCACATATTAAATTTGTTTCTAAGACTGCCTTCTATCATTTGCGTAATATTGCCAAGATTAGGAGCATCTTGTCTCAGAGTGATGCTGAGAAGCTGATCCACGCTTTTGTTAGCTCGAGATTAGATTATTGTAATTCTTTATTATCAGGTTGTCCTAAAACATCTTTAAAAAGTCTTCAGCTGATCCAAAATGCTGCAGCAAGAGTTTTAACAGGTACTAGAAAGAGAGATCATATCTCTCCGGTTCTGGCCTCCCTTCATTGGCTTCCCATAGAGTTTAGAATTAAGTTTAAAATCCTTCTTCTTACTTACAAAGCTCTAAACAATCAGGCTCCTTTTTATTTAAAAGATCTGATACTACCGTATCATCCTAACAGAGCACTACGCTCCCAAAATGCAGGTTTACTTGTAATACCTAGAATCTCCAAAAGTACAATGGGAGGCAGAGCCTTTAGTTATCAAGCTCCTCTCCTGTGGAATCAGCTGCCAATCTGGATTCGGGAGTCAGACTCGATCTCTGTTTTTAAGAATAGGGCTAAAACCTACCTTTTTGATATAGCCTACAATTAGGGAGGGATCATGTGTTTTCTGAACCCTCCCTTAGTTATGCTGCTAATAGGTTTAGTCAGCCGGGGGACCTCCAGTAATGCACTGGGCCTCACTCCTTTCCTCACTCTCTATGAAATATTTTTTTTTTTTTGCTGGTCATTAACATTTGTTTGTTCTCTCCCATAGATTGAGTCCCCATCGTGCTGTTTGCTCTCTACATGTCTGTTCTTTTCTTCTTCTCTATCCCCTCACCCCCCAGCCAGTCGCAGCAGATGACTGCCCCTCCCTGAGCCTGGTTCTGCTGGAGGTTTCTTCCTGTTAAAAGGGAGTTTTTCCTCTCCACCGTCGCCAAGTGCTTGCTCACAGGGGATCGCCTGATTGCTGGGGTCTTTCTGCAACTGTGGGGGTCCTCCCTACAGTTGATAGTGCTATGAGATGACTGTTGTTGTGAAATGGCGCTATATAAATAAAGTTGAATTGAATTGAATTGAATTGAATTGAATTGAATTGAATTGAATTAACTGCAGGTGCAGGCCTAATCTCTGTTTCCAGGAATGTATGGCACAGGACCACAATCTGTGTGTGTGTTTTTTTTTTTTTATATGTCCTAAAACCCGTCAGACCTTGGGCGTCCTTCTTTTTATTACAAACATCTGAGTCCTTTGAAGGCTGATTCCGTCTGTTTACCCTCACCTTATCTAGGTCAGTCTGACACAAGCTATATTTTTTTTTTTCTTCTACATGGACAGACTGAGGATCAAAATATAAATAAGATTGCATATGCCATTTATCAAAAGTGAGTTTAGTGTTATTGAAACAAAGCAACAATATGACATAGAATTACCAAAACCTTTGTTTGATAGTCAGTAGACACTGGCAAATCACACGCACAAACACAGTAATCATCAACCTCTTCTGTGCTTTGAATCATGTAATATAATGTGTACACAAAGCCTTCAGTGATTAGGCATTATTAAGTGACAGCATCATATTGTAATATTCAGTTAATTTCATCATTGTCATTGTGGTAGCAGTAATTAAGATGCATGCAATTGTACTTAACTTAGATATTCTCTGCGCCTGTGGTCTTGACGAGGGAGGCACGGACAGTGGCGAGGCAAGGTCCCAGAGGCTGGTTGTTAGTCTTGTGTCCTTTTTTCCCTTTAAAGTTCACTGTTATGCTTCAATCAGAGAAATAAGGCAATTGAGTCAATAAAAGTCAGTGAGACATCAATAAATTGAATAAAAATAGCTCAATGTTTTTCATTTTCCAAAGAAAAAACTGGAGGAAATGAAAATATTGTCTTTAAAAATATGTAATTTTTTTTTTTTTTTATGTACACAACATTAGAGTCAAAACCCACAAAGTTAGACTGAAAAAAAATAAACCCCCAAAAATTTGCAAAAATACCCATATACTGTATAGATTTTTTCTTTCACTCCTCTTTTCTCTTCTTCTCTCTCATTCACTGTTAAACACAAGGGCCCATACATACAACACACACACACACACATGCAGCACAGTTCTGTTATCTCTCCAAGGTTACTGTCAGGCAGCTGTGTACGTAGAGTAACAGAACTATAGCCTTAAAACAAGCTTGAAATGGCAACCCCCCAAAAAATGCTTGGAAAAGCAAATGTTGCCACCCACCATTCTCTTTTTTTCCCCCTACCACAATGAAAACACAATAGAATTTCTCACCCAAAAGTATAATCTGCAAATGTCCACATTTTTAATCATTTCCCAAAATGATAATAAGCAATTAACCAAGTCTTTTATGCTCCACAAATACCAGAAAAAATCACAAACAACAATTTTACAACACATTCTTTTTCCGCATCCGTGGAGAACTCTCACTTTTTCACACAGGAGGAGATTACACAGAGACAAAACAAACCAGACTGCAGTATCTTTTATCCAGCACTTCAACAAATTCTCAAAATAATATCTACCAGTATTTCAACGGTCACCTTACCCCTATGCAGTGTACCAAAAGCCCCAGTAAGACCTTCTCCCCCGATATCTTGCAATAGCTCACCGTGGGGGGAAACCCCATGGGCGATAAGCAGACACGGTAAGGACACAAATCTTCCATGAATATCTACTTTTCTGGGATCACGTCGCTCCTCCACGGGACGTCAAGAGCCTAATTATTTAGACAATAAAACATCCATGGTTAAAAGAGCACAAATTTTTCCCTTTTTTCTTTGCATGCAACTTCCGGCACCTCCACTGCACTGACAGGGTACAGAGGACAGGGAAAACCCTATGGGGCCTCCCCGGGTCTTGCAGTAATGCTCACCATTGGCAGAGAATCTCATTCTCCCCAAGGGAATATTGCGATATTGCTCACCGTTAGCAGGATAAACCCAGCAATTTCAAGCCATAATAATGCACCCAAACAGCATCCGCAATGTTCAATTGGTCCGGGTAATCTCACTATCTTTTATACATAAACAACAACAACAAATGTACTTACATCCAAGCCACCTGTAGGATTCTCAGAGCCGTCACAGATCCATTTTACTCAGCCTGGGAAGGTCTTTTATCAGCTGTGCACTTGCTGGAATCAAGCAGAGGTGCCGGAAAGACGGAGATATGTGGATCCACTGTTCGGAGCGCCAAAATGTTAGAATAATTTTGAGCTTAAATTATTCAAAGTCAAAAATCAGGCGGAAAGTTGGATTTATGTACATTTATTATAAATATATATATATATATATATATATATATATACAGTATATATATATAAGGTGTCACCCCAATGGCCACTTGGGGGAGAGATTACAAAGCATGGCATTACACACCTAGAATCTCTAAAGGATTCATTTCTTTAGGTCTGATATATAGATAGGAGAAAGGAGAGTTAGGATGAGGATAAGGGAAGGGACAGAACGGGACAGTCCTGATAATCAAAGCTTATCCGGGGAAATGTCACAGATGCTCTGGAGATATGGGATTGTGGAGACATGCACATGAGGTCCATAAAACCAACAGAATGTCTATATACCTAATCTATACAAGCTGACCTATACAGCCTGAGGAGTTCCTGTGCATTCCTGTGACCCCAAACAGGACATATCAAAGAGATTATAAAAGTGGCTTAGATCATTCCTTACACATATACTGATCCTATACTGATCTTCAGTCTGAACTCTCTGAAATTGCTCACAAAAACATGCCAAGAATATATGAACTTATTCCACATGGAATGCACATATAAACATTAAACATGGCATATGAAAGGTATGATACTTCTCAAATATAAAAATACATTATTAATATCAATAATAATGTAGATAATATGGAATTTTTATATCACTCTCCACCGTCGCCAAGCGCTGCTCACAGGGGATCACCTGATTGCTGGTGTCTTTCTGCTATTGTGGGGGTTTCCCCTACAGTTTAAAGTGCTATGAAATGTCTGTTGTTGTGAAATGGTGCTATATAAATAAAGTTGAATTGAACTGAAATTTTACAGAGCAAGCTGAAAATTTATATGAAAAAATTCACAAATTTATGAGAAAAAACTTGAACATTTATGAAAATGTTTTTTGAAAATTTAAAAGAAAAAAAAAGTTGAAAATTTATGAGAAAAGTTTTCAAATTTAAGAGCAAAAAGTTGAAAATTTAGGGGGAAAACCTGAAAATTTATTAGAAAAGTTGACAATTTACAGAAAAAAATGCAAATTTATGAGGAAAAAGTTTAAAATTTAAGTGGAAAAAGTTGAAAAATTGTGACAAAATTTTTAAATTTAGGAGGAAAATGTTAAAAATTTAAGAGAAAAAAAGTTTAAAATTTATGAGGAAAAAGTTGCAAATTTATGCGGAAAATTTTAAAATTTATGAGAAAAAACTTAAAATTTATGAGGAAAAAGTTTAAAATTTAAGAGAAAAAAATCTGAAAATTTAGGAGAAAAGTTGACAATTTACACAAAAAATGCAAAATCATGAGGAAAAAATTGAAAATTTATGAGAAAAGTGTTGAAAAATTATGTGAAAAAAAGTTGAAAATTTATGAAAAATAAAGTTTAAAAGTTTTGAGAAAAAAGTTGCAAATTTATGAAAAATAAAGTTTAAAAGTTTTGAGAAAAAAGTTGCAAATTGTGAGGAAAAAGTTGAAAAATTAAGAGGAAAAAGATGAAAATTTATGAGAAAAATGTTGAAAAATTACTTGAAAAAAGTTGAAAATTTATGAGGAAATAGTTTAAATTTTATGAGGAAAAAGTTGCAAATTTAGAAGGAAAAAAACGTTGAAAAATTATGTGAAAAATAGTTGAAAATTTATGAAAAAAATGTTTAAAAGTTTTGAGAAAAAAGTTGCAAATTGATGAGGAAAAAGTTGAAAAATTAAGAGGAAAAAGTTGAAAATTTATGAGAAAAATGTTGAAAAATTACTTGAAAAAAGTTGAAAATTTATGAGGAAAAAGTTGAAAAATTATCAGAAAAATGTTGAAAATTTATGAGGAAAACATTGAAAATTTATGAGGAAAAAGTAGAAAATTTATGAGAAAAATGTTGAAAAATTCTTTGAAAAAAGTAAAAAAAAATATGAGAAAAAAGTTTAAAATGTATGAGAAAAAAGTTGTAAATTTATGAGGAAAAAGTTGCAAATTTAAGAGAAAAAAGTTGAAAAATTATGAGAAAAAAGTTGAAAATTTATGAGGAAAAAGATGAAAATTTATGAGAAAAAAGTTGAAAATTTACCAAAAAAATAATAATTCAAATTTATGAGAAACAACTTGAACATTAATGGGAAAACTTTATTTCATTGGTTCATTTGTCTGAGACCATGGACAGAAAAAAACTTTAACCACAGGGTAAAGATGCTCTGTACCAGACGGTAGCGTTCTCGCTAATCTCCATCTGTAGTCTTTGAGGCAGGGAGGATGATATTAAAAAAACAAAACAAAACAAAAAAAAAACAGTACATATAGAAAGCAATTTAGGTTGGCTTTCAGAAACTGTTGACCCTGAAACAAGCAGGGAGTAAATTAAAGGTAAAGAGATAAGAGAGATGGCATACATAAAAACAATTTAAGAATCCATCCATCCATCCATCTTCTACCGCTTTTCCAGAGGTTCGGGTCGCGGAGGCAGCAGTTCAAGCAGAGAAACCCAGACTTCTCTTTCCCCAGCCACCTGCTCCAGCTCTTCAGAGAGGATACCAAGGTGTTCCCAGACCAGCTTGGAGACATAGTCTCTCCACCGAGTCCTGTGTCTGCCCCAGAGTCTCCTCCAGTGGGACATGCCCGAAACACCTCAAGTGGGAGGCGTCCAGGAGGCATCCTAATCAGATGCCCAAACCACCTCAACTGACTCCTTTCAATCTGGAGGAGCAGTGGTTCTACTCTGAGCCTCTCCCGGTGACTGAGCTCCTCACCCTAGACTGAGTTCCTCACCCTACAATAGGGTGAGGAGCTCAATTTAAGAATACAATTTCAAATCCCATTTAAGGGACAGAGTCACTGCTGGCAGGCTTGATTACTTAAAATCCATTTTTTAGTCTCTGTGGAAAGTCTCTGTAATTTGTTCTGGTCTTCAAAGTGGTGGGGAGCTTGTTCCATTCCGTTATAGCTTTGTATGAGAATGCTGATTGTCCAGAAGCAGTTTTATGTAGGAGGACACAACAATGCAACCTAGAGGAAGTCCTTGTTATTCTGGTATTTTGTTCAGAAGTCAGGTACACAAAGGTGTTAAGGGGAAGGGGTGCAGAACCATGGATAGTTTTAAAAATCAATGATACTAGTGCATACCTGTGCAAGCCCGTAGAAAACAAGGATAAGCAAGCATTTCTGCATGCCCGTAGAAAGCAGGTGTAAGCAAGAACGTCAGCACTCATTCAGTAATGCCTGCCTTTGATCTTTGATGATGTCATGGCGAGTCCTATAATTGTGAGTGATTCCTGCCTTTGATCTTTGATGATGTCATAGGGAGTCCAATGATCTTTTAGCAAGTCCTATTATTGTGACATTGTGACAGATTTTAATGATTATGAGTGATGCCTGTCTTTGATCTTTGATAATGTCATAGTGAATCCTATGATCGTCAGTGATGCCTGCCTTTGATATTTGATGATGTCATAGTGTCACAAATTGGTGTGTGTGACCAAGCGAGGCAGGAGGCTTGAGACAGTTTTCAATTAACAGTCTTTCTATTTATTTCCAAAGAACTCACTTACAGATAAACAATGTAATGATGTCTTCACACCGACACGGAAAACTTCAACCACAGAAGCTCAAGCGCTCAAAAGATCACTCCTCATATCATTAACCACCTGTTTATATACACAGCTGAGATAATCAATGATAATCAGGACATACCATGTCCTAGGTAAAACAACAACATCATTCTGTTTTCCACAAATACCCACTGATGTCTAAAAATGCATAAATAATTCCCAGCTATACAAAATACAGATAAATAACAGATAAATAAATAACACTATAAATAACACTATAAATAATTCAATAAATACTACAAACCCCTATTTACAAAATCTAAACCTTCCCTCTTACTTACCATACATAATTCCTTCCTGCAGGTGTCCTATAAAAAGGCCCTCAACCCCTAACAGAGTCTTTTGCCTGGACACCCACAGGAAGCATGTTGGCAAAGGTATGTGGACTAAATAATTTACCAATTGTTTTTACCCAAATAATTAACCATAGCCATTATCTCAACAAGGGCATTCAATTAGTCACAGACAGATCATAGATAGTGTGTGTACTTTACAACAGTCATAATATTTACCATATCACAAATATAACAATCACACATACAATAAATCATACCAGTGGTGACACCTCGTCACATATCCTCCTCCCTTTCCCAAGAGTACAGTACTCTATGAGTCATGTACTCTTGAGAGGTTGTCGGCCACAAGGTTGGTCTTCCCTGCCACATACCGAACAGTAAAATCATATGGTTGGAGGGACACATACCACCCTGTGAGACGACTATTTACGTCCTTCATCCTGTCCAGCCACTGTAAGGCCCGATGATCTGTCTCCAACACAAAATGACACCCCAATAAATAATATCTCAGAGACCCTATTGCCCATTTCATGGCAAGACATTCTTTTTCTATTGTGGAATATCTTGTCTCCCGGTCCAACAATTTTCGGCTCAAGAACAGTACTGGGTGTCTCTCTCCCCTCTCCTCCTGGAGAAGTACTGCTCCAATGCCAACCCCTGAAGCATCTGTCTGCAAAATAAATGGACGAGCAAAATGTGGACTGTAGAGAACCTTCTCCCCAGAAACAGCCCTCTTCAGATCCTCAAAAGCTCTGTCACATTCCTCTGTCCATTTTACCTTATTAGGTGCTGAAGCCTTGGTGAGGTCAGTCAACACTGCTGCTCTTTCAGCAAAGTGGGGAATAAACTTACTGTACCACCCTACCATTCCCATAAATGATCGTACCTTTTTCTTAGTAGTGGGTATAGGATAGGTCTGGATGGCATCCACTTTACCTACTCGTGGTCTAATCACCCCCTGACCAACCACATGTCCCAGGTACTCCACCTGTTGCTGTCCGAACGCACATTTGCGTGGATTAATTGTCAGTCCCGCCCTCTTAATCAGCTGAAGGACTTGCCTAAGATGTATCACATGTTCTTCCCAGGTCTGACTATAGATGACCACGTCATCCAAATAGGCAGCTGCAAAATTTGGTACTGTTATATCTTTCACCCGTTACGTTACTCGATATAACAAATAATAACTCGGACTCTTCAACGTACCGTTAACGGTTTATTGGCGAGCAGCCACTCATAGCACACAGCCAACGACAACACACTCAACATACACTACATTACCCATAATGCATTGCACAAGACACTACGACGGGTGCCGCAATAAGCCAAAATACATAACATCTCCTCCCCTCTTACAATAAATGTCCTATGGGAGATATCAAGTGTCTGCTGCAATTCTTGTGTCTTTGTTTGTCTCTTTTTTTTTCTTTAATTATTATGCTACCTTAGGAGTGAGGGTAGACTACCTCATCCCATAACTGTACCCCTGGGGATTATTCTGCCCCATAAATGTGGGTCAGTTGCTATCTAGTCTAATAACTCAGACCGACAGGAGGTCGTCGCTCCCTGGTAGGGTATCGGCGCTCTGCAGGAACATGAGTCTGAGTTCTTTCTAATGTGGAGGTTACTTCTGGTGCTGATGCAGAAGAAGATGTCACATCTCAGTGCGCGTCGTGCGCACTGCTGAGAAGGTGATAGGCTGCGAGCTCCCATCTCTCCAGGACCTGTACATCTCCAGGACCCGGAGGCGTGCTGGCCGGATCATAGCCGATCCTTCACATCCTGGTCATGTACTGTTTGCTCCCCTCCCCTCAGGTAGAAGACTTCGGTCCATTCGGACTAAAACCTCCCGGCACATGAACAGCTTTTTCCCCTCTGCCATCAGACTGCTGAACATTAAGTGACTTTTTGACTCTCGTGCACTATGTACAGCAGCTCAACCAGACTCACGTCATTCATCACTGTTTTCTGTTGCATTATCGACTGCACTATGTGGTACTTCACTTGCTAATTTTTTAAAACTGCCTTGACTAGTACTACTCATTATTACTAGTATTGTTATTATTATTATTATCATTATTACTTATTTTTCTACACTTATTGCACGTTTTCAGTCCTTTAGTTTTTTAGTTTATCTCTTTTTCTCATCATGTTTTTAATGTTGCAGCATGGCATCGAGACAAATTCCTAGTTTGTGTACTACATGAACAATGGCAATAAATCTGATTCTGATTCTGATTCTGATTCTGATCTCCAGCTGGAAGTCCGGTCTCTGAAGTGGTTGAGTTCTGTACTGGTGTAGGTGGACAAAGTGGTGAGTTGGTGAATGCATCGTTAGGATATCCAAAAGACGGTTCTGCAGGCGCTGGTGGTGTCTGCAGGAGTTGATCCACGTGCCTTTTCCAAACACTGTCAGTGGTTTGAACTGTATATGAGACTGGTCCAGTTTGTGCGATAACAGTTGCAGGAACCCACTTAGGTTCACCTCTGTAGTTCCTGGCCAGCACAGATTCTCCTGACGTGAACGCTCTGTCCTTTGCCCGATGTCCTCTGTGCATAATTTGTTTCTCTTGTTGCCTTTGCACAGTGTCCTTTAATCCTGAGGGTTTCAAAAGGTCAAAGGTAGTGCGCAGATCTCTCTTGAACATCAGACTAGCAGGGGTTGTCTTTGTGATTGCATGTGGAGTGTTGCGGTAGTTTAGCAGGAACTTGTGCAGCCTCTGATGCAGTGTTCCTTGACCTTGTGATGCTTTCAATGCATGTTTCATTGTCTGCACAAACCTTTCTGAAAGGCCGTTCGTCGCAGGATGGTATGGAGCTGATTTAATGTGCTGCACTCCATTAGCTTGTAGAAAAGCATCCATTTCTTGTGAAACTAACTGAGGTCCATTGTCAGAAACTAGTTGTATAGGAGACCCAAAACGGCTAAACATTTCTCCTAATGCCTCTGTGGTCTTCTCTGTGGTGGTTGACCTCATAATAGCCACTTCAGGCCATTTACTGTGTGCATCCACAGCAACGAGAAACATTCTGTCCTCAAACAGACCTGCAAAATCAATGTGCACACGATGCCATGGCTCCTGTGGGAACTCCCAGGGATGGAGAGGAGCCAATGGTGGGTTGTTCCGTACCTTGTGACAAGATGAACAGCTTTTGGCTATTTCTTCAATCTGCTTGTCAATGTTTGGCCACCAAAAATAGCTTCTCGCTATCTCTTTCATTCTCACGATTCCACTATGTCCTGCGTGAAGTTGCTGTAACACTTTTGTTCGACATGACAGGGGAATAATCACTCTCCTCCCCCACAGCAAACAACCCGACTGAACAGACAATTCTGACCACTTCCCAAGGAAGGGCTTCAAGGTTGCGTCATCACCCGCAGGTTGTCCTTTAATGACCAAGTCCATGACTGCAGACAACACAGGGTCATTTCTAGTCCCCTTTTTCACCTGCACAGCTGAAACAGGTGCGTTTTCTACCTCTGTGAAGTAGAAGATGTCCACAGTGCTTGACTCTGGCTTCATGACAGGAAGTGGTAATCTGGATAACCCATCTGCATTACCATGACAATCTGACTTTCGATACCTGATGTCATAGGAGTGTCCTGACAACAGCAACGCCCACCTCTGCAGTCGGGACGCTGCAAGAGATGGTATTCCTGTGTATGGTCCAAGGATGGTTGTTAGAGGTCGGTGGTCAGTAAAAAGTGTAAACTTCCGTCCATACAAGTACTGGTGGAATTTTCTCACACCAAACATAGTTAGCTTCTGCCTTGTTTAATGTCCTTGACGCAAAAGCGATTGGCTTTTCCTCACCGTCTGGCATTACGTGGGAAATCACCGCCCCTACGCCATAAAGAGAGGCGTCGCAGGCAAGCTGGATCGGAAGTGATGGGTTGAAGTGGGTCAGAACCTCTGATGCAGTCAGCGCATCCTTTGCCTTCTGAAAAGCTTCCTGACAGCTTGCTGTCCACCTCCATGCTTCCTCTTTGTGCAGCAGGTTATGCAGTGGTTTTAATAGTGATGCCAAGTTTGGTATGAAACGTCCATAATAGTTCAGCAGTCCTAAGAAAGACTTCAGCTGACTGACATTTTGGGGTGGAGGTGCATCCACAATGGCTGTGATTTTCGATGGTGCAGTGTGTAGTCCCTTAGCATCGATCACATGACCCAAGTATTCCACGGATGACTGGAAAAACTCGCATTTATCCTTGTGGATTCTCAATCCATACTCCTCCAGTCTCGTGAGAGTTGCATCCAAGTTGCGCAGATGCTCTTCATCATCTGCTCCTGTACACAGGATATCATCCAGGTAGCACTGCACTCCTGGTAATCCACTCAGGATTTGATCCATAGCTCGCTGAAAAAGTGCTGGAGCAGATGTGATTCCAAAAGGCAGTCGCCTGTATCTGAAGAGTCCTTTATGGGTGTTGATAGTCAGCATTTCACGTGACTGCTCGTCTACATGCATTTGTAAGTAAGCCTGGTTGAGATCTATTTTGCTGAACTTTTGTCCCCCACTCAGCCCCGCAAATAAGTCATCAATCAGTGGAAGGGGATACTGCTCTGCTGTTAGTACAGGGTTTACTGTTACCTTAAAGTCTCCACAGGTTCGGATTCCTCCGTCCTTTTTGGGTACTGGAACTATGGGCGTGGCCCACTCACTGGTTGTCACAGGCTCCAGCACTCCATTCTTGACCAGAGCATCCAAGTCAGCCTCCACCTTTGGTCTGATGGCGTACGGCACTGGCCTGGCTTTCATAAACACTGGTTTACTGTCAGGTTTGACATGCAGCTTCACTATAATTTTTTTCATACTGCCTAGCTCATCACGAAAAACTTTTTTGTGCTTTTCTAGTATGGCCTGCAGCTGAGTGGAACTGTGTGACAGCTTCCTTACTTCTTGCCAGTCAAGTTGGATTTTCTTTAGCCACAGACGCCCCATTATAGCTGGACAGTTGTTCTTGGTAACATAAACTGGAAGCTTAGCAGTTTGGCCATTGTACTGAACAGTTACCTCTGTCATCCCTTTCATGGGCACTCGGTGTCCAGTATACGCCCTGAAGACGGTGTCTGAAGGTCGGAGTGGACGATGTTTCAGAAACTTCTTGTAAATGCCATGCGACACAAGTGATGCCTTTGATCCGGTGTCTATCTGCATTTTAATAAAATGTCCCTCCACTTTTGGTTTAGTCCAAAAGCCTTCTGAGCCTTCATTCACATTCATAATCCGGACAGTATTTATTGCAGTTGACACCTCTTCCTCTGAGGAGTCGCTCACTCTGTCCTCGCCATGTTTAACTGTGTGAACATTTCTTTTCTTTTTGTATTTTACCATGTCACTTTTATTCCTTGTCTTTGGGCCTTTGTCTTTGCTCCTTTTGCTTCTACATGCCCGCTGCACGTGGCCTTTTTTTCCACAGTTGTTACAGTCCATCTCTTTGTACCAACAGTCATTAGGAAGGTGTCCCACCTTGCCACAGCGGAAACATGGACCTGTTGCATTGGTTTTACCACTGTTGAGCTTATGTACTCTGCCTGTAGCATGCAGTTGGTGTGCTTCTCTGGAAGCCATCTCCATCATCACACTAATGTTAATGGCTCTTTCAAGCGTCAGATCACTTTCTGTGAGTAACTTCTTCTGTGCTGCTTCATTCCGTAGTCCACACACAAGCCTGTCTCTTAATGTGTCATTTAAAACATCTTTAAATTCACAGTGTTCGGCTAACTTGCGTAGCGCTGCAACAAACATGTTAACAGACTCACCCTCTTCTTGGTTACGTCTGTGAAACCTGTATCTTTCTGCAATCACTAGAGGCTTGGGTGAGAAGTGGTGGGTCAGTGTGTCCACCAGCTCTTTATAGGTTTTAGAGCCTGGCTTTGCTGGCTGTAGGAGGTTACGTAGTAGGTTAAATGTCTTGGGACCCATCACACTCAGAAAAGTGGGCACTAACTTTTCATCCGTTATTCCATTGGCCGCGACAAAATAGTCAAAGCGCTCTGTATAGGAGCTCCATTGCTCCGCGCTCTCATCAAAGGGCCCGATAGAGCCAATGACTCCAGCCATTTTAACACTCCTGGTTGAATGTCGCTCTTTCCCTCGCGGCTCCTTTCTGAAACGTCGTTTCTTCCCTCCGGCGTTACTCACGGAGTTTTTTTTTTTGTCCTTAACGGCTTCCACTGCTCCGCTCCTCCCCGTTTAGCAGACAGCCCGCAGCATCCACTTCAGCACAGTGGCGCGGTGTATCACCCTGTCAGCACGGAGTAGCGGCGGGAAAAAAAAAATGACAAAAAAACTCTCCTCCGTCGCGGACTGCAGCGTCGGTCCAGACGTCCTCGTCGCCACTTTTTGTTATATCTTTCACCCGTTACGTTACTCGATATAACAAATAATAACTCGGACTCTTCAACGTACCGTTAACGGTTTATTGGTGAGCAGCCACTCATAGCACACAGCCAACGACAACACACTCAACATACACTACATTACCCATAATGCATTTCACAAGACACTACGACGGGTGCCGCAGTAAGCCAAAATACATAACAGGTACCTTTCTTAACACTTGGTCCATCAGCCGCTGAAACGTTGCAGGTGCCCCCTGAAGGCCAAATGGCATGACCCTAAACTGGAAACTGCCATAAGGTGTTTTAAAGGCTGTAAGTTCCTTTATTTCTGGTGCCAATGCCACCTGCCAATACCCCTTACATAGGTCCAAAGTAGAAATAAATCTAGCCTTGCCCACTCTCTCTAATAATTCATCAATCCGGGGCATGGGGTATGACTCAAATTTAGATACTGAATTAAGATATCTAAAGTCAATACAAAATCTTAATGAGCCATCTTTTTTGGGGACCAGCACAATCGGGCTACACCACTCACTGGCTGACTCCTCGATCACTCCCAGCTGCAACATCAGATCAATCTCCTGCTTCATCTTTGGAGCCAATCGCTCCGGGATCCTATAAGATTTCCTACGTGGAACAGCTTCCTCTTTCAAATGTACTTTATGATGTACCAATGTGGTGAAACCAGGTCTCTCCTGAAACAGTTCTGGATCTAATAGTGCCTCTAACTCTCTCTGTTGGTCCACCTGCAAATGAGACACTTGAAACACGTAAGGCTCTGACACATTTGTGGGAAAAGTCTGTTCTCTCTCCTCACCCACTTCCGTCGCACAAATGAGGAGCTGTGGTGTCTCCTGCAAAACAGGTTGCTGCCGCTGATGACCAGGCTGCTGAAACTCTTTCAACAAGTTAATGTGGAAGGTCTGATATTTTACCTTCCTGTCAGGCATATATAGTTCGTATGTCACTGAGCTTAGTTTTTTAGAAATTTCATATGGCCCCTGCCATCGAGCCAACAGCTTACTGTCACACGAGGGCAGCAATAACAAAACTTGTTGTCCTGGGTGAAAACCCCTTTTTCTGGCCTTCTTGTCATACCAAGTTTTTTGTTTGGCCTGCGCCGTCCTCATGTGTTCCTGAGCCAAAGCAGTCATTCGATCCAGTTTTTCTCTCATTTTAATGACGTAAGAGACCACATTGTCCTGATCACTCGGTGGACTCTCCCAGTGCTCCTTTAATAAATCCAGTGGGCCCCTCACCTGATGACCATACAGCAGTTCAAAAGGTGAGAACCCTGTTGAAGCCTGGGGCACCTCCCGATAAGCAAACAACAAATAAGGTACCCATTGGTCCCAATCTGAGCCCGTTTCAGAAACAAATTTCTGCAGCATGTTTTTGAGAGTCTGATTAAATCGCTCCACAAGTCCATCAGTCTGAGGGTGATAAGGGGTGGTCTTAATACCCTTAATACCCAACAGCTTGTATACTTGCTGCAACAGTTTGGACAAGAAATTTGTTCCACAGTCTGTCAAAATTACTCTGGGTATGCCTACCCTTGAAAACAACTGGATAAGGCAGTTGGCAACCTGCCTAGCCTTGATAGATTTCAGGGGGAAGGCTTCTGGGTACCGAGTAGCGTAATCACAAATCACCAGAATGTATTTATTACCAGCAGAACTTCTCTCTAGGGGGCCAACTATATCCATCCCTATTCTATCAAATGGTGTTCCAATGATTGGTAATGGGTGTAGTTGGGCACGAGCTACTCCCCTAGGTGATGTAACCTGACATATTGGGCATGAAGTGCAGAAGTCCTTTACCTGGATGTACATTCCTGGCCACACAAACCTTCTAGCAATTCTCTGTAGAGTCTTTTGAAATGCTAGATGACCTGCCCAAGGGATAACATGTCCCAGTTCCATAATTTTTGGTGCGAGGTCCTGTGGCAAAGCTATGGCCATAACCTCACCTTGTTGTTGGTATAAGATGCCCTTTCTTATGACATACATGGCCTCAGCCAACCAATCCGTTCTACCCTGTTTCACACCCTCAATCTCCGAGACTTTATTAAACCATGGCTCAAGTGCTGGGTCAGCTTTCTGCAATGCAGCTATGTCAGGAGGGATGTCAAACTCTACTGACTGATTTAGCTGTGGCGTTTCTTCGCCCAAGTTCTTTACAGAGGCTAACACCTTATCTCTTCTCCTCTGAGCCCTGGATTTAGGTTGCTTAATAGGGCCTGCCTCGATCTCAGAACCATAAAATGGTAACTCCTGAAAAACATTGGCAGCCCTCTGTGCTCTCTGTGCCCTGGTTGTCACTATATTACAATTTTTCACCACAGGTGTGTTTACTCTCTGCTCAACAGCGCCACCTGCCTGTCTCTCAGTTCGATCCTCTCTAACCTGTTGTATGATGTCCAACAAAGTTGGAACATCATTGCCAAGAATAATAGAATAAGGCAAATCAGGCACAAGAGCTACAGGAAGGAGATAAGTTTGCCCCCCTACTGTTAAATAAACCTCAGCAGTCGGGAACAGTTTTTTATCCCCATGGACACAACTGATATTTATTTTCGACTCATTCCACAAGCCCCTAGGGACCAAACTAGGTAGCACAACCATTTGAAAACAGCCTGAGTCTAACAGGGCCTCTTCACACTGACCATTAAGCAACACCTTCGTTTTATATACTCCACTGTATACTGGGGCTGAAAAAGTGGGTCTAGGAACTGAACATAATAATGATGGTTTACTATTTCTCGTGGCAGGACATGTATATTGTGTGTGGCCAATTTTATTACATTGGTAACAGCGTATATCGTGACTTGGGACAAAACGTGACTTTCTACTCCCACTAAGTTTGCTAACAGTGGCCTGACTGGAACTGGAATACAGTCTTTTCTGTGTTTGACCACCCCTTTCACCCCCATCAAACTTACCCCGTGAGGTGAAAGAGCCATCACGGCCGAGAGTAGGTCTCCTGCTCCCAGACCTGGCTGACAGAAAAACCTCCGCCAAACAAGCAGCGTCCTCTGCAGTCTTCGGGTCCCGCTCTTGTATCCAGATTCCCAGTTCCGGGTTCACCATCCGCAGAAACTGTTCCAAGATTATAGTTTCCATAATGTCTTTTATCGTTGCGGTCTCTGGTTTAATCCATTTAATAAACAGGTCTCTCAAACGTACATATAGTTCCCGAGGGGTTTCGTCCTTATGAATGTCCAAGGACCGAAACCTCCTCCTATATGTGTCAGATGTAATTTCAAATTTATTTAAAATGGCTTCTTTGACTTTCCCATAATTATCCGTGTCAGCAACATCCATCAGAACATATGCGCTCCACGCTTTACCTGTAAGTAGAGGTGCTAGGTGGATAGCCCACTCCTCTTTCCTCCAGCGGCAGACTGTAGCGATCCTCTCGAATGTCGCCAGGTAATGCTCGATGTCGTCCTCGGGTGAGAGAGGATTCAGCCTGGGCTCGTGGTGCATTCGTGGCCTCCTTGGCTGCACCTGCAGTGGCAAATCCTCCTCCTGCGGGCCGACCCGACTGGCCGTCACCCTGGGATCCTCCCTCGAAGCGCCATCGTCACCACTATGTTCAGCCCGGCTCCCATACTCCTCTCTCAGCTCCATAACCTGCGACTCCATCCGATGAATATGATTTTCCACAGCCTGCCACTTTTGCTCCTGACGAGCGGCTTCTTCCTCCAGCTGGCGGTCTCTCAGAGTCAGTGAACGCACCAAAGATTTTACCAGGCATGTTAGCTCCTCGAGCTCGCCCAGTCCGCTGACTCCCGGCTCCTCCTCCGTCATACCTGTGTCCAACTCAGACCGCATCTCCTGCCTCATTTTTCTTCTTGCCATGGGTCCTTCCGTCCACCGAACGTCACGGCGTCCACAGGCCGGACCACCACTTCCACCAAATGTGGCGTCTCGTCCTGGGAACGGACCACCACTGCCACCAAATGTGAACTTGATGGTGTGTGTGACCAAGCGAGGCAGGAGGCTTGAGACAGTTTTCAATTAACAGTCTTTCTATTTATTTCCAAAGAACTCACTTACAGATAAACAATGTAATGATGTCTTCACACCGACACGGAAAACTTCAACCACAGAAGCACAAGCACTCAAAAGATCACTCCTCATATCATTAACCACCTGTTTATATACACAGCTGAGATAATCAATGATAATCAGGACATACCATGTCCTAGGTAAAACAACATCATTCTGTTTTCCACAAATACCCACTGATGTCTAAAAATGCATAAATAATTCCCAGCTATACAAAATACATATAAATAACAGAGAAATAAATAACACTATAAATAACACTATAAATAATTCAATAAATACTACAAACCCCTATTTACAAAATCTAAACCTCCCCTCTTACTTACCATACATAATTCCTTCCTGCAGGTGTCCTATAAAAAAGCCCTCAACCCCTAATAGAGTCTTTTGCCTGGACACCCACAGGAAGCATGTTGGCAAAGGTATGTGGACTAAATAATTTACCAATTGTTTTTACCCAAATAATTAACCATAGCCATTATCTCAACAAGGGCATTCAATTAGTCACAGACAGATCATAGATAGTGTGTGTACTTTACAACAGTCATAATATTTACCATATCACAAATATAACAATCACACATACAATAAATCATACCAGTGGTGACACCTCGTCACACATAGCAAGTCCTATGATCGTGATTCCTGCCTTGGATCTTTGATGATGTCATAGGGAGTCCAATGATTTTTTAGCGAGTCCTATTATTGTGACATCGTGACAGAGATTTCTTGAATTCTGTATAGAGTGATGATTATGAGTGATGCCTGTCTTTGATCTCTGATGATGTCATATCGAGTCCTATGATCTTTGATGATGCCATAGCGAGTCCTATGATCATGAGTGATGACTGCCTTTGATCTTTGATGATGGCACAGCAAGTCTTTTGATGCCTGCATTTGATCTTTGATGATGTCATAGTGAGTCCTATGATCTTTGATGTCATAGTGAGTCCAATGATCGTGAATAGTGCTTGCCTTTGATCTTTGAGGATGTCATAGCAAGTTCTATGAGCATGAGTGATGCCTGCTTTTGATCTTTGAGGATGTCATAGGGATGTCCTATGAGCGTGAGTGATGCCTGCCTTTGATATGTGATGATGTCATAGCAAGTCCAATGAGGGTGAGTGATGCCTGCCTTTGATCTTTGATGTTGGCATAGCAAGTCCTATGATATTTTATGATGTCATAGCAGGTCCTATGATCATGAGTGATGCCTATATTGTGACATTGTGAGAGATTTCTTGACATATATACAGAGGGATGAGTGATGCCTGCCTTTGTCGTTGATGATGTCATAGCGAGTCTTATGATCTTTGATGATATCATAGCAAGGCCTATAATAGGCCCTATATGATTGTGAGTGATGACTGCCTTTGATCTTCGATGATGGCATATTGAGTCCTATGATAATGCATTTGATCTTTGATGATCATAGGAATATCATTGGCCATCCTATGATCTTTTAGTGAGTCCTATGATCGTGAAGGACAGATGCACACTCAGACACACAGAGATTTCTTGAATTATAGAGTGATATTTGAATACATGATCATTTTTTCATAGCTTAACATTTGTGTTTGGCAAGTATACCACAATGATGATACTGTCGTGTCTTCTTTTCCAGAATTTTGATGGATTGTTTATACAGGGATTCCAATGGT
Organism: Pholidichthys leucotaenia; assembly: GCA_020510985.1. Lineage (NCBI taxonomy): Eukaryota > Metazoa > Chordata > Actinopteri > Cichliformes > Pholidichthyidae > Pholidichthys > Pholidichthys leucotaenia. The sequence goes on along the minus strand of CM035847.1, from coordinate 7,183,546 downwards.
TTCAGAGTCATACTGTTGGCATGTTACCAGCAAGAGATACAATAAGAGAAATCTGTCAAAATCATGACATTCTGAAAACTTTTTGATTGTTTCAGAGTGAGTTTCTGATGCAACGAAAAAGATGGCAAGGTTATATTTCAGAGTGCTCTCATCCATTTTATGTGCTTTTGAAAGCTGTGCGTGTCATCTAATGTGACACCCAAATACTTACTCTGTTAATTTTTTTACATTTGTTCCATTTACAGTTATTAGTTCATACCTGTGCATGCCCGTGCATGCCCGTGCATACCTGTGCATGCCCATAGAAACCAAGTATAAGCAAGTATTTCTACATGCCCGTAGAAAGCAGGTGTAAGCAAAGGTGTAAGCAAGCACGTCAGCACTCATTCATTGATTCAGTTCAATTCAATTCAATTTTATTTGCCAAATCACAACGCAGGTCATCTCAAGGAACTTTACAGAAAAGAATGGGTTTCTTCTTCTTCTTCTTCTTTTAGATTTGATTGGCGGTTGGCAACCAGCTTACAGGTACATTACTGCCACTGACTTGACCATCATCACTCTATATCTTTTTATAAGGAGCTCCCTCAAGGAGGTCATTTAGGCCATGCTCTCAAATTTATAGAACCCAGCAGAGACTCCTAAGAGCAAGCACTGTACCGACATAGGCGAGGAAAAACTTCCCTTTAATGGGCAAAAACCTCGAGCAGAACCATAGCTCATAGAGGATGGCCATCCGCCTCGACCGGCTGGGTTGAAAACAGAGATAAAAACTAGGACCTGGCAGTAGCTACATTCAAAACAAACATAACAAATGCAGTATTCAAAGCCAAAAATTCCAGTATCAAGCCTGGTTAGGTAGCACATGCGAGTGAAGGCCTGGCAGGGGGGACTTTTTTAACTATTAGCCTTATCAAAGAGAAAAGATTTCAACTTACTCTTGAATTGCCTGCCGGCAGTGATGCCTGCCTTTGATCACTGATGTTGTCATAGCGAGTCCTATGATCTTTGATGATATCATAGCAAGTTGATCGTGAGTGATGACTGTGTTTGATCTTTGATGATGTCACAGTGAGTCCTATGATCTTTGATGATGGCATAGCGAGTACTATGACTGTGATGATGCCATAGTGAGTCTTATGATCTTGAGTGATGCCTGTCTTTGATCTTTGATGTCCTATGATCATGAGTGAGCATGAGTGATGCCTTCTAATTCTTCTTCTTTTAGATTTGATTGGTGGTTGGCAACCAACTTAAAGGTGCATTACTGCCACTGACTTGATTTTCATTACTATATCTTTGTATAAGGAGTTCTGAACAACTCCTTTTCCAACCATCCATCTTCTTCCGCTTAATCCTTTTCGGGTCGCGGGGGGGGGGGGGGCGGCTGGAGCCCATCCCAGCATCTTTGGCCGAGAGGCAGGGTACACCCTGGACAGATCGCCAGTCCATCGCAGGGCCAACACTTTGTGTGAAAAAATTATCCGTCCTTGGACTGTGTCCGAGGTGCGGCCGAGATGCACTCTATATGAGTGATGTCTGCCTTTGACCTTCGATGTCATAGCGAGTCCTATGATCGTGAGCGATGCCTGCCTTTGATCGCACGACACACACAAATTTTCTTGAATCACTCTATACTATGGTGTCTATATGACATCATATAGATGTCATCATATAGACTCACCGTTACAGGCCCGATACCGTGGCTCTGAGAGAGATCCGTCACTACCAGAAATCCACGGAGCTGCTCATCTGTAAGCTGCCCTTCCAGCGCCTGGTGAGGGAGATCTCTCAGGACTTCAAGACCGACCTGCGCTTCCAGAGCTCCGCTGTCATGGCTCTGCAGGAGGCCAGCGAGGCCTACCTGGTGGGTCTCTTTGAGGACACCAACCTGTGCGCCATCCACGCCAAGAGGGTCACCATCATGCCCAAAGACATCCAGCTGGCCCGCCGCATCCGTGGAGAGAGAGCTTAGACTTTCTGCTGCACATCCACCAACCACAATGCTCCGCACTGTCTATATATATATATATATATATATATATATATATATATATATATATATATATATATATATATATACTGTATATATACAGTATACAGTATATATGTATATATATACTGTATATATATAGTGGGGTAAAAAAGTATTTAGTCAGCCACCAATTGTGCAAGTTCTCCCACTTAAAAGATGAGAGAGGTCTCCAATTTTCATCATAGGTATACCTCAACTATGAGAGACAAAATAAGGGAAAAAAAAATCCAGAAAATCACATTGAAGGATTTTTAATTAATTAATTGGTAAATTCCTTGGTAAAATAAGTATTTGGTCAATAACAAAAGTTCATCTCAATACTTTGTTATATACCCTTTGTTGGCAATGACAGAGGTCAAACGTTCTCTGTAAGTTTTCACAAGGTTTTCACACACTGTTGCTGGTATTTTGGCCCATTCCTCCATGCAGATCTCCTCTAGAGCAGTGATGTTTTGGGGCTGTCGCTGGGCAACACAGACTTTCAACTCCCTCCAAAGATTTTCCATGGGGTTGAGATCTGGAGACTGGCTAGGCCACTCCAGCACCTTGAAATGCTTCTTACGAAGCCACTCCTTCGTTGCCCGGGTGGTGTGTTTGGGATCATTGTCATGCTGAAAGACCCAACCATGTTTCATCCTCAATGCCCTTGCTGGTGGAAGGAGATTTTCACTCAAAATCTCACGATACATGGCCCCATTCATTCTTTCCTTTACACGGATCAGTCGTCCTGGTCCCTTTGCAGAAAAACAGCCCCAAAGTATGATGTTTCCACCCCCATGCTTCACAATAGGTATGGTATTTTTTCTCCTCCAAACACGACAAGTTGAGTTTTTACCAAAAAGTTCTATTTTGGTTTCATCTGACCATATGACATTCTCCCAATCCTCTTCTGGATCATCCAAATGCTCTCTAGCAAACTTCAGACGGGCCTGGACATGTACTGGCTTAAGCAGGGGGACACGTCTGGCACTGCATGATTTGAGTCCCTGGCGGCGTAGTGTGTTTCTGATGTAGCCTTTGTTACTTTGGTCCCAGCTCTCTGCAGGTCATTCACTAGGTCCCCCCATGTGGTTCTGGGATTTTTGCTCACTGTTCTCATGATAATTTTGACCCCACGGGGTGAGATCTTGCGTGGAGCCCCAGATCGAGGGAGATTATCAGTGGTCTTGTATGTCTTCCACTTTCTAATAATTGCTCCCACAGTTGATTTCTTCACACCAAGCTGCTTACCTATTGCAGATTCGGTCTTCCCAGCCTGGTGCACATCTACAATTTTGTTTCTGATGTCCTTTGACAGCTCTTTTGTCTTGGCCATAGTGGAGTTTGGAGTCTAACTGTTTGAGGTGGTGGACAGGTGTCTTTTATACTGGTAACGAGTTCAAACAGGTGCCATTAATACAGGTAACGAGTGGAGGACAGAGGAGCCTCTTAAAGAAGAAGTTACAGGTCTGTGAGAGCCAGAAATCTTGCTTGTTTGTAGATGACCAAATACTTATTTTACTGAGGAATTTACCAATTAATTCATTAAAAATCCTTCAATGTGATTTTCTGGATTTTTTTTTTCTCATTTTGTCTCTCATAGTTGAGGTATACCTATGATGAAAATTGGAGACCTCTCTCATCTTTTAAGTGGGAGAACTTGCACAACTGGTGGCTGACTAAATACTTTTTTGCCCCACTGTATATATATAGTATGTACATATGTATACTAGCTGGTCTTGTTTTTTCTTGCCTTCTGATTGTTGCTCTGAGTGTTGCTATCCCTGTGCTGTTGCAAAATCCAGGAATTTCCCCATTGTAGGACTAATAAAGGCTTATCTTATCTTATCTTATATAGACATCATGTAGGCATCATAGGCACATCATAGCTCACCTGCTCACCTCCGCCCCCTGGTGGAACCAGCGATGGATCCACTCCAGTTCGCCTACCAGCATGGCATTGGGGTGGAGGATGCGGTGATCTTCCTCCTTCACCGTTCTCTGTCCCACCTGGAGAAGCCCGGGAATATGGTGAGGATCATGTTCTTTGACTTCTCCAGTGCTTTCAACACCCTCCAACCGATGATCCTGAAGGACAAGCTGCTGCGCGCAGGGGTGGACCAGCGCCTGTCATCATGGATCCTGGACTACCTCACGAACCGGCCTCAGTTTGTGAGAACCCGGGACTGTGTGTCCGACATGATCATCAGTAGCACGGGGGCCCCCCAGGGAACGGTGCTGGCTCCCTTCCTGTTCACTCTTTATACTGCGGACTTCTCACACAACACAACACACTGCCATCTACAGAAGTTCTCTGATGACTCTGCGATCGTTGGCCTCATCTCCAATGGAGATGAAGCTGAGTACAGAGGGCTTATCCAGGACTTCGTGGACTGGTGCCATCGGAACTGCCTCCAGATCAACGCAAGGAAAACTAAGGAGCTGGTGGTGGACTGCCGCAGGCATGGGCAGCCCCTCACAGCACCAGTAAATATACAGGGAACAGACATCGAGATGGTGACATCCTATAAGTACCTGGGTGTTCATCTGAACAATAAACTAGACTGGTCACACAATACTGACGCACTCTACAAGAAGGGACAGCGCAGGCTGTTCCTGCTGAGGAGACTCAGGTCTTTTGGTGTACAAGGGGCGCTGCTGAAGTCATTCTATGACACGGTGGTGGCATCAGCCATCACTTTTGGAGTGGTCTGCTGGGGCAGTGGCATTACTGCAGCCGATAGGAAGAGACTGAACAAACTGATTAAGAAAGCTAGCTCTGTCCTGGGGCAGCGCCTTGATCCGATGGAGGAGATAGGAGAGAGGAGGACGGTGGCTAAACTGTCATCTCTGCTGGAGTCCGAGTTCCACCCTATGCAGGACATACTGGATGCACTGAGGAGCTCATTTAGCAGCAGACTACATCATCCCAGGTGCACAACCGAGAGGTTTCGTAGGTCCTTCCTACCAACGGCTGTCAGACTGTACAACCTAAGCAGGGCTGCTCGCAGAGATAGCAAAAGACGTAACAAACTAATAGTTTTTTGAATGCAAAAGATGCAATAGACTTACACAATGGTCCCCTCCGGCATACAACTAGGAACATACCGGTCGCTATGGAGGGTGAGAATATGTATGGGCACATAATCATACCATGTAGGATAACTAAGTAGACGGTTATGCTGTTTCATCCCATCTAGCAACAATGCTCTGCACTGTGTGTGTTTATATATTTACATATTTATTCCATCTAGCTACAATGCTCAGCACTGGGTGTGTTTATATTTATATATCTATATATTTATTCCATCTAGCTACAATGCTCCGCACTGTGTTTTTATATATCTACATATTATTCCATCTAGCTACATTGCTCCGCACTGTGTGTGTTTATATACTTGCATATTTATTCCACCTAGCTGCAATGCTCCGTACTGTGGGTGTTTATATATTTACATATTTATTCCATCTAGCTACAATGCTCTGCACTGTGTGTTCATATAGTCATATATTTATTCCATCCAGCTACAATGCTCTGCACTGTGTGTGTGTGTGTGTGTGTGTGTGTGTGTGTATATATATTTTATAGTAATATGTACATATGTATATTAGCTGCTTTTGCTTGCTTGTTTTTTTTCTTGCCTTCTGATTGTTGCTCTGAGTGTTGCTATCCCCGTGCTGTTGCAATCCTGGAATTTCCCCGTTGTGGGACTAATAAAGGCTTATCTTATCTTATAGGTGATTCTATGATCTTTTAGAGAGTCCTATGGTCGTGACAGACACACACACACAGACAGACAGACAGTTCTTTAATTACACTCGTGCATACCTGTGGGTGCCTGTGCATACCTGTGCATGCCTGTAGAAAATAAGTATAAGCATGTATTTCTGCATGCCCGTAGAAAGGATGTTAATAATGGAAGTGTATTAGGGCAAATTGAAGCTGAAACCTTTGTCAATACTGAACAGCAACCACAAGACATTTTAGGAGATATTGATCCAGATAACTATTTTAATCATATTAACAATAAGTGTACTTATTATGATGAACAACAATTAAATGGAATTATGAACTCAGATCAGACATTGACAATAATACATATTAATAGTATGCCAACTTAAGGAGTTTTTAAATCAATTTAACACCCCATTTAGGATGATAACAATAAGTGAAACATGGATTAATGAAGAAAAAGATGTACTGTACTGTAAATTTTGAACTACATGGATGTGAGATGTACACACAAAATAGGAAATGTAAAAGTGGTAGTGGGGTAGCACTGTATGTTGATAGAAATTTAAAAAGTAAAAAAGTGGACACATGACATTAACAGTGAATGAAAGTATGGAATGTTTAACAATCGAAATTATGATGGAAAATAGAAAAAAAACATAATAGTAAGTTGTATATATAGAGCACCGTGATCTGATATGGAAAAATTTAGAAATGGTATGGAAAAGATGTATACAAAAATAAGACAAAAAGATATTGTTATTTGCGGTGATTTTAATATAGATTTAATTAAAACAAAACAACATAAACCAACTGAAGATTTCTCAGATACAATGTATAGCTTAACCTTATTTCCAAAGATTACAAAACCTACGAGAATAACGACACACTGTGCTACCTTGATAGACAACATTTTTACCAGTGTTACTGAATATAATATGGTGAGTGGTATACTAATAACTGACATTAGTGACCACCTGCCTGTATTTGTTTCTTTAGATGTTATTATGGAGTTAATGAGAGTAATAATAATAATAAACCATGTAAAAAGATGGGCAGCGCGGTGGTGAAGGGCAGCGCGGTGGCGGAGTGGTTAGCACTGCGGCAGAACACCAACTCACCCTTGGCCATGGGATCCCTGGTTCGATCCCAGCCCCCGACCAACAGTGATCTGTGTGGAGTTTGCATGTTCTCCCCGTGTCTGCGTGGGTTTACTCTGGGATTTCTCCAGTTTCCTCCCACATGCCAAAAACATGCAAGTTAGGTTAATTGGCATCAAACTGGGGATTATAAATTGTCCTTAGGTATGACTGTGAGAGTGAATGGTTGTCTGTCTCTCTGTGTTGGCCCTGAGATGGACTGGTGATCTGTCCAGGGTGTACCCTGCCCCCGCCCAAAGATGCTGGGATAGGCTCCAGCCCCCCGTGACTCGAAAAGGATTAAGCGGAACAAGATGAATGAATAAATGAATGAATGTAAAAAGATTATTTATAAAAGAATACAAACAAAAGATAGAATTGATGCTTTAAAAGATGACTTAATGTTGCAGAATTGGGATGTTGTCTATAGAGAGAAAGAAGTGGACTTGGCATACGATAAATTTAGTGATATAGTTAAATCAATATATGATAACGTCCAATTAAAGAAATTAATAAAAAACATAAATACAAAAATTGCCCATGGTTAACCAGAGGGCTACAAAATGCTTGTAAAAAGAAAAATTACCTCTATAAAAATTTCATTAAATTAAGAACCAAAGAATCTGAAAAAGATATAAAATGTATAAAAATAAATTAACTGAAATAATATGAACTAGCAAAAAATTATACTATTGGAAAATGTTAAATGAAAATAAAAATAATATGAAAGGAGTCTGGGATATATTAACCACTTGCGCTCCGTTGTTCCGCGGGCGGGCAAGTCTCTGCGTCCTATGACGCACGAGGGCGCGCGAGAGCGCGCTCGTGCGCCCTCGTGCGCATGACGCATGATGGTGGTGATGGTGATGTAGTAGCGTCCAAGCGCCACTCAAAAAAAAATGCAGAGACAGCCGCGAACAGATTAGTTCATCTGATTGACCTCTCATTCGACTAATAAGAGCCTTGAATTGGGTTTCTGAAACCTTGAAGAACCAATGAATGAAAATCTAGGAAGGAGGACCTGCCTACTGTGAACGCAGGAGCCAATTGAAGCACAGAAATTCTGGCTGGGTGAAGCGATATTTACTGCTGCAGAAGGACTCTGTACGAATCTCCTACAGACCCAGGCTCACCCAGCAGCATGGAGAACACCCACAAGTGGGACCTGCACTCATTCCAGCAGAATAGACGGAGGCCAACGACAAAAGTCGTAAATCATTCGCCAAAACGGCAATAATGGAATTATGTTTTGATCGGGATCCACGAGCGGAGCAGCGTTGCGTTCGTCTGACGCGTGGGAAGAGCTGTTCGCCACGACTCTGCTGCTTTGAAGAGGTAAGGTGTTATAAGCTAAATTATTATTTATCCCTGAAAACTGTAATCCAAAAATGACTTTTGACCGATCGGTAAATTACAACTGTACTGCGCACGAAATACGAAGTGCGTGCGCCACGATAAACGGTTCATTTGCCGTGTTCGGACCGTGAACGCCCCCCCACCCCGCTGCAGAAGAGGAGCGGGGGGGGGGGGGGGCACGGTCCGAACGCTCCCCGGTCCGCGGGAGGAAGCATATCAGTCTATTCCATCATGTAGCGATGGCCCTCTTCTGTAGCGAGGGGGGGGGCGTTCACGGTCCGTTCACGGTTCCCCCCCCCCCCACACACACACACAGTAGCGAGGGGGGGGGGAGCCGCTGTGAAAACATGCAAGGAAAAAAAAAAAAGAGTGTAATCCGTCATGTAGCGAGGGCCGAATTTGGTCCTTGGTAGCAGGGGGGGGGAACGACCCCCCCGCCCACACACACACACACAGACACAGCCCTGAGTGTGACCTTTCATTAGAGCCTAAAATGAAGATTCTACATTGAATTATTCAAAAGTTACAGACGTTTTTCCAAACTGTGCCATTTGGCACAATTTGGCACAGTTCCAAAATGCCTGGGAACAGCCTGAGAACAAAGCTGTGTAAAATATTCATTTTTTGTGGTATTGTTACCAAATTTGGATCTCAGCTGGATAACACTTGGTTCTACATTTCTGTTGCATTTTCCAGCCGGATCGGACAGCTGTGTGTTATTTACAAGCATTTGTATCCAAAAAAACACTGTCCAATTTTTTTTTCTTCAAGTTCAGTATGTTTAGATGACTGTAACTCAGTGGCCGGAGCACGTAGAGAGATTATGTTTTTTTTGCCAAAAAATTCAAAGTGTTTTCTTTTAAATGAGACCAACCCCATGAAGATGCTGCAAAGGGTTGAAGAACAGCTTTCAATTTAGTTTGGGCACGTTATTTTTTGGCATTTTTAGGAAAATTGCCCGGAGTGCAAGTGGTTAAATGAATTAAGGAAAAATGAAACTAAGAAAACAAGATATCCAGAGTATTTTACAGATAATTGTGATAATTATGATAAGAACATGGTAGTAAATAAAATGAATATTTTTTTTGTAAATGTTGAACCAGAGTAGGCAGCAAAAATTTCAAACCAAGGAAGAGACACCGTGAGTGCGACATTGATTGGAAATAACCCTCGGTCAATCTTTCTCTCAGTGGTGGATGAACTAGAGGTAAAATATGTTGTTGAAAGCTGTAAAAATAAATTATCTACTGATTGTGATGGCACTGATATGGCACTAGTTAAAAGAACTGTTGATGGCATATTAAAACCATTTACATATATTTGTAATCTATCTTTTGAAACTGGCTCATTCCCGCAATGAAAATAGCAATAGTAATACCATTATTCAAGCAAGGAAATAAACACCAATACACAAACAACAGACCAGTATCACTCCTCCCACAATTTTCAAAGATTCTGGGAAAAAAAAAAAAAAAAAACTTTTCAACAACAGATTAGAGGACTTTTTAAATAAACACAATGTGCTTAATCAGAATCAATATGGATTTAGAGCAAAGAGTACAACATTGTTGGCAATAATGGAAGCAACAGGAAATAATAAATGCATTAGATCAAGGAAAATATGCAATTGATGTATTTATAGATTTTAGAAAAGCATTTGATTCAATAAATCATTCAATACTTCTTGATACACTGCTAATGTATGGTATTAGGGGAATGGCTCTGAATTGGGTTACAAGTTATTTATCTGAGAGACAACAGTTTGTGAAGATGGGAGAATATCTGTCTGGATGTTTGGGAATTGCCTGTGGGGTCCCCCAGGGGTCAGTTTTGGGCCCCAAATTATTTAACATATATATAAATGATATATTCCAAGTTTCTAAATTATTAAAAATAATATTATTTGCTGATGATACTAATATATTTTATTCTGGAAATAATTATAATCAACTAATCCATACTCTAAATAATGAATTAAATAAGCTTAAAAAATGGATGGATTGTAATAAATTATCACTAAATATAGATAAAACTAAGGTAATGATATTTGGTAATTGTACAAATAAAGAAGATAAACATATTCATGTAGATAATGTAATTATTGGATATGTTAAGGAGATCAAATTTTTGGGTGTAATACTAGATGATAAAATTAGTTGGAAACCACACGTCAGATACATATAAAACAAAGTTGCAAAAAATATTGCAATTATAAATAAAATTAAGCAAGTCCTAGATTACAAATCCCTTCATATCTTGTATTGCTCATTAGTACTTCCATACTTGACCTATTGTATAGAGGTCTGGGATAATAATTATAAAAGTACACTTAATTCATTGCTAATATTACAAAAAAGGGCAGTCCGTGTTATACACAAAGTCAGGTATCTTGAACATACTAATTTATTGTTTTTACATTCAGAGTTATTGAAATTACAGGATCTGGTTGATTATTATACAGCACAATTAATGTTTAAAGTCAGTAAAATCCTTTTGCCACACAATATACAGTGGGGCAAAAAAGTATTTAGTCAGCCACCAATTGTGCAAGTTTTCCCACTTAAAAGATGAGAGAGGTCTCCAATTTTCATCATAGGTATACCTCAACTATGAGAGACAAAATGAGAAAAAAAAATCCAGAAAATCACATTGTCTGATTTTTAAAGAATTTATTTATTTTTTTTATTTTTTGTTACTTATTTGTACCCATAGGTAGATTTGGTTTGCAGTCTGGTGACAAGCCACCGGCTGCCGGTCGCTGCGTGCGCAAGCGCGCGCAAGCGCCCTAAACCTACATGTTTTTGGTATGCGGGAGGAAACCGGAGAAATCCCGGAGTAAACCCACGCAACACGGGGAGAACATGCAAACTCCACACAGCTCACTGTTGGTCGGGGGCTGGGATCGAACCCACGATCTCGTGATCCCCGCGATCCCCCGGCCGAGGGTAAACTGTGCTGCCACAGTGCTAAACCACTGCGCCACCGTGCAGCCGTGGTAATATTTGCAAATTATGGTGAAAAACAAGTATTTGGTCACCTACAAACAAGCAAGATTTCTGGCTCTCACAGACCTGTAACTTCTTCTTTAAGAGGCTCCTCTGTCCTCCACTCATTACCTGTATTAATGTCACCTGTTTGAACTCGTTATCAGTATAAAAGACACCTGTCCACAACCTCAAACAGTCAGACTCCAAACTCCACTATGGCCAAGACCAAAGAGCTGTCAAAGGACACCAGAAACAAAATTGTAGACCTGCACCAGGCTGGGAAGACTGAATCTGCAATAGGTAAGCAGCTTGGTGTGAAAAAATCAACTGTGGGAGCAATTATTAGAAAATGGAAGACATACAAGACCACTGATAATCTCCCTCGATCTGGGGCTCCACGCAAGATCTCACCCCGTGGGGTCAAAATGATCACGAAAACGGTGACCAAAAATCCCAGAACCACAAGGGGGGACCTAGTGAATGACCTGCAGAGAGCTGGGACCAAAGTAACAAAGGCTACATCAGTAACACACTGCACCGCCAGGGACTCAAATCCTGCAGTGCCAGACGTGTCCCCTGCTTAAGCCAGTACATGTCCAGGCCCGTCTGAAGTTTGCTAGAGAGCATTTGGATGATCCAGAAGAGGATTGGGAGAATGTCATATGGTCAGATGAAACCAAAATAGAACTTTTTGGTAAAAACTCAACTTGTCGTGTTTGGAGGAGAAAGAACACCATACCTACTGTGAAGCATGGGGGTGGAAAGATCATGCTTTGGGGCTGTTTTTCTGCAAAGGGACCAGGACGACTGATACGTGTAAAGGAAAGAATGAATGGGGCCATGTATCGTGAGATTTTGAGTGAAAACCTCCTTCCACCAGCAAGGGCATTGAAGATGAAACGTGGCTGGGTCTTTCAGCATGACAATGATCCCAAACATACTGCCCGGGCAACGAAGGAGTGGCTTTGTAAGAAGCATTTCAAGGTCCTGGAGTGGCCTAGCCAGTCTCCAGATCTCAACCCCAAAGAAAATCTTTGGAGGGAGTTGAAAGTCCGTGTTGCCCAGCGACAGCCCCAAAACATCACTGCTCTAGAGGAGATCTGCATGGAGGAATGGGCCAAAATACCAGCAACAGTGTGTGAAAACCTTGTGAAGACTTACAGAAAACGTTTGACCTCTGTCATTGCCAGCAAAGGGTATATAACAAAGTACTGAGATGAACTTTTGTTATTGACCAAATACTTATTTTTCACCATAATTTGCAAATAAATTCTTTAAAAATCAGACAATGTGATTTTCTGGATTTTTTTTTTCTCATTTTGTCTCTCATAGTTGAGGTATACCTATGATGAAAATTGGAGACCTGTCTCATCTTTTAAGTGGGAGAACATGCACAATTGGTGGCTGACTAAATACTTTTTTACCCCACTGTACAAAATCTTTTCAGTGAGAGAGAAGGGAAATATAATTTATGGGGGAATACAAAATTTAAAATGCACCTAGTAAAATCTACTAGGAAAGGTTTTTGTATGTCTGTGTATGGGGTAAAATTGTGGAATGGGTTGGGGGAGAAACACAGGCAATGTCCAGACATCCATATATTTAAATCAACATATAAAGGAATTATTTTTGAGCAATATAAAAATAAAGGACAGTAACATTACAATGTGTCTTCAATGAAGAAAGGTTGTTATTGTGAATATACTGTATATGCTGAGTACTATTATTACTGATAACAAAGCCATGTGGGGGTATATGGTGGTATATATGGTGATTATGATGATGAAAGTATTGTCTATAATTATATTAAACATACCAGAAGTATTTATTTATTATTATTACAATTATTATTAGATGTTGGTATTATTATAAATATAAATTATCATTGTTGTATCATTTCTATTACGTAATTTAATTATTAGGTGTATTATATATTATGGTATTGTATAATGAATGTAACTGTGGGATTAATAATGACTAGAATATTATAATTTATTGGGTATGGAAAAGGGGTGGGACTATATAAGCACTGGCTTCTTCCCACTCCTTTTGAACATTTTATTTTTTTTTGGTTTTGATTTTTGTTTTAAATTCTTTTTTTTCTTTTTGTCTGACTGTTCAAATAAATTAAACTAGAAAAGCACTCGGAGAGCGCAGACCTCCGCCAAGCGCCACAGTTCCCCCCATACAGTGTTTGTGTGTACGTTTTCCGATTCCTTGACCATGAAAACATATGACTAGCAATTGGATTTACAATGATAGGATTAGTGGTTCAGTAGTTATTGACGAAAATGGCATTTTCCGTAATGGCGGTTTAGCGCCACAGTTCCCCCCATACAGTCTTCAGATTCCTTGACCATGAAAACATATGACAAGCAATTGGATTGACAATGATAGGATTAGTGGTTTAGTAGTTATTCACGAAAATGGCATTTTGCGTGATGGCGGTTTTCTTGTGGACGGTGATTCAGATCACCACCAAAATCTAATCATCTGTAGGATACCCCATTTCTGACAATCTGTGAAAATATCATGAAAATCCATCCATAACTTTTTGAGTTATCTTGTTAACAAACAGACAAACAGACAAACAAACAGACAGACAAACCAACGCCGATGATCACATAACCTCCCCCTTTGGCGGAGGTAATCAATCAATCAAATGAAAGGTGTAAGCAAGGGTGTAAGAAAGCACATCAGCACTCGTTCAGTGATGCCTGCCTCTGATTTTGGATGGTGTCATAGCGAGTCCTATGATCTTTGATGATGTCATAGTGAGTCCTGTGATCATTTAGCAAGTCCTATGATCATGACGGATTCCAAGGTTGAAGAACAGAACATGCCTCTGTACGTCGCCTTCATCAACCTCACCAAAGTGTTCGATCTGGTCAGCAGAGAGGGCCTTTTCAAGATCCTGCCAAAGATAGGATGCCCACCAAAGTTGCAAAGCCTCATCGAATCGTTTCACACCAACATGCAGGGGATAGTGCAGCACGATGGCAACGTCTCAGAGCCATTCAACATACGCAGCGGAGTGAAACAGGGCTGTGTACTTGCGCCAACCCTCTTTGGGATTTTCTTTGCTATGCTCCTGAGGCATGCCTTCAGCACAGCAACAGAGGGAATCTACCTGCACACAAGATCTGACGGCAGGCTTTTCAACCTCGCCCGCCTGAAAGCCACAACCAAAGTACGCGAGGCTCTAATCAGAGACATGCTGTTCGCAGACGACGCTGCAGTCGCAACCCACACACAGCAGGAGCTTCAGACCCTGATGGACCGCTTCTCCCAGGCATGCAAGGACTTCGGGCTTACCATCAGCCTGAAGAAGACTAATGTCTTGGCGCAAGGCACGGAAGCACCACCAACCATCACCATCGACGACTACGAGCTGGAGGTCGTGAATCAGTTCACGTACCTGGGGTCCACGATCAGCAACAACCTCTCCCTTGATACAGAGATCAACAAGAGGATTGGAAAATCAGCCTTCACACTCGCTCGCCTCACCACACGAGTGTGGGAGAATCCCAAACTCTCTGTCAAGACAAAAATGGCAGTGTACAATGCCTGCGTCATCAGCACACTGCTCTATGGGAGTGAGACGTGGACAACATACGCCCGGCAGGAAAAGAGACTGAACTCCTTCCACTTGCGCTGCATTCGCCACATCCTGGACATATCCTGGCAGGACAAAGTGCCCAACACAGAAGTTCTGTCCCGCGCCGGCCTTCCCTCCATGTTCACTCCACTCAGGCAGCGCAGGCTCCGCTGGCTAGGCCACGTTCACCGTATGGAGGATGGAAGAATCCCCAAAGACGTCCTCTATGGAGAACTGGCAACTGGCAGGAGAGACGTTGGCCGCCCACAGCTGCGCTTTAGAGACGTCTGCAAGAGAGACATGAAGGCCCTGGATATCAACACAGAGCGCTGGGAGGACCTTGCAACGGACCGCTCCAAATGGAGAGGCACCCTGACCAGACAGCTCAAGGCGGGTGAAGAGAGACTGACTGCTGCAGCAGATGAAAAAAGGACCCGCAGGAAGAACCGCCACAGACCCAGCAGCACGGAGACCACCCACAAGTGTGACCTGTGTGACAGGGACTGTCATTCGCGCATCGGCCTGTTCAGCCACAGGCGGTGCTGTTCCAGCAGAGTAGACGTTTAGGATTCTCTTCCATGGTCATCATAGACCGACGGAGGCCGACGAATATATGATCATGACATTGTGACAGAGATTTCTTGAATTACACAGGGTAACAAAAATATATATATATTTTTTTTAAGTTGTCTGTGTTTTTTTCAGCTAATTTAAGACAATTCTGCACAGCTGAATCTGAAAATGACATCCGTTTCTCTCGATCAGGTCAGAAGAAATCTGATCTTCTGACTAAATCGATTACATTTTTGTGGCATTATCAGTTGATTTTTGTTAATATTGCTCATACAAAATAGATTTTTAAGAAAAAAAATCATTTTCTAACAGTTTATTGATTAAATGTTACAAACTTCGATTACTGTAAATTGAATAGTAGACACTGATAAAGGTAAGTACATGTAAATTGAATGTTACGTCATCATTGTTCAAAATTCAGAGAATTTCAAGAAATAAAAAAAATTTGCATCATATAAAGTGAAAATACCTACATGTAAAAAAAAAAAACAACATAAAAAACAACGTGTCGCCATAATTCAAAAAGTTGACCTGATTGAGCAAAACCAATGTGATTTCTGGATTCACCACATCAAAATTGTCCTAAATCAGCTAAAAAAAATTAATTTGGTGTTGACCAGTGTTTAATAGAATGATGAGGAGAGCTGCCTTCCTTTAATCTTTGATGATGTCATAGCAAATCCTATGATCTTTGTGTCACAACTCGCTCCCGCCTGTCATCCGCTCTAGCCGTGCACACACCTGTGCTTCAATAGGCTGCCTCTACTTAACCTGCTCTGCCCGCAGCCTCGGCCTGGAGCCGTCAGCTCATCTCCATGCTCAAGCTCTGCGTTTGCCTGCTCCTCTCGGCCAACGCCGCAACTCGTCGTCGTCACGTAAGGTTATCTCTTACCTGTTCTCCAAAGATCTTCCCCTGTGCACAGGTAGATCCTCCTGGCGGCGGAAGTATCCCTTCATCGCCTCTCCTCGCAGCCTCTCTCCGTCGAGTGCAGCAGGGCGCTGTCTCCCAGGCGGGAGCATCTCTTGCCAACGCCAGCCACCAATTCGTCTGCAAGTAAGCCACATTATTACTTTCACCACTCTGCTGTGATTGTTGCTCATCCACTGTCCTCTGCTCTGTCCTCAGGGTTGCCTGGCTGTACGGTGTCTGTTCTGCCCTCGGTGCTTTCCTGTCCCCAAGAAAACATTTACATTCCTCACTCACGCATACATACACCTGTTGCTGAATAAAACTCTTAAATCTCACCCGAGCCTGTGTGCGAGTTTCCTGGGCCAGAAATCATGTCAGTACGGCTCCAGCACAACGGCCCAGCGAACAGCGGGTACGTACGCCAACTCTCCAACCTCGAGGCTCGGGTGGACTTAATTGTTCATCAACAACAGGTTATCCTTAATCAGCTAACCTCCATTACTAACCGGTTGGATCGCCTCGATCCTCCGCAGGCGCTCCCTCCATCCCAGCTCGGCGGGCCAGGTCCTAACTCTCCTCAGGCCAGCTCCTCTGTCCCAGGTCCGCCGACCCGTCTCACTCCTATTCCCACCCCCGCGCGCTTTAGCGGAAAGCTCGGCAGAGCGCGCAGGTTTATTCTGCAGTGTGAGACGGTGTTCCAGTGCGTGCCCGGGGACTTTCCGTCAGACCAAAGCCGAATTGGGTACGTTTCTAATCTTCTGGAAGGGAAAGCGTTAGCCTGGGCTTACGTCATTATGGCGAAGCCCAGTTACGTGACCTTGACCTATACCCAGTTCATGCAAGATTTTTTCGAAGTCTTTGATCATTCGGCTCGCTATAGTGTGTTGGCCGAGCGGCTGCTTAGCTTTCGCCAGGGTAGCCGCTTAGTGGCTGACTACGCTGTCGACTTCCGGGTGGCGGCGGGAGAGGTTGGTTGGTGTGATGCTGCCCTTTGCAGCCTATTCATCAGTAGTCTAAATTCTGATTTGCGGGATGAACTGGCCAGCCGGGACCAGCTGGATCGGCTGCCAGAATTAATTTCTTTGGCCATTAGTTTGGATAACTGGCTGAGGGAGAGGGGGCGCCGAGCGGAAATCATTCAGCCGCCCACGCGGAGCTCCTATCCGTGCTCCTCAGTCTCGCCCCCTGGCGTTGCCTCCTCCGGAGGTCGCCGACTATCCCGATGCCATGATCATCGGGCGGGCTAGACTTTCTTTAGCGGAGAAACAGCGCCGCCGGGAGTTGGGTCTCTGCATGTATTGCGGAGACAACCAGCATCCCGTGGAAGCCTGCCCGGTGAAGCCAAAAGGGGAGGTCCGCGAGTCACTGTAGGGGGCCTCGTGGACGTAACCCAGTCTAATCCCCTCTCAAAATGTGAGGTTCCAATAAGACTCTGCCACAACTCCATTGGTCACGCATCTCACACACTGGTGGACTTGGGGGCCAAACAAAGTTTTATTTCTAAGAGTCTGGCAACCCGCCTGGGCATCCAATGCCAAGCCTTGCCCACTCCCCTTCATCTCGTCGCTCTCACCAGTTTTCCCCTGGAGAAGACCACTCATATAACCAAGCCCATCTCCGTCATTATCTCTGGCAATCATCGTGAGGACCTTAGCTTTTACGTCCTTCCCACCTCTGCGGCACCCATCATTTTAGGCTACTCATGGCTACGCCTCCACAACCCTGTGTTTGATTGGCAGACCGGTTACATCCTATCTTGGAGCACTTTTTGTTTGGGAACCTGCCTCCAGTCTGCAGCCTGTGCCCCGTCTGTGCCTTCCCCCGCCCTTGACCCTGCCCCGCCGGACCTCTCTGCAGTGCCACCGGAGTTTCACAACCTGGGTCTGGTGTTCAGCAAGTCGAAGGCATTATCCCTCCCTCCCCATCGCCTGTATGACTGTGCCATTGATCTCCTGCAGGGGGCGCCTCTCCCATCTGGCCGCCTTTATAGCCTGTCTGCTCCGGAATGGGAGGCCATGGACACCTATATTCGGGAATCCCTCAGTGCCGGAATCATTCGCACCTCTTCATTCCCACTGGGTGCTGGGTTCTTTTTTGTGGCGAAGAAGGACGGGTCCCTAAGGCCATGCACTGACTTTAGGGCCCTTAATGACATCACTGTGAAGGATCGTTATATGGA
Organism: Pholidichthys leucotaenia; assembly: GCA_020510985.1. NCBI lineage: Eukaryota > Metazoa > Chordata > Actinopteri > Cichliformes > Pholidichthyidae > Pholidichthys > Pholidichthys leucotaenia. Next base: position 7,165,057 of record CM035847.1, on the reverse strand, counting down.
CTCAGCCTTCAGTTCCCTCCAGGGGGCGTCCTGGTTCTCCAAGTTGGACTTCCGCAGTGCTTATCACCACGTCCGGATCCGGGAGGGTGACGAGTGGAAGAAGGCCTTCCGAACACCCAACGGCCACTTTGAATACCTTGTCATGCCGTTTGGGCTCACCAACACTCCTGCCGTCTTCCAATACTTGATCAATGATGTCCTTTGTGATTTCCTGGCGGTCTTTGTTTTCGTCTACCTGGATGATATTTTGATCTTCTCCCGGTCTCGGGAGGAGCATCTTGTCCATGTGAGGTGGGTCCTTCAACGCCTTTTGGAGAATAAGCTGTACATCAAGGCTGAAAAGTGCGGATTTTTCACTAATACTACCTCCTTCCTGGGCTTTATTGTCTCGCACAATCAGCTCCTCCCCGACCCAGCCAAGGTTAAAGCAGTAGTCGAGTGGCCTACCCCCTCCTTGAAGAAGCAGGTTGAGCAATTCTTGGGGTTTGCTAATTTTTACCGCCGCTTTGTTCCTGGGTACAGTTCCATCACCCCCCCCCCCTTTGATCCGCCTCACCTCGCCTAAGGTACGCTTTCAATGGACGACGGAAGCGGAGATGGCCTTCGAGACCCTAAAAAGAGAATTTGCATCCTCCCGGGTCCTTTCTCTTGTGGATCCAGCGCGGCAGTGTTTTGTCAAAGTGGACGCGTTTGACACTGGGGTCGGGGCGGTTTTGTCTCAGCGACGGACGGGGCGCTGTGCCCCTGCGCTTTCTACTCCAAGCGTCTCTCCTCGGCCGAGCGTAATTATGACATCGGCGACAGAGAGCTCCTGGCCGTAAAGCTCGCGCTGCAGGAGTGGCGCCACTGGTTGGAAGGGGCGGCTCAGCCTTTCGTGGTCTGGACCGACCATAAGAACTTGGAATACATCAGGACGGCCAAGCGCCTGAATGCCCGCCAGGCGCGTTGGTCGCTGTTCTTTGCTAGGTTCAGGTTCACTATTACTTACCGCCCGGCATCCAAAAATAAGAAGTCAGACGCGTTGTCCAGACTGTTCGCCCCTGAAGCACTGGAAGAGGGGGTCCATACCGTTGTTCCTGCTTCATGCGTTGTGGGGGCTGTTTCCTGGTCCATCAGAGATAGAGTCCTGACGGCTTTGGAATCCGAACCCGACCCTGGCGGCGGGCCAGCGGGGAAATTGTTTGTGCCCTCATCATTCCAAGGTGACGTCATTCACTGGGTCCATACCTCTAAACTCGCTTGCCACCCTGGTGTCTCCCGGTCTGTGGATCTTCTCCAGCGGTCCTTTTGGTGGCCCGGGCTCCGGTAGGACGTCTCCAACTACGTGCGCGCCTGCCCTTAGTGTGCCATGAATAAGTCGTCTAATGCTCCCCCTGCAGGTCTTCTCCACCCCTTGCCGGTCCCCGGGAGGCCCTGGTCACACATTGCCTTGGACTTTGTCACCGGCCTGCCTGTCTCCAACTCATATAATACCATCTTGACCATTGTGGACCGGTTCTCCAAGGTGGCCCACTTTGTGCCTCTCCCCGGGCTTCCCTTGGCACGCGAGACGGCCGATCTGTTGGCGCAGCATGTGGTCAGGCTGCATGGCATCCCAGCTGACATTGTCTCTGACAGGGGGCCACAATTCGTGTCCAAAGTCTGGAGGAGCTTCTGTAATGCTCTGGGAGCCACGGTTAGCCTGTCTTCGGGACATCATCTTCAATCTAATGGGCAGTGCGAGCGCACCAACCAGGAGCTGGAGGCTGCTCTGCGCTGCTTCGCCTCCTCCAGTCCCTCTTCCTGGAGCATTCATTTTCCCTGGGTGGAGTATGCCCATAACTCCACTTTGTCTTCAGCCATTGGGATGTCCCCCTTTCGGGCGTCCCTAGGTTACGATCCCCCGCTGTTCCCTGAGGAAGAAGGTGAGGTGGCAGTCTCCTCCATCCAGGCCCACCTGAGACGGTCTCGACGGCTATGGACTAAGATGCGCCAGGGCCTGATACACACGGCATCGCACAAGACCAAGTCTGCTAATCGCCGCAGGAGGCCTGCGCCACACTACCAGGTGGGTCAACAGGTATGGTTGTCAGCCCTGAATATTATCCTGAAGGGGGAGAATAAGAAGCTGGCTCAACGTTTCGTCGGACCTTATCCTGTTACGAAGGTGGTTAACCCGGTAGCTGTGCGTTTGGCGCTTCCCCCCCTCCGTGTTCATTCCACATTTCACATCTCTCAGGTCAAACCTGTGGTGTCTAATCCTCTCTGTCCTCCTCCCAGGGTGCCGCCCCCTCCTAGAATGATCGATGGACACCCGGCGTGGAACGTCACTGCTGTCTTGGACTCCCGACGTCGGGGCCAGGGGTTGCAGTATTTGGTGGACTGGGAGGGTTATGGCCCAGAGCACAGATGCTGGGTGCGCCCCTCCTTCGTGCTGGACAAGCAACTCGTTGAGGAGTTCCATCGGGCGCACCCTGACAAGCCAGCGCCAGGAGGCGCAGCTCGGGGGGGAGGTACTGTCACAACTCGCTCCCACCTGTCATCCGCTCCAACCGTGCGCACACCTGTGCTTCATTAGGCTGCCTCTACTTAACCTGCTCTGCCCGCAGCCTCGGCCTGGAGCCGTCAGCTCATCTCCATGCTCAAGCTCTGCGTTTGCCTACTCCTCTCGGCCAACGCCGCAACTCGTCGTCGTCACGTAAGGTTATCTCTTACCTGTTCTCCAAAGATCTTCCCCTGTGCACAGGTGGATCCTCCTGGCGGCGGAAGTATCCCTTCATCGCCTCTCCTTGCAGCCTCTCTCCGTCGAGCGCAGCAGGGCGCTGTCTCCCAGGCGGGAGCATCTCTTGCCAATGCCAGCCACCAATTCGTCTGCAAGTAAGCCACATTATTACTTTCACCACTCTGCTGTGATTGTTGCTCATCCACTGTCCTCTGCTCTGTCCTCAGGGTTCCCTGGCTGTACGGTGTCTGTTCTGCCCTCGGTGCTTTCCTGTCCCCAAGAACACATTTACATTCCTCACTCACACATACATACATCTGTTGCTGAATAAAACTCTTAAATCTCACCCGAGCCTGTGTGTGTGTTTCCTGGGCCAGAAATCATGTCACTTTGATGATGTCATAGTGATTTCTATAATCGTAAGTGATGACTGCCTTTGATCTTTGATGATGTCATAGCGAGTCCTATGAACATGAGTGATGCCTATATAGACATGTAGAGATCATAGGAACATCATAGGCGATCATGTAGAGATCATAGGAACATCATAGGGCCTATGATGTTCCTTGGCCTTATGATGACATAGGCGATTCTATGATCCTATGATCTTTTAGCTGGTGCTATGATCGTGACACTCAGACAGACAGACAGACAGAGATTTCTAGAGTGATATAGAGTGATGGTGTCTATACAACATCAAATAGACATCATGTAGACATCATAGGCACATCATAGGCAATCCCATGATCATTTAGAGAGTTCTATGGTCGTTACAGACACACAGAACATAGCAATGATGATACAGAGTGAAGTACGTGGTTGTAATGCACCTGTAAGCTGGTTGCCAACCGCCAATCAAATCTAAAGAAGAAGACACACAGACAGAAGTACATGGTAGCTTTTTTCCCCCCCAAGTTCAGAGTGAGGCATGATTGATTAAGACATTTTGACACAATCTCCATTGCTATTATTAACTTAGCCACTTGCTTGGCATCCTTCCAATATGTGAAGATGATTGTGTCATCTACATACATCTGAATTTTTAAGTCATCTTCACACATTGATGGCAAATCATTAATATACTAAGTAAACAGCAGTGGGCCTAAAACTGAACCCTGTGGTACTCCCATGGTGCATGCCTTTGATTGGGATACAGTATTGTTTATGCACACATACTGGAAGTGACCAGATAGATAAGATTTTAACCAGCTAAGGGTATTCATGGACAGTTTATATCCTGATAGTTTAGAAAGAAGGACTGAGTTATTGAACCTATCAAAGGCTTTAGTAAGTCTACAAAGATGGCTCCTACCACCCCTCCCTTTGTCCATATTTTCTTTAATCGTTTCAATAAAGTAACAACATGCAGTCTCCGTTGAGTGGTTCGGCCTGAAAACAAACTGCATGGAATGCAGCAGCTGGGCAGATACGAGATGTTCTACCAGTTGGTGTACTACCACCTTTTCAATGGTTTTTGACAAAACAGGAAGTAAATATATCAGCCTATAATTACTAATTTCATGTTTGTCTTCGGCTTTGTGTATGGGGTTACAGCGACGGGTTTCAATGCATCAGGGAAGAAATTTTCATTTACTGTTTGATTTATTAGTTCTGTAACTGGAAGCTATGATGATGATGAATTGGAATTATTAAAGTATCTATATTTTTTTTCTGGAATATAGTGTCTAGTCCATGAATATCCTTAGCTCTGGAACTTGATAGAGATGATAAAATTTGGTTAAGCTTTACCTCATTTGTGAGTTTAAGGTTTAGATCAGTTTCATGATTTATTTTTATTTGGTGTGGGTATGTTTGGGTAAAATTCAGACCCAGTTCTTGTACCGATTTGATAAAATACTCATTAAAATTGCTGGCTATATCTAAGCTATCTGAGTGACGTTTTCCATTCAAACTGAGTTGTATGACTTCACCTTTTTTCAAATTTTTCCTGTGAGTTTATCAATACATTTCCAGAGTTTTTTGTTTTTCCCTTTTGTATTTTTGGTTGTGTCTAAGAAGAAATTTGTTTTTGCTTTTGCTTTATGGAGCTGCATGATGACTTCATTTCTGAGGTTTTTAAAAACCAGTCTATCTGTACTTAAATCAATTTTTAGCCATTTTTTAAGAGCTAAGTCCCTTTTTTTCATACAGTTCCACAATTTTTCATTTAGCCAAGGTAGATTCCGTTTTCTCTTGTGCTTAGTGTTTTTATTTTTTGTTTTGAGATGATTTCTTTCATTGTTGATATCATATTTTCACATGTCTGTCCACAGTTTGTATCACAATTTACTTCAGTCCACTTTATGTGCTGTAACTCATTTTCAAATGATTCTGTTTTTCTTTGGTATGTACTAGATATATTTTCCACCAGCAGTAGGCTTTTTGTATCGTGATTTTGACAATCTGCATACTCTTAAAGTGAATTATGCTCAGACATGCCAGTAATTAGATTGTATTTTTTTGTTATGTGATCAGGTTTGTTGGGAAGAATCATATCAAGTACAGCTTGAGATGAACGGGTTCTTCTTATTGGGTTACTGATCATCTGATCCATATGAAACTTATTGGTGATGTCCTTTAATTTCTGTCTGCATGTTTTACAAAGCCAATTTAAGATGAAATCACCCATGAGGATAAACTCTTTGCTGCCAAACGGTTTCAGTACATGATAGACCATTAAAGAATGTATCCTTAGAGGATGGAGGTCGATAGATCACAATCAAAGCAAAAGACATTTCTCATGATAGTACAACTTTCAACACATTCCAGTGTATTTTCAGCAATGTCAAGCTGTGTAGACTGATAACCATCCTTTACATAAATCATGACCCCTCCTTCCCACCATCTTTTCTGTCTTGTCTATAGGTATTGTGCCTTGGTACATTGAAAACAGCTGGAGGTGTTGTTGGGATTAACCAGGTTTCTGAGAGGCATAGGTAATCAAGACTTGAATTGGTCAATGGTTGTTGCATTTGTTCTTTTTTAGAGACAATGTTCTGAATATTGAGATGACCTCCAAAAAAGCCTTTAGGTTTCATAGTCGGATCCCACAATACCATGGCATGATTTACAATTTGAAATATTTTTGTAGTTTGTTGTTTTTCAGTCACAGTTTTTATCCCATACCCATCCCGTTTTGTAACAGTCTTACCAGGTTTATGCAGTTTGAGTCTTGTTGCAATAATTTTTCCTGCGTTGATGTCACCGGCATCCCGGGCGACTACGCTGATGCCATTTCCCTTCAGATGGACTGCTGCCACACCGTTGTCTGGGGAAACCTTTCCTGCATTGATATCACCGGTGACTTTGGAAAACTGACCAACATCAGCCTCCTCTGGATGGGCCGCTGCTGCATCGGTGCCCAGCGAGGCTGGGATAATGCCAACAGTCCTGAATCATCGACACGGCTCGGCCCGGTAAACATCCTTCACTGAAAGAGCCACCGCTGCATTGGCGTCCGGGGAAAAAAGCCAAAACTGACATCAAGCCGCTGATGCAGCTCCATTTCATGGCCATCCCCCGCTGGAAAAGCCACTGGTGTGCCAGCACCCAGGGGGCCCGGGCTGGTGCCGTTACCTCGCCACTGGGCCATGATTCGTCGTCCCGACTCCGCCTGGCAGGCCCACCCCGTCAGGTAAGCCACTGGAGCACTGACATCCTGGGTGCCCGGGTTGGTGTCAACCTCTGATTGCTGGACGGCGTGAGTCTGCTAAAACAGCCACTGTTGCTGTACTGGTGTTTGGAGGGACCACGTGCTGTGGATTCAATTCTAAACCATTTAGCTGTTGCTGAAAAGTTTAAAATTTATGAGGAAAAAGGTGAAAATTTATGAGAAACAATTTGCAAATTTGAGAAAAAAGTTTAAAATTTATGAGAAAAAATTCACATGTCAATGTAATAAAAGTTGCATTTATGAGGAATAAAGTAAAACAAAACTAGAAATATAAAGTGACCAAATGAAAAGAGAAAAGATGGAAGTTTGAGTATTAAAATGCTTTAAAAGTGTTCCTCTTTGAGCGCCTCGGTAGGTGCATGAAGCTCCTCTGAGGATCCTGACGATAACGGCGTATTACAGAGGAGGATGATGGGTAATTATTCTCCTAATCTGGATGCTCCTCTTAATCTCCAATTCTCCATTTCTCCCACTTTGGTCAGGACTTTCTCATTATCTCCGTTGTTCCTCTTTATTTCTCGTCTCTCTCCTTCCTCTGTCTCGGGGAGGGTCGGTGGTGGTGGTGGTGGTGGGGGGCTGATATGAGCCCTGATTGAAAACAGACTGAGTGTGTGCCTTTAATTTAATTTTTTTAGGCTGTGGGGCTGTAGATTTCAGAGAGCGGTGGTGGGCCCACAGTGGTGTGAGCTGTTGCTGATAAGGAGGGAGAGTGGAGAGGTTCTCCAGGACAACAGACGGATCAGATCAGAAGGAGAACAGCAGTCTGTCTGATTAGGCTCTATAGGTAAAGGCTGAGTGAAGCAGCCATGACCCTCTGTGGACCATAAGACATGTGTCCTCCTCATCAGGTGGCACTGATCATCCATTTTTTCATCTCCATCCTCTCTGAAAATATAAATAAGTTTAGAAATTCATGAGATATGCCGCAAAGGTTTTGAGAAAAAACCTCAAGAGAAAAATAAAAATAAAACACAACATGAGTGGGCTGCACGGTGGCGCAGTGGTTAGCACTGCGGCAGCACAGTTTACCCTTGGCCGGGGGATTGTGGGGATCGTGGGATCGTGGGTTCGATCCCAGCCCCCGACCAACAGTGATCTGTGTGGAGTTTGCATGTTCTCCCCGTGTTGCGTGGGTTTACTCCGGGATTTCTCCGGTTTCCTCCCACATGCCAAAAACATGCATGTTAGGTTAATTGGCTGTTCTAAATTGTCCCTAGATATTTGTTTCCTATAGGCCCTTAGAATAGAGGGTTAGTATTAATAAAAGCGCTTTGAGTGGTCTTTGTGACTAGAAAAGCGCTATATAAGTGCAGGTTAGTTAGTTAGTTAGTTAGAGTCACAAATGTGGAAAACACAGCCTGAAATCCATGAGAGAAGTTGCAGATTTAATCCAAATGATTTACCAATTTACAAGCAAACAAGCCCAAAAGTTATGAGAAAATTAAGATTTACATTTATCAGATAAAAATGCAAATTTGAGTTGGAAATTGAAAGAAAAAAAGGAAAATTTATGAAAATTTGTGAACAAAGTTGCACATTTATGAGAAAAGTTAAAAATTTATGCAAAAAAAATTATTTGCACAAAACAGAGGAGCCAGGCTACGGGGTAAACTGGGACGGACCCACAGTCTCCCAGATGACCAGGGAACACCTTGGTGTCCTTCCTGGAAAAAAAGAAAATATCCAAATCCATCCATCTATCCATCCATTAAGATCTCACGTGTGTGTCAGGGTAACCGTTTCTTCTGTGCAGGAATTCCTGCTGCAGAGCCGGAGGTCGGAGCGTGGATAACGACAAAAAATCACAAACGTTGTTCTAACGTAGAAAGTTACGGCTGCTCAGAAGAGGGCAGGGAGAAACAGAGTGGATGTGAGTGGGTCTGCGCTCTCAGCAGGATGAAGCACATTAACTCTGTGACGCCTCATTGGGACGTTCAGCTCAGCAGGACAAAGGTTCGAGTAACAATGAGGGTTTTGTGTCCCTTTTAACTGCCCCAAAAATTACTGCAGAGAGAAATGAAGGGAAACTATTTTACTTTTATTGAAATACAACCTGATAATTACTGTGTACAGTGCCAAGACATTGGGTAGGCATTGGCATTATGCCAGCGTCTACTCAATGTCTTGTCAATGTGCAAACAACCGATGGTGGCCTGGCGTAAGTGTGCTTTTGAAGAAGCTGCTCTACGATGATGGTATGTAGCCAGTGTTAGCTTGGAAACGTCTGATGTTGGAACAAAAAAACAGTTAATATTAGCCATGCTCACTGTTCTGCTGATTGGGTGACACCAGGAAAAACAAACAAACAAACAAACACCAGAATAGTCCAGAATGAGGTGGGATCTATCGTGGACTGTGAAGCAATGAAGGAGCTGGACCACAGATATCTAGTGAGGTCACGAGAAGTTGCAGAGTTAAGCTAGCTACACTGTAGCTATGCTAGCTCTAAGGCTGAGCAGGAAACCTCCTGTCCTACTCCTTGTAGAGGGTGTACCAGACTATTCAGGTTCACGTCTGTTCAGTAATGATGTGATGACCTCACAGAAGAGAACAGCCAATCAGAATGAGGTATTTCAAACAGCTCTGTAGTCCTAGGAAGCATTCGCACCTAACCAGTTTGGTCTGGACCAAAATTTTAGGTGTGAAAGCTCCCCTGAACCAGGGTCCAGACAAAAGAAATGAAATTTGGTTCAGCAAAAAGAGGTGGCCTCGGTCTGGATCAAACTGAACCTTGGTCTGGTTCGTTTAGAGTGTTAAAGCAATTTTCAGAAAGGTTCTGAGTTTCGGAGCAAGCACAGGAAGTTCAGAGAGTCAGAGAAACAGATTTTAATTTAAATATGGTCCATTAGCAACATAAATAGTCAATTAAAATAAAATCATAAAAATGTAGAAACCACATATTTTCGGAGATGATTTGACAGAGTAGTGAAAGATTGGAGGAGCAAGAGCAGCTGAAGATGAAGATGAGTGATGGGACATCAAACGTCAACACCTTGATAATATTCGTGGTAAACTAGTTGATCAACTAACATGATGGCGTCTGAACCAGTTTACACTGAAAGAATCCAGAGCTGCAGAAAACACCTGAGTAGCACACGTGCAGATTGCTGCGTGTGTGCTAATGACATAAACGTCGTCATGACAACGATAGTCAGTATGTCACGTAAAGTTATTTGGTTTGCTTGGATAATAAGCGGCGTAAAACCAAACTTAACCAGACTGACTGTAGACAATGTTGCAGATTTTCAGGTGTGAAAATGCCCCTATAGTCTGGGAGAGGAGAACTCCTGTGGTGGAGGGTAAGGTTTTCTTTATTTGTCTCCCAAGGAAGAAATTTGTTTTAGAGCAAGGGCCAGCAGCATAACAAGTGTATACAACACGTCAACAAACAAAAACAACACATCAACAAACAAACTGTCCAGGTGAGTGCGCGCCCCCTCCTTCCTGTCAAAGACTCCCCGACTCTGCAGGCAATCATTACACCTGCTTGAGTGGACGTACCTGCTTCTCCTGCCTCACCAGCGCTTAAAAGGACCATCAAGCAAAGCCTCCAGCGCTGGCTCATTGGGTATACTGCCTGCAATACTAGCAAGTGAACTAACATTGTATTCAGAGGATTTTTGCCTTATTCCTCTCCTTTTTTCCTTCCCAGGTTGCTGCCATTGGTGTGGTGCGTCGTCGGGGATTGTTGTGCGCTCACCTGCTCAATCATCCTCACCTTGCCTCAGTAACCTGTCTCCACCCGGTCAGACACCACCCAGCTCCTTCCCCTTCCTGCTCCCTGCCAACTTCATCCTGCTGGTTCGTTTATTCCTGCTGGGTCTCTTTCTGGACGCCTCCCACTTGAGGTGTTTCAAGCACGTCCCACTGGGAGGAGACCCCGGGGCAGACCCAGGACTCGGTGGAGAGACTATGTCTCCCAGCTGGTCTGGGAACGCCTTGGTATCCCCTCTGAAGAGCTGGAGCAGGTGGCTGGGGAGAGGGAAGTCTGGGCTTCTCTGCTTGAACTGCTGCCTCCGCGACCCGGACCTCCGGAAAAGCGGTAGAAGATGGATGGATGGATGGATGGGTCTCTTTGTCGGGCTCTCTGCTCAACTCACGTAAGTGGCAGATTTGTCTTTCCACTTTCCTACCTCCCTTCTCTTATTAATCAGCTCTTGACTCTCCTCACAGGCTGAGTCTTCCTCTGGCGAGTGACGTTTTCCTTAACAGTGCTCCATATTTTGAAATTAATAAATTGTTTAAATGTTGCTTCTCTATGTCATGTGATTTTTCTCTGGTGTAGCACCCTGCACATGAGCTGACCATTCTATCAATATGACAGAATGAGCCAGCCAGAACATGAGCTCAGCGGGGGCTGCATCAGAGGAACACTCCGCTCTTCACTGCCTAGACGTCACAGAGAGGCAGGTGGCCGTGCTCACGCAACAGCTGCAGACAATTACACAGCAGCTGAGCATGGTCACTGAGCATTTGACACATATGTCTTGCTGGGGTCCTTCCCCTCCACCTGCTGCCCCTGTTTCTTCTATCATACGCCAAAAAAATTCTGTTCCCTCACCTGCCCCGTAGGTGGGGGAGGTGGGGAAATGCAAGGATTTTCTTTGACATGTTCGGTTTTATCTGGGCCAGGTGGGCGGGGAGTACCCAGACGAGATCTCCAAAATTCATTTCATGACCCACCTGCTGCGTGACCGAGGCCTTAGTTGTCCCGGTGTGTCAACGACAGCCAGGGGCGTCCAAGCTACACATTTGATCGTTTTGTTACTGAATTTTCTCGTAGTTTTGACTGGACAGAGAGCAAAGGTAATATAATGAGCCGTCTCTTGTCTCTCTACCAGGGAAGTCGGTCTGCAGCCCACTACTCAGTGGAGTTTCGGGTCGTCGGGGTGGACTCTGGATGGAATGACGTTTCGTTATGCAGCGCCTTCCTCCAGGGTTTAAACGCCAGCCTCCGTGACGACTTGGCAGTTCACGCTGTTTCCTCCTCTCTAGATGGTCTGATCGATCAGGCTGTTGGTTTGGACAACCGGTACCGTGAGCGTGCGGAGGAGCGCAAATCTCTCTCTCCCCCACCCCTCGCATGTGTGCCTGTCCAGGCTACTGACACAGGTGGAGTCGATTCTTCTTCCTAACCAATGGTGCTCAGCTAGAAATGTTTGACTCCGGAGGAGCACCAGCGGCAGAGTAGGCTCAGTGCATGCATGTACTGTGGCTCTTTAGAACATATATTGGACGATTGCCACTTGAAGCCAAAAGACGCGGCCCATCAGTAGCCTTGGGGGTCTGACGGGTGGGACTCATCTTCATCCCCTGGTTAATTTCTCTATTTCTGCCATAATCCAATTGCTGGGGGTCGAGAAGAGGGTTATGGCTTTGATTGATTCAGGGGCGGAGCAGAATGTTTTTTCTTCCCAGCTCGTGCAAGAGATAGGTATTTCCACTACCAAATTATCCATTCCACTGGATGTCACCACTTTATCTGGAGGTAACGTGGCTTCAGTCTCCGATTGCATGACGCCAATTTCCCTCCTTCTTTTCGGGCACCACTGGGAGGAGTTATCATTCCTTACTCTCCTAAATTCTTCCTCCCAAGTGGTTCTGGGGTACCCTTGGTTCCGGAGGCACAACCTCATTATTAATTGGACACAAAACTCAATTTCCTCCTAGAGTCCATATTCTTTGGCATCTTGTCTCAGTTCGGCCGAGTGTTCACCGGCCCTACCCATCTCCTCCCCTCCATTGGAGTCGCTGGACCTCAGCCTCGTATGCGAAGTCTATCATGACCTTGGGGAGGTCTTCAGCAAGTCGTGAGTGATCTCTTTACCACCTCTCTGCTCATACAACTGTGCGATAGACCTCCTCCTGGGTGCACGACTGCCGTCCATTCGACTCTATAGTGTCTCTAGTCCGGAGGGGGAGGCATTGGAGAGATATACAGTATTAAGGACTCGCTGAATGTCGGCCTCATTCGGCCTTCCTCGGCTTCTCTTTGGGCAGGATTCATTTTTATCGGTAAGAAAGACAGATCTCTGTGCCCGTGTATTGATTATCGGGAACTAAACGCTATCACCGTCAAAGACAAATATCCTCTGCCCAGATTAACTCCACGTTCGAGCTCCTTCAGCACACCCAGGTGTTTTCCAAACTCAGTCTACGCAATGCTTATCACTTAGTCCATATTCACGAGGGGGACGAATGGAAGACAGCTTTTAAAACACACTTGGGGCAGTTTGAGTACCTGGTCATGCCTTTTGGGCTCACCAACGCCACCGTCGTGACATATTATTCGGCCCAGGAAACACGCACGCAGGCTCAGACAGATTTGAAAGCTTTATTTACAGCAATGTTTGTGTGTGGATGCGTGTATGTGAGATATGAGTGTAGTGTGGGTGGAGGATGCAGTCAGGACAACCTGGCGTACAGTAATCTGAACTCTCAAGGACAGCGCCATGTGACTGGCTTAGAAATTCCATCGGACATGCACTGAGAGTTGATCTCTGGAGGACATGCTATCTAAGTTTCAGACACCAAGACATAACATCCAACGTTGCTGAGAGAGGATTTTTGCTGTTCACCAGTCTGATACACACACTGCATACAACACCACATGACTGATACACATACACTGACTATCATACACTCACACTGCCTCTCTCAACTTGCTGTTTGTTAATGTGTGATCCATTGTCTGCTAATTGTGCATAGAGGGTTTTTTTCTGTGTAATCACAATTTGGCTCATTCGAGCTTTATATGAGCTTATACGAGCGTTATTTTGATAACTATGTTTTTTCTCTCTGCCTATTGTGTTCTCCTTCCCCCTTCCCCTCTTTACCCTCCACTGTATGACAGGCGCCTTGTCATGGCTGCCGCATCATTGGGATGCGCCTATCGTGCGCGCCCAATGTCAAGTCAAATTCCTCGTATGTTTACTTGTAAACGTGCTTGGCAATAAAGCTCATTCTGATTCTGATTCTGACAGAGCAGTACGCCGTACGGCCAGGCAACCCTATAAGAGAGGAGAGCAGGGATTAGCTGGGCAACCACACGGGAGAGTGAAGATGTGCTGTGCTTACTTGTAGAGGCGCGGTGGCTGGCATGGCAAGTCCCAAGCCTGGGAGACAGCGTCCTGCTGTGCATCCGGGGTGATGCAGCGAGGTGGAGGAGCAGCGTGACGAGGGAGAGAGAGTCCGCCGCCAAGGAATCCACCTGTGCACAGGGGAAGTCTGAACGGGAAAAGGTAAGGCAATAATGACAGCTTACGTGTCAGATGAATCATCAGCAGGCCTGATGAGAAGGAGGTTGCTGAGTAGCTTACGCAGGGAGACAGACGGCTCCAGGCCGCAGCATCAGCAAACTCATACATGTCGACAAACACATACAACATGTCGACTAACTCATACAACACATCAACAAACGTATACAACACATCATCAAACTCACACAACACCGACAAACTCATACAGCACATCGACAAACTCATACAACATGTTGACAAATTCATAAAACACGTCAACAAACTAATACAACATGTCGACAAACACATACAACATGTCGACAAACACATACAACATGTCGACTAACTCTGACAACACGTCAACAGACTCATACATCATCATCATCATAGCAGTCTGTCGTGGGTGACAATGACTGTTTCATTTAGGTCTGATCACATTCCTCCACGCAGCTCTGTCCTTCACCTTCCTCATCGGCAAACATAACACGTTGACAAACACATGCGATATGTTGACAAATGCATGCAACATGTCGACAAACTGACAACACATTGACAAACTCAAACAACACATCAACAAACACATGCAACACGTTGGCAAACACATACAACACGTTGACGAATGCATACATGTTGACAAACACATGCGATATGTTGACAAATGCATGCAACATGTCGACAAACTGACAACACATTGACAAACTCAAACAACACATCAACAAACACATACAACACGTTGACGAATGCATACATGTTGACAAACACATACAAGACGTCGACAAACTCATACATCATCATCATCATAGGAGTCTGTGGTGGGTGACAATGATTGTTTCATTTAGGTCTGATCAGATTCCTAAACACAGCTCTGTCCTTCACCTTCCGCATCAGCAAACACAACACGTTGACAAACACATGCAATATGTCGACAAACGCATACAACATGTTGACAAACTCAAACAACACATCAACAAACTCATACAACATGTCAACAAACTCAAAAAACATCAACAAACTCATACAACATGTCGACAAACGTATACAACACATCAACAAATTCACAAAACACCGACAAACTCATACAACACATCGACAAACTCATACAAGTCGACAAACTCATAAAACACATCAACAAACTCATACATGTTGATAAACTCATAAAAGATGTCAACAAACTCATACAACATGTCGACAAACACATGTCGACTAATGCATACATGTCGACTAACGCATACAACACATCAACAAACTCATACAACACATCGACAAACTCATACAACATGTCGACAAACTCATAAAACACGTCAACAAACTAATACGACATGTCGATAAACAGATACAACATGTCGACTAACTCTGACAACACTTCGACAAACACATACATCACGTCAACAGAATCATACATCATCATCATCATAGCAGTCTGTCGTGGGCAACAATGACTGTTTCATTTAGGTCTGATCACATTCCTCCACGCAGCTCTGTCCTTCACCTTCCTCATCGGCAAACACAACACGTTGACAAACACATGCGATATGTTGACAAACACATGCAACATGTCGACAAACTCTGACAACACATCGACAAACTCAAACTACACATCAACAAACATATGCAACACGTTGGCAAACACATACAACACGTTGACGAATGCATACATGTTGACAAACACATACAAGACGTCGACAAACTCATACATCATCATCATTATAGGAGTCTGTGGTGGGTGACAATGACTGTTTCATTTAGGTCTGATCAGATTCCTAAACACAGCTCTGTCCTTCACCTTCCGCATTAGCAAACACAACACGTTGACAAACACATGCAAAATGTTGACAAACGCATGCAACATGTCGACAAACTCAAACAACACATCAACAAACACATACAACACATTGACAAACGCATACAACACGTCGACAAATGCATACAACATGTTGACAAACACATACAACACGTCGACAAACTCATACATCATCATCATCATAGCAGTCTGTGGTAGATGACAATGATTGTTTCATTTAGGTCTGATCAGATTCCTAATCGCAGCTCTGTCCTTCACCTTCCGCGTCGGCAAACACACCACGTTGACAAACACATGCAATACATCGACAAACACATGAAACAAGTTGACAAACTCTAACAACACATCGACAAACTCAAACAACACATCAACAAACACATGCAACACGTTGGCAAACACATACAACACAGCTCTGTCCTTCACCTTCTGCACTGGCAAACACAACACGCTAACAAACACATGCAATACGTAGACAAATGCATAAAACATGTTGACAAACTTTGACAACACGTCGACACACTCATACAACACATTGACAATCACATGCAATACGTCGACAAACGCATGCATCATGTCAACATACTCTGACAACACATCGGCAAACTCATACAACGCATCGACAAACATACAACGCGTCGACAAACTCATACAACAGGTTGACAAACACATACAACATGTCGACTAACTCTGACAGCACGTCGACAAACACATACATCACATCAACAGACTCATACATCATCTTCATCATAGCAGTCTGTCGTGGGCGACAATGACTGTTTCATTTAGGTCTGATCAGATTCCTCCAAGCAGCTCTGTCCTTCACCTTCCTCATTGGCAAACACAACACGTTGACAAACACATGCGATATGTTGACAAATGCATGCAACATGTCGACAAACTCTGACAACACATCGACAAACTCAAACAACACATCAACAAACACATGCAACACGTTGGCAAACACACACAACACATCGACGAATGCATACATGTTGACAAACACATACAAGACGTCGACAAACTCATACATCATCATCATCATCATCATAGGAGTCTGTGGTGGATGACAATGACTGTTTCATTTAGGTCTGATCAGATTCCTAAACACAGCTCTGTCCTTCACCTTCCACATCAGCAAACACAACACGTTGACAAACACATGCAATATGTTGACAAACGCATGCAACGTGTCGACAAACTCTGACAACACTTCGACAAACTCAAACAACACATCAACAAACACAACACATTGACAAACGCATACAACATGTCGACAAATGCATACAACATGTTGACAAACACATACAACACATTGACAAACTCATACATCATCATCATCATAGCAGTCTGTGGTGGGTGACAATGACTGTTTCATTTAGGTCTGATCAGATTCCTAATCACAGCTCTGTCCTTCACCTTCCGCGTTGGCAAACACGACACATTGACAAACACATGCAATACATCAACAAATGCATGAAACAAGTCGACAAACTCTGACAACACATCGACAAACTGAAATAACACATCAACAAACACATGCAACAAGTTGGCAAACACATAAAACACAGCTCTGTCCTTCACCTTCCGCATTGGCAAACACAACACGCTAACAAACACATGCAATATGCAGACAAATGCATAAAACATGTTGACAAACTCTGACAACACGTTGACAAACTCATACAACACATTGACAATCACATGCAATACGTCGACAAACGCATGCATCATGTCAACATACTCTGACAACACGTCGACAAACTCATAAAACACATCGGCAAACTCATACAACGCATCGACAAACTCATACAACGCGTTGACAAACTCATACAACAGGTTGACAAACACATGCAATACATCGACAAACGCATACATGTTGACAAACTCTGACAACATGTCGACAAACTCAAACAACACATTAACAAACACATACAACACCTCGACAAACGCATACAACTGTCAACAAACACATACAGCACATCGACAAATTCATACGAGTTGACAAACTTATACAACACGCTGACAAACAAATGCAATACATCGACAAACACATACATGTCGACAAACTCTGACAACACGTCGACAAACTCACATGTTGACAAGCACATGCAATACGTCGACAAACACATACAATATGTCGACAAACCCTGAAAACACGTTGACAAACTCATATAACACATTGACAAACTCATACAAAGCGTCAACAAACTCATACAACATGTTGACAAACACATGCAAAATGTTGACAAATGCATACATGTTGACAAACGCATACAACATATCGATAAACTCTAACAACACGTCGATAAACTCATAGAACACATTGACAAACACATGCAATATGTCGACAAATGTATACAACATGTTGACAAACTCTGACAACACATTGACAAACTCAAACAACACATCAACAAACACATACAATACACTGACAAACGCAAACAACGCATCGACAAACTCATCCAACATGCTGAGAAACGCATGCAATACGATGACAAATGCATACAACATATCAACAAACTCATACAACATGTTGACAAACACATGCAATACGTCGACACACGCATGTAACATGTTGACAAACTGACATGTCGACAAACACATACATGTCGACAAACTCATACATGTTGACAAACTCAAAAAACACGTCAGCAAATTCATACGACACGTCGACAAACTCATACAACATGTCGACAAACACATACAACACATCGACAAACTCATACATCAACAAACACATACAACACATCAACAAATGAAGAGTTTGTTTGCAAAAACCGATAAAATCCACCTCCATGAAAATTTCACTCTTTACAACAGACAACTGTTAACATTACCTACTTGAAGGTCAAATCGTTTTGTCTCAAAAGCAAAAATGTCCTATGTTACAGACACTACAAATTCATGCTTTTTGTTTTTTGTTTTTTTTCCAAAAGCCGATAAACACTGTTTTGGAAAAAACGAAGGTTTGTGAATATTTTTTTTTTTTTAACAACAGCAGATAACTCCACGGGGAAATCAACACTTTCTATTTGGTTCATGTGACTCATCTTGGCTGCCTTCCATGACTGCTTGCTCTGACTGATTTCCCTGGCTGTGTTTGGAATGTTCACTCACTCATACAACACATCAACAAACACATAAAAGACGTCAACAATTGCATACAATACGTCAACAAATGCATACAACACATACTAAACAAACACAAAACACACGTCAACATACTCATAAAACACATCAACAAACATACAACACATCGACAAACACATACAGTGGGGTAAAAAAGTATTTAGTCAGCCACCAATTGTGCAAGTTCTCCCACTTAAAAGATGAGAGAGGTCTCCAATTTTTATCATAGGTATACCTCAGCTATGAGAGACAAAATAAGGAAAAAAAAATCCAGAAAATCACATTGAAGGATTTTTAATGAATTAATTGGTAAATTCCTCGGTAAAATAAGTATTTGGTCAATAACAAAAGTTCATCTCAATACTTTGTTATATACCCTTTGTTGGCAATGACAGAGGTCAAACGTTTTCTGTAAGTCTTCACAAGGTTTTCACACACTGTTGCTGGTATTTTGGCCCATTCCTCCATGCAGATCTCCTCTAGAGCAGTGATGTTTTGGGGCTGTCGCTGGACAACACAGACTTTCAACTCCCTCCAAAAATTTTCTATGGGGTTGAGATCTGGAGACTGGCTAGGCCACTCCAGGACCTTGAAATGCTTCTTACGAAGCCACTCCTTTGTTGCCCGGGCGGTGTGTTTAGGATCATTGTCATGCTGAAAGACCCAGCCACGTTTCATCTTCAATGCCCTTGCTGGTGGAAGGAGGTTTTCACTCAAAATCTCATGATACATGGCCCCATTCATTCTTTCCTTTACACGGATCAGTCGTCCTGGTCCCTTTGCAGAAAAACAGCCCCAAAGTATGATGTTTCCACTCCCATGCTTCACAGTAGGTATGGTGTTCTTTCTCCTCCAAACACGACAAGTTGAGTTTTTACCAAAAAGTTCTATTTTGGTTTCATCTGATCATATGACATTCTCCCAATCTTCTTCTGGATCATCCAAATGCTCTCTAGCAAACTTCAGACGAGCCTGGACATGTAAAGACTTAAGCAGGGGGATACGTCGGGCACTGCAGGATTTGAGTCCTTGGCAGCGTAGTGTGTTTCTGATGTAGCCTTTGTTACTTTGGTCCCAGCTCTCTGCAGGTCATTCACTAGGTCCCCCCATGTGGTTCTGGGATTTTTGTTCACCGTTCTCATGATAATTTTGACCCCACGGGGTGAGAGCTTGCGTGGAGCCCCAGATCGAGGGAGATTATCAGTGGTCTTGTATGTCTTCCATTTTCTAACATTTGCTCCCACAGTTGATTTCTTCACACCAAGCTGCTAACCTATTGCAGATTCAGTCTTCCCAGCCTGGTGCAGGTCTACAATTTTGTTTCTGGTGTCCTTTGACAGCTCTTTGGTCTTGGCCGTAGTGGAGTTTGGAGTCTGAGGTTGTGGACAGATGTCTTTTATACTGATAACGAGCTCAAACAGGTGCCGTTAATACAGGTAACGAGTGGAGGACAGAGGAGCCTCTTAAAGAAGAAGTTACATGTCTGTGAGAGCCAGAAATCTTGCTTGTTTGTAGGTGACCAAATACTTATATTACTGAGGAATTTACCAATTAATTCATTAAAAATCCTTCAATGTGATTTTCTGGATTTTTTTTTTTCTCATTTTGTCTCTCATAGTTGAGGTATACCTATGATGAAAATTGGAGACCTCTCTCATCTTTTAAGTGGGAGAACTTGCACAATTGGTGGCTGACTAAATACTTTTTTGCCCCACTGTACATGTTGACTAACTCATACAACATGTCGACAAACACATACAACACGTCGACAAACTCATACAACATCTTCATCATAGCAGTCTGTTGTGGATGACAATGACTGTTTCATTTTGGTCTGATCAGATTCCTCCATGCAGCTCTGTCCTTCACCTTCCACTGCCAGGAACTCCTGTCTATATCCACCTTCTTCAGTTTTCTTATGACAGTGTCTTTAAATCTTAACCTTGTTCTACCCTGATTGCGTTTGCCCTCGGATAACTGTGAGTAGAGTAACTGCCATGGGAGACACTGGTGATCCATCCTCTCAACATGGCCGAGTCATCTCAGGTTCATCTGTATTATCATGTCCTCCACTGATGGTAGACCAGCTCGTTTCAGCACTTTTATGTTTGTTATCTTGTCTTTCCATGAGATTTTCATTATGGCTCGAAGGTGTCTCATCATGCACGCATGGAGTTTCTTTACCTGCACCCTGTAGACAGTCCAAATTTCAGCACTGTACAATAGAGTAGCCAGTACTGTTGCTCTGTACACTTTGCATTTCACACATAGAGACACGTCGATTGTTCCACAGTCTCTCCCTCAAGTTTCCAAACACAGCGCTTGCTCTTCCCATTCTGACAGAGAGTTCATCCTCCAGTCTAGCATTCTCTGAAACAGCACTCCCGAAATACTTGAAAGTCTTATGTAACAATATACCACTGTAACACACAGGGTATAATACCACTATCACTGGGGAATAATACCTGCGGGGTAATTGGGTAACAGGGTCCACTAACACCTGCGCTCGCCAGATTTTTGTGTGTAACCCTTACTAACACCCACTCACCCTACTCACTTTAGGTCTAGTACCCTTTTGGTAGTGTTGTGTTATGGCAATGTATTTACCTTAACTTTACTACCTGAGGGAAAAGGGATAATTGGGCCAGGTCAGACCGACTCTGGGCTCGTAGGAGACTGGGAGGTGCAACAACAGATCACACACACACATGGTGTATGGAACTTGGAACTATATATATTATTTTAACAAATGTGTATTATTTACAAATATGTACAATAAAAAAACACACACTTGTCACAATAATAATAATAAAAAAAACACAATACCCTAAAATATAGTTACAATATTCACAGTTCTTGTTGTATCAGTTCCAGGTGACCAGTTGGGTCACCTCTAGCAGTTTCCAGGGTTCGGGCTTTGGCTCGCCATCCAGATTTGGAGAATCCATGCTCTGGTCAAACCAGTCCAAAGGAAAAAAAAACAAAAAACCCTGACCTATAAAATAGGTCAGAACAACAACAAATAAGCTATTGCTCCAAGCTTATTACCAAATATTTCTAGGTTGTACACAAACAATATTTTCAAACACTTTAAACCGTGGATGTAATATTCACTACAACATACATTCAATGGCAAGTGAAATGGATCCTTCTGCTAACCATTACAGCTCTGAACACAACCTCCTTCTGTGTAAATCCTAGCCAGATTTAGCATCGGAGGTTTAGCATGTTAAGCTAGCACAACAATTTATCACTATTTCCGCACTTTAAAACACATATAAATCACAGATATAACTTTCACCATTAAGTACCAATTAATGGCAAGGGAACTGGGACCTTTGCTAACTGTTACAGCCTTGAAAAATAGCTTTTTCTGATGAAAAAACTAGCCGGGATTAGCACCGGCGGCTAGCGTTTTAAGCTAGCGGTTAGCATCCACATACACAATGAATAAATAGCACTCACCATGCTAAGTGGCTCGTGCGTCAATGGGGTTCCCGCGCTCAATGGCGTCGGCAGCCTTTGGATCCCAATCTTAAAATTTAATAGACGGGGCATTAGAATTTGGCAATACCGCAATGTTTCATTTCTCATTTTGGTTTAGGCTTACCAATTTCAAGGGTTTTATCCAGGCAAAGGCTGCTACCAGCACGCTAGCGTCGCCATATCACCAAGGACCGTCTCTCTCTCTGGTCTGTGTCTTTCATCGTCTGCCGTGACTGAGCCAAAAATGCAAGTCATCCCAGACCCAGGGAGAGAGCTCTTAACCCATTGGGTGGCGTGACCCAGCAATGGCACAGCCATTGGTTACTCAAAATATCAACACACAACACTAGGAACTTTATCAGAACCTTCTAGAAAATGTTCCTAACTATTTATGAATATATATTTGTTTAAATATTCATATTTAAATTATTTACTCCCATTGTGAAATGAATGTCCCCCCTTCTTCTTAAAGCGGTATCAATATTTATAATTTAATTCACGTTAAACTATCTACTCCCATTGTGAAATGAATGTCCCCCATTCTTCTTAAAGCGGTATCGACATTCATAATTCCATCCAAGTTTTTAACACTGGGTTACACTATCCCCCCTTAGAATCATGCAAGTCCCTTTGCATGGGATTAGCTAAATGGTATTGACGGGAGAACTAGTGTTCATAGGAATAATCTTAGGATCTGACTCTGTTAAGGCTCTGGTAAAAGCCAGGTTTGAATAATCTTAGGATCTGTTTCTGTTAAGGTTCTGGTAAAAGCCAGGTTTAGTCCTTGAAACAGGGACTGGGCAACAGTTAGGAGAGGGTTTCCCAACTGACTATCCTGTAGTCTTTCTGGCTGGGAGGTTGTCCTCTCGGAGCGTCTCACAGTCTTTGGGATTTCTTTTTCAGGTTCTTCCTCTTCCACAGGTTCATCACAGGTACTTTTATCAGGTGAGTTGGTTTCACTTTCAGTTCCATTGTCATTGTTTGATGGTTCCACATTTGTTTCAGTTTCCTCCAGGTTTCCATCATTCGGTAAGTTGTCACATCCAGGTGAAGTGACATTTTCTATTTTGTTGTCATTCTCAGGTGAGTGAGTTTCAGCAGGAATGTCTCCTTTAAAGGATGTCTTTGGATGGGGAATTTCATAAACTCGAGTGAGCTTTATGGGTGTTTGGATTGGTTCTTCTCTGTACCAACAGACATCTTCATTTTCTGGTTCTGAATTCTCACATTCCTCATTTTGTTCAGGTGATTATCTTGTCTTAGGTTTGCGGACACGTTTTGGTTGGACAGGTTCTTCTTCAACAGGGGCAAGAAAACCACAGGGAAGCAAGAGGCCGCGGTGAACGATGCGAACAGGACCATCTTTTGTCTCAGGTTTTATATTGTAAACAGGCAAGTCACCTGCTTGGCTCACCACAATGTGGATTTCAGCTTCCTACCTGTCTGCTAGTTTGTGCTTGCCTCTGAGGTGGGCTGCACGTACCAAAACTCTGTCGCCTGGTTCTAGTTTTGAGGGTTTCACTCGCATATCAAATCTTGTTTTGTTTCTTTCAGCCATCTTTTTTCAATGTACTGGGAATGTGACTTGAAACTTTTGTTGTGAAATGGGAGCCCAAATGCAAGGTTGATGGGCAATCTCGCCTGACGACCGAACATTAACTCATACGGGGTAAAACCAGTAGTGTCATTCTTTGTACAATTGTACGCATGTACAAGTGGTTTTACATAGTTGTGCCAATGAGTTTTGTTCTTTTCCTCCAGAGTACCCAGCAAGCTCAATAACGTTCTATTGAAATGTTCTACCGGGTTACCTCTGGGATGATAGGGTGTCGTCCGGATTTTGCAAATGCCCATGATTTCTTTTATCATATCAGTTCTTTTATCATATGAGACTCAAAATCAGGACCCTGATCACTATGTAACCGTTCGGGTATCCCGTAGTGGACTATAAAGTTGTCCCAAAGTGCCTTTGCAATGGTCTGAGCTTTCTGATTGCTGGTAGGGATGGCTATAGTGTATTTCGTGAAATGATCAGTTAACACGAGCACATCCTTTGTGTTGCTTTGATCGGGCTCAATAGACAGGAAACCCATACAGATGAGTTCAAGCAGTCGGGTGGACTTGATGTTGACAAGCGGAGCAGCTCGTTCTGGAGCTGTTTTACGTCTTACGCAGCGATTACATGTCTTGATCTTCTTTTCAATATCTGCCGCCATGCGAGGCCAATAGAACCTTGTTCTAGCGAGATCCAAAGTACGCTCTGTGCCTAAATGGCCCATGTCTCAGTGGAGGCTTTGAAAGACTGAATCGCGGAGTTGTTCAGGTAAGACGAGCTGGAAAGCTAACAGGTACTAGAAAGAGAGATCATATCTCTCCGGTTCTGGCCT
This sequence comes from Pholidichthys leucotaenia, assembly GCA_020510985.1. NCBI lineage: Eukaryota > Metazoa > Chordata > Actinopteri > Cichliformes > Pholidichthyidae > Pholidichthys > Pholidichthys leucotaenia. The sequence goes on along the minus strand of CM035847.1, from coordinate 7,140,642 downwards.
CCCTTCATTGGCTTCCCATAGAGTTTAGAATTAAGTTTAAAATCCTTCTTCTTACTTACAAAGCTCTAAACAATCAGGCTCCTTTTTATTTAAAAGATCTGATACTACCGTATCATCCTAACAGAGCACTACGCTCCCAAAATGCAGGTTTACTTGTAATACCTAGAATCTCCAAAAGTACAATGGGAGGCAGAGCCTTCAGTTATCAAGCTCCTCTCCTGTGGAATCAGCTGCCAATCTGGATTCGGGAGTCAGACTCGATCTCTGTTTTTAAGAATAGGGCTAAAACCTACCTTTTTGATATAGCCTACAATTAGGGAGGGATCATGTGTTTTCTGAACCCTCCCTTAGTTATGCTGCTAATAGGTTTAGTCAGCCGGGGGACCTCCAGTAATGCACTGGGCCTCACTCCTTTCCTCACTCTCTATGAAATATTTTTTTTTTTTGCTGGTCATTAACATTTGTTTGTTCTCTCCCATAGATTGAGTCCCCATCGTGCTGTTTGCTCTCTACATGTCTGTTCTTTTCTTCTTCTCTATCCCCTCACCCCCCAGCCAGTCGCAGCAGATGACTGCCCCTCCCTGAGCCTGGTTCTGCTGGAGGTTTCTTCCTGTTAAAAGGGAGTTTTTCCTCTCCACCGTCGCCAAGTGCTTGCTCACAGGGGATCGCCTGATTGCTGGGGTCTTTCTGCAACTGTGGGGGTCCTCCCTACAGTTGATAGTGCTATGAGATGACTGTTGTTGTGAAATGGCGCTATATAAATAAAGTTGAATTGAATTGAATTGAATTGAAAGTAACATTTCCTCCGTCTTGACGAGTGCGGTAGAGGATGTTATTGCACATTTCAAGTTGACTGAGCTCTTGGAGTAACAAGTTGACGTCAGGAAGTTCAGTTCGTACCGTTGGTGGAACTTTTAGCCCAGTTTCAATTTGTGCAATCACTTCTCTTAAACAGGGGTCAGTTCTTTGTTTGTTTTTGATCTGTTCAGGAGTCATGTGGGGTACAACTGGAAGACCACCACAGCCATCTTCATCGGCGTAGTCATCTGGAATGGCGGCTACAGAGAGGGCTAATGAGTGAACCAAAGGGAAGGTGTTGTCTGGAGAGGTACAGGCAAGGTGTTTTTCACATATAGCAGACACTACCTCAGAACTTAAACTGTTCTCAGGAAGAGACAAGTGAGTTTGAGTGAACTGCTGTATGCGGTCAAGCTCCTTTTGGGACACTGCATCATCAAGTAACTCGCTATGTGGCCATCTAGAGAGGCCATCTGCATCTGAGTTAAGCTTGCCTGCTCTGTATTGGAGCTTAAAGTTAAACGTCAACAGAGCAGCTAGCCACCTATAACTCATGGCATCCATCTTAGCAGTAGTCAAAATGTACGTCAGGGGGTTACTGTCGGTCACGACAGTAAAGTGGTTGCCATATAGATAGTCTGTGAACTTATCCATTACTTCCCACTTTAGAGCTAAAAATTTCAATTTATGGGTGGGGTAACGTGACTCACTTCTAGACAACCCCCGGCTTGCATAAGCTATGACCCTAGTCTGGACCTCCTGCTCTTGATAGAGGGCGGCGACAAGCCCTGTAGTGCTGGCGTCAGTATGGAGGGTATATGGCAGCTGAGGGTCAGCGAAACCCAGGACAGGCGCAGTACTGAGCTTTTCAATGATGGTTTTGATTGCAAGATCACAGGAAGAAGTCCATCGCTTGCCAAACGGTGTCTTTGGGTCTTGGTACTGGGCAGGCTTAGCTTTGGGCTTTGGGCTTTTTTGCAAAGGAGGGTAGCTTGCTGTTAAGTCAGTGAGGGGCTTAACGATGCTGGAATAGTTCTTAATGAACCGCCTATAGTACCCTGAAAAGCCTAAGAACGAGCGGAGCTGTTTGAGATCACAGGGCACAGGCCAGGTACTTAGGGCTTTCACTTTTTTGGGGTCGGTCTCAACTCCTTTACTGGACACAATGTGACCAAGGTATCTGACAGAAGTGTGAAAAAATCTGCATTTCTCAGGGGAGAGTTTAAGCCCGTACTCTTTTAGGCGATTAAGAACTTTCATTAAGCGAGCCTCATGTTCTTCGGGTGTCTTGGAGAATACAATGATGTCATCGAGGAACACAATCACCTCATGCAGATTCATGTCACCCATGCAATTCTCCATGAGGCGCTGGAACGTGCTGGGGGCGTTTGTAATGCCTTGGGGCATTCTATTGAATTCCCAAAAGCCCATGGGACATACGAACGCCGTCTTTGGTTTGTCCAGCTCCTCTACCTCAATTTGGTAGTACCCCGACTTTAAATCGAGGACGGAGAACCACTGTGAACCGGTCAAGGAGGAAAACATTTCCTCCAAGTTGGGGAGAGCGTAAGCATCTTTTACAGTCTGCATGTTAAGCTTGCTGTAATCAATACAAAGGCGGACATCGCCATTCTTCTTTCGCACCACTACAATAGGCGAAGAAAATGGTGAAGTAGACTCTCTTATCACGCCTGCTTGATGGAGTACTTTGAGGTGCTTACGGACCGCTTCCAGGTCTTTTGGATGTATGGGACGTGCTCTCTGTTTGAACGGTGTTTCATCTGATAATTTGATTGTGTGTTTCACTTGATCCATTTTGCCAAAGTCAAGATCGTTTTGTGCAAATACTTTGGGCATTTGACTGAGTCTTTCTGTTAGGTGCTCTTTCCATTCAGCGCTAATGGGGGAAGAGTCAAAAGTTGAACTTCAGAGTGGACTTTGGTTCAGTCTTGGACTTTGTAACTTTCACGGAGTGTTCTTGCGATAGGACTCGTTGATATGCACAGATTTCTCCAATGACACACTTCTGAGGGATTGTCACGTCATGTTCTGATTCATTGGTGAGTATAACTGGAACAAGGTAAGGTGCTCTTTCAGGTAAGTCTATGAGACATGGTTTTACCAGGATACCACCAGGTAAAGTTGAAATTACCGGGTGTTCTAACAAGACAGATGTTTCACTGTTGCCGGCTGACACAGCTACAGTGCCATATAGAACAACTGTTTGGCCTGCAGGAACTAACTGTGACTCTTTGTTGCGCATGGTCACTAAACCAAGGCTAGTGTCTTTGGACTGTCAGTGCCGTAGCTCAAGGACTTTTAACACTGCCTTATAACCAAGTGACATGGTTGGCTGCAGTTCAGAACATGCATCAGAGTACAGCTCGTAAAGTACATCCAATGTGTTTGTCCCTATTAACACTGAGGACTTATCAGCTGCACGTACATCAGGAACCACTAAGGCAAGTGTTGGCACTTCGGCTTCATTACCAAGAAAGTCTTTTTGGAAAGTGACATGCATTTCAATGTAGCCTAAGTAAGGTACACTCTGACCGTTAGCTCCCTCCACTTCTAACAGCTCAAAAAGTGGCTTAATCTCATGGTTGGATAAGTACTGTCTGTAATAGGACTCAGGGACAGTAGTCACCTGGGAGCCTGTATCTAACAAACAGCTCACAGTACAGCCATTCACTTTCACTTGGGCTGTACTTTTGGTACCAATTGTGCCCTTCAGAGGTAAAGTGGGCTATCCCACATGTAGGTCAAAAATGAGTTAATTGTACTACACTAATTGTTAAGGGTCTATCATTTTCTTAAACTGCCTAGCTCTGCATAAACCTTGAAGGTATTTATAGGGGGTAACTTTTTAATGATATAGGCACACTGATTTTTTGAGAATATTTCAACTTTAGAGCTCATTTTCTCAAAATAATGGTTTTGTGGGATAGCCCACTTTACCTCTGAAGGGCACAATTAGACCATTAGGAAAGTTAAAGGGGTCTGTTTTGTAATGTGACTTCAGTTTAGCACGTGTCTTGAATGGAGCTTTTGGTTTAGGACGGGTCATCTCTGAACTAGCCTCTGTTTGTCCCTCAACAGGGGTAGACTTCAGTTGTAAAGAAGATTGGGGGTTCCGACTGTCCTACATCTGTCTTTTTACTCTTAGTTCTTTGCGTTTTGCAGCTACAAGTGCAGGGTTTGGCTCTGACTCACAAGTGGCTACAATATGCCCATCTTCGCCACAACGGAAGCAATACCATGGTTTGGGCCTAGTATCGGGATGGCTGGACAAAGGTAAGTTTTCAGGTTTGGCATGGTCAAGTTTTTTATTTCCAGACTTCTTAGTTGGGTCTTTCTTTGGTGGTGCTTGTTTCTTTTGTTTCACGACAGCAGCTAATTGGCTTTTTAGATCAGCGACTTGCTTTTTCAGTTCTTTCAGACTGTCCGACTCCACTTCACTATTTGCACTTGTTTCGGTGACTGTTTGTTCGTAGGAAGCTGCTTTTGGTTTTGTGGCGCCCAAGTGTTTTTTCATGCGGGTGTTTTTAACTTCTTGTCTGTTTTCAACAGTGCGAAGGTGAAGCAATAATTCTGCATATGTAGGTGGATGTTTATCTTTTAGTTCCAACTGTAGCTCTCTTAGCAGATTGTCATCCCAACAGCCTCTGTTAAACTGCTTGAGAAGCTGTTTGTTCACTTCCTGTGGCTCTAGACTGCCTCTATGCACTATGAGATTGAGCGCCACCTGCAAACGATGCAGATATGCAGAGGGTTTTTCTCTATAATCTTGGAAAGTGTTCATGAATCGCACAAGCAGTTCCTCACCGTCTTCAACAGTCCCGAAAGCTGAATCCAAAAGCTTAAGCTAGTTGGCAGAGGTGGCTTCAGGCCCAAGAGAGCACATAATATCAGACACAGGAGCAAGAAGACTTTCAAAGATCTTGTGAGATTTTTCCAAGTCAGACAAAGAAGTATCTTCCATCATCAGGTCAACATGTGAACGCCATGTTTCATAATCAGCTTCAGTATACGGTCTTGGCGGTTTGCAAGAGAAAGCTCTGATTCTCCAAGAGGAATGGGCGTTTGACGGCTTCTCTGCATTTTTAATGACATGCTCGACTACGATTTTCTGAACCTCGGGTGGGTTAAAATCAGCTGGGCTCAACATTTGAGGTGTTAAGTTTGGTCTAAGAGGTGCTTTGAAAGAGTGCTTGAGTGGTTTTAGGGGTGCGAGGCACTTCAACTTGGAGTGGAGGAGAGACTCCATTTTGTGTGGGTTCTACAGTAGGGAAAGCAGGATCAACGTCAGCAGAGACCGATTCAGCTGTCTCAGCAGCTTCAGTAGACTTCCCTATTGTGGACATAACCTCCCGCAACACTTCTTCAAAACCTTTTCCACTTAGCTTAGCTAAACCCCTCAGGTTGCTAAGATAAACCTCAGTAACACTGCCCCCTACAGTTTTAGTGTAGACATCGGTTAAAGCTTGAATGCAGTACTTAACCTCAGGACTGTCAGTGGATGGAAAGGAGCACGGCAACGTAGGTGCTAACGCTTCAATACTTAATCCAGACTCGAACTCTACAATATGACTTTTGTCAAAGTCAGATGAGTTATCATTAATGCTAAGCACCCTACGGATAGTGCCATGTTGCTCTAGAAACTCAAAAATGTCTGTGTCTTTCCCTTTATCAACAACACCACTGACAATGACTGCATTAGGGATTTTAACACCATGTTTTTCCACAAAATCCATTTTGGCAGTATATCAACTGTTTAGTCAGGGGTCAAAACAGAATCCACATCTGTTGTGCCACACTCCAGGCTTCTGGCTGGCTCGCCAAATTTTGTAACAATATACCACTGTAACACACAGGGTATAATATCACTATCACTGGGGTATAATACCTGTGGGGTAATTGGGTAACAGGGTCCACTAACACCTGTGCTCGCCAGATTTTTGTGTGTAACCCTTAATAACACCCACTCACCCTACTCACTTTAGGTGTAGTGCCCTTTTGGTAGTGTTGTGTTATGGCAATGTATTTACCTTAACTTTACTACCTGAGGGAAAAGGGATAATTGGGCCAGGTCAGACCGACTCTGGGTTCGTAGGAGACTGGGAGGTGCAACAACAGATGACATACACACACACGGTGTATGGAACTTGGAACTATACATATTATTTTAATAAATGTGTATTATTTACAAATATGTACAATAAAAAAACACACTTGTCACAATAACAATAAAAAAAATAAAAACACAATACCCTAAAATATAGTTACAATATTCACAGTTCTTGTTGTATCAGTTCCAGGTGACCAGTTGGGTCACCTCTAGCAGTTTCTAGGGTTTGGGCTTCGGCTCGCCACCCAGATTTTAAGAATCCATGCCCTGGTCAAACCAGTCCAAAGGAGAAAAACAAACAAACAAAAAACCCCAACAACAAATAAGCTATTGCTCCAAGCTTATTACCAAATATTTCTAGGTTGTACACAAACAATATTTTCAAACACTTTAAACCATGGATGTAATATTCACTACTAAATACATTCAATGGTAAGTGAAATGGATCCTTCTGCTAACCATCACAGCTCTGAACACAACCTCCTTCTGTGTAAATCCTAGCCAGATTTAGCATCGGCGGTTTAGCATGTTAAGCTAGCACTACAATTTATCACTATTTCCGCACTTTAAAACACATATAAATCACAGATATAACTTTCACCATTAAGTACCAATTAATGGCAAGGGAACTGGGACCTTTGCTAACTGTTACAGCCTTGAAAAATAGCTTTTTCTGATGAAAAAACTAGCCGGGATTAGCATCGGCGGCTAGCGTTTTAAGCTAGCGGTTAGCAACCACATACACAATGAATAAATAGCACTCACCATGCTAAGTGGCTCGTGCGTCAATGGGGTTCCCACGCTCAATGGCGTCGGCAGGCTTTGGATCCCAATCTTAAAATTTAATAGACGGGGCATTAGAATTTGGCAATACCGCAATGTCTCATTTCTCATTTTGGTTTAGGCTTACCAATTTCAAGGGTTTTATCCAGGCAAAGGCGGCTACCAGCACGCTAGCGTCGCCATATCACCAAGGACCGTCTCTCTCTCTGGTCTGTGTCTTTCATCATCTGCCGTGACTGAGCCAAAAATGCAAGTCATCCCAGACCCAGGGAGAGAGCTCTTAACCCATTGGGTGGCGTGACCCAGCAATGGCACAGCCATTGGTTACTCAAAATATCAACACACAACACTAGGAACTTTATCAGAACCTTCTAGAAAATGTTCCTAACTATTTATGAATATATATTTGTTTAAATATTCATATTTAAATTATTTACTCCCATTGTGAAATGAATGTCCCCCTTTCTTCTTAAAGCGGTATCAATATTTATAATTTAATTCACGTTAAACTATCTACTCCCATTGTGAAATGAATGTCCCCCATTCTTCTTAAAGCGGTATCAACATTCATAATTCCATCCAAGTTTTTAACACTGGGTTACACTTACACTTGACTAGTGGCTCTATACCAATGTTGATATCTTCTGGTAGTGATGTTGATCACTGGAACTTTAGTGGGTGATAAAGGCACTCTGTCTCTTTGATGTTGTCAATGCCACAATTGCTTGCATACCTTATGAAGTAGCTTGATGAAGTTGACAAACTTCTCTGTACAGCCATATTTCTCAAGTACCTGCCAAAATCCTTGTCATGATACAGTATTGAAGGCTTTACTGAAATCGATGAAGACTACATAAAGTGGCATGTTCTGTTTGATGCACTTTTCTTGAAACTGTTTCAAGCAGAAAATCATGTCCATTGTGCTTCTTCAACTTCTAAAGCTGCACTGGGTTTCCAGTAGTACATTCTGCCAGATGTGTTCATTTAGTCTGTTCAGTAGTACACGTGAGACAATCTTACCAACAGTGGCTAGCACTGATATACCTCAGTAATTTCCACACTCTTTCCTGTCACCTTTCTTGAACAAAGGCACAATACTTGCATCCTTCCAGTCTAGAGGTACTTTCCGGGCATCCCATATCTCTTGGATGAGCTTGTGCTGGCAGTTGGTCAGCTGAACACCACCAAATTTCCACACTTCTGCTGGAATTCAATCCCTTCCTGGAGCTTTACCATCCTGTGTTGTCCTGATAGCTGCCATTAGTTCATCAAGATTTGGTGGTTCATCAAGACTTGACACAACTGGTCGCTGCACTAGAACTTCTTTAGCCTCTTCAGCGAGATCTCCAGGGTTTTTTAGTAGTTAGTCAAAGCAGTCTGCAAATCTGTCCAGGATCTTGTCTTTCCCCTGCAAAACCGTTTCACCATCCAAAGCCTTTAGCTGGATCAGTCCTCTTGGTTTAGGGCTGTAGATTTCTCTCAAACCTGTGAAGAATGTTTTCATATCCTTTCTGTCTGCTGCAGTTTGAAGTTCCTCTGCTTTTTTATCCCACCAGTTGGACTTCATCTCTCTGGTGTGCTTCGCTCACTCTGAGCCTTTGAGTATTTTATTTCTTCGACCTTGTGTTACACTGTAGATTTCCCTGCCTAGCTGTATTCCTCTCTTCGAGTAGTTTCTTCAGATGTTGATCATGCTCATCAAGCCAATCTTGATGTTTCTTCTCAGGGTGGCCTAAAACATTACTCACAGTCTGATACACCATATCATTAAGTGTTGCCCATTTCTCTTCTGTGTCATTCTCTGAGTTGTTGCTGTCCCAGTCTTTCAAGTTTTCATCCATTTCCAGTGGAAATTCTTCCTGCTTCTTTTGGTCTTTCAGTGCACTAGTGTTTAACTTTAGTGGTGGCTTTGCAGCCATCCTGCGAGTGCTATTTTTGTCTGCAAATCCTTAATCCTTGGCTTCCTTGGCTTCCTCAACTTCACCGGCAGATCCAGCTACTAGATGACGACGCCAGTTAGTGGCCTTCACTAGCCATCGGGAGACCTTCGACCTCACTGCCAGATAACAGCTATAATTAGACGACAAGCCAGCTGACGGCCTCCACTAACCATCGGACATACTTCGGCTCCTGTACTAGCCAACAGGTGAGCCGCTCCTTTGATCCCAATCAGACTAGTCAGTATGCCTCCGAAAAAGAATCAGACAAATGGAGAGGAGTTGGAGGAGATCAAACTCTCACTAAATTTTATGTCTGAAGAAATATCTAAGACAGCAAAACAACAAACTCTGCTTATTGGCCTTATGGACCAAGTGTGTGAATTAAAGGCTGAAGTTATTTATTTATTTATTTTTTTTATTACTTATTTTGTACCTGTAGGTAGATTTGTTTTGCAGTCTGGTGACAAGCCACCAGCTGCCGGTCGCTGCGTGCGCAAGCGCCCCTCATCCCTAACCTGCATGTTTTTGGCATGTGGGAGGAAACCGGAGAAATCCCGGAGTAAACCCACGCAACACGGGGAGAACATGCAAACTCCACACAGATCACTGTTGGCCAGGGGCAGGGATCAAACCCACGATCTCACGATCCCCCGGCCGAGGGTAAACTGTGCTGCCACAGTGCTAACCACTGCGCCACCGTGCAGCCACCGTGCAGCAAGTTATGGAAAAAGACAAGAAAATCAATTTCTTAGAAAGACGTGTGGATGAATTAGAACAGTATACAAGAATGGATGATGTCATTGTGAGCAGTCTTAACACCAGACACCGCTCCTCTGCCCATGTGACAGCAGGTGTTGATAACCAGGATGGGGAGGATGAGACATTGGCAGAATCACACACTCTTGAACAGCAGGTGTTAACTTTTTTCAACTCTAAAAACATTGTTGTGGACAATAACACTATGTTGTCATATCCGGCTCTAGGGAGCCGGGCAATCAGAGCCAGGGACAAGCCAGTGAGTCGTGATATTTTATTCAGGGAAAAGGTGAAGGGATGAGGAGAGCACAGATACTCATGCAGACGTACACTCACAGGTTGCACAGCGCAGAGGTAAGCAGCTCGTACCGGACGTGGGGGTAACAAGACGTACATACTCACAGCGGGATACAAACACAGGAATGCTGCAAGAGGAGTATAAGCTGACACCAGACGAAGGGGCTTCAGCTTAGCAATGTGTTTATGTCGCAGCCCCGAGTCATCAAGGCTGCTCCTATTTATCCTCATTGGCAGCGCCCCAGCTGATGAAGACTAATTGGCCCCAGCCGTCCATAATGCTGCCAGCTGGGGGCCAGCTGAGACGCTGCTCAATGGGAAGCAGGGATGAGGGAAAACATGGGCTGAGTGCCGAGACGGCATCTCAACCCATGGTGACAGAGCCCCTCCCTCAAGGTCGGGCTCCTGAACGACCAGGAACATCCCAGCCCCCCCCACCACCACCACCACCACCTAGGGTGGGAGGAAGGGAGGCGGACCGGAGGGGAAGAAGCCAAGGGAAGGACAACACCAATGGGGCAATGTAGGGTAGCGGGAAAGAAAAACCCAAATACAATACTGACAAAACAGAATAATTAACCCAGGTACAGATGGGGAGAAGAACTGGGTCAGCACGCCGGTTACATACTACCCAGAGAGTACCAACCATGCGTGACCCAGAGCAAGGAAAAAAGAACCACCAAAAAGGTACAGGGCAAAAAATGCTGAGTACGGTTAAATAAAGGGGAACCTATACACAGCGCTAATTTAAGTACATACACAGTTACCAAGAAAAGTGAGGGTGACTGGAACAAATGACAATTATAGAGCATGGTGTTACGGAAAACAAGGCACATGACTCTATAATGAACCAACAGGACAAAAAAGAAATACTGAGTGCAGGCAAAGAAAAACCCACACACACGAATATATAAATACCCAGTCACCTAAAGAAATGAAAGTGACTGGAATAAATGGATAACTGCAGAGCATGGTGTTACGGAAAACAAAACATAACTCTACAATACAAAAAACGAGGCTAAAAACATGGCACAAAAAGTAAAATGCTGAGCATGAGCGATGGAAAACACAGCACTATAAAAACAAATCCACCAACAGGACAGAACATTACACCCGAGTGACCTTAATAACAAAAGAAAAAGTGACACCCGAGGTGAATGGCAGGCAGAGTCCAAAAATGGCCGAGATGGCTCCGGAGATCTCCCCGCCCATCGTCCAGCTGGCGAATCAGGGAAAGAGAAGAGTTCGGACGGCGAACTCTGGACCCAGATCCCAGGAATCCAGTCCACCGGCAGCCGAACCAGGCTGCCCAGAGGGAAACACAGACCAGTGGGGGGAACCAGATCACCGAACCGAAAGTTCTGTGGGTCGGGTCGTCGACCCGCATCACTCAACCACCAGGACCGTTGAGACGGGCGAAGGATCAGAGCGGATCCCGGTGGAAGAGGCTCAGGGGAGAGCCGATGACGAGGGCGGCGGGCGTCAGGCCGCAGGAAAACGGCCACCTCCTCACCGGACCTGGACAATACTGGGGCAGCACCCACGTCGGACCCCGATCGGGCTTCAGGCGAACCCACGTTGGACCCCGACTGGGTCTCGGGCGAACCCACGTTGAATACTGCACCAGAACCGACCTCCAACGTTGAACCCGGACCCTCCAGCACCACGAGGAACAGCAACTCCTTGCCGGTGACCCTGGAAGAAGGCTCAGAAGGGAAAACAGAACCGGGATCAGGATCACCGGCAGCGCCAGAACCCGGCGAGACGAGCTCAGATGCAGCGGACGGCTGCACCCGGCTCGTCTCCCCTGGAGATAGGCTGAAGTGCTCGGGGATAAAAAGAGAGAAAAGAAAGGAGAGCACTCGCCTGATCTCGGGTTCTGACGCCGTCCAGGACTGCGAAGATCCAGGATCCGTCGTCAGGAGGTCGTTGTCAGGCTCCCATCTAGCCGCGTCGGGCCCCGCAGCCAGCACGATGGTCAGCGCAGCTTGAGATTCCTCCAGCTCAGGTGACCCCGCCGACGATCCACTCGGCGTGAAGCCAGAAGAATCTCGTCCCGCCGGACCGAACCGCTCCTCCGTGGAGACCCGGGGACGCTCAGTCGTCGGCGTAGACTCCACGCAGCAGTCAGTCCCCCTCCTCCGTCCGCTATGTAGCTGCGGAACCACAGGCCCTCTCCATATCCCACCACGTTGACCCGGAGCCGGGGACCGCTCGGCGGAGAGTGACACAGAGGATGCGGGATTAGGCATACAGGTTACAGCAGGTGGGGAGAGTTCAGGGAGCTGCGAACCCTGAACTTCTCCTCCAGGGATGTGACAGAGCAAATCATTTAGCAGGTGTGAAAAAACAATGACTTGCCTGCCCCCTGGAGGTTGAGTATCGCCTGCTGTAGTGGATTCTGCTTCTTCCTCTCCCCGCCCGGTGATAACGGAGGACCCCCCGGGAATTCGTCTGAGGGTCGCTCGCGTTGTCTCCAGCAGAGAGCTCACCAGGCCGGGATTCCAGGCACACACAGCGGTCAGGAAGCGCGTCGAGGAGGAGGGGGAAACAGCCGGGGTGAGCCAGCCCGAATGTCCAGGAATGACAGCGGGGGAACGAGGCTCAGGGGACGAGGCTGTAGAATCTCCACACTGACGAGGCGAAGGGATGACAGCTGCGTGGGAGGAACGGTCCTGACGATGACCCAGAACTGGATCCGGACGAGGTTCGTGCAGAGGTGACTCGGCGATGTGATGACGACTACTCCCAGGGGACGAAGCGAGGGGGAAACCCAGGATTCGCCGCTCCAGATCGGAGATCGAGACGAGGAAGGCGTCGAGCACGGGAAAGCTTTGTAGCCCTGAAGTCCTCACCATCAATCTCACTGCCGCCGCAACATGCCTTAAGGTGGTGACAGGAAACACAGTAGAGCTCGTGACAGCCACTCGACCCCGGACATAACTGCTGTCAGCTGCGGCTCCTAGAAGGGAATCCCGAGTGACGTGGCGCAGGTCGGGGGAAGTCCTCTGGTTGGCGCGAACTCCCGGACTGGAATGGCGGCAGGAACGGGACTCCGAAGCGGGGAAAGACGTCGCCCACTTCGACTCCCTGCCGGGATTTCCATCCACCCCGTGGAGCTTCTCTCGCTGTGTACCTGCAGCGTCTATCCTGGCACTGTCCTCCAGATGGTACAGAGAGTGAGGGTGACAGTCCAGGAGTTCCTCAGCACGGCCCGGATGCCAGCGTCTCGCGTTGGAGGCGTTGTGTAGGGTGAAGAATGTCCCGTCGACATCCTCCGAGATGGACCTTAGCTCGTCGCCCTGGCGCCGGAAGTGACTCCTGGGAAACGGCATGCTAGCAGCGCTGACACTCGGACAGAAAGGTACATTTCCACAGCGACTCACGGCCGCCGGCAACTCTTCTGGCTGCGACATACTGTCATATCCGGCTCTAGGGAGCCGGGCAATCAGAGCCAGGGACAAGCCAGTGAGTCGTGATATTTTATTCAGGGAAAAGGGGAAGGGATGAGGAGAGCACAGATACTCATGCAGACGTACACTCACAGGTTGCACAGCGCAGAGGTAAGCAGCTCGTACCGGACGTGGGGGTAACAAGACGTACATACTCACAGCGGGATACAAACACAGGAATGCTGCAAGAGGAGTATAAGCTGACACCAGACGAAGGGGCTTCAGCTTAGCAATGTGTTTATGTCGCAGCCCCGAGTCATCGAGGCTGCTCCTATTTATCCTCATTGGCAGCGCCCCAGCTGATGAAGACTAATTGGCCCCAGCCGTCCATAATGCTGCCAGCTGGGGGCCAGCTGAGACGCTGCTCAATGGGAAGCAGGGATGAGGGAAAACATGGGCTGAGTGCCGAGACGGCATCTCAACCCATGGTGACATATGTTAACTTCCCACACGTTGCCTAGAAAAGACAGTAAAGGAAAACCAACGATCATCAGCCGATTTGTCAACAGGAAAGCAAAAACTGATCTTCTGCGACAAACAAGAAAACTGAGAGGAACGAATGTCTATATAAACGAATATTTAACAAAAAAGAACTCTGAAATAGCTAGTCAAGCCAGGGCTCTAAGAAAACAGGGAAAAATTTAATCGACATGGACAAAGAACTGTAAGGTGTGGATAAAACTGCTTGGCACTCCAGAAGAAGCAAAAGTCATAATGATTAGAGATATGGAGGAATTAGAAAAATTTAAACCTTAGCTTTTATGCACAAATAACAGCACAGTAAGATTAGGAGTGGAAATTTTTGTGTTCTTTTTCTCTTTTTTTTCTCTTTTTTTTTCTTTTGGTGTATCAGTTCACGTACCTGGGGTCCACGATCAGCAACAACCTCTCCCTTGATACAGAGATCAACAAGAGGATTGGAAAATCAGCCTTCACACTCGCTCGCCTCACCACACGAGTGTGGGAGAATCCCAAACTCTCTGTCAAGACAAAAATGGCAGTGTACAATGCCTGCGTCATCAGCACACTGCTCTATGGGAGTGAGACATGGACAACATACGCCCGGCAGGAAAAGAGACTGAACTCCTTCCACTTGCGCTGCATTCGCCACATCCTGTCACCACGGGTTGAGATGCCGTCTCGGCACTCAGCCCATGTTTTCCCTCATCCCTGCTTCCCATTGAGCAGCGTCTCAGCAGGCTCCCAGCTGGCAGCATTATGGACAGCTGGGGCCAATTAGTCCTCATCAGCTGGGGCGCTGCCAATGAGGATAAATAGGAGCAGCCTCGATGACTCGGGGCTGCAACATAAACACATTGCTAAGCTGAAGCCCCTTCGTCTGGTGTCAGCTTATACTCCTCTTGCAGCATTCCTGTGTTTGTATCCCGCTGTGAGTATGTACGTCTTGTTACCCCCACATCCGGTACGAGCTGCTTACCTCTGCGCTGTGCAACCTGTGAGTGTACCTCTGCATGAGCATCTGTGCTCTCCTCATCCCTTATCCCTTACCCAAAATAAACCATCACGACTCACTGGCTTGTCCCTGGCTCTGATTGCCCGGCTCCCTAGAGCCGGATATGACACATCCTGGACATATCCTGGCAGGACAAAGTGCCCAACACAGAAGTTCTGTCCCGCGCCGGCCTTCCCTCCATGTTCACTCTACTCAGGCAGCGCAGGCTCCGCTGGCTAGGCCACGTTCACCGTATGGAGGATGGCAGAATCCCCAAAGACGTCCTCTATGGAGAACTGGCAACTGGCAGGAGAGACGTTGGCCGCCCACAGCTGCGCTTTAGAGACGTCTGCAAGAGAGACATGAAGGCCCTGGATATCAACACAGAGCGCTGGGAGGACCTTGCAACGGACCGCTCCAAATGGAGAGGCACCCTGACCAGACAGCTCAAGGCGGGTGAAGAGAGACTGACTGCTGCAGCAGATGAAAAAAGGACCCGCAGGAAGAACCGCCACAGACCCAGCAGCACGGAGACCACCCACAAGTGTGACCTGTGTGACAGGGACTGTCATTCGCGCATCGGCCTGTTCAGCCACAGGCAGTGCTGTTCCAGCAGAGTAGACGTTTAGGATTCTCTTCCATGGTCATCATAGACCGACGGAGGCCGACGACGACACTGTTGACAAAACTCATGATCAGAACTTTAACCAACCATCCTTCCTCATTTAATAATGGAAGTGTATTAGGTCACATTGAAGCTGAAACCTTTGTAAACACTGAACAGCAACCACAAGACATTTTAGGAGATATTGACCTAGATAAGAACTACTTTAAAGGCCAAATGTCACGTAACAGGGTACTTTAAATTTCTTGAAACTAGACATAAAAGGGAACTGATCCGTTCGGGTCTTGGTGCATATGCTTCAGTAACGCCGGAATATTCGTTAATTTAAAACTGCCGCGCTTGGCCTGACGTTCCTACTCACGGCCCCTGGAATCACCTGGGGAAGAAGGCGGAAGTGACGAAATTGATTGTACCTTAGTTTGATGCTTGGGGTATCCCGATTGATTGTTTATATGGAGACTGGAAGATTGAAGTGAGCAACAAGAAAGAAAAAATTGGATATTTCACCCATACCTTAAAACGGGGCTATAAGGGACGGCGGGGTAATAAGGGACACTTTTCTGCGAAATGTTTTCATACCTGTCAAGTGATACGTTTTCGCCGTATTTTAATACCGTAAAATGTGCTATAAGGGACGGCGGGGTAATAAGGGACACTTTTCTGGGAAATGTTTTAAATGTAATTCGTGTTGTTATTGTCAAATATTTTAAGGATTCATGGATATTTGACAATAACAACACAACTCAGCGTCCGGCTCAAAATAAAAAAAGCAGAATTCTGGATTTGGAAGGCGATTCCTCTCTGTTCCGCAGCCGCAGGACAGCTGAAAGTGTTAAGCCATCAGCCTAATGACTTCTAACAGTAGTGAGAATAGCTCCCGCTGAGCGATCTGCCCGGGGCGGCCATCAGACTAATGATTGAGTCCACACTTCTCAATGTAGTGAGAATAGCTCCCGCTGAGCCATCTGCCAGCACCCTAGCTGTGGGTCTCACACACACGACGTGTTCCTCAACACACTCAATAATTTTTTTTCCCATATATTTTTCTTTTGGGCGTACAGAAATGGCAATACACCCGTATTTGCTAAAATTGCATTTTCCCCGTATTAAAATACGGCAAAAACGTCTCTCTTGACATGTATGCGCCTCCATTCTCATATTCATCTGGTAAATTTCTTGACAGCAGCGGCTCTCCTCCACTGTAATAATAATGGCTTCTGAAAAATCAATATCTATGGGGCACCCTCGACAGACCCCCTTCGGCTTCCCAATTCTGGAGACGATTAATGTCCAATTCAATGACATTTTCCACTGGTTCTGCTCTCTGGTCATCGTCGGAACTGTTGTCATCAGACAAAGCATCTGATTCCGTCTCGGACGGCTCGAACCTGTAAGGTTCTATGCCTCTGTCACTGTCTGAACCACTGACAAAAAAAAGACAAAAAAAAAAAAAAAGACAAAACTAAACTAATTTGTTCACAATCGCTGTCACTTTCCGTCATGATTGTCCAATGTTGATAAGTGTGAATGTGGATAGGCAGGGCAGCCAGGGTGAAATTTGTGACGTCAAAAACATGGGCGTGGTCTGGATTGGCTGTCACAAGCCAGCGAGCAAGGCGGGGACTTCGCCTGGTGTATTTTGTGCAATTATGTAAATACGGGTGGGTGATATGGTCTCCGGTATGAATATTTGGTTTAAGCTATGTGTATTTTATTAAAATTCGTTGTCATTTAGAAAAAAAAATTACGTGACATTTGGCCTTTAATCATATTAACAATAAGTGTACTTATTATGATGAACAAAAATTAAAATGGAATTATGAACTCGGATCAGACATTGAAAATAATACATATTAACAGCAGGAGTCTCTATGCCAACTTTGATAGTATTAAGGAGTATTTAAATCAATTTAACACACCATTTAGGATTATAGCAATAAGTGAATCATGGATTAATGAAGAAAAAGATGTAAATTTTGAACTACATGGATATGAGATGTACACACAAAATAGGAAATGTAAAAGTGGTGGTGGGGTAGCACTGTATGTTGATAGAAAATTAAAAAGTAAAAAAAATGGACAGCATGATATCAACAGTGAATGGAATTACAGAATGTTTAACAATTGAAATTACAATGGAAAATAGAAAAAAAAAACATAATAGTAAGTTGTATATAGAGAGCACTGCGATCTGATATGGAAAAAATCAGAAATGATATGGAAAAGATGTATACAAAAATAAGACAAAAAATAACTTTATTTGTTGTGACTTTAATATAGATTTAATGAAAACAAAACAACATAAACCAACTGAAGATTTCTTAGATACAACGTATAGCTTTACCTTATTTCCAAAGATAACAAAACCTACAAGAATAACGACACACTGTGCTACCTTGATAGACAACATTTTTACCAATGTTATTGAATATAATATGTTGAGTGGTATACTGATAAATGACATTAGTGACCACCTGCCATTAATGCTGTTTTTCAATTCACATATTAAATTTGTTTCTAAGACTGCCTTCTATCATTTGCGTAATATTGCCAGGATGAGGAGCATTTTGTCTTAAAGTGATGCTGAGAAACTGATCCACGCTTTTGTTAGCTCTAGATTAGATTATTGTAACTCTTTATTATCAGGTTGCCCTATAACATCTCTAAAAAGTCTTCAGTTGATCCAGAATGCTGCTGCAAGAGTTTTAACAGGTACTAGAAAGAGAGATCATATCTCTCCGGTTCTGGCCTCCCTTCAATGACTTCCCATAGAGTTTAGAATTAAGTTTAAAATCCTTCTTCTCACTTTCAAAGCTCTAAACAATCAGGCCCCTTTTTATTTAAAAGATCTGATATTACCCTATTATCCTAACAGAGCACTACACTCCCAAAATGCAGGATTACTTGTAATACTTAGAATCTCCAAAAGTACAATGGGGGGCAGAGCCTTCAGTTATCAAGCTCCTCTCTTGTGGAACAAGCTACCAATTTGGATTTGTGAGTCAGACTTGATCTCTGTTTTTAAGAATAGGGTTAAAACCTTCCTTTTTGATATAGCCTACAATTAGGGAGGGATCATGTAGAATAGAATAGACTTTATTTGTCATTATAACAAGTACAATGAAATTAAAATGCAAACCAGTCAGTGAATTAAAAGTAAAAAGAAGCTTAAAAAAGATTATATGCATTACTAATTTTAAATATCACACACACTCAGTTTCACAGTTTCAAACCTCATGTTCTACTAGAGTTCAGGGAGGTAATTGCAGTTGGATAAAAACTGTTTTTGAATCTGTTCGTCCTTGTTTTAATTGCTCTAAACCACCTTCCTGATGGTAGTAGTTGGAAGAGAGTGTGACCGGGATGAAAGGGGTCCTTCAAGATTTTTTGTGCCTTTTTAAGGCAGCGGGCGTGGTGCAGGTCTTCAAAGCTGAGGAGAGAGCAACCAACAGTTTTTTGGGCTGTGTTGATGACAGTCTGAAGAGCTTTCTTCTGAGCAACTGTGCAGCTGCTGAACCAAATACAAATGCAGTAAGTTAGAATGCTCTCAATAGAGCAACGATAAATAGACAACAGCAGTCTCTGGCAGATGCTGTTTCCTCTCAACACCCTGAGGAAATGTAGTCTCTGCTGGGCTTTTTTCAGCAGCTCAGTTGTGTTCACCCCCCACGTCATGTCCTCCTTAATATGGACCCCCAGGAAGCGGAAAACCTTGATCCTCTCCTCACCCGTACCACTAATAGTCAGAGGTTGAATGTCTGTTTTATTTCTTCTGAAGTCTATGATGGCCTCCTTTGTTTTTGTGAAATTTAAAAGAAGGTTGTTGTCCCCACACCACTCTGTCAACTGCTGCACCTCACCCCTAAAACCGGTCTCATCTCCCCCGGAGATGAGCCCCACCACTGTGGTGTCGTCGGCAAACTTGATGATGCTGTTGCTGTGGTGTATGGGGGTGTAGTCATAGGTGTAAAGGCTGTACAGTAGGGGGCTCAGCACACAGCCTTGTGGGGAGCCGGTACTGAGACTAATGGTGGTGGACATGTGACGTCACACTTTAACCCTCTGGCTGCGATCTGAGAGGAAACTTTGGATCCAAGTACAAATGGAATATGGAAGTCCTAATACCCTGAGTTTGGACACCAGTCTGCCGGGGAGGATGGTATTAAAGGCGGAGCTATAGTCCACAACTAGCATCCGCACATAGCTCTCCGGCTGCTCCAGGTGAAACAGGGCAGCATGGAGGGCCGTGGCTACAGCATCCTCAGTGGATCTGTTGGTTCTATAAGCGAACTGGTGGGGGTCCAAACACTGTGGGAGAAGTGATATGATTTGGGCTCTGACTAGCTTCTCAAAACGCTTCATCACCACTGGAGTCAGAGCCACTGGCCGGTAATCATTAAGACTGGTAGCATTGTGTTTTTTGGGTATAGGAATTATGGTGGAGGATTTTAAACAGTGTGGGACAGTGGACTGTGACAGGGACCGGTTAAAAATCCTAGTAAAAATTCCAGCCAGCTGGTACGCACAGTCCTTCAGCACACGCCTGGAGACACCGTCAGGTCCAATAGCCTTCCTCGGATTGACCGCTCCCAGAACTCTCCTCACCTCATACTCCTTGACAATGAGGCTTGGTCTACTGGGAGCTGTGGCCTCCGTTGTTGTTTCTATCTCTGGAGGCTCCACCTCAAAACGAGCAAAGAAAATATTCAGGTCCTCTGCCAGCAAGGGGCTCCCTGCAGCCGCTCTAGGGTTGGCTCTGAAATTAGTGAGCTGCTGCACCCCCTCCCACACCTGTCTGCTGTTATTACTATCCAGGTGGTCCTCAATCCTCCTCTTGTATTCCCTCTTGGCCTTCCTGATGCCTCTTTTCAGGTTAGCCCGGGCTAAGCTATAATGAGCCATGTTGCCTGACCTGAAGGCAGCTCTCCTCTCCCTCAACAGTTTCTGGACCTCCCGGGTCATCCAGGGCTTTCTGTTAGGATAAATCCTGATGTCTTTTTCAACTGTGACAGCGTCCATGCAGGTTTTAATATAACACAGCACACTATCCGTAAATATGTCCAGGTCTGGGTGTTCAAAAATGTCCCAATTTGTCCTATTGAAGCAGTCCTGCAGCTGCTGAGTTGCACCATCGGGCCATGCTTTAACTGTTTTTGTAATAATAGGAGCAGTTTTCCTGAGCGGTACATATGCTGGGATTACACGGAGGGACATGTGGTCAGACTGGTCCAGATGTGGAAGTGGGATGACCCTAAAGCCCTGCTTGACGTTGGAATACAGTTTATCAAGTGTATTTCTGTGTTATCAAGTCTGTATATCTGTATATCAAGTGTATTTCTGAACCCTCCCTTAGTTATGCTGCTATTAGGTTTGGACAGCCGGGGGACCTCCAATAATTGCACCGGGTTTCACTCCTTTCTTCACTCTCAATGAAATATTTTTTTGCTGGTCATTAACATCTGTTTGTTCTTTCCCATAGATTTAGTCCCCATCGTGCTGTTTGCTCTCTACATGTCTGTTCTTTTCATCTTCTCTATCCCCTCACCCCCCCAGCCAGTCGCAGCAGATGACTGCCCCTCCCTGACCCTGGTTCTGCTGGAGGTTTCTTCCTGTTAAAAAGGAGTTTTTCCTGTCCACCATCGCCAAGCGCTTGCTCACAGGGGATCGCCTGATTGCTGGTGTCTTTCTGCAATTGTGGGGGTTTCCCCTACAGTTGAAAGTGCTATGAGATCAGAATCAGAATCAGGTTTATTGCCATTGTTCATGTAGTACACAAACTAGGAATTTGTCTCGGTGCAATGCTGCAACATTAAACATGATAAGATAAAAGAAATAAACTATACATGCAATAAAGTGTAGAATAAGAGTAAGTGATACTGGTCAGCAGTTAAAATATATTAGCGAGCAGCAGATACTGTGGAGAACTATATAGTGCAGTCGGTAATGCAGGAAGAAAACAGTGATGATTGACATGAGTCTGGTTGAGCTGCTGTACATGGTGCACGAGAGTCAATAAGTCACTTAGTGTTCAGATGACTGTTGTTGTGAAATGGTGCTATATAAATAAAGTTGAATTGAATTGAATTGTATTTGTTTCTTTAGATGTTAATTATGGGGTTAATGAGAGTAATAATAATAATAAATCATGAAAAAAGATTATTTATAAAAGAATATGAACAGAAGATAGAATCAATGCTTTAAAAGATGACTTAATGTTGCAGAATTGGGATGTTGTCTATAGGAAGAAAGAAGTGGACCTGGCATACGATAAAGTTACCGATGTATTTAAATCATTATATGATAAAAACTGTCCATTTAAAGAAATTAATAAAAAAACAAAAAAAAATAAATATATAAAAAAATAAATATAAAAAAAATAAAAAAAAACACCCGTGGTTAACCAGGGGGCTACAAAATGCTTGTAAAAAGAAAAAAAATATCTCTATAAAAATTTAATTAAATTAAGAACCAAGGAATCTGAAAAAAGATACAAAACATTTAAAAATAAATTAACTGAAATAATGTGAACTAGTAAAAAAAAATACTATAGGAAAATGTTAAATGAAAATAAAAATAATATAAAAGGAGTCTGGGATATATTAAATAAATTAAGGAAAAATGGAACTAAGAAAACGAGATATCCAGAGTATTTTACTGATAATTGTGGTGATAATTATGATAAGAACATGGTAGTAAATAAAATGAATATTTTTTTTTTTTTTGTAAATGTTGGACCAGAGTTGGCAGCAAAAATTACAAACCAAGAAAGAGACACTGTGAGTGAGACATTGGAAATAAACCTCGGTCAATCTTTCTCTCAGTGGTGGATGAACTAGAGGTAAAATCTGTTGTTGAAAAGTGTAACAATAAATTATCTACTGATTGTGATGGTATTGATATGGTACTAGTAAAAAGAACTGTTGATGGCATATTAAAACCATTTACATATATTTGTAATCTATCATTTCTACCTAAAGACTGGAAGGATGCCAGCATTGTTTCTTTGTTCAAGAAAGGTGACAGAAAAGATTGTGGAAATTACTGAGGTATATCACTGCTAGCCACTGTTGGTAAGATTCTCTCACGTGTACTACTAAACAGACTCAGTGAACACATCTCACAGAATGTACTACCAGAAACCCAGTGTGGCTTTAGAAGTGGAAGAAGCACAATGGACATGATTTTCTGAATGAAACAAGTTCAAGAAAAGTGTATCAGACAGAACATGCCACTTTATGTAGTCTTCATAGACTTCAGTAAAACCTTGGATACTGTTTCGCGACAAGGACTTTGGCAGGTACTCAAGAAATATGGCTGCACAGAGAAGTTTGTCAGCCTGATTGAGGCACTCCATACAAGTATGCAAGCAAAAGTGGCAATGAGTGGCTCAGTATCTAAAGACTTTTCAGTAAGCGACGGAGTGAAACAAGGGTGTGTGCTGGCGCCTACACTCTTCTCGCTATATCTAGCAGCCATGCTTGAGGTGGCTTTCAAAGACACTTCAGAAGGAGCATACATTCAAACAAGGAAAGAAGCAGACTTGTTCAATGTGGCACAGTTTAAAGCCAAGAGTAAGACATCGATAAAGGTAGTAAGAGAAATGCTCTTTGCCGACGACAGTGCTCTAGTTGCACACAGTGTGGAAGATATGCAATCTTTAGTGGAGAAATTTGCAAGAGCAGCTAGCCAATTCAGCCTCAGAATCAACATCAAGAAGAAAGAGTGCTTTTATTAACCACCAAAGTTCTAATTATTGTTTGAGTACCCCGCGACATGACCCGAATAACCGTAGAAAGGCTGAAGGCAGCCGACCCTCCCAATCACACCAATATGCCCCCTATGAAAAGAAAATGGGGGATCCTGCTTCAACTGTCCCAAGAATACAGAAAGTACCACAAGGGAGTCAGCTAGGGTCATGGAGTCATCAGAGAGCACACACTCCTGTGGTCAGAAAGGACAGTAACTGACATGGCTGGTGAATCACAGAGGACTGAATACATAGCACGGTGTTGAAAGCATATGCCATGAAATGCAATATCTTGTGTGTAATTAGTGAAATAAATGTATACTTATTGATTAAGAATTATGTTATCAACAAAAGAATAAGTGTTATCAACCTATGTAACCATTATGTACATTTTTGACATGCACAATGGAAGGTTTATGTGGGTTCAGATTGTGAAATATGTTCTACAAACCTGTTGATTGAAAAGCATGTGAGAAAAAGGGGAACTGAAAGTAGCTGAGACAGCTGAGTTGATCTATCTTGGTGATGGAAAGTGAAGAAGTGAGCAGAACTGAGGGACAAAGTGCTGAGATAAGTAAAACCAGATGGTCATGAGTGCAGGGGGCGAATGTCACATGGCTGTTACTGGAAATCAGGAGCCAATCACAGAAGCCAAAGACCCTATGGGGAGATGGCTGGCCAATCACAATTGAGTGTAAAATTGTTATAAAAACTCTGTCTGCAAACCCCAAAATGTTCATTTTCGGCAGACTCCAGGACACCACCCATCCCACGGCAGAAGACTGAAGAGAAGGAAGACCACTGCTAAGAAAATGAACCAAATACCATCTCAACTCTTCAATTTCTACAACTTTAAATCTTCTGCAGAAAGAAGGGAGAAATCAACACTTGGGTGAACAGAAGAAGAGGAAGTAGAGGCCCCCTTCCCCTCCTCGGCTGACGGCTTCCCCCACCTGCTGCTCTACAGACCACGGGTCCCGCTGATGGTAGAACAGGAGCCGGAGCCTCAAGAGTCCTTTACCCGGGCCTCCCGTTTCCAAGCTACTCCTTCTCTTCCCCTTCTCCCCGAGAAGAGGAGCATCGAAGGGGATGACTAGCCATCAACCATCCATTTTCCCGCTCCCCAGCAAGGCTTCTTTGTACATATAACCCCAAATTAGCTAGGTGTTTTTACCAGGTTTTATTATCCAAAGGGTTTCTTTCAATTTGGACTCTTTCAGATTTTTTTATATTTTTGACTGATTTTAAATTTTGATTATCTTGACTGATCATGGTGATTCTGAACTTTTTTTTTTTATTATTGAATGATTTCAATTTTTGATGAAGTAACTGATTTTTACAACTACCATCTTTTTAGATCAAGGTTTTTTCAATCAGTTTGGGTTTTTGATTTTGATTCCCCTTTTTCCTGAGTTTGGGTTGATTTTGAATTTTATTATTATTGATCTAACTGACTGCTTTTATACAAGTATTGTAGTCTATATTAATCATATATCCCATAACCTACATATGTATAAGCATGTGAGAATGTTTGGTGATTACATATGTAAAGCGACTTCACACCTCAGAACAGGACAAGAGGTCTCAACCGCCAGCTGAGATCAAAGAGCATCCGAGGCGCTGCGGTGGAGACCAGATAGGTCGCCCTGACCTCCCAGGGCCAGGTGGGGGGGGGGGGGGTACCAAGACACAGGAGGGGGATTAAGATAATGCGGGATGTCAGCTTTGATATGCATGTCTTTTGTTGCGTGTAGGTATAAGTATGTAGAGCTGAATGTGCTCGCTCTCTTATTCTACTTCTGCTTCTGCACTGAGATGAGACTTGTTAGAGGAGCGAAGCTGACAATAAACTTTGGTTTATAAGTCACATCGCCTCGTTATTCCAAGCTCTTCTAAACTGATGACCAGACGTGAGAATGGAACAGAGACGTTCTCCCGTGATTGACTCATCGGAGGTGACCCAGGCAAGCGCCGGCGCCCATGCAGACAGGGGAACGGATGGAAGACGTTCCCCCACTGCAGAAGAGAGGGCTCAACCGAGCACCAGCCCCGCCGTGAGAGCAGAAGAAAGGCGCTCTCACCCGGCGGACACATCAAGGACGGCCCACACAAGCGCCGTCACCGTCAAGCTGCCAGAATTCTGGCAAGAAGACCCGAGCTCGTGGTTCCAGCAAGCTGAGGCTCAGTTTGCACTGGCGGGCATAACGGCGGATGAGACGAAGTTTTATCACATCGTCGCCAAACTCGACGCTGCCACGTCAAGATGCGCGCGGAGCATAATCCGACAGCCGCCCGCCTATGACAAATACAGAGAGCTGAAGGCGACCATTGTCGAGAACTTCGTCCCCTCAGCCGAGGAGAGAGCAGAGAAGATCCTGGCGATCTACGGCCACAGAGGATGCAGACCCAGGGCCCTCATGGAGGACATGTTGCAGCTCAAGGAGGAGGACAACGACAACTTCCTCTTCCAACATATCTTCCTCAGCACTCTGCCACCACACATGAGAGGGACGCTGATCAACATGCGGTGCAGCACCCAGCGGGACTTCCGCGCGCTGGCCCGAGAAGCACAGCGACTCACCAACGCCTGGGGCGAACAGGTGGCCACAGCAGCATTCTGCAGATGCCCAGAGCAACGGAAAACCACAGACAACCGAACAGAGCCCGCCCACCATGGCGGCAACATGACCAAGACGCAGCAGGCGGAACGACATCTGCTATTACCACCACCGGTTTGCCGAGGGGGCGTACAAGTGCATTCCCCCCTGCAAGTTCAGAAGTTCGGGAAAACGCCAAAACCGAGAACCGTTAACGGCTGCGGTTCTCGGCGAAAAAAATAAACTTCTTTATGTGACTGACGGACACACCGGCAAACAGTTCCTAATTGATACTGGAGCTCAACTGAGTTTTATCATGCCCTCCCACGCAGACCGGGCCATGGGCCCCCGGGGCAATGGAGCGATGGCAGCCAACTGCTCCATCATCGACACTTATGGTGAAAGGAACCTGCCCCTCTGCATTCATGGCCACAACTACAGATGGACATTTGTTGTAGCGGCGGTGAGTTTTAACTTGTTGGACGCTGATTTTTTGTGTGCACATGGGCTATTAGTCGATCTAGCAAATAGACGCTTGGTTAATGCATTGTCATTTGCTTCTATTCCCTGCTCAGCTTGAGTTTCTCCACCACCCGTGCAGGCCAGCGTCACTACAGCAGGAGGTAAGTTTGATCAACTCCTCACCCAATTTCCAGCACTCACAATTCCCAAATTCTCAGCTACAGTGGCTAAGCACAGGGTTGAACACTTTATTCCCACAACGGGCCCACCCGTATTCGCCAAAGCTCGGCGCTTAGACGCGACCAAGCTCGCCATTGCTCGGGACGAGTTTACCACCCTTGAAAAACTAGGCATTATCAGACGCTCAAAAAGCCCCTGGGCGTCACCGCTACACATGGTCCCGAAATCCGACGGTTCTTAGAGACCGTGCGGCGATTACCGCAGATTAAACAATGCGACAGCGCATGACCGTTACCCAATTCCTCACATCCAAGATTTTTCACTACATCTGGCGGGTGTGTGCATTTTTTCTAAAATAGACCTGGTCCGTGGCTATCACCAAGTCCCCGTTCGAGCAGAAGACATTCCTAAAACAGCTGTAATAACCACCTTTGGTCTTTTTGAATTTTTGCGGATGCCTTTTGGCCTCAAAGGCGCTGCTCAAACCTTTCAGCGGATGATGGACGCGGTATTACGCGACCTCCCTTTCGTGTTCGTCTACCTCGACGATATGCTGGTAGCCAGGTCGTCTGAGGAAGAGCACGAACAGCATCTCACTATGGTTTTTCAGAGACTAGAAGAGCACGGGTTAATAATCAGTCCAGCCAAATGCAAATTCGGCGTGTCACAAATTGATTTTTTGGGACACAGAGTTTCACTGAAGGGGGCAGTTCCACTGCCAGACAAAGTTCGCGCAGTAAAAAGTTTCCCACGGCCACAAACGGTCAAAACGCTGCAAGAATTTTTGGGAATGGTTAATTTTTACAACCGTTTCCTCCCCCGCGCAGCTCCGCTCATGCAGCCCCTATATGACGCGCTCAGAAAACAAAAACCTTCCAACGTGGTCGAATGGACCCCGGAGCGCGAACGCGCCTTCGCGGAAGTAAAAAGTGCCCTAGCTAACGCCACATTGTTGGTTCACCCTGATCCCTTGGCCCGCATTGCGCTAACCACAGAAGCTTCAGATCTGGCCATAGAGGCGGTTGTAGAACAACACGTCGGCGGAACCTGGCAACCTTTGGCATTTTTCAGCAAATCGCTAAACCAAACTGAGCGTAAATACAGCACTTTTGACAGGGAGCTGCTAGCGCTTCATTTATCCATCCGCCACTTCCAGTTCTGGTTGGAGGGGCAGCGTTTCACGGCTTTTGTAGACCACAAACCGCTCACCTTTGCGATGGCTAAAATTTCTGAACCGTGGTCAGGCAGGCAACAAAGACAGCTAGCTGCGATTTCAGAGTTCACCACAGACATTCGACATGTGGCAGGCAAACTTAACGTGGTAGCAGACTGCCTCTCTCGCGCTGTGACATCGCCAGAGCGCGAGGAGACAGATTATACTACCTCAGCCGCAGAACTCTTCGCCAACGCGGACACATATGTGGCCCCAATCCACGTAGGGATAGATTACAGAGCCATGGCGGAGGAGCAAAGTAGTGATGCAGATGTGCGCGCACTCCTGTCTGGACCAACAGGGTTAAGGCTGGAGGAAAGGGGTTTACGCGACGGTGTGCCCCCCCTAACATGCGACATCTCAACCGGCTGACCTCGCCCGGTAGTCCCAGCTGCATGGCACCGCCGTATTTTCGACTCAATTCACTCCCTCACGCACCCGGGTGTGCGCGCTTCGGTTAAAATGGTCACCGAAAAGTTTGTGTGGCCCGGCCTGCCAAAAACGTAAAAGAATGGGCAAAGACTTGCATTTCTTGTCAGCGCGCCAAAATACACAAACACACAAAAGCCCCTCTAGAGCCTTTTCGAATCCCAGCTAGAACTAACTAACTAACTAACTAACCTGCACTTATATAGCGCTTTTCTAGTCACAAAGACCACTCAAAGCGCATTCATTAATACTAACCCTCTATTCTAAGGGCCTATAGGAAACAGATATCTAGGGACAATTTAGAACAGCCAATTAACCTAACATGCATGTCTTTGGCATGTGGGAGGAAACCGGAGAAATCCCGGAGTAAACCCACGCAACACGGGGAGAACATGCAAACTCCACACAGATCACTGTTGGTCGGGGGCTGGAATCGAACCCACGATCCCACGATCCCCACAATCCTCCGGCCAAGGGTAAACTGTGCTGCCGCAGTGCTAACCACTGCGCCACCGTGCAGCCGAAGCTAGAAGGTTCGACCACGTTCATGTCGACCTCGTGGACCACTACCTTCCTCCCAAGGTTTCACACATCTGTTAACAATGATAGACCGTACTACGCGCTGGCCTGAGGCGGTCCCTCTGGCTTCAACCACAGCGGAGGAAGTCGCTCGCGTTTTTTTGACAAACTGGGTGGCACGTTTCGGCGTCCCATCGGACATCGCGTCCGATAGGGGGCCTCAATTTGTCTCGGAGCTTTGGTCAGCCATGGCCAGCAGCTTAGGAGCGACAATTCACTGCACCACTGCTTATCACCCTCAGGCTAATGGGTTATGCGAGCGTTTTCACAGATCTTTAAAGGCCGCCCTCAGAGCCTCACTAACAGATACAAATTGGGTAAATAAACTTCCCTGGGTTTTATTGGGGTTGCGCGCTGTGCCTAAAGAGGATCTAGACGCCTCCCCGGCAGAATTAGTTTTTGCACAACCTCTCAGGCTCCCAGGTGAATTTTTACCAGAGAACCCACAGCCAGGGCATCTTCCAGCCCCGAGGTTTTTAGGCAGCAACGGGCCTGACACTCTCCCCGGACCGGCACATCACTCTTTTCCACGGGTTTTTGTCCCCCAAGCTTTAAAAAACGCTGAATTTGTTTTTGTTAGGCATGAAGCTTTAAAACCAACCTTCCGTCCACCATACAATGGACCATTCAGAGTGCTGGAACCTGGTGATAAGCATTTTGTGCTTGATTTAGGGGACAGAAAAGAAACAGTCAGCATTGACAGACTTAAACCTGCCTTCTTGTTGAGAGACGAACCTGCATGGTTGGCGAGAGCACCCCGGCGGGGTAGACCCCCCAAGAGAAAAGACTCAGCCCCCCTGCAGGGAACAAATAATCACTCTCCTCCCCAAGCTGCAGATTCCTTACAGGAAGGTCCCACCAGGACGCCCAAGCGGACCCACAGCAGATTCGGGAGAAGATTAAAACCCAGACGGCACAGGGACTGATGCAAACTACTCAAAAGTTGTTCACTAATTGTGCTGTAACAGTTTAAGACTGACTTGTGATATTACTATGCTGTTATGATTATCACTGAATTCTCTACAGGAGCATAGCTGCTGGAAAGTTTCTTCCTTGTCAAGAGGTGTAGCAGTTAGTATGTCATAATAATTATCTTAAACTGTGAATTTTTCTATTGTCCTTTTCATAGTCGTTTGGGGGGGCTGTGGTCTATATTAATCATATATCCCATAACCTACATATGTATAAGCATGTGAGAATGTTTGGTGATTACATATGTAAAGCGACTTCACACCTCAGAACAGGACAAGAGGTCTCAACCGCCAGCGGAGATCAAAGAGCATCCGAGGCGCTGCGGTGGAGACCAGATAGGTTGCCCTGACCTCCCAGGGCCAGGTGGAGGGGTACGAAGACAAAGGAGGGGGATTAAAATAATGCGGGATGTCAGCTTTGATATGCATGTCTTTTGTTACGTGTAGGTATAAGTATGTAGAGCTGAATGTGTTCGCTCTCTTATTCTACTTCTGCTTTTGCACTGAGATGAGACTTGTTAGAGGAGCGAAGCTGATAATAAACTTTGGTTTATAAGTCACATCGCCTCATTATTCCAAGCTCTTCTACAAGTATAACCTTTTTGGCTGAGCTTTGCAGACCTTCAATAACTACTCCAGCATATTAAAAGACAGTATGGGAGTTTGTGAGATCACTGATTCAGTGTACATCTTTTCTGGTTTTTCAAGAAGGTATTTTTCTACAAGAGGTGTTACATTTTTTATGAGTTTTTAAAGGTTACTCTTTAAGGTGTTTTAAAACAGACCTCCTATAGATCAATTTTCCTGATCTTATACATACACCCAGATTACCAAGAGCAAAGTAAGACCATGAGGGGCTGTCATTAATACCAAGGGGGTATTCCAGGTGTCTGACTGAACAGGCCACTCAGTCAGGGGTCTGGTATATACTGTAGGTAAGCGGAGCTCGCCTGGTAGATGAAGACAGTGGAGCTGGGTTAACCCTCACAGTCACCAAGCACTCATACACACATGTGACAAAATTTCCTATGAGGAAAATTCCTCTAGGAACTGCAAGCTGGTGAGCCTAACATCAATCCTGGGGTACAAGGTCAAAGGGTCTTCGACACGGTGGCATCTCTGGGTGGGCCCGAAGGAGCAACGGGGTCCACAGAAGCTGTTGGGTTTGAGGAGCCTGAGCAGCTAAGAAGAATCCAGCAATCAAGAGCGACTGCTGTGCTGTTCAAAAGATCCTGATCTGAGGCACAGGTAGGCAGCGTCCTGCCTGAGTCCTGCTACAATGGTAGCCTACGAGGGAGCACCATGACAGGTAAAAACCTATCAAGAAATTGATAGGCAACATGGGAGCACCAGGCTACCGAGTCCTGCCAAGAAGCTGACAGGGCTAGGAGCACCGAATCAGCCGGGCCTGACGAGGTCTGGGAGGAGGTGAAATGACCTTGGTCTTTCCTCTCATCCCTGTGCCCCGACGCGCAAAGGGGATGCTTTGAAGGGAAGACACACAACGACCTACAAAGAAAATGGAAGACGAAAACATCCTACAGGAGTACAGGGGAGACCCTTACTCCACAAAGATAACAGTGCCAGAATTGCCACAAAAGGGCGCCCCTGGGGGTTCTGTTCCAGCAGAGCTTTCCAGGGAATTCAAAGGTGAAGTGGGTCCCACTGTGGAAGATCTTGTGCTGAAGCCCCTAGAGGGAGCATCGAATGGTAAAGAAGAATCAACATCGGCGAAGCAAGTTCCAAGAATCCATTTTAAAGTGGGGGTTGTGCTGCATACTGGTGAACCACTCACCTGGAGCAGTAAAATCCTGCAGGAAATTAGTCGAAACTACAGCAAAGCTGGCATGAACATCACCCCTGAGATATTGGGGGAAGACATCAGCAGTGAAGTGAAGAATTCAAGTCAGTATCTTCTGCTATCAAGTTACCAGGACATCCTTCTGCTGGTGATGAGGTGCCCCCCAGTTGCTGCCCAGAAAAAGGAGATTGGGCAGTGGCTGGAATGGTGGGTGAAACAGTTAGAGCAGCTGGAAGAAGACCGTTACAAAGTAGTGAAGCTGTACAGCTCTTGTCATGATCTCAACCCCCTGGTCAAAATGGTGGCCCGGGAAATGCAAGTGTCTGCAGGTCTCATCAAAGAAGACACTCAAGCGGCAAAAAGGTATGGGGAGTATGCTGCTCAGCTGCAAGTACTTCAGCAGTACAACGAGAGGTGTAGAGCTCACCTACGACCACAACTTCTCCAACAGCCTGAGGGCAGCAACAGTGAGACGAGTTATTCGGGTTCAGCGAGGTTGAACCAGCGCTACCCCTCGGGAGCGGATGAAGAATACGGTGAATGGTCAGAAGACCAACGGTCTCCATCAGACAGTGACGAAGAGAGACAGAAAACGCCAAGAGCCTCATCTTTGGATGAAGAGGGTGCAATACAAGCGTTGGCAAGAACAGCTGAGCAGTTAACTGTTACAGTAGAGGCACTAAAGAAGCAGTTAACTCCACAGAATCATCAGGTCGAGGACGAGGTAGGAGGGCAGCAAAGACTCAGTGCAGACTGGCAGGGGGAGCAAGACCCCCCAACACCCATCAGTGAAGAGCCCAGTCTCCAACGA
Source organism: Pholidichthys leucotaenia (assembly GCA_020510985.1). Classification (NCBI taxonomy): domain Eukaryota; kingdom Metazoa; phylum Chordata; class Actinopteri; order Cichliformes; family Pholidichthyidae; genus Pholidichthys; species Pholidichthys leucotaenia. The sequence continues at coordinate 7,108,620 of CM035847.1, read as the reverse complement.
CGGCACCAGCAGAAGTTTTGAGAAAACCCCCCACGCAAAAGTTACATCCTACTTAGAAACTCTGAAGTCTCCGCTTCCCCCACTCCCCCCTGAAGCTCGTCTGAAAATGTCAAAAGGAAAGGGTCGGGCTTATCGATTAGTGGCTAGACCTTGGAAATTGGAGGCAGATGGGTTAGTGGTGTTCACCGACCATGAGTTGACAATAAGAAATGTCCCCTTCAGAAGAGAATTCCATGTAAGAGCAGGTGATGACTATCAAACAGAAGTCCAAGCTGTCAGGAGTTACATGGAGTTACATGGAGTTACATGAGTCCCATCGGTGGAAACCCAGCCACCAGACGCTAGCCTTCGAGCCCCTCCCCCAGGCCTTGCTCCAGGGTGGGGCCCTGGTAACCCCATACTGGGCGGGGTACACTGAATCCTTGATATAGAATTTAACATGAGAGTCTGTTGGATCGTTCTTAGTCTGGCCCTTCACCCAGGACCAGTTTGTCTTCGGTGACCCTATCAGAGGCAAATTACCCTGGACAGCATAGCTCCTGGGATCACTGAGGCATGCACCCCCCCCCCCCACCATGATAAGGTGACGATCCATGAGGGGGGACGCCTCCCACTTGAGGTGTTTCAAGCACGTCCCACTGGGAGGAGACCCCGGGGCAGACCCAGGACTCGGTGGAAAGACTATGTCTCCCAGCTGGTCTGGGAACACCTTGGTATCCTCTCTGAAGAGCTGGAGCAGGTGGCTGGGGAGAGGGAAGTCTGGGCTTCTCTGCTTGAACTACTGCCTCCGCGACCCGGACCTCCAGAAAAGTGGATGGATGGATGGATGGATGGATGGATTGATGGATGGATAGAGAAAGTGGTAACCGCAGCTATAAAAGATCACCTAACCTGGGTGGGAGACTGGAGCTCGGTGAAAGAAATAGTCATGGTAGTCTCACCAGAACAAGAGGAGGAGCTGCACCTGAAAGAGAATGCTGCTTGTAAGGTGAAGAGGGAGAAGAACTCTGACAGCCAAGAAGTATTGCAGACCCCTGCTCAACTAGGTGAAGATATGGAAACTGCGGGAAAAGGTGGCGCAATAGGTCAGCGAAACAGTGAGGGCAGTAACTCAGGCCGCGGGGTGGTCCATCCCGGCAAAAGGGAGTTGCAGCCAAACGTCCCCTCTACATCACACCAAAGAGCCACCACCCGTTCATCGCAAGTAAAGTCATCAGCCTCAAGAGGTAGGGAGCCATATAAAACGACAGACTGGTCCCATCGACAAAACACAGTTGGGGTGTGGATAGAACACAGCCCAGAAAGCTATCCTGATGAATCTCAAGGCAGTCCCGACAGGTATTATGATTAAGAGGTACACAGAAGAGGCAGGATACAACAACACGAAGACTCTGAAGAAGATCCTGACCCCCTGGAAGGGGAGCGGGAGCAGCTTGAGCAAAACCACCCCGAGAGTGACGACGAAAGTGTGCTATCTGAAGAACGCCCACTGCGGCCCTTGCGGTGTTTGAGGGTCGGCAGCCACAGGTGTGAGAAGAAAGAAGACCCCCGGGTAAATATTGAAAAGGTCTCAGGGAAAATGGCCCGTGACATTAGTTTTGGCCCCATTGAAACAAAAGACCAGTGTAAGGAATATATGCCAGAAGTTGGACAAGCTGAATTTGACATCCCAGTAAGTTAGGGTCAGCAACAAGACATGTTCAAAACCCTGCCAGTAACAGCTACATATGGGGAATGGGCAAATTTGTTGATGATGTCATCCTATGCAAAAGTAGACAAAGCCAAAGAACTCACAAACCATTCAGAAAAGCTTTCTTTGAAATAACACATGATGTTATGCTGAGAAGAATGAAGAAAGCTGCACGAAAACATGCAAAAGAAGTGTTAGAAGAAGAAGAAATCTCTGCAGATGATGAGGAGGAAGAGCCCCTATGATGAGGGAAGAGCCCCCTCAGGGGCAGGTATGACAAGTAAAAGAAAAGTTGCAAAGCACAAGCCCAACTGCAAAGCACATCCCAATTGCAAAGAGAAAGGGCCTATAGCGACATTAAAGTTCTGAACACATTAGTACCCCCACCCAAAGCAAATCAAGCAGTGGTAGACTACCTAAAAGGGGTATGGGAGGTGGTGGAAGGTACTACACACAATGAATTAGCCAAAAAATTATGACTAAGCCGTGTGACCAACAGTAGGGTGCCCTTAGATGACTCAGAACCAGCCAAAACTTATTACTTGAGAATGGTGCTAGAAGATGATAAGGATGAAGACAGCATGGTGGTAAAGATGAAGCAACAGTTAGATGCAGGCAGCACACTTACACATGTCTGGCACCTGGTCAAAAAGGATGCACCACGCACTAGGTGGGTACAGATTTTGAGGAAGATCACCGAATGTAGGAGAGGAGAGGTGACATTCCACAAACTCTTACCCTCCTCTGTTAGTAAGGGACAGCTGAATGAGAAGGTGTCTCAATGGGATTTGGAAGGAAAGTTTTATGAGAAGAAAAGAAAGCATGGTGAACAGCAACAAAAAACTCAAAAATAAACCACCTGAAAGAACTCCCCCACCTCCACAACCCCAAGGGCCGAGGCCCAAGCCATTGTCTACAAGCACACAGAAGAGTATCAGAACTTGATCCCAGAACAAAAGAAAGCCCACCGAGAGGAACATCAAAAGACCCTCTCGGGGGGCAAAAAGTAATGGCAGCTCGGGGGCAGGTCATTTTAAACAATGTCTACCAAGATTAAGAGATGTTTTACACAAACATCAATGGGGTCCGCTACTTGGTAGATACAGGAGCAGAGGTGTCAATGACCTGTCAACCCCTACAAACAAAAGGGTACCTAACAGTGATACTTGCAGATTGCTGGGCTACAAGAATGTCATATGGGGTATGGAATGACATTGTTTTTGTGAGAGGGCCACACAACTTGATCTCACACAAAGACCTAAAGGATCTGCAGGATCCTGAAAGCTGAAAGAAGAGACTGAGAGCAAGAATACAGCACCTGCAGTCCATCAAGGTCCAAATAGACTTCAGTAATCTCTTGCTGTGCCTGAGTAATTTGACAGACAAAAAATGGCACAAGCCAGTGAATGTGCCTGCAGTAAGGGAGCAAAAAGTGGAGGAGAGTGACCTCAGAATCAGAATCAGAATGAGATTTATTGCCATTGTTCATGTCGTACACAAACTAGGAATTTGTCTCGGTGCAATGCTGCAACATTAAACATGGAGTAGCACTAAAGATAAAAATAAAAAACTATGCATGCAATAAAAGGTAGAATATGAATAAGTAATACTAATCTATGCAATTTTTAAATATATTAACAAGCAGCAGATATTGTGGAGTTCCACATAGTGCAGTTGGTAGTGCAAAAAGAAAACAGTGATAATTGTCATGAGTCCGGTTGAGCTGCTGTACGTAGTTCACGAGAGTCTAATAAGTCACTTAGTGTTCAGCAGTCTAATGGCAGAGGGGAAGAAGCTGTTCATGTAGCGGGAGGTTTTAGTCTGAATGGACCAAAGTCTTCTGCCTGAGGGCAGGGGGGGAAACAGTGCGTGACCAGGGTGTGAAGGGTTGGCTATGATCCAACCTGCACGCCTCCGGGTCCTGGAGATGTACAGGTCCTGGAGGGATGGGAGCTTGCAGCCGATCACCTTCTCAGCAGCGCGCACAACGCGCTGCAGTCTTAGTCTGTCCCTGGCGGTGGCTCCTGCGTACCACACGGTGATGGAGGTGGTGAGGATGGACTCGATGATGGCCGTGTAGAACTGCACCAACATCTTGGTGGGTAGCTTGAGCTTCCTCAGCTGCCGCAGGAAGAACATCCTCTGCTGGGCCTTTTTGATGAGGGAGCTGATGGTCGGCTCCCACTTGAGGTCCCGGGTGAGGGTGGTGCCCAGGAAGCAGAAGGAATCCGCAGTGGTGATGGGAGAGTCTGTGAGGGTAAGGGGGGGCAGAGGGGCTGTGACTTTTCTGAAGTCAACGATCATCTCCTCTGTCTTCAAAGCGTTCAGCTGCAGGTTGTTGTGGCTGCACCAGGACGCCAGCTGGGCCACCTCTCTCCTGTAGACGGACTCGTCACTCGAGGTGTTAAAAATGTCTGTGAAGACAGGAGTCAGCTCCTCCGCACAGTGTCTCAGGGTGGAGGGAGACACGGCGTCCGGACCGGGGGCCTTGTGCGGGTTCAGTCTGGAGAACTGTCTGTGCATGTCCTGCTCACTGATGGCAAGGGCGGGGGGGGGCGTCTTTGATGAAGTGGGGACCATGGAGGCAGTGGCGCTGGGGGGAGGGGGGAGTTGGACACAGCTGACGAGGTGTCAAAACGGGCATAGTGTTGGGACAGTCTTTGACAAAGGCCTTTGTCATCCTGTCCCTTAGAAGCCTGAGGCCGATAGTTGGTGATTTGCCTCAGTCCTCTCCACACAGAAGCAGAGTCGTTAGCAGTGAACTGTTGCTAGAGTCTCTCAGAATACACAGATTTAGCTCTCCTCAGCTCTCTGCTAAACCGGTATTTGACCTCCCTGTAGCAGTCCCGGTCTCCACTTTTCAATGCTGCTTCCTTCTCCTTCCTGATCTGTCTGAGCTTAGCTGTGAACCAGGGCTTGTCGTTGGAGTAACTTACCCTGGTGCGCGATGGAAGAATGCTCTCCTCACAAAAGTGGATATATGAGGTCACAGTGTCCATGTACTCATCCAGATCATGCATGGCTCCTTTAAACATGTCCCAGTCAGTTATTTCCAAGCACGTACTCAGCTCCTCCACAGCTTCACTGGTCCATTTCCTCGTAGTGCTCACAACAGGTTTTGTGAGCTTCAGTCTCTGTCTGTATGTGGGAATCAGGTGGACCATCACGTGATCAGATAGTCCGAGCGCAGCATGGGGAACAGCACGATACGCGTCCTTAACTGTAGTGTAACAGTGATCCAGCGTGTTCTCTCCTCTGGTGGGGCATTTAATGAACTGTTTGTACCGGGGGAGTTTGTGGCTCAGGTTGCTCTGGTTAAAGTCACCAGCCACAATAACCAGAGAGTCCGGGAAAGTCCACTCCGCTTGCTGAATGTGATCCGCGAGCGTGCGCTGAGCCTCGCGCACGTCCGCGTCGGGTGGGACGTAAACAGCGGCCAGGATGAATGAAGCAAACTCACGCGGGGAATAAAATAGCTTGCAGTTGATGAATAAATATTCCAGAGCGGGAGAACAGTGTTGGGAGATCACAGTTACATCGGAGCACCAGCTGCTGTTGGTGTAGAAGCAGACTCCTCCGCCTGTGGTCTTGCCGGAGAGCCCCGTGTCGCGGTCTGCACGAAACAGCTGAAATCCCTTGAGAAGGAGCGCGCTATCCGGTGTCTTTTCCTTGAGCCAGGTCTCAGTGAAGCAGAGGGCACATGAGGTGGAGAGGTCCTTAAATCGCATCAGCAGTCTCAGTTCATCTACCTTGTTATAAAGAAAATTGACGTTGGACAGAAAGATCCCAGGCAAAGCCTCTCCTGCGAAGCTGCACGAGGGCGCCTGCTTGTCTTCCTCTCTTTCGCCGTCTCACTTTTTGGGCTAAAAAGTGAACCAGATCAGTGGCAGGAGCCCAAAAAACTGGGAGTAGGTCCATGGGAGTGAAAGTCCTGATATTTAGTAGCTCTTCATGGGTGTAAGAGCAAAGCACCATGGTGACCACTGTGGGCGCCATCTAGGATCTATTGGACCTCTCCCCGCAAAGTAAAGAAGAATTAAAGCAAATCCTTCACACTGCCAGTGTGGCCTATTTCAAAAACGATTGTGGGGACATGGGCACAAAGTACACCCACACAATCAAAGGAGGGATTCACCCTGCAGTAAAACAATATTCCCTGAACCCTGCAGCTGTCGAAGAAATAGACAAAATAGTAAGGGAATTAAATGCTTTAGGCATAATTAGGAAATAATCAAATCCCCCAACCAACAGTCCCATTCAAGCAGTAAGAAAACCAGACTCAGCTGGAGGAGGCTGGCGGCCGGTGATTAATTTCAAAGCCCTCAACAAAAGAACAATAGCCAACAAAGCAAGTCTGATAAATCCACAAGGCACCCTGAAGACTCTACAGGTGAGGAAAATACAAATCCTGCATCAATTTGGCAAATGGGTTCTTCTCACTGAGGTTAGCTAAAGAGTCACAGGGTAAAACAGCATTCACCCACAAAGGTCAATCTTATGTCTGGCAGCGCCTCCCCCCAGGGTTATAAGAATTCACCCAATGTGTTCCAAGCAGCAGTAATGAATATACTGCAAGGCTTGGAGGCCACAATTTACATTGATGATGTGTTCATCACAGATGACACAGAAGAAGAACACCTAAGGAAACTACAAACAGTCATTGACAGAATCACAACGGTGGGGTTAAAACTTAATCTCACAAAGTGTCAGTTTGCCCACTTCTAAATAGACTACCTGGGGTTCCAAATCTCATCAGAGCTGGGACTCTCGGGGGGTTACAGGGAGAAGTTGGAAAAAATCAGGCCCCCCACAACAGAAAATGAGTTGCAGAAGATTTTGGGGCTTTGTAATTACGTCAGAGATCATGTTCCTGGCTACCAGAAATATGCTAGGCCTCTCTACACCAAGCTTATGAAAACTGACATGTCTCCAAATGAAAAGAAGAAATGGGACTGGTCAGCATCAGATCAACAACAATTGGAAGGTTTGAAGAAAGCCATTCAAAATGCAATCACCCTGGAACCCCGAAGCCTGACCACTCACTTGGTGGCCGAAGTAAGTTGTGATGAAGATAATGTGATTGTCACTGTGGCCAATGAAAATGGTTGGTTAGTGGCCCTCTGGAGCTACACTCTGTCATCAGTGGAAAAGAAATATCCACTAGAACAGAGAAGAACTGGCAGTTATAGCCAAATACTGGAGTCATCTCAAAGAGTTGGCCCAGCGGCAAGGTATCAAAGTAGTCACAGAAAGTCAGGTGCACAGGTATCTGACAAAAGCCACAGTAGAAAGCACAAAAGCCACTAATGCAAGGTGGGGGCGATGGGAAGATCTGCTGCAAGACTTGGACCTAAAAATAGGTCCTGCACGACCAGCCAGTAAGAAGACAGCAAAACCTAAAAAAGATAAAGAGCCTCTATCAAGATGGACACTCTACACCAGGGGCGTCCAAACATGTGCCATGGAGGGCCAAGACCCTGCAGGCTTTACCTCCAACCAGTGTCTTCAACAGCAGATTCTACTGAATTTCTTCCCACTGATTGCTGATAAGTGAAAACACCTGCTGAAGAGACTGGGTAGAAGAAAAAACCTTCAGGGTCTTGGCCCTCCATGGCACATGATTGGACACCCCTGCTCTACACAGACGGGTCTAAGAAAGGGCCTGATGACAAAGCATACTGAGGCTTTACCCTAAAGGAGGGAGAGAAAGAGAGGTGGAGAAAAAAGGGTAAAGTACTCGGTACAGCACAAACAGGTGAAGTCACAGCAGTCCTGGAAGGCCTGTTGGAGTTGAAAAAGAGGAAGATATTAAAGGCAACACTAATCACAGATAGTGATTATTGTGCCAGAGCACTGCAAGAAAATTTAACCACTTGGCAAGAGAATGGTTTCGAAGGAGCAAAAGGAAAACCGGTGGCACATCAAGACCTGTGGAAGAAGATTGCAGAAATCAGATTAAATATGGAGCTGGAGGTAGTGCACCGGAAAGCTCATATGAAGACAGGTCCTCACTGGCAAGGTAACGACGAGGTTGATCGTTATGTGCAGATGAGGAGAATCATCCTTGTAGGTCAGGAGAACTGGGAAGAAACACCCAAGGGAAGGGTGATCCCAGAAGGTTCCGTGCTGGGAGTAGTGACCGCAGTGCATGAGTCACTGGGTCACGCAGGTACAGTCCCTACATGAAAAGAGTTGGTGAAATTGCAGCTCTGGGTCCCTACACATCGCATCCGTCAGAACCTCAAGAACTGTGAAGTATGTGGAAAATACAACACAGGTAGAAAAGTGCAAAGGGTGGATCAGGTTCAGGTTACTTTATTTGTACCCATAGGTAGATTTGTTATGGGTTAGATTTGTTATGGGTAGATTTGTTATGGGATGGGATGGGTTGTGTTGACAGGATGGGATGGGTTGTGTTGTGATGGGTTGTGTTGTGTTGTGTTGATGGGTTGTGTTATGGGATGGGTTGACAATAAAGAGTACTGTGCCATAGGGTTCAGCATACATGGATGTAGCTGGACCAATGGGGACAAACGGCAAGAAGGGTGAAAAATACATCTTAATCCTGGTTGACTCCATGTCTGGTTACATGACTGCAAAAGCCGTGCAGAAAGCCAATGGCAACAGTGTAGTTATGATGTTGGAAGAGACCTGTAAATGCTTGGGGGTGCCAAAAGAACTGAGAACAGATAAGGGCACTCACTTTCGCAATGCACAGGTGGATCAGTGGTGTCAGCGGTTTGGGGTAATAAGAGTTTATTCCCCCCATACACCCCACAAGCTAATGGGGTGGTGGCGAGAACAATCGGGCTGGTGAAGAGTTGGATTGGAAAGAATAAAAACTCCAGAGAATGGAGCACAAAGCTGTTGGAAATGGCTCAACAACTGAATGACAGACACTGCGCAGGCAGGCCCCCTCCATCTCAAGAGCTAAACCAACGTCCCTTCACATCTCTGGAAGTGGGGTGGAGCCCTGAAGATAAAAAGGAGTCACAGCAACCTAAGGTGCCTTTTCAGGTGGGCCAACGAGTGTGGATCAGAGCACACCAACCCGCGACCGCTGCAGTTAAGCCAAAGTACGACTGGGCTGACATTGTTAAGCAAGTTCTGGACAGCAATACTGTCCTTCTGGAAGAGCACGGGATCCAAGGAGTGGAGCAGTTGAAACCAATTTCTGTTTAAGAGAAAACCAGAAGCTGAAATGTTCAACCACACCTCTAAGATACCTCCCTTCGTTGAACTGGCAATGGTGAAGGGCTTGATTATTATGAGAAGAACATCCTATGTGTTTTGGGTTGCTAGAGCCCTGGATTTGCTGCAGTATGCTAAAAAAGGTTACTTATCCCCAGAAACTGAAACCTTTACCTGGACCCAAGCAAAAAATCTGTGTGTGATATGTCTGAAGCCCTCCCTTCTTGAAGAAGTATGGGAAGGCCAGGCCTACAGAAAACCTATGAAAGTTTCCGTTTGCACCACCGAGTTTCACGGTATGACTTGGAAGCCAGTCAAGGTACTGGACGGCCTTGTTTGTGGCCAGGGCAGTATAGAAACCTTACCTAGGGTGGTGTTCATGATGCAATGGGGTCATCGAGATGGAGCCAGTATAACGCCTCAAGGGTGGACGTGTCAGTGGGATGGGCAGCATCTTCAACTGCACCTCATTTGTAAGAGTGCCATGGGTCAAGGGAACCTTCTCCTGGCAGAGAGAGCAGAGGGTTGGCAGGTCAGGAAGATGGTGAGTCCGTTGCAAGCGGTTTCACCAGCACTGGAGTAAGCATACGGCGAACTGGTGTTGGTACACAATACCGCTTCAGGCGAAGTAACCGCCCCCAGCTCAGCAACGGCACCCTCTGCACCCTGCTGCCCCACACTTCCATCGGTTCCGCCGCCCCCAGGTTTTAGCTCTGCCATCGCAGGTGCCCCCTTGGCCGACCTGCCCGGGGGTCCAACCCCTCTGGATGCAGCAATACAACTTGGATGGCCCTACAACCCATATATTACACCAAAACAGACACCACCCTTGGGTACTCTTCAATATCCTCAGGTTTTCAGGGTGCATCGTGACCCGGAGGATCCTGATTACACATCGTTTCCAACTTACCTTCCTGATGCACAGCAGGACCAAGCACGCAACCATGGCTTTGAGGGGCCATGGCAGCTCACTAGATGGGCTACATTGATTAAAGAAGTTATTGATAACCCCTACCTCCCCTTGCAAGATCTTCACCCAGTCCCCAAAGAGAAGGGTGTGGGAAACGTCCCTGTATTCCTGGATAACGCCGCTTGATGCCATGATGCCCCCAGGGGTCAAGACTCAACCAAACACAGCCATATACACAGTCACCTCTCAAGATTGGGTGAGGGGAGGTCAGGTGCAAATACCCGGCACTTGGGTTGACCGAGTCTCAGAACCGATCCTGCCAGAAGATATTCGCAAGGTGAAGTTAACAGTTTTTATGGTGTCCATACCATTGAGGGGCATCTACTCTCTGGGAGCTGATATCGAGGTCTTCTATGAGCCTGAGTGGCAGAAAAGCACTAAAGCCACTGAGGGTAAGGGTCAACTTGGAAGGCTCCTGGCCAAGACCATAAAATGGCCCTAGTTCCAGAAAAGGAGACGTGATTCATCGTCCCCACCCCCTCATGTATAAGCATGATTACATCTCAGAAACATCACAACATGTTCACGCATACACTGCACCACATACACATCAACCATTATTTTATGTATAAATCCATACACTTCTCAAGCCTTACATGCACTGCCCACAGATGAAATTTTAACATGACATCCACAGGAGTTTCACACACAAATAGACATAAACATATATTTTTTTTTCTATTTTCATTTTATTTTTGTTTTTAAGCTGCACTAGTATACGCCGACTGAGGGGTGACAGCACCCCCTGGTGATGAGAAGGAGGAGTGATGACGTCACTAGTGTAGCATAAGAACTAAGCCTGTCATCATGGGTGCTCACTTAGACAAGGGGCATCTCTGAGTACAGGCCTCTGCGTTCTCCAAGCCAGATTTGGATCGAAAAAGGAAAATATCATCAGGACACGAAACAACACCCTAGCTCCCTAAGAGGAAACCCAGAGTAGGGGAGCCTCAACAAATGAGTAAGAAGAAGCTCTGCATTATTCTCTTTCTCAAGTTTATGGCCATAACCATCGGTATAGTAGTGATGTTTTACATACTATACTGGCTGGGTTATGAACCATGGGCCCTCACCCACACCAGGGCTCAGTTTGTTACCACCAAGAGGTTTGAACAAACCTGTTGGGCTGCGGAAAGAAGAAGAGTTTGCACCACACTGCTCAGTAATGAGACTCGGTTCAACTTAACCAAGATGCAACAGCAGACATCCAAGCTCAGTTTTCAAGAATGGAGAGGCCATTGGAACAACACGATGTGGTTCAAAGACAAACTTAACATCACAGGTGCAAAACCTGGGAGATGGGCCATTGAAGATTTGCAAGAACTCACAGAAGGAGGGGGCCTATTAAGGCTGCTCATCCTCACAAAGAAGCAAAGAATACAAGTCCGGTGCAACTGGATAAAGCCAGAACTGTACTCTTCAGCATGGTACTGTACCTGGAGCTGCAAACCCGTACCAGGTAGAAACAACACTGGGTACTGGGAGGCTGAAGTGGTCCATGGACCAGCCCATTATCGCAATGAGACCTGCGTAGGGATATTTCCGAATTATGGGCCTTTTTGGGGTTATTATATCTCACCTGTCCAGGTACGAGAGACCTAAGAGGAGTGTGAGAAGGGTTCTTCCAGTAACTGGTCACAACAATACGGCAGCTATCACAACACGTCCAATGCGTCAGCCTCAATTCACTAGAACTCCAACTCCAGGGAAGCCCCACTCCATTGAAACAACAACAGTACCACCATTGCCAGGCACGACTATGAAGTTTACAAAAGAAATTGTGAATGACTTCAAGCCTGTTTCCAAAGCTCAGAAATCTTACAGTCGGCAGTTGGTCACCTACTGCATGCAAGAGAAAAGGAATAAATTATCCCCATGTTTCTGGAACATCAGCGGTAAATGCCCCAGTGGTAAGCATTATATGGTTATCACTCGGATGTACAACCCCCTAACCGTGCTAATACCCAGCACGGCCCTCAAGTCTGAACCAGCAGCATATCATGAAGACTGGCTGAACGACACCCTGACCTGTTTGTGGATGTTCAACTTAAACTATTTTCAAGCCACATTTGCACCTAGCATGCCCATTAGGCCACAAGGCCTGGGTGAAGTTCTTAAATCCCTGTTTTATGTAAAAAGACTGCCTACTCCAGATGATCTGTTGAAAGCCCCCAACACAGACTTCAAAAAGATTGATGAATGTGTACTACACAGAATATTTGAATCACTTAATGGCACTGAATATGTAGCTGACAAAAAATTACCCAGATGCCCCCTGCGGCAAGTTTGGACTGGCGTCTGGGGCACATGGCTGTATGACTGTACAACACTGAAGAAGAACAAAAGTATCAAAGGCATATTGCAGTCATGGCATGAAGTACGAAAACGAGATAAGTATCTGACATGGTGGGGAATGGGAGAGGGAGAAATGAAGAAATGGGTCCTGCCATGTCTCACTAAATCCTCAAACTATTGGGTGAAGTATCAGTTTCTGGCAACAGTGTATTCGAAGCATCGGGACATCTGGCCTTGTTCATACACCTTCATTAATTACATCAACCCAGTGCTATGGACAATGATCTGTGACACAAGCAAAACATCCTGCACCATCAGTCTGTCTAGAGGGAATTGTGGGCAGGTCCCATATTGGAAGAAGGACTGCAAAGACTACTATGAGGGAGAATATGAAACATATGCTCTGCAAACTGTCTGGAAGAAGATTAATGGTCACTGGATTAGAGTGTTCCCTGAAAATGTGGGGTGCACCAAAGCACTTATGGACCATTCCATGCACAAGAGAAAGCAAATCCTGGGTCAAATCATCCCACAGGTCATTGACGACCCCCAGTTTTATGTTGCAGAGAGCTATGCATTCAGGAAAAGCCTCTGTGAAGGAAAGGAAGAAATTGGTGATGAATGGCTGGGGAAGAATGACATTTATAATAATGGCACCTGTCACTCTCCTGCTGAGCATTTGCTTCGTTGTGGCAAGGGTAAGAATGAACATGAATGCACTTTTCTAGAAATGGAGGGAAAGACGATTAAGGGGACCGTGGTTACAGTTCTAAGGGAGACAGCTGAAGTAGTTGAAGAAGGGCTACAAGTCATTGCTTCCTGGCTGGGAACGCTGTTCAGCTGGGCATGGCCTTATCTGCTGCTTGGCTTGGGCCTGCTAATAACAGGAATAATTCTGCTGGTAATCATCAAAGGTGGTGCCCGAGCTGCTGTCTCATCCATCTTTCGTTGGAAGAGGGCACCGAAGAGAGGAGGGGGAGGGAAACTCCTTCCACTGAAAGAGGAAGAATAGTTACAAAGCTTCCGCACCACGTAGTTGCAGACTTCATTTGGACTACGGCTGACAATCTTCTAACACCCTACACCCCCCCCCCCCCGCCCCTCAGCTTTGGCATCACAATCTATTGGCACAGCACAGCCTGCCTGATCACACTTTGAACTTGTTCATCACCTACATGTTGGGTCATATTACACCACGGTGTGATCCTAAAGGCATCGCCCACGCAGTAATAAACCTCTTCTGGATAATTATCGACATGCTCTCCATCTTCTACCCTACCTGCGTCATAGTAGATGTAGCTTGTGTAGGGTTGATGGCAGCGGCACTGCTGAGTCGTCAAATATGGTTGGTGATGAAATTGAAAAAGAGTGGCCACAAAATCAGGTTCAGTAGACTGGCAGCTTTTGCCTTTTGGGGAGGGATCTGGGGGGTCCTCACAGTGGTGTGGTGGATGGATCTCATCTGTGGCTCAGCCATGATAGTGTGGATGATGTCCTATGCGGCGTTCTTCCCCACAAGGGTGGAGGGCTACATTAAAGAAATTGCCATACTCAACACAGCACCGAGACCTTTGTAATCTGTAATTGACGAGAAGAACTGTGTTTCTGCATAAAAGGGGAGGGTAAAATCTCCTGAAGATTTTGCTTACAGCTAACTACAGCCTGTTATTCTGCCTAACCAGAACTCCAGTTACAAAGATCAGAATCAGAATCAGATTCAGAATCAGATTTATTGCCATTGTTCATGTAATACACAAACTAGGAATTTGTCTCGGTGCCATGCTGCAACATTAGATGCAACAAAGATGTGTTCTGTGTTTCACCTGTCTGTTGCAGGATGGGAGAGTTGCCTGCTTATTCTGCCATACACCCCTGGCTGAAGTCAAGTTTCTATGGGACATTGGTGGAGGTCTGTGGTGTAACAGCTGCTGCCCAGGCCCTAACTCAATTCCACCAGTAAACATGGATGGTCTTTTCAGTCAAAGGGAAGGCATTGCAATAACCCCAATTGTGCCTGCCTCCAGGTGGGCCATACAAACAACAGGAAGGTTACTTCACAACACCACAAATCAGGAGCTCAGACCACAGTGGACACTTATCAAGTACAATAATGGCTTCTACTATCCACTGTATCAGAGAACTTGGGAACTTCCCAATGGATCTGTAGCGTTCTCCACCCACCTTACCTACAATGACGCATGGCTGGCTTACATCCAAGCTGCACCAACACAGCCTCAATCAAGTGACAGCCTGTACAATGATGCTATGGATGCTCTTTCACAGCTGACGCAAGCATTCAACGAGGGGCCGACACCTCCACATTCCTCGGGGTCCAGGTCCTCTGCAGCTCAGGTTCCTGCAACAACAGTAACTGCCACTTCGGAGGTCATTAGTCTTCCTGCTGCATCTCCACGGGTTGATCAAGTGACCACTACACAACTTACTTCACCGACTAGTAGACCTCCGACTCCAGGCAAACTTCTCATAATTGATGAGGCTGGGTATGAGCCGCCTGATGAGCCTTCTCCGTATAGCTCGAGTACAGCTTCATCTCGCAAGTGTCACACCTCACCAGTGGTGGCACGTCACAGTTCAACTCTGGGAGAAGATGTTATCTCTCTTACAGCGGATGAAGACGACACTCTTCTGGATACTACTCCACAGGTCCGTAAAGGTGCGGGGCCACAGGATGCCCCAACCGAGGGGTGTTCGAGTACCCCACGACATGACCCGAATAACCGTAGAAAGGCTGAAGGCAGCCGACCCTCCCAATCACACCGATATGCCCCCTATGAAAAGAAAATGGGGGATCCTGCTTCAACTGTCCCAAGAATACAAAAAGTACCACAAGGAGGTCAGCCAGGGTCACAGAGTCCTCAGAGAGCACACACTCCTGTGGTCAGAAAGGACGGTAACAGACATGGCTGGTGAATCACAGAGGACTGAATGCAGAGCCAATATTGAAAGCCTATGCCATGAAATGCAATATCTTGTGTGTAATTAGTGAAATAAATATATACTTATTGATTAAGAATTATGTAATCAACAAAAGAATATGTGTAATCAACTTATGTAACCATTATATACGTTTTGGATATGCAAAATGGAAGGTTTATGTGGGTTCAGATTGTGAAATATGTTCTGCAAACCTGTTGACTGAAAAGCATGTGAGAAAAAGGGGAACTGAAAGTAGCTGAGACGGCTGAGTTGATCTATCTTGGTGATGGAAAGTGATGAAGTGAGCAGAACTGAGGGACAAAGTGCTGAGATAAGTAAAACCAGATGGTTACGAGTGCAGGGGGTGAATGTCACATGGCTGTTACTGGAAATCAGGAGGGAGACATGTGCAGATGAAGTAATTGTTATGTAAAAGTTAACATTAAGCCAATCACAGAAGCCAAAGAGCCTATGGGGAGATGGCTGGCCAATCACAATTGGGTGTAAAATTGTTATAAAAACTCTGTCTGCAAACCCCAAAATGTTCATTTTCGGCAGACTCCAGGACACCACTCATCCCATGGCAGAAGACTGAAGAGAAGGAAGACCACTGCTAAGAAAATGAACCAAATACCATCTCAACTCTTCAATTTCTAACAACTTTAAATCTTCTGCGGAAAGAAGGGAGAAATCAACACTTGGGTGAAGAGAAGAAGTGGAAGTAGAGGCCCCCTTCCCCTCCTCGGCTGACGACTTCCCCCGCATGCTGCTCTACAGACCACGGGTCCCGCTGATGGTAGAACAGGAGCCGGAGCCTGAAGAGTCCTTTGCCTGGGACTCCCGTTTCCAAGCTACCCCCTCTCTTCCTCTTCTCCCCGAGAAGAGGAGCATCGAAGGGGATGACTAGCCATCAACCATCCATTTTCCTGCTCCCCAGCAAGGCTTCTTTATACATATAAGATAAGATAAGATAAGATAAGCCTTTATTAGTCCCACAATGGGGAAATTCCAGGATTGCAACAGCATAGGGATAGCAACACTCAGAGCAACAATCAGAAGGCAAGAAAAAACAACATCTAGTAAACATATGTCCATATTACTATAAATGTATATATACTGTATAGACACACAGTGCAGAGCATTATGGCTGGTGAATGTGCAGCAGAAAGTCTAAGCTCTCTCTCCGCGGATGCAGCGGGCCAGCTGGAAGTCTTTGGGCATGATGGTGACCCCCTTAGCGAAGAAGAGACCACCAGGTGGGCCTCGCTGGTCTCCTGCACAGCCATGACGGCGAAGCTCAGGAAACGCAGGATGGTCTTGAAGTCCTGAGCGATCTCCCTCACCAGGCGCTGGACGGGCAGCTTACGGATGAGCAGCTCCGTGGATTTCTGGCAGCGACGGATCTCTCTCAGAGCACGGGCCTGTGACGGCGAGGCCTCTTCACTCTGCCGGTGGCCAGAGCGCCTCTCCGAGCAGCTCTGGTGGCTAGCCGTCTCCTGGGGGGCTTCTTCCTCCAGTAGATTTTACGGGCGGTCTGCATATAACCCCAAATTAGCTAGATGTTTTTACCAGGTTTTATTATCGAAAGGGTTTCTTTCATTTTGGACTCTTTCAGACTTTTTATATTTTTGATTGACTTTAAATTTTGATTATCTTTACTGATCATAGTGATTTTGAACTTTTTTTTTCTTTTTGAATGATTTCAATTTTTGATGAAGTAACTGATTTTTACCATCTTTTTAGATCAAGGTTTTTTCAATCAGTTTGGGTTTTTGATTCCCCTTTTTCCTGAGTTTGGGTTGATTTTGAATTTTATTATTACTGATCTATAAGACTGCTTTTATACAAGTATAACCTTTTTCGCTGAACTTTGCAGACCTCCAATAAATACTCCAGCATATTAAAAGACAGTATGGGAGTTTGTGAGATTACTGATTCAGTGTACATCTTTTCTGGTTTTTCAAGAAGGTATTTTTCTACAAGAGGTGTTACATTTTTTTATGAGTTTTTAAAGGTTACTCTTTAAGGTGTCTTAAAACAGACCTCCTATCGATCAATTTTCCTGATCTTAAACATACTGTACACCTAGATTACCAAGAGCAAAGTAAGACCATGAGGGGCTGTCGTTAATACCAAGGGAGTATTCCAGGTGTCTGACTGGACAGGTCACTCAGTCAGGGGTCTGGTATATAGGTAAGCGGAGGTCGTCTGGTAGATGAAGACAGTGGAGCTGGGTTAACCCTCACAGTCACCAAGAACTCACACACACACGTGACAGAATTTCCGATGAGGAATATTCCTCTAGGAATTGCAAGCTGGTGAGCCTAACCTCAATCCTGGGGTACAAGGTCAAAGGGTCTTTGACATTATCAACATCACTACCAGAAGAGATCAGCATTGGCACAGAGCCACTAGTCAAGTGGAAGACTTTCAAGTATCTAGGGAGTACTGTTTCAGAGAATGCTAGGCCGGAGGATGAACTATCTCTCAGAATGGGAAGAGCGAGTGCTGTGTTTGGAAACTTGAGGGAGAGACTATGGAAGAATCGACATGTGTCTATCTGTGTGAAATGCAAAGTGTACAGAGTGACAGTACTGGCTACTCTATTGTACGGTGCTGAAACTTGGAGGATGCACCCTACAGGGTGCAGGTGAAGAAACTCCATGCATGCATGATGTTAGCTAATAGTTAGCTAAAACTCCTGGATCCAGCGTTGGCTTTTTGAGTAAGGGTTTAATTACAGCCGTTTTAATAGCCTGCGGTACATGGCCTAAAGTTAAAGAAGAATTGATTATTTGAAGAATCGGCGTCGTCAGCCTCCGTCGGTCTATGATGACCATGGAAGAGAATCCTAAATGTCTACTCTGCTGGAACAGCACCGCCTGTGGCTGAACAGGCCAATGTGCACCGGTGTTCTACCTTCCAGCGTTGGGCGTTGGTAGGATTCAAGCCTGGGCAGGAAGATATGGAGGACAAGATGTTACCCATGCAGCATGTCCCCCCTCTCCACATCACTGATGAATCCGAAGGAACAGCAGGGCTGCTGTAGTTTGGCACCAGCGCCGTCGCAGGAGCTGCCAGAACAATGTTGAGCACAACAGAGAACTGCCTTAGGGGCTCCGACTCCGGATTCTTCCTCAGGGTTGACTCCCGAAGCCTTTCCCGTGACCGGGTGTGCCGCAAGGCAGCGGAGGTTTGAAATCAGGGTTTACCTTCCCCTAGATGGGCTTCCTTCCCAGGTTAATGAGCCACCATCTACCCGAAGCATCTGGTTTTAAGGCACCAGAGATCCGCCCTCGCCCCTTCTCCTATTAGTAAAAGCAGTTCCGCTGGGCTTAGAGACTAAACCACGCGGGCAGGCTAGGAGTTGGACTTAGTTGTCAGAGGCTTTTCGAGACGCACGCCATAAGGAGCATTTTATGAACACTGAGAGCTTAACCCCAGTGCCGCTCCTGGCTATGACAACCTTGGAACCATAAAGCTACCAATAAATGGGAAGACTTCTTTAAATAACCTGGTAGGAATAGGGTCTAAAGGACAAGTTGAAGGCTTGGATGAGGAAATTGATTTGTCTAACTCTAAAAGGTCAATTGGAGTAAACTCATCCACAGATATCATTTGAAGGAGTTGTAGTAGTTACTGTATTTAATGAATGAATGAATGAATGAAAAAGGTTTATTGTCAATACTACCATACGTGCAATACATACAGGAGAATTGAAATTTGACTTGACATTGGGCGTGCTCTATAAGCGCATCCCATAGCCCCAGCAGCCCAAAGGCGCCAGTTGAACAGGAGGGTAAAGAGGGCAAGGGTCAAGGTCAGGGAAAACACAATAGGCAGAGAGAAAAAAACATTGTTATCAGAATAACGCTCGTATAAGCTCATATAAGCTCAAATGAGCTAAATTATGATTACACAGAAAAAAACCCTCTGTGCACAATTAGCAGACAATAGATCACACATTACAAAGAGTTGAGAGAGACAGTATGTGTGTATTTGTGTCAGTGTACATGTATCAGTCATGTAATGTTGTATGCAGTGTGTAGTGTAGGTGTGTCATTGCTAGTGAACAGCAGAGGCCACCCTCTGGCAACGGATAGATATTATTCAGTCATGTGTTCGATAGTCCAGACACATGGTAACGCTGTCCTTGGAGCTCGGTCTGCTGAAACAACAGCAACTGTCAGTTGTTTGGGTTAGACACTTCTTCAGCCTTATCTTCATCGAGGAGGAATATAAACAGGGCACCAAAAAAAAAACAAGGTCAAATCTGCACAGTGCCCTCAGAGAATAGAATTTTCCTCTCTCATGGGATTCTGTGCTTCATAATTTCAATACAGGCTTAAAAAAACATACTCTGGAGAGCACTAGCGACTTCAAGATGTATTCCACCATCTGAATCAATTACCATTCATTTCACCATGCCACCTGTGAACTCCCCAACTGGTCGAATTGGTGAAGGAGCTTGCCTGGGTCCGCTCCACCTTCCTCAATTTCTGAAACATCAGGAAACTCCAGAGCCAAAAATAGAAGTCCTGTGATCATAGCCAATAGATGTCTTCTGCATCTCCAGTCAAATCAGTCGAATCATACAGACACATGAGTTCCAATGTCCTTGAGTCTTCCCCTTGGGTTCCCCCTGACCCGATCTTCTTCTTTTAAAGTGGTGACAATCGCATATAAGCCACTTTTCCAGATCCATAATTTCCGTTTGGATTAAGATTCAGCCAGAAGAAGAGCAAAAAACACAGACATCGCAAGCAGGGAATAGTATCAGGGAGGAGAAGAGGAGAGGAGAGAAAAAGCGTCTGCTCTCTCTGGAAGCCGGAAGAAGAAGACTTAAGTTAACGGTGGGAAGAATCTGACTGATTTTATCTCTGATAGATGAAATTTTATTATTGAAAAAGTTCATAAAGTCCTAACTAGTAAGGTCTAAGGGAATGCTAGGATTGACAGAGTCCTGACTCTTTGTCAGCCTGGCTACGGTGCTGAAAAGAAACCTGGGATTATTGGTGTTCTCTTCTGTTAATGCAGAATAATAACTCGCTCTAGCTTTTCTAAGAGATTTTTTTTAATATAAATTAAAAGATGAGTTCTCCAAGCTAAATAGATTTCAACTTTAATTGACAAATCTTCTGTTTTAAGCTACGGATTTCTGTGTTGAACCAAGGAGTTATCAATCTCTAACTAGACTTTTTCTTTTTAAAAGTGGCCACCATCTCTAGAGTCTAATGCAGAGAAGATGTAATACTTTCTACCATGCTATCAATTACAGAAGGAGCAAGCTGCTCCTTCACTTCCGCCCTCCCAAGAGAGCAGACGCTTTTTTCTTCTCTCCTGCTGATTTTTTCCTCCCCTCCTGTTACTAGATCCCAGCTTGCTGTTGTCTGCCTGCGTCTAACTGCGACCGCCGAAAAGAAATTATGGAGTTAATAAGCTGGGCTTTGAACACAATTGACACTATTTTTTCAACAAGGAAAAGTGCTCCGGGGGAAGCTGTCTGCCCCGCTGGAACGGCTCCAGTGGGCTATCTATGTGACACGGGTAAATGGAAAATGCTGTGTCTCTCTAATCTTTCTATCGAAGATATTGAAGATCTGTTTATCTTCGTAATCTTGGTGATTTGGGATAATTCTGATTGGGACGGGAATTGTCTTGGTTTACCGCAAATTGCTGAAGATGGATTCAACCTATCAAAATGCTGGCCAGGCGAGGTGCATCCAACAAATTGAGAAACTGGAGAAGACCATGATAGCGACTACTGGAGAACTGTCTCGTAAGGTGGATTACATCATGGGTTCGCTCAGGTCTTTCCACGACGAATTCAAAGCTGCGCAATGAAGGATTAATGTACTGAATCTACAGAAGAAATACAAGTCTTCTCTGTGATCAGTCCTATTTGGCATTATTATTCCCCATGAAAATTCCTCCTGGCTGTCTGCAGTCTGTGTTTTTTTCAAAATCATGAGCACAAGGCCTTGGACAGCCAGCTGCAGCGCCAGATAAGACTGGGCGCCAGACAGACAAAACATCTTCTGCCAAGGGTCCTTGGGTCTCTCTTATTATCATCAACACTGCTCAACACCGCACACACATTGATTCATGAACTGATTAAAGATACTGTACACTGCTCTCTTGTGTCTTGTGAATTCTATTGTATGCTAATGCATGAGGGTTTTTTTCTGTGTAGTCAAAATTTGGCTCACATATGAGCGTTTATTCTGATTACTATGTTTTTTCTCTCTCCTATTGTGTTTTCCTCCCCCTCCTCTCCCCTCTTTACCTCCACTGTTGACAGGCGCCTTGTATGGCGACGCGTCATTGGATGCGCCTAACGTGCGCGTCTAATGTCAAGTCAAATTCCTTGTGTGTTTACTTGTAAATATACTTGGCAATAAAGCTGATTCTGATTCTGATTCTGATTTCTGTCTATAGCTTATTTCCGTTGTGTTGACACATGTCATAGAGGAAACAATCTCCATAAATTTGGTTACAACATCATCTGAGAGGTATCTACTGTAGTAATATTTTTTCTTTAAGAGTCAGAAATGGTAAAATCAAAGGTTAACAGACAATGGTCTCACAGTACAGGGTTATGAGGAGACACTACCAGATTTTCTATTTCTATGCCTTATGTCAGAACAAGGTCCAATGTGTGGTGGAGATAATGGGTAGAATTTCTTACTTTCTGAGAAAACCCCATTGAGTCTAATATTGAATTAAATGCCATATTAAGGCAATCACTATCTACATCTACATGTATATTAAAGTCCCCTACTATAATTATTCTATCTGATTTCAGCGCTAAATCAGCTAAGAATTTGGCAATTCGGATAAAAACTCTGAGTAGGTTGATGGAGGATGATAAACTATGGCAAATAAAATTGGGTTTAGCCTAAAATTGCTAAAATGCCCAATACTGAGGACCAGGCCCTCAAAGGAATTATAACATGTTTTTTGCTTTACATTAACTTTGGAATGGTAAATTATTGCTACTCCTCCTCCACAACCAGAACTTCTGGGATTTTGACAGTTTAAATAACCAGAGGGAGTTGATTCATTTAAACCAACATAATCCTCTTGCCCTAACCAAATCTCTGTAAGGGATATTAAATCAATCTGATGATCAATTAACAGATCATGGACTAGCAGAGACTTTGGAGTTAGAGACCTAATATTTAACAAACCACATTTAATTTTTAAATTATGAAGAGGAACAGAGGCCAAATCATTAAATTTAGAGGCTTCATGTTTAATTTGAGTTTTACCAACTTTTTGTTTAATCACTTTGGGATGCTTACACATTATATTTTATTTACTTTGGAGGGAGCAGACAATGATTCTCTGATGGGGAAGACATGGGCTATGTTGAGATTGATTGAATTGAATTGAACACAAATCCAAACAGTGCATTGTCATGTATAGTATCTGAGCTCAGGTTTTCTCTGAGCTCAGATCCTCACTTTATTTATACTATTATATGACTGATTAATTTTGTTAGTTTTCTCTTCTAACTCTGGTAGTGGTTTCATTTGTGCCTCCCCTTTCCCAGACACTTCCTTCCACTGCCCACAGTTTACCCTTCTCAGCTCAGCTGTGGGCAGCTGGTTAATTAGGCTCCTGCTTGCTCCGTGATTCACACCTGCAGCTCATTTCTCTGTGTATATTTAACCACTGCCGTTTCTCTGCGGCAGTGCGGTTATTTTGGATTGTCACCGCTCATCTCTCATTAAGCCTCTGAAGTTTCCCTTCTCCTGAGCACTTCCTGCTCAGATGCTTGTCTGTAAGTTATTTTGCTTTGCATTCTCTGTACTGTTGGCACTTTTGGACTTTGGGTTATTTTCTTTAATAAAATGCACAGACACAATCCTGCGTGTGGGTCTGTCCTTCTGCTCTGAAAGAGCATATATGACATGCATGATAAACAAAATTACAAATGAGGAAAACTAATAGGCAAAAACACTCCGGAACAAACATCGCCTCGTGAGTGTTGGTAGGAAGAACAGGGTAGATAATCCATTGTACATCCATGTATGACTGCCGCAAATACAGAGTGGACAGGCAGTGTTTATATACATGGAACATAATGAGCAGCAGGTGTGAGAGCTTAGCTGGCAGGTGGACTGTTTGCGTAACTGCTCCAAGCTGATAGGAGACCAGACTGAGAGCAGTGAGTAGGAGAACAGCAAGAGTACTAATACACAACCACTCACAGTTGGGAACTGGAAAACAGACTGTAAGTGAATGGTGGGTGTTTCTGGGAGATAAGGAAGGAGGCTCATGTTACACAACCAAAATAACAGAAAAACGACAAGAAAATCATAACAGACATAAGATAGTCAAAAAATACATAGAGAGTCTGAGCTCTGGGCTCAGACTCATGACACCTGACAGATAACGACAACAGAAACTACCCAAATGAGCCTGATCAACAGTTTACATACCCTGAAAGTTTTGGCCTGATAACATACACACAAGTTGACACACAAGGGTTTAAAAGGCTACTAAAGGTAACCATCCTCAACTGTGATTTGTTTACTTGTAAGTGTGTGTGTATAAGAAGTCAAGGAGTTTCAAGGCTCCATGCTTCATCCAGTGTTGCACTGACGTTGCTGGATTCTGAGCCATGAGGAAAGCAAAAGAATTATCAACGGCCTGCGGAAGAAGACAGTTGAACTTTAAAAAACAGGAAATGGATATAAAAAGATATACAAGAATTGAGAATGCCAATCAGCCGTGTTCAAACTCTAAAAAGTGGAAAATAAGGGATTCTGTTAAAACCAAGCAATGGTCAGGTAGACCAACAAAAAATTCAGCCACAGCTGGCAGGAAAATTATTAGGGATGCAAAGAAAAACGCTCAAATAACTTCAGCTGACATACAAGACTCTGGAAAAAGGTGGTGTGGCTGTTTCAACATGCACAATAAGGAGGCACTTCAAGAAAAATGGGCTGCATGGTGCAATGCCCAGAAGAAAGCCATTACTACAACAATGCCATAAAGCAGCCCACTGACAATATGCCAAACAGCACAGAGACAAGCCTCGAAACTTCTGGAACAAAGTTATTTGAAGTAATGAGACAAAAATTCAACTTTTTTGCCACAACCATAAATGCTACATTTGGAGAAGAGCCAACAAGGCCGATGATGAAAGTACACCATACCTATGGTGAAACATGGAGGTGATTCGCTGATATTTTCGGGATGTGTGAGTTACAAAGGTACAGGGAACTTGGTCAAAATTGATGGCAAGATGAATGCATCAACAAACACAAACAACATGTACACTACCGTTCAAAAGTTTGGGGTCACCCAGACAATTATTTTGTGTTTTCCATGAAAAGTCACACTTATTTACCACCATGAGTTGTAAAATGAATAGAAAATATAGTCAAGACATTGACAAGATTAGAAATAATGATTTGTATTTGAAATAATAATTTTTTCCTTCAAACTTGGCTTTCGTCAAAGAATCCTCCATTTGCAGCAATTACAGCATTGCAGACCTAACATGATTGCACAAGGGTTTTCTAATCATCCATTAGCCTTCTGATGCAATGAGCAAACACATTGTACCATTAGAACACTGGAGTGATAGTTGCTGGAAATGGGCCTCTATACACCTATGTAGATATTGCACCCAAAACCAGACATTTACAGCTAGAATAGTCATTTACCACATTAGCAATGTATAGAGTGTATTTCTGATTAGTTTAAAGTTATCTTCATTGAAAAAAAGTGTTTTTCTTTCAAAAATAAGGAAATTTCTAAGTGACCCCAAACTTTTGAACGGTAGTGTAAACAAACACATAAAACACATCAACAAACACATAAAATATGTTGACAAACACATAAAACACATCGACAAATGCATACAACACGTCGACAGACACATACAATATGTCGACAAATACATGGAATACGTTGACAAACTCATACATGTCGACCAACTCATACAACTGTCGACAAACTCATAAAACACGTCGACAAACTCATACGACATTTGGACAAACTCATACGACATGTCAAAAACTCACACAGCACATCAACAAACACAAACAATACATCAAAAAACTGACATGTCGACAAAAGCATACAACACATCGACATGTCGACAAACTCATATGACCTGTTGACAAATATACACATGTCAACAAACTCATACAATGCACCGACAAACAAATACATATCACCAAACTCTCATGTCAACAAACACACACGACATGTCGACAAACTCATACAACACGTCGACAAACTCATACATGTCGACAAACTCATACAACACATCGACAAACTCACACGACATGTTGACAAACACATACAACATGTTGACAAACTCATGCGACATGTCAAAAAACACATACTGTACATGTCGACAAACTCATACATGTCGACAAACTCATACAACACGTTGACAAACTCACACGACATGTCGACAAACACATACATGTTGACAAACTCATACGACATGTCAACAAGCACATGCATGTCGACAAACTCATACAACACGTCGACAAACTCATACATGTCGACAAACTCATACAACACGTCGACACACTCACACGACATGTCGACAAACACATACAACATGTTGACAAACTCATGTGACATGTCAACAAACACATACATGTCGACAAACTCATACAACACATCGACAAACTCATACAACACGTTGACAAACTCACACGATATGTCGACAAACACATACATGTTGACAAACTCATACGACATGTCAACAAGCA
Source organism: Pholidichthys leucotaenia (assembly GCA_020510985.1). Lineage (NCBI taxonomy): Eukaryota > Metazoa > Chordata > Actinopteri > Cichliformes > Pholidichthyidae > Pholidichthys > Pholidichthys leucotaenia. The sequence goes on along the minus strand of CM035847.1, from coordinate 7,082,792 downwards.
CATGCATGTCGACAAACTCATACAACACGTCGACAAACTCACACATGTCGACAAACACATACAACATGTTGACAAACTCATGTGACATGTCAACAAACACATACATGTCGACAAACTCATACAACACGTCGACAAACTCACACGACATGTCGACAAACACATACAACATGTTGACAAACTCATACGACATGTCAACAAACACACACATGTCAACAAACTCATAAAACATGTCGACAAACTCATACATGTCGACAAACTCATTCAACACATCAACAAACACATGTAACAAATCAACAAATTCATACAACACATCATCAAACTCATACAACACGGCAACAAACACATACAAGACGTCAACGAATTCATACATGTAGACAAACTCATACAACACGTCGACAAACTCACACATGTCGACAAACACATACAACATGTTGACAAACTCATACGACATGTCAACAAACACACACGTCGACAAACTCATACAACACACCGACAAACTCATACATGTCGACAAACTCATACAACACATCAACAAACACATGCAACAAATCAACAAACTCATACAACACGGCAACAAACACATACAAGACATCGACAAATTCATACATGTAGACAAAGTCATACAACACATCAACAAACTCATACTACACGGCGACAAACACATATAAGACGATGACAAATTCATTCAACACGTTAACAAACTCATACATGTCGACAAACATACAACACGTTGACAAACACACACAATACGTCAACAAACGCACATCCCAGCACATGCCCCATACATCTGTACACCCAAGTATTTATAGGAGGTGACCTGCTCCATGATATGATTATATATAGAAATCACAGCATGATCTCCAATAGATCTGCGATCAACTATGATCTCCTTAATTTTATTTGCATCAGTTTGCAAATAGTTTTCATCACAGCATTCTTCAAAAATGTTCACTCCCAAGGTGTGACTGCTGACATCAGAATCTTTTGTGAGAAGGCTAAGTATAACAATGTCATCTGAGTACTTAGTCACAATCTGATTAGTTTGTGAACTGACACAATCATTTATGTATCATGTAAACAGAAGGGAAGAGGTGACCGTTCCCTGAGGCAGCCCTGTACTATATACCGTTTCCCCAGAGAATGTGAAGCTAAATCGCACCATCATTTTATATCAAAAAGAGATGCACCATTTGAATAGAAAGGCATTCACATTTAACTGGACTAGTTTAAGAAAAACAGTATCTGGAAGGATCAAATTAAAGGCCGAGCTTAAATCTGTAAAGAGCAGCCTAGTATTTGTTATAAGACTTTCTAAGTTTTTCAAAATGAAATGTGCTACTGTAGAGATTGTTTTACTCGTACTGTGATTCTTCAAAGAAACAAATTGATACTTATCTAACTGTTGTCCTATCTCTCTTAAAAGATGTAAAGAGGACTTTACAGGTCATGAAAAAGAAAGCCCTGAACTCTCCACCACTTTCACAAAGACTCTGCCATTTAGAGAAGAGTGAAGAGGAAGAAGTTAGAACCCTCCTAAGCAGACAATGGTTCCTCACAAACAGAAGGCCACAACCGAAGCAGAGCGAGAACATCATGACGACTGGCCTGAAGCAGAAGGCTGGAACATTTGGCTCCAAATTTAATTGAATCTGTTTCACACTCAGTAATGGTGGGTCCTGCAGAGACGAACAGGCGCCGTGACAGTGAGGACATAGATGATTTTTACTGTGTTAATGAGTACGGTTGGACCCATAATCAGTGTTGGCAGAAAGAGAAGCAAAAGCTGGAGATGATTCTTAGACCTGAGGAACAGGAAGTTGAGGTTTGGTTTTTTTTTAATCTGTTTTTAAGGTATTTCACTGCAGTTAAACTGTGTCTGTTATGCCACAGCTTCTCTGCTCGAGTCTGAGCTGAGCTGCTTTATGTTTCAGGAAAAGCTGAAGCAGGATGTTTCATGTTCATATGATGTTCTCACTGCTCAAATTAACCAGTGACAGGATGCTTCACTCAGAATAAACCTGGATGTTCCATCAGGGAGAGCTCCTCAGTAGTCACATTTTTTAATTTATTCCACAAGAAGGGAGGTGTGAACCAGTCGGGTGTCCTCGGATGTTGAAGATAGAAACGGTGGAGCACCTCTGCCACAGAGACAAGAATTTATGAGTCATCATCATTTTAATAATCATGTGGGAGGAAAAGTCCAGCCTGTGAAACACAGAAGCGATGCCAGATGGACGTGATGTAATGTTCAGATCATTGAATATTCTCCATCCACTTACTGTTTTCTAGTATCTCTATCTCACCACCTGTCCCACAGGACCATGATGGTTCCTTTATGGTTAACGGGCCTTTTGGTGAGTTCTCATGTGACTGTGGGCGCAAATCCATGACAGGAGCCAGCATGAGAAGGTTCTTTGCTCTGATGTGTTCTGGGGCCTTCTGGGGTAGTCCTCTGAACTCTTCGATCAATTCAAACTTTCCAGTGGGTGTGGTCTGAGGCAGGTTCCTTCCACGTTGAGAACCCATTCCAGCCTTCGTTGTATCATAATCATTGGCCTGAAGAAGTCCTTAGGCAGTCTTCTACCTGCCCACTGCAGCTGAGCACTAGGACCACTGAGGACATTGCTGGCATCCCTACATGAGGGAGAACTTCAGTGTTGAAATCTTGTCTCTCCAAGTTATTCTGCTTTGAGAACGTAGATGATGATGTCAAATTTGTTGACGTTGACACAAGTTCTTCTGGTATGGACATCAAATCCCAAAACAATACAACAGAGATGAGGTGACCACAGCTCTGTAACCCTTTAAGCTGGTAGACACTTTGATACTTCATGACTAGATATGATCCTGGTGCTAACTGGAAGCAAAGGGTTAGAGGGTTAGGGGTAGGGTAACTATGTCTAGCTGAAGCCATTTCAACATACCCTTCTGAACTACGTTATGATCGTACAATGCTGATACAAATTAAGGAACCTATGGAACAACACAGTATGAAGTGGAGCCGATGCTTCTTTGCCCCACCATTTGTTTGTGCTGACCTGTCACTTGAAAGTCTACTGCCTCCACTGGGTAGAAGGCCACGGAGGCGCGGATCTTGAGCCTGTCACGCCGCGCCATTCATCAACGGCGCCACCTGCTCACGCACCTGACAATCAGCGGCGAGGGATAAAGGCCGTCTCGCCCGGAGGCTCGGCCTGAAGCCGTCAGACTTCGTCCCTCACCGTTGTGAGCATACTTCCCTTCAGCGTCACCATTTTGGTAAGAAGATCGCTTACCTCTTTTCTTCAGTCTTCTCCCCTGTGCACAGGTGGATTCCCCAGCGGCGGACATCTCCACTCCATCGCCCAATCCTCGCTGCTGTACGGAGCTCTCCAGGTGGCTGTCTTCCGGGCTTCGCCCCCTTGTTGTGCCAGCTGTCCTGACCCACCAAGTAAGTCCTTCTCTCGCCATAAATTCCTCCTGTGTTGGTGTATGCCCGTCACCCTCTCCCTGTGCTCTCTCCATAGGGTTGCTCGGCTGTACGGTCACCTGCCTCTGTGCCTGGAGCAGACACCATCACCAACACATTTACATCCCGCAGACACGCACTCATTCACTCCTGCTGTTAATAAACTCTTTGAACTACTCTAAGCCTGTGTGTGTGCGTCTCCTGAGCCGTGCGTTATGTCAGTACGGCTTCAGCAGAGTGGCTCGGCGGACGGCGGGCTCGCACACCGGTTTTCCACTCTCGAGGCTAGAGTGGATCAAATAGCTTATCAACAACAGGTGATCTTTAATCAATTATTGAATTTAACTAACCGGTTGGGCCGCTTGGATCCTCAACAGCCGTTCCCCCCGACTCACCAGGGTGGCGCGGCTCCTGCTGTTCCAGCGGCCGTCCAGCCGGCTCCAGTGGCACCGGTTCGGCTCACACCGATTCCGACCCCCGCCCGCTTTAGCGGTAAGCTCGGCGGAGCGCGGGGGTTCATTATGCAGTGTGAGTCCGTGTTCCACCGTGTGCCCGGAGATTTTCCCTCGGATCACAGTCGGATTGGTTACATAGGGAATCTTCTGGAGGGGCGTGCGTTAACTTGGACCTACGCCGTAATGGCGAGGCCCAGTTATGCCACCCTCACCTATGACCAGTTCGTGAGGCGCTTTCTGGAGGTCTTTGACCATTCTCAAACCGAGACGGTCCAGGTCGATCGGCTCCTCGCTCTCCAGCAGGGAGGCCGGTCGGCAGCGGACTACTCGGTCGACTTCCGGGTAGCGGCGGAGGAATTGGGCTGGGAGGAACGCTCCCTCTGTGGCCTGTTCCTCCGCAGCCTCAATAGTGATCTGAGGGATGAACTGGCTGGACGGGATATCCCTGGGACGCTAGCGGAGCTGACATCCTTAGCGATAAGTTTGGATAACAGGCTGCGCGAGCGCTCCTCGGGGCGGAAGTCTTCTTCTTCTCGCCCTCGTGGAGTCTCGCCGCACCTGTTCCAAGCTCGCCCCCTGGCGGCGCCGCCAGCATTGTGCCCCGAGGAGTCGGAGCCGATGGTGACGGGCTGGACCAAGCTTTCCCCTGCGGAGAAACAACGCCGCCGTGAGTTGGGCCTCTGCATGTATTGCGGAGGTGACCAACACACTGTGGAGCGTTGCCCGCGGAAAGCCAGTCGGCGGGGTCCGCGAATCGCTGTAGGGAGCCTCGCGGGTCCCAACCGGTTAGACTCTCTCACTCAATTAAAGCTGCCCATCCGTTTTTGCCACAATCCCACTGGGCACCTCACCCACGCACTGGTGGATTCGGGCGCAGAGGGCAGCTTCATTTCACAAGGCCTGGCAACCCGATTGGGCATCCGCTGTCAGGCATTAAAACACCCCATCTCCCTGGTCCATCTCTCCCGTGCCTCCCTTGGGAGAGTTTCTCACCAAACCATGCCTGTCCCAGTCATCATCTCAGGGAACCACCGGGAGGAGATGGTATTTTACGTCCTGCCCAACTCTGTGTCGCCCGTCATCCTGGGGTATCCCTGGCTACGCCTCCACAACCCTGTCCTGGACTGGAGGTCCGCTGGGGTATCGGCATGGAGTACCTTCTGTATGGGCACCTGCCTTCAGTCCGCTGCCTGCTCCCCGTCCGCGGCTCCCCCTGTGGCGGATACAGCACCTCCGGACCTGTCACTGGTGCCTCCAGAATTTCACGACCTGGGTATGGTATTTAGCAAATCGAAAGCTATGTCTCTTCCCCCGCATCGACCATATGACTGTGCCATCAACCTCCGCCAGGGGGCTCCCCTGCCATCTGGTCGGCTCTACAGCCTGTCGGCACCGGAGAAGGAGACCATGAATACATACCTGAAGGAATCTCTGAGCGCTGGGATTATTCGCCCATCGTCGTCACCCGTGGGGGCAGGGTTTTTCTTTGTCGGGAAGAAGGACGGATCCCTCCGCCCCTGCATAGACTACCGAGCGCTGAATGACATCACTGAGAGGGACCGTTACACCCTGCCCCTCATGGACACTGCCTTTCACTCCCTCCAGGGGGCGACCTGGTTTACCAAGCTGGATTTACGCAGCGCTTACCACCTCGTCCGGATCCGGGAGGGAGATGAATGGAAGACAGCCTTCCGTACCCCGAACGGCCACTTTGAGTATCTCGTCATGCCGTTCGGGCTGACCAACGCTCCTGCCGTCTTTCAGCGCCTCATTAATGACGTCCTCCGGGATTTCATCGGCCTTTTTGTGTTCGTCTACCTGGATGACATCCTTATCTTCTCCAGGTCCAGGGACGAGCACCAGGTCCATGTGAGGCGGGTCCTCCAAAGACTGCTGGAGAATCGTCTGTACGTGAAGGCTGAGAAATGCGAATTCTACGCTAGGACCACATCCTTCCTGGGATTCATCATCGCTCAAGATCAGGTGCTCCCAGACCCAGAGAAGGTGAAGGCGGTGGTGGAGTGGCCTACTCCCGCATCCCGGAAGCAGGTGCAACAGTTTGTTGGCTTCGCCAATTTTTACCGCCGCTTTGTCCCAAATTTCAGCTCGATCGTCGGACCGCTGACCCGCCTCACGTCCCCGAAGGTCCCGTTCCGGTGGACTGAAGAGGTCGCTGCTGCCTTTAGGGCGCTGAAGGCGGAGTTCTCCTCCTCCCGGGTCCTTCGCCAGGTCGACCCCGCGCTGCAGTGCATTGTGGAGGTGGACGCATCGGACACGGGAGTGGGAGCAGTGTTATCCCAGCGGTCACCTGACGATGGCGCCAAACGGCCGTGCGCCTTCTTCTCCCGGCGCCTGTCCCCGGCGGAGAGGAACTACGATGTGGGGGACAGAGAGCTCCTGGCCATTAAACTCGCCTTACAGGAGTGGCGCCACTGGCTAGAGGGGGCGGACCTGCCGTTTGTGGTCCTGACGGACCACAAGAACTTAGAGTATTTACGATCTGCCAAGCGCCTGAATGCCCGCCAGGCGCGCTGGTCTTTGTTCTTCGCCAGGTTCCGCTTCTCGATCACCTTCAGGCCGGGCTCCAAAAACGGCCTGCCTGACGCCCTCTCTAGGCAGTTCACCCCCGTGGAGGCTGAGGAGACGCCCCACACTATCCTGCCCAGGTCGTGCGTCCTCGGTGCCATCTCTTGGGACATTGAAGACAAGATCCGGAAGGCGCAGGAGGTGGAACCTGATCCTGGCGGCGGACCGGAGGGAAGACTGTTCGTCCCATCTGCGGTCCGAGGAGAGGTCATCCACTGGCTCCACACCTCCCGGCTCACCTGTCATCCCGGCACCTCTCGGATGATCAGCCTCCTCCAGCGGTCCTTTTGGTGGCCAGGCCTGCGGAGGGATGCAGCCCGCTACGCCCGGGCTTGCCCAATCTGTGCCACCAGCAAGTCGGGAAATGCCCCCCCAGCGGGTCTGCTCCAGCCTCTGCCCGTCCCCGGCAGGCCCTGGTCGCACATCGCACTGGACTTCGTCACCGGACTCCCCGTTTCCAACTCCTTTGACACCGTCCTGACCATTGTGGACCGTTTCTCCAAGGCGGCGCACTTCGTTCCCCTGCGAGGTCTCCCTACTGCCCTGGAGACGGCGGGCCTCCTCGTCCAACACGTGGTCAGGCTGCACGGGATTCCGGTGGACGTGGTCTCGGACCGGGGCCCCCAATTTTCATCCGAGGTTTGGAGATCCTTTTGTAACGCCATCGGAGCCAAGGTGAGCCTCTCCTCCGGCCATCACCCCCAGTCTAACGGGCAGTGTGAGAGGACCAATCAGGAGCTGGAGGCTGCGCTCCGCTGTGTTACCAGATCCAAGCCGACGTCCTGGAGCAACCATCTCGCCTGGGTGGAGTATGCCCACAACACCGCCCGATCTTCTGCAACGGGGATGTCCCCCTTCAAGGCGTCCCTGGGTTACGACCCCCCGCTGTTTCCAGCGCAGGAGAACGAGGTGACTGTCCCCTCCGTTAGGGCGCACCTTAGGCAGTTCCGCTCCACCTGGGCTGCCGCGCGTCATGCGCTTTTACGCACAGCGGAGCGCAACAGGACCGTGGCGGACCGGCACAGAAGACCTGCCCCGGCGTACAGAGTTGGGCAACTCGTGTATGTGTCTACCCAGGACGTCACATTAAAAGGCGAGAGGAGGAAGCTGGCACAGCGTTTCATGGGTCCCTTTCCCATCACCCGGATCATCAACCCGGTGGCTGTGCGCGTGGCTATTCCCCCCTCCCTCCGCATCCATTCCACTTTTCATGTGTCGAAGGTGAAACTGGCAGTCACTGACCCCCATTGCCCTCCTCCTGCAGCGCAACCCGCGCCCCGGATGATTGGTGGCCATCCGGCCTGGTCCGTCTCCTCCATCCTGGACTCCCGGCGCCGAGGTCGTGGGTTGCAATACTTGGTGGACTGGGAGGGCTATGGGCCCGAGCATCGACAATGGGTGCCCCCGTCGTTTGTGTTGGACCCATCGCTCATCGCGGACTTCCACCGAGCGCACCCGGATAAGCCATCGCCAGGAGGCGCTGCTAGAGGGGGGAGTACTGTCACGCCGCGCCATTCATCAACGGCGCCACCTGCTCACGCACCTGACAATCAGCGGCGAGGGATAAAGGCCGTCTCGCCCGGAGGCTCGGCCTGAAGCCGTCAGACTTCGTCCCTCACCGTTGTGAGCATACTTCCCTTCAGCGTCACCATTTTGGTAAGAAGATCGCTTACCTCTTTTCTTCAGTCTTCTCCCCTGTGCACAGGTGGATTCCCCAGCGGCGGACATCTCCACTCCATCGCCCAATCCTCGCTGCTGTACGGAGCTCTCCAGGTGGCTGTCTTCCGGGCTTCGCCCCCTTGTTGTGCCAGCTGTCCTGACCCACCAAGTAAGTCCTTCTCTCGCCATAAATTCCTCCTGTGTTGGTGTATGCCCGTCACCCTCTCCCTGTGCTCTCTCCATAGGGTTGCTCGGCTGTACGGTCACCTGCCTCTGTGCCTGGAGCAGACACCATCACCAACACATTTACATCCCGCAGACACGCACTCATTCACTCCTGCTGTTAATAAACTCTTTGAACTACTCTAAGCCTGTGTGTGTGCGTCTCCTGAGCCGTGCGTTATGTCAGAGCCTGCATCCAGGTAAGGGTGAGGCACACCAGCTGCCTAAGCCGAGAGGGATACACAAGTTGTCCATGTCCCATCCACGTGCAAACACCTGACGAGGACTATAACCCCACGCCACCACTCTGGTATGACCTGTTCTACCGTCGCTTTCACTCTCAGAGATTTTCTACTCCACGGTACCACTGTTTGATGGCTGTAAACATTCAGTCAGCTGGGTGTGAGGCTGCACTGCAGTCACAGAACCCTCTAACTGTCCCAGGCACCATTTGGCACCATAACCCCTCGTGGTCAGTAGTGGTAAAGAATTTTTGTCAAGAAAAAGGTCAGATTTCCAAGGCTATAACTTGAAAGTTGCAAGAGATAATGGCTTACTGTCAATTAGAATGATGTAGAATATGATCCAAAGTTACAGATAGGAAAAAAAATTATGCATCTAATTTGCATAATGTTGTGGCAGCAATATAAATTACATAACTCGGTCAATAGTGGACTTTGGACATATTTACACAAAGAATGCTTCATTTTTTTGACACCGTTTTTTCTACAAGGGCATTTTGTTAGCTTATCTTCAAAGTATATGAACCAAAAAGTCAGTACAATGTAAAGAAACAAAGAAATTTGTCACTTACTGTTGGCGAAGGGTGCTCACTGGCTGGCGTGGTCGCTTCGTCTTCATCCATCGTGGTCATTATTTTGTGTTCTGTCGGTCATTTGTGCTCTCTCCCAAATCTAGAAAGTCTTATGATTATACCACGTCAATTTTGTTTGTATTCCGTATCCATTTTTCGTGTATGACGCAGTTTTATGTGACGATACATGATGATGACAGCGGCCATATTGGTCTTGTAAGCTCAATGGAGGAAAGCGGCGAAGAAGAATAAGGATTTCTTTGTCTTAGTTGTATTCCGTCTCAGCTATAATTCCTCCAACGCGTGCCTGCCACCTTCTGAACTGGCAGATCAGTACAAATCCTCAGTACAGCTGTGGACATCTGGGATGACAGCAACTTGGCAGGTGCAGTTGCTGCGCTGTGCCACTAGGGGTGCGTGAAAATCTGGCTATTTAAAGCTCTGCTCAACACTAGCTCCATCTCAAACAAATCGTTTTTCCTGAACGATCTGATTGGGAAAGAAAACCTGGAATTTCTATGTCTGACTGAAACGTGGCAATGACAGGATGAATTCGCTCACCTGAAGGAGATCTGGCATACAGACTGCACATTCATTGCGACCCCTTGCCTGAGTGGACAAGGAGGTGGCCTGGCCATCATTTTCCACAACCGCTTCAAATGCCGATCTGCGAACGCTGAGCATTTCTCTTCATTTGAACTTCATCTATCAAAGATAATTGCCTCAACTCCTTTTTATTGTGTTTTAATCTACCGCCCACCATTGTGTTTCTGACCTTCTACTGTGCTCAGTATCAGTAAGAGAAGTAAATTCAGCTTCTGTGCTTTGCTGCTTCCATTGTGTGACATGCTGAGGATGGATGCTGACAAGTGGATTTTCCTTTTAGTCTTGTGCTTCATGAGTGTGTCTTCAAATGGCATGTATGTCTAGTAACCAGAGGGTTGGTGGTTCAAATTACGTTTTTCTTCAGTTTGAGTCTCTTCATTTGTAAAGGACATTTCAAGGTAAGAAAGCTGTGTTTTATATTAAACTAGAAAAGCACTCGGAGAGCGCAGACCTCCGCCAAGCGCCACAGTTCCCCCCCATACAGTGTTTGTGTGTACGTTTTCAGATTCCTTGACCATGAAAACATATGACTAGCAATTGGATTCACAATGATAGGATTAGTGGTTCAGTAGTAAAACTATTATCTTCTTGGAGGAGGTAATAAGATAAGATAAGATAAGCCTTTATTAGTCCCACAATGGGGAAATTCCAGGATTGCAACAGCACAGGGATAGCAACACTCAGAGCAACAATCAGAAGGCAAGAAAAAAAAAGCAAGAGCAGCTAATATACATATGTACATATTACTATAAATATATATATATACACAGACACACATTGCAGAGCATTGTAGCTGGATGGAATAAATATATGAGTATATAAACACACAGTGCGGAGCATTGTAGCTAGATGGAATAAATATGTAGATATACTGTATAAACACCCACAGTACGGAGCATTGCAGCTAGGTGGAATAAATATGTAAATATATAAACACACACAGTGCGGAGCATTGTAGCTAGATGGAATAATATGTAGATATATAAACACACAGTGTGGAGCATTGTAACTAGATGGAATAAATAAATAGATATATAAACACACCCAGTGTGGAGCATTGTAGCCAGATGGAATAAAATGTAGATATATAAACACACAGTGCGGAGCATTGTAGCTAGATGGAATAAATATGTAAATATATAAACACACACAGTGCAGAGCATTGTTGCTAGATGGGATGAAACAGCACAACCGTCTACTTAGTTATCCTACATGGTATGATTATGTGCCCATACATATTCTCACCCTCAATAGCGACCGGTATTTTCCTAGTTGTATGCCGGAGGGGACCATTGTGTAAGTCTATTGCATCTTTTGCATTCAAAACTATTAGGTTAATAAACTGAAGTGTTGCTGTTGTGTCCGTCTCCTCCATCTGCAAACTCCCAGGCTGCGGGCGTTGCAATTCATCGCACAACCGCGTACAACCCACAGGCCAATGGGTTATGCGAGTGCTTTCATAGATCACTGAAAGCAGCACTCAGGGCTTCACTGACGGATGCAAATTGGGTAGACAGGTTGCTGTGGCTTTTATATTGGGGTTGCGCTCTGCGGCAAAAGAGGATTTGGAAGCTTCCCCGGCAGTGAGCTTGTTTTTGCGCAGCCCCTATGGCTGCCCGGGGAATTTCTGCCAAATAATCCCGCGCCGGACAGCTGCCGGTCTCAGCTTTTGCAACGTAGCACAAACACAGGCATGCTGCCGGGCCCAGCCCACCACTGTTTTCCGCGTGCTTTTGTGCCTAAAACTTTGAAGAACGTGGAGTTCGTGTTCGTCAGACACGACGACCAGCGCCCTCCATTGCGCCTGCACACATGTTGAAAATGGCCGTATCTCACAATGTTAAAGAATCCTTTAAAAAATTCCTGTATCCAGATGGTGATCCGGATCATCCCCAAAATTTAATCAGTTCTTCCTTGTACCATTTCCAACAATGCCTGAAAGTTTCATGGAAATCTGTCCAAAACTTTTTGAGTTATCTTGCTATCCAACAGACAAACAGACAAACAGACAAACGCTGGCAAAAACATAACCTCCTGCGGCCTGCGGCCTGGCGGAGGTAACTATTTTCCCTCTTGCAATACTCTTAACTTTAGTGTTATGTGTGTTTTAAACTTGCTCATTTGCAATAATTTGCTGCCATCCATTTCAAAGTGAGATGCCAGTTCCACGTTGTTGAAGCCATGAAGGGCTTAAATGACATTAACAGCCGGTTTAACCTCTGGATTATTTTAGCAACTTTGAGCCTTTTGTGGTATACTGACTTGGCTGTTTTATACAAAGCTGGACTCTCCAACACTTGAGACTTTTAACTGGAACAGCAACCCCTTAAAGACGAAGCCAAAGTAAAATTTTTAACATTTTGTATGGAATCTGGTCCGTGTCATGAGTGGTAATTGGAATGTTTGAGTGCAGGTGATCTGCAAGCAGAACTTCATTAAGGAATCCAAAGATTTTTATTCTTAAACGCTCCCATTTGTATTCAGATTGACTGTTTTTGTTCAAGTCTTCATTAAGTTGGTTGCAAATACTCTGCTTGTTTGAATTAAGATCTAAATGCGATCAAATGAAATTGTATGTCAAATGGCATATTGTATGATATAGTGTAGTTAGAAATGTACTTTAAGTCAGTTAACATTATTCTTAAAATGATGCTTTAAAAACTCAAAGCAATCAGAAAGTGGCCATAAGGACTGGAAGAGAAGCGGAAAAAAAAGAAAAAAATCAGCAAAATTTAAAACGATGTGTCATGGGTTTAAGTTTCCCTGAAGTTTGTTTCCTGAAATTGTGACTTAAATTAACCATTATAATTCAGTAAGTGACTCCGTGAAACACTCATGGCTGCTCTGTTCATTCACAGACCAGAAAATTCACGCTGTTATCCTGTTAAATCAAAGGGAATCTCCATTCCTTTGAATGTCCTTTTGTTGTTAAAATTGTGGTAACAGGTCTGAGGAGTTGTTAGTTCCTGGCCAGCAGGTCAGTTGGGAGGGCGGGGGGGGGGGGGGGGGGGGGGATCAGTGCTGTTGATAAAGCCACATCACCCTTTAACCCTTTGGTTTCAATCTCAGGAGCAGCTCTGTTTAATTGTCCTCAGAAGGGAACATGTAAATCGACAGAGGTGTGAAGTTTGGCCCAGCTGCTCACACTGATGTCATGGGGGGTGATCTGTTGGGTGTCATGGGGTGTCATGTGTTTACTCTTCCTGGGTTAACTGGATTATTTCTGCTGCTGGGGATCACCTATTCCTCTTCTTCTCCTTTTCTCTGCTGATTAATGCAGATTTGCAGAATTTAACACCTCCGAACACCACCGTTGAGTTCCTCCTCATGGCTGTCTTTTAAAAAAATGGCCAACACATGCCAATTTATCACATCCTTTTTCATGTAAAGTAGAAACATTATTTTGTAAATGTGAGGATTTTTCTCATAAAATATGTAGGATTTTCCTGCAGAGTTAAAGCCATTTTACTCAGAAATGTGCAGCTTCTTACTTGAAAAATTACAGCTTTTTATTATTCATAATTTTGCAGCTTTTTCATCATGAATTTAGAACTTTTCTTACTCTTTGCAGTTAAAAAAATAAATAAAGCTTAAACTTGCAGCATTTTACTCAAATCTTAAATCTGCAGCGTTTTTAGGTTGTAAACAGTTCTGCTTCTGCCCTTCAGAGAGAACAGTCGCTTTTTCCTTTACTCCCTCTTTCACCCTCCTTCCCTCCCTAACTGAGAATCCCAGCTTGCTGTCTTGTCTGCGTCGCTGTTCTTCTGGCTGAATCTTGATCCAAACGAAAAAAAAAAATGGATTTGGTGAGTGGCTTTAATAAAATTAACAACATTTTACACAAATTCGGGCCAGGGGGAGCCCCTATGGAGAGACCCATGGATTGGAACACATGTGTCTGCATGATTCGACTGATGATGTGGAAAACATCTATCTGGTTTGGCTTCACGATCACAGGATTTTCTGCTGATTGGCTCTGGAGTTTCCTGGTGTATCGAAAATTTAACTGGACGAGCTAATCAAAAGTGGTCCCGGCATAGCTGCTTCTTCAACAATTCGACCAGACGGGGGAGTGCACTAACTAACGGCAATGACTAACATGGAAATTACCACCTGACATGCACTGTAGAGAGATGGACTCTACCGGACATGTTTATCCATGTTTTAGAAGGGAAACATCTGGAGTCGTTTTGATGCCCTCCGAGGAAGGGATTTAAAGCCTATGTATGGAAATTGAGAGATGAGATGAGAGAGATGAGATGATGAGATTCAACTTTATTGTCATTACACATGTATGAATACAAGGTAACGGAACGTGACTTGGCATATGAACACAGGATTGCAAGAGATGAAAAAATTCTATGGTCTGTGTGATCTGTGTCTGTCAGACCTTGAATTCGGTGCCCTGTTGACTATTTTCCTCCTGGATTAAGACAAAACAGAAGATTGTGCTTCTCTTCATAATCATTCTGGTGTGCTGCATCTGAACTCTCAAGGACATGTGACTGGCTCAGGAAATTTCCATCTGCCATGCCTCAAGGACATGCTTCCGAGTTTCAGACACTAAGACATAACATCTCGGCTGGGAGAGATTTTGCTGCCTCCAGTAACTGATAAACACCCACCTGCATTCAACATACACGAACATACTGATTCATATATACTGAATTACACCCACCCATTCACTGATCCTCTCTGACTTTTGGTTTTTTGTGGTTGATTGTTGCTCTGTGCTATTGAGAGATTTTTTTTCATTGTAATCATAATCTGCTTAAATATTCATAAGCTGTATTCTGATAACGAAGTGTTTTTTTTCTCTCCCCCCCCATTGTGTCGTTCGCTCCCCTCCCCTCCCTTTCTTATCTATCTCTGTTTGATGAGGCGCCTATCATGGCTGCCGTGTCGTTGTGTCGCGCTTGCACGCGCACCAATGTCAAGTCAAATTCCTCGTGTGTTTTTTACATGCTTGGCAATAAAGTTTATTCTTATTCTGATTCTGATTCTGATTCTGATCCCCGCCCTTCTGAGGGCATGGATGGTGAAACAGGGCATCCTGGAAGAACTAAAAACAATATCTGTCACAGGTCTGTGGTGGACCACTCCCAGTTACACAGGGTGAGACTGGACATCCTGGCAGATAAACACATCTGTTGCAAGGTCTGTGGTAGACTGTGCCAGTCGGTGCATCATGACATGCACTACACAAAGAGCAGAGATAAACAATACTATCATCTGGTCAGTCACTGCAGCAGATACTGGAGTCAGTTTGTCTTTGCTTGGCCTTGCCACTGATAATACCTTTATCTGCCAAGAATGTGCTGCTAGTCCAGCAAAAGCTAGCAGTGCTCAAATACTTTGCAAGCAGTTTCATGAAATGGTCAATCAGAAAGCAACTCATACCGGCTTGGATGTCGCCTGGGCTTACAAGGTCCACGCTGATCTGTTCACACTCTGACAGGCAGCGAAATGTAAGCTAGGAGCGGGAAGACAAAAGAAGAGGAAAACAGCAACCTTGTGTGTAGCAGAATGGAATGTATGCACTCTGTTGGACAGAACAACATCACAGCGCCCAGAAAGACAGACCGCACTTGTGGCCATGGAAATGAATAGGTACAATGCAGACATAGCTGCACTTAGTGAAACAAGGTTGTCTGGATATGACAGCTTGGAAGACCATGGGTACGTCTTCTTTTGGAGTGGGAGATCAACTCAAGAAAGGAGCTCAGGAAGCGGGCTCAGCAGAGACTGCACTTCTTGAGGAAACTCAAACAGGCCTCTTTCCCCATCTGCATCCTCAGGACCTTCTACAGAGGTGTGGTGGAGAGTGCTCTGATGTACTGCATTGCTACATGGTACTCCAGCTGCAGTATGTCAGACAAAAAAGCCCTGCAGAGGATAGTCAAGGGGGCGGAGAGGGTAATTGGAGTCTCCCTCCCCTCTGTCCAAGAACTTTTTCAGAACCGTTGTAGGAGCAGGGCACTAAACATTGTCAAGGACCGTTCTCACCCTCTGCATAAACACTTTGAACTTCTTCCATCTGGTAAATGATTCCGGTGCATCAGAGGCAGAACCACCAGACTGATCAACAGCTTCCTTCCACAAGCTGTCAGGATGCTGAACAGTTGACCCGGAATCTCTCATACACACTACTGCACCTACGGACATTTTGTATATTATAGTTAGTTATTCTTCTTTTTCCCCAAGTATGTCTCAGGGATGTGTGAATGGATGGGGAGGTGGGGGTGGGGGGGAGCTATGTGGGAATGTGTCTTAAATCATGCTGCTTCTTATATGGATGCCGAGAGAAATGCAATTTCATCTTGCCTGCACTACAGTTGTATGTACAGCAATATGACAGTAAAGTTTGACTTGATTTGATTTGATTTGATTTGATTTGATTTGAGAGAAGCAGGAGTGGGTGTTGCAGTTAGAAAGGAGATAGCAGCAATGCTTGATGAGGAACCAATGCCAATCAACAACAGGATAATGACTATGAGACTCCCACTACAGCGGAAGATGTGTGCCACACTCATCAGTGTATATGCCCCAACAATGACCAACACAAAGGAGGTGAAGGAAGAGTTTTACAGTGATTTACCTGAGAATATCAAGTGTGTATCGACTGATGACAGGCTGATACTCGCTGAAGATTTTAATGCCAGAGTTGGTTCGGACACTGAGAAATGGAAAGGAGTGCTAGGCAGTCATGGAGTAGGCAAGTGCAATGCTAATGGAGAACTTCTACTTGCACTATGTTCAGAGTACAACCTTGTGATAACCAACACTCTATTTAAGCACAAGGACACACACAAGAAGACATGGATGCACCCAAGATCTAAGCACTGACACTTATTAGACTACATCATAGTCAGGCAGAGAGACAGAAGGGATGTATTGGACACCAGAGAGATGAGAGGCACGGACTGTTGCACTGATCATGTTATGCTGAGATCTAGATTAAGGATTTGGAGATGAAAATAGCACTGCAGGATGGGTGTGAAGCCACCACGGAAGCTAAACACTAGTGCACTGAAAGGCCAAAAGAAGTAGGAAGAACTTACACAGGAAATGGATGAAAACTTGAAAGACTGGGAGAGCAACAACTCAGAGAATGACATAGAAGAGAAATGGGCAACACTGAAGCGTACAGTGTATCAGACTGCGAGTGATGTATTAGGCTACCCTGAGAGGAAACATCAAGATTGGTTTGATGAGCATGATGAACACCTGAATAAACTACTCGAAGTGAGGAATACAGCTAGGCAGGAAAACCTACAGTGTAACACAAGGTCGAAGAAGAAGAAATACTCAAAGGCTCAGCGTGAGCTACAGAAGTACACCAGAGAGATGAAGTCCAACTGGTGGGATGAAAAAGTGGAGAAACTTCAAACTGCAGAAGACAGGAAGGACATGAAAACACTCTTCACAGGTTTGAGAGAAATCTACGACCCTAAACCAAGAGGACTGATCCAACTAAAGGCTATGGATGGTGAAACGGTTTTGCAGGAGAAAGACAAGATCCAGGACAGATTTGCAGACCACTTTGACCAACTACTAAACAACCCTGGAGATCTCACTGAAGAGGCTAAAGAAGCTCTAGTGCAGCGACCAGCTGTATCAAGTCTGGATGAACCATCAAATTTTGATGAACTAATGGCAGCTATCAGGACAACGTAGGATGGTAAAGCTCCAGGAAGGGATGGAATTCCAGCAGAAGGGTGGAAATTTGGTGGTGTTCAGCTGACCAACTGCCTGCACAAGCTCATCCAAGAGATATGGGATGCCCAGAAAGTACCTCAAGACTGGAAGAATGCAAGTATTGTAGTATTGTGCCTTTGTTCAAGAAAGGTGAGAGAAAGGATTGTGGAAATTACCGAGGTATATCACTACTAGCCACTGTTGGTAAGATTCTCTCACGTGTACTACTTAACAGATGTAGCATCATCGTCTCCTCAAACCAAGACAGAAGATCACTTCTCTCCATTTTACAGGAATTTAAGATAAGATAAGATAAGATAAGATAAGATAAGCCTTTATTAGTCCCACAATGGGGAAATTCCAGGATTGCAACAGCACAGGGATAGCAACACTCAGAGCAACAATCAGAAGGCAAGAAAAAAAACAAGCAAGCAAGAGCAGCTAATATACATATGTACATATTACTATAAAATATATATATACACACACACACAGACACACAGTGCAGAGCATTGTAGCATTGTAGCTGGATGGAATAAATATATGAGTATATAAACACACAGTACGGAGCATTGCAGCTAGGTGGAATAAATATGTAAATATATAAACACACACAGTGCGGAGCAATGTAGCTAGATGGAATAATATGTAGATATATAAACACACAGTGCGGAGCATTGTAGCTAGATGGAATAAATATATAGATATATAGATATAAACACACCCAGTGCTGAGCATTGTAGCTAGATGGAATAAATATGTAAATATATAAACACACACAGTGCAGCGCATTGTTGCTAGATGGGATGAAACAGCATAACTATCTACTTAGTTATCCTACATGGTATGATTATGTGCCCATACATATTCTCACCCTCCATAGTGACCGGTATTTTCCTAGTTGTATGCTGGAGGGGACCATTGTGTAAGACTATTGCATCTTTTGCATTCAAAAAAACTATTAGTTTGTTACGTCTTTTTGCTATCTCTGCGAGCAGCCCTGCTTAGGTTGTACACTATGACAGCCGTTGGTAGGAAGGACCTGCGAAACCTCTCGGTTGTGCACCTGGGATGATGTAGTCTGCTGCTGAATGAGCTCCTCAGTGCATTCAGTATGTCCTGCATAGGATGAAACTCGGACTCCAGCAAAGATGACAGTTTAGTCACCGTCCTTCTCTCTCCTATCTCCTCCACCGGATAAAGGCGCTGCCCCAGGACAGAGCTAGCTTTCTTGATCAGTTTGTTCAGTCTCTTCCTATCGGCTGCAGTAATGCCACTGCCCCAGCAGACCACTCCAAAAGTGATGGCTGATGCCACCACTGTGTCATAGAATGTCTTCAGCAGCGCCCCTTGTACACCAAAAGACCTGAGTCTCCTCAGCAGGAACAGCCTGCGCTGTCCCTTCTTGTAGAGTGCGTCAGTATTGTGTGACCAGTCTAGTTTATTGTTCAGATGAACACCCAGGTACTTATAAGATGTCACCATCTCGATGTCTGTTCCCTGTATATTTACTGGTGCTGTGAGGGGGCTGCCCATGCCTGCGGCAGTCCACCACCAGCTCCTTAGTTTTCCTCGCGTTGATCTGGAGGCAGTTCCGATGGCACCAGTCCACGAAGTCCTGGATAAGCCCTCTGTACTCAGCTTCTTCTCCATTGGAGATGAGGCTAACGATTGCAGAGTCATCAGAGAACTTCTGTAGATGGCAGTGTGTTGTGTTGTGTGAGAAGTCCGCAGTATAAAGAGTGAACAGGAAGGGAGCCAGCACCGTTCCCTGGGGGGCCCCCGTGCTACCGATGATCGTGTCGGACACACAGTCCCGGGTTCTCACAAACTGAGGCCGGTTCATGAGGTAGTCCAGGATCCATGATGACAGGTGCTGGTCCACCCCTGCGCGCAGCAGCTTCTCCTTCAGGATCATCGGTTGGATGGTGTTGAAAGCACTGGAGAAGTCAAAGAACATGTTCCTCACCATATTCCCGGGCTTCTCCAGGTGGGACAGAGAACGGTGAAGGAGGAAGATCACCGCATCCTCCACCCCAATGCCATGCTGGTAGGCGATCTGGAGTGGATCCATCGCTGGTTCCACCAGGGGGCGGAGGTGAGCAAGAAGCAGTCTCTCCAGGGTCTTTATCAAGTGGGACGTCAAGGCCACCGGTCTGTAGCTGTTCAGGTCTTTGGGGTGGGAAGTTTTTGGTACAGGTACCAAACAAGATGTTTTCCACAGCTGTGGTACCCTCCCCAGCTTCAGGCTCAGGTTGAAGATGTACGTCACAATCCCACACAGCTGGTCTGCACAGGACTTGAGGAGCTTTGCGCTGATGCCATCCGGTCCCGGCGCCTTCCTCGCCTTGATCTTCCTCAGCTCCGTCCTCACCTGGGTCCTGGTCAGGGTCAGGATGGGGGGCTGTGTGTTGGGAGTGGGGGGGGTGTTGGTGGAGTGGGGAGTAGGCAGCAGGACTTGATTTCTTTAGAGGCAGCAGTGGTTGTTTTGCAGTCAGGGGGGAGGGCGGTTTGTCAAACCTATTGAAAAACAGATTCAGGTTGTTCGCCCACTCCCTGCCCCCCGTGGCCTGGGGGGAGGTATTCTGGAGCCCAGAGATGGTTTTGAGGTTTCTCCAGACCCCGCTGATGTTGCTCTGTTGCAGCTTGTCCTCCATCTTCTTCCTGAAGCTGTCCTTGCCTTCTCTGATCTTTCTCCTCAGCTCCCTCTGTACGGACTTCAACATCTCCCTGTTCCCCGACCTGAAGATCCTCTTCTTCTCTCTCAGAAGTGTTTTTATCTCAGGGTTGATCCAGGGTTTGTTGTTTGAGCAACACCGTATGGTCTTGGTGGGAAC
Source organism: Pholidichthys leucotaenia (assembly GCA_020510985.1). Classification (NCBI taxonomy): domain Eukaryota; kingdom Metazoa; phylum Chordata; class Actinopteri; order Cichliformes; family Pholidichthyidae; genus Pholidichthys; species Pholidichthys leucotaenia. The sequence continues at coordinate 7,062,467 of CM035847.1, read as the reverse complement.
GGATTTGTCCACACAGAAGCTGAGGTAGTCCGTGAAGGTGTGAGTGAGGCCATCAATGTCCTCACCATGTGGATCACAGAGCTGCTTCCAGGCGGTGGCTTCAAAACAGCCCTTTAGAGTGTCCATTGACTCCTCAAACCATAACTCCACTGTGCGCATGGCCGGAGGTTGTCTGTGCACTAGGGGTTTGTACACCGGCCAGAGATGAACCAAGTTGTGATCCGATCTCCCGAGTGGGGGGAGTTGTGATGAGGTGTACGCCTCCTTAGTGTTTGCGTAGAATAAGTCCAGTGTTTTATTGTCTCTAGTGTGGCATGTGACATACTGGGTGAACGTGGGTAGAATGGGAGATAGTGAAACATGGTTGAAATCGCCTGAGATGAGGAGAAGAGCATCTGGGTGTTCTGTCTGCAGCCTGCTGTTTACTGAATGGATGACGTCACGCGCTGTCCCAGCGTTCGCCGTCGGATTTGCATAAACAACAATGCAGATCACGTGTGAGTGTTCTCTCGGGAGATATGTAGGCCGCATGCTAACAGCTAGCAACTCAATGTCTTTGCTGCAGTGTCGTTGTTTAACAGTGATATGTCCCGGTCTGCACCAGTTGTTTTTAACATACATTATCACTCCACCGCCCCTTGCTTTGCCACTGTCTGGTGTTCGGTCTGCCCGTATCATGTGAAAACCCTCCAGCTCAATGTTAGCATCTGCTGCTAGTTCAGTTAGCCACGTCTCAGAAAACAAAAGGAGAGAGCACTCCCGGTATGTGCTATCGTAGCGGCAGATAGCCGCTAGCTCATCTACCTTTCCCAGTAACGACCGTACATTTCCCATGACAACAGATGGAAGGGAGGGTCTGTACCTTATATTTTTTTGTCCTCCGCCTTACTCCAGCCCGGCAGCCGCGGCGTTTACGCCTCAGTTCTCTCGGTATGTCGAGTTTTTCCAATGGGACCGGGTGGCGGTTGAATGCTAGCAGCTCTTCCCTGCTGTATCGTATCCTGCTATAAACAGTGGCTCCGTCCACCGGCTCAGGAGACATTTGGGATGATCTGTGTGTCCGTGATATAAGTGGAGTGAGAAAAAGACGGATCAAAAAGAGAGAGGAAGGGAAAAAGACTCGGAATCGAGCTGCTGTTGCAAAGGGCGGCCGACTCGTGTGGCGCCGGGAGAGACTATACAGAGAATTTCACTTTATTCCTTCTACAGGAATATCACTGGCTTTCATATCGACTCATCCAGGCCTCATCCAGGCCTGACCCAAAGATGTTTTCCCAGGACCCCAATGTAAACAGTTGCCTCTTGCAGAGATTGTAAGGATCAGAATTTGCTTTTAAAGGCTCAAAGGAACGTAAAACTCGGGAGACCAGACCTCCAACGTGAACACTGCATTTGGATAACATCCTCCTTTACAGGAAACCAATGCTCTTAAAAAGGTCATAAACGGCTTAATCAGACAGGTTTATAACCTCCGATGTTTTCTAGATTATCTCTTCCAGATACCATGGACCTAAAAGAAATCATCTACAGCTCAACAGTACCTCCTAGCGGATACCTACAAAATGTGTTTCAGTATGTAGGATGACTTTTAATTTGTTCTATACATTAAGTTTCTTTCAGCTTATACTCTCCTCCCCTGGATCCTAAGGACACTGAAAATCATCCCTTTTTATCACCAACCATGGTTTGCTGTACTACATTAAGCTTTGATCTAAATATGAATGCATGTATTATAATTATGTATAAGAAATGTTATATTCATGAGTGTTATTCAAACAAATGTAATATTAGAGTAATGGTATAAATGCATGATCACCAAATATTAGCCAAGTCATTTAATTTAGTTAGATCTTATATTGAGCACCTAATTTCATAAGAACTGACTGAGTGTTGATTTTTCTCTGCAATTTCATGGGATGGTGTATTCGTTTGATTGGCTGCTCTCAAACAAAGATATGTTCTCACATTGGATGGCAGCCATTTCAAACTGCCTTTGATAAAGTCGATTGGTCAGTCTTGCGATCGAGGTCACCAGTTTATGACCAGGCGGGATCATTTAAAAGTAATAGAAGCTGCTCTGCATGAAAAAGATTCAGGAAAAAACACACAGATTCAGAATTAGAGAACAAGACAAGCAGAAAGAAAAAGAAACACACAGATGTAAGTTAAAGTTAAGTTATGTAAGAGAGCAAGAGAGAACATAAGTTACACTGAGACAAGTTATGCAGTTAAGTTAAGTTAAAGTTAGAGAAAAAAGCAGACAAGAAAGAGACAGAATGAGATTAGATAAGTCTGGGAAGATTTTGTTCCACCGTTTCAAGGTCCTGTGTAGTTTTATTTTATCTAAATTGTTCTGTGTGAAGTTTGTCAAATCCTGCGTTAGTTTTTCTGGTTACTGAGGAGAAATCACCTTTTTCTTTAGAGCTTGCTTTCTCAGAGAATCAAATTGTTAAACTTTTTTTTAACTTCACCTCAGAAGCCATTCTTATCCTAGTAAATGTTTTTCTTAAATTTTTTTAATGACTTTTCACGCCGTTAAAGTGGACCTTTAATTTTCCTAATTTAAAGTGAACAGAGACTGTTTTTGGACTCTCTTTCCGGCCTCATACCCGCCTGACTGAGAAGTTTCTCCTTCAATTTTTTGGTCTATCCCGCTACAAGAGACCTCAAATTTGGACTCTTTTCCAAGGACTTGTCACGCCGCACGGAGACAGACCATCCACTGCTGCCATTGTCTGGAGAGCCCCCAGCTGAGTTTACACTTCTACGGCTGTGATGAAGCCTCGCAGCAGCCGCTTCCTCCGACATCCTAACTCCCAACTCGGCCGGTATCGACCCGCTGAAACGTGGACCTACAGCTGTTTTGTAAGTGAAACTCCTACTTCTCCTATCTGCTGGGTTTAAAACGTGATGTCCGAACAATTAAATTACAGTTGAATATAGCCCGTATTTCAAGGCTCAATTAGTCTCAGCCACAGGGTAAAGCTGTAAACTGAAGGAAGACTCTTAGTCATTTTTAAGTAACTGCCCTTAATTTTTGTAGATTAATTCAGAAGTCATTTTTAGATAATTAGCTTATGAATTTTCCCCATAAAATTGCGTTGTTTTGTTAGACATTTCAGCCTTCATTTACCGTTGAAACATAAGTCTGGTTCCTCCTTGGTTCTACAGAGGTGTAACGCTGGATTTTATGTTCAGGAATCCAATAACAGTTGATGTGATATCGTACATTTGAATCTGTTTATCCATCATTTGAATGCCATGCCATGTAACCTGAATGAGTTTAATAAAAGGGTGAATGAGAGAAGTTGAAGTGTTTTCCTTTCGCATATATCTGTTTCCTAATCACGGCAGGAAAAGAACTCACTTAAACTTTGAGACTGATCCATTAAGTAATTGAAGGTACAAAATTAAATAAAATTAAAGTTAATATTATTGTCCATTGTGACTGGTGCCCCCTTTTACGAGTGCTTTTATTTAATTTAGTGGGTGTGGAAGTGATGGTTTAACTCTGCCCCCTTTCACACCCACTATTAAATAAAATAAATAATTCCTGTACCTTATGACAAATATTTTATATATAATCCTGCTACACAGACTAAGTGAACATATCTGGCAGAATGTACTACCAGAAACCCAGTGTGGCTTTAGAAGTGGAAGAAGCACAAAGGACATGATTTTCTGCTTGAAACAGGTTCAAGAAAAGTGTATCCAACAAAACATGCCGCTTTATGTAGTCTTCATAGACTTCAGTAAAGCCTTGGATACTGTTTTGCGACAAGGACTTTGGCAGGTACTCAAGAAATATGGTTGTACAGAGAAGTTTGTCAGCCTGATCGAGGCGCTCCATGCAGGTATGCAAGCAAACATGGCAATGAGCGGTTCAGTATCTAAAGACTTTTCAGTAAGCACCGGGGTGAAACAAGGGTGTGTGCTGGCACCTACACTCTTCTCGCTATATCTGGCAGCCATGCTTGAGGTGGCCTTCAAAGACACTTCAGAAGGAGTATACATTCAAACAAGGAAAGAAGCAGACTTGTTCAATGTGGCACAGTTTAAAGCCAAGAGTTTATTTATTTAGCGAATGCAAAGTCCTTAAGCCAAGCAGTTGCCTCCTGGTTTGCTGTATGGAGGGTGTGTAATCCTCCTTCCAGTCTTTGGAGCGGGCAAGCCTCTATGATGTGTTCCATAGTTTGCTCCTCTCCACATGCGCACAGTGGGCTAGGGCTACTGCCCCATCTGTGAAGGCTGGCCAAGCAGGGGCCATGTCCAGTCCTGAAGCGATTGAGTGTAGACCACTGTCTCCTTGGGAGGTTGGTGCCCGGGACCTGTTGGTTGGGGTTTATCACCAGCTGTTTGTTTGGGACCTCCTTGGTCTCCCATTCCTCTTGCCAAGCTGTCTGGATGGTAAAGTCAGCTGGGGGAGGGTTTTTCCAAATCGGCCGTCTGGATGAAAGTCGGGCAGTGGGTGGGGTGTAGATATCTGCATGGATTGGTAAGTGAGGAAAATCTTTAACTTTTTGGAGCATCCTTTGAGTTAATGCTGCTCGCCGGATGTGTGGAGGGGCTATGTTTGACAGTACAGAGAGCCAGGGGAGTGGTGTTGAGCGGATTGTTCCAGTTATAGTTCTCATGGTTGAGTTGAGCTGGGTGTCTACATGGTGTGTGTAAGATGACCTGGACCAGACAGGGGCACAATATTCTGCTACAGAGTATGAAAGGGCCAGTGCTGAGGTGCGCAGGGTGGAGACTGCCGCCCCCCATTTTGCACCAGCGAGCTTGCAGAGCAGGTTGTTTCGTACTTTCACCTTAGCAGCCGTCCCCTTTAGATGTTCCTTGAAGGATAAGGTCCTATCAAGGGTCACTCCAAGATAAGTTGGATTTGGGGCATGCTTAAGCTTGAGTCCGCTCAGGTGGATGTTTAGTTCTCTGGCAGCTTTTGCATTGTGGAGATGAAATACACTGGAGACGGTTTTTGCTGGGCTTGGTTTTAGGCGCCAGATTTTGCAGAACTGGTCCAGTTTAGCAAGATCTTCCGTGAGCACCCGAACTCGATCCCAAAGAAATGGCGGACAGCAAAGGTCATTGCCATCCCAAAACCTGGCAAAGACCACAAACTACCAGCAAGCTACCGCCCAATCTCCCTACTCAGCGTTCCTTACAAAATCATGGAGCGCCTAATACTGCAACGCATTTCCCCAGAAATAGAGGATATTCTAAGTGTGGATCAAGCAGGTTTCCGCAAGGACCGCAGTACAGGAGAACAAGTACTGGCCCTAACCACCTTCATTGAAAATGGCTTTGAGAGCAGACTGAAGACAGGGGCTGTGTTTCTCGATCTTACAGCTGCCTATGATACGGTCTGGCACAAAGGCCTCCTCCTGAAACTTATAAAGGCGATCCCTGCTTGGGCAACAGCAATTATAAAAACCCTGCTGACCAACCGAAGGTTCAGAGTCCACCTCAGTCAGAACACAAGTGCATGGAGAATGCAGAAAAACGGACTCCCACAAGGCTCAGTTCTAGCTCCAACTCTGTTCAACCTCTACATAAACGACCTGCCTACTACAAAATCCCGCAAATTCATCTATGCAGATGACATCTGTTTGGCATTCCAAGCACCAGACTTTGAACCACTGGAACGGGTGCTCACGGAAGCCAAGAGTAAGACACTGATAAAGGTAGTAAGAGAAATGGTCTTTGCCGACGACAGTGCTCTAGTTGCAATCTTTAGTGGAGAAATTTGCAAGACCAGCTAGCCAGTTCAGCCTCCCAATCAACATCAAGAAGACAGAGTGCCTTTATCAACCACCAAAGTTCGAATTATCAACATCACTACCAGAAGAGATCAGCACTGGTACAGAGCCACTAGTCAAGTGCAAGACTTTCAAGTACCTAGGGAGTACTGTTTCAGAGAATGCTAGGCTGGAGGATGAACTCTTTCTCAGAATGGGAAGAGTAAGCGCTGTGTTTGGAAACTTGAGGGAGAGACTGTGGAACAATTGACGTGTCTATCAGTGTGAAATGCAAAATGTACAGAGCGACAGTACTGGCTACTCTATTGTACGGTGCTGAAACTTGGACTGTCTACAGAGTGCAGGTGAAGAAACTCCACGCGTACGTGATGAGACACCTTCGAGCCATAATGAACATCTCATGGTAAGACAAGATAACCAACATAGAAGTGTTGAAACGAGCTGGTCTACCATCAGTGGAGGACATGCTAATACAGATGAACCTGAGATGGCTCGGACATGTTGAGAGGATGGACCACCAGTGTTTCCCTCGGCAGTTACTCTACTTACAGTTATGCGAGGGCAAACGCAATCAGGGTAGACCAAGGCTCAGATTTAAAGACACTATAAAAAGAAACTTGAAGAAGTTGGACATATATAGGAGTTCCTGGCAGCAGAAGGCTAAGGACAGAGCTGTGTGGAGGAATCTGATCAGACCTAAATGAACCCATCATTGTCACCCATGACAGACTGCTATGATGACGATGATGATGAATCTATTGCCTGCCCAACCCAGCTGGTGTGTTTTTATCAGAATTCTCAGACTTCTTATATTCTGTTATTAAACTATAAAGAGTTTGAATTTTTGGTGATTTTAATATACATGTAAATGACACATCTTCTAATGCTGCTGCAGACTTTTTAACTCTTACAGAGGCTCACAATTTTAGGCAGCACATCTCCGGCTCTACACATAAAAAGGGGCGCTCCTTGGACCTTTTCACTGGGACTGAGTTTGGACATTGTTAAAGTGGATGATGTTTGTGTCAGTGATCATTGCTGTGTTTTCTTTGAGCTGTCAGTTAATGTGGAACAGCAGGGATATAAAACATTAAGACAGAGGCACATTATTAACCAGCAGGACGTGGATAGATTTATTTCAGCTTTAGACACTCACCTCGTTGCAGGATGTGATGATGTAAATTCTCTGGTGGATTGCTTTAAACAACCATGCCAATTGGTACTTCATAAAGTGGCTCCTATTAAATGTAGCTATACTTCTCCTAAGAAACCATGCCCTTGGTTAAATGAAGAGATCTGTATTCTTAGGAGAAGCTGCCGTAAGGTGGAACATTTGTGGAAGGCCATCAAGCTTGAGGTGCACAGATTCCACCTCAAAGACCTCATAACCTCACTAAATGATATGATGAAGTATTCAAGAACAAACTACTTTGCTCAGCTTATATCCTTAAACAAGGGAAATCCCAAGTTTTTGTTTGACACTATTAACTCCATTGTGTCACCTGATTTAGCCATGGTTCCTTCTTGTTCTAATGCTGAATGTAATGACTTTACAAATCTTATGGTGAATAAGGTGAATGATATTAGAGCAAGCACTACACCATCTGCTGCGGACACTGGCCTGAATCAGGCCCCCTCTAACGCGTGGCCCTAATTCACTCCAGTCATGCTATTGCATGTAAAGGGTCTTCTGGCTTCTTTGAAGCCCTCTTCAAGCCCCTTAGATATCCTATCAACATCACTGCTTTTGACCCTTTAACTGCTCAGATTAAATGGACGGTTTGCACACCCCCAGTGGCACAGCACAGCAACTGCATGTGTCAACTGATTGACTGAGTTATGTAATTTATATAGCTGCCATGACATTATGCAAATTAGATGCATAAATTTATTCCTATCTGAAACGTTGGATCATATTCTACATCTTTCTAATAGACAGTAAGCCATTATCTCTTGTAACTTTCAAGTTATAGCCTTGGAAATCTGAACTTGATTGACAAATTTTTTACCACTCTTGACCACTGGTGGGGGTGGGGGGGGTCTTGAGTTGCCTTGCATTGCCCCAGGTGCCATATGGCACCTAGGGCACTTAAAGGGTTAAAATATTTGACTCTATTGGGCCTTTAGTTGTTGAAGTCATAAATTGGTCACTTTTATCAGGCACTGTTCCCAGTTCTTTTGTAATTTGAATTTTATTGGGTTTTCAATTTAGAAAATAAAACAGAAACAAACAAACAAAAAACAAAACAAAACACAAGTATACCCAGTGAGAGGATAAAACATTCCATTTCCACCCTAATACTCTTAAGATGATTAGTTTAATCTACTACACCTATAAAGGTAAGATAGGATCCCCACTTATTATAGAAGATAAGATAAGATAAGATAAGATAAGCCTTTATTAGTCCCACAACGGGGAAATTCCAGGATTGCAACAGCACAGGGATAGCAACACTCAGAGCAACAATCAGAAGGCAAGAAAAAACAAGCAAGCAAGAGCAGCTAATATACATATGTACATATTACTATAAAATATATATATATATACACACACACACACACACACACACAGTGCAGAGCATTGTAGCTGGATGGAATAAATATATGAATATATGAACACACAGTGCAGAGCATTGTAGCTAGATGGAATAAATATGTAAATATATAAACACCCACAGTATGGAGCATTGCAGCTAGGTGGAATAAATATGCAAGTATATAAACACACACAGTGCGGAGCAATGTAGCTAGATGGAATAATATGTAGATATATAAAAACACAGTGCGGAGCATTGTAGCTAGATGGAATAAATATATAGATATATAAATATAAACACACCCAGTGCAGAGCATTGTAGCTAGATGGAATAAATATGTAAATATATAAACACACACAGTGCAGAGCATTGTTGCTAGGTGGGATGAAACAGCATAACCGTCTATTTAGTTATCCTACATGGTATGATTATGTGCCCATACATATTCTCACCCTCCATAGCGACCGGTATGTTCCTAGTTGTATGCCGGAGAGGACCATTGTGTAAGTCTATTGCATCTTTTGCATTCAAAAAAAAAAAAAAAAAAAAAAAAAAAAAAAAAAAATATTAGTTTGTTACGTCTTTTTGCTATCTCTGCGAGCAGCCCTGCTTAGGTTGTACAGTCTGACAGCCGTTGGTAGGAAGGACCTACGAAACCTCTCGGTTGTGCACCTGGGATGATGTAGTCTGCTGCTAAATGAGCTCCTCAGTGCATCCAGTATGTCCTGCATAGGGTGGAACTCGGACTCCAGCAGAGATGACAGTTTAGCCACCGTCCTTCTCTCTCCTATCTCCTCCATCGGATCAAGGCGTTGCCCCAGGACAGAGCTAGCTTTCTTAATCAGTTTGTTCAGTCTCTTCCTATCGGCTGCAGTAATGCCACTGCCCCAGCAGACCACTCCAAAAGTGATGGCTGATGCCACCACCGTGTCATAGAATGACTTCAGCAGTGCCCCTTGTACACCAAAAGACCTGAGTCTCCTCAGCAGGAACAGCCTGCGCTGTCCCTTCTTGTAGAGTGCGTCAGTATTGTGTGACCAGTCTAGTTTATTGTTCAGATGAATACCCAGGTACTTGTAGGATGTCACCATCTCGATGTCTGTTCCCTGTATATTTACTGGTGCTGTGAGGGGCTGCCCATGCCTGCGGCAGTCCACCACCAGCTCCTTAGTTTTCCTCGCGTTGATCTGGAGGCAGTTCCGATGGCACCAGTCCACAAAGTCCTGGATAAGCCCTCTGTACTCAGCTTCATCTCCGCTGGAGATGAGACCAACGATCGCAGAGTCATCAGAGAACTTCTGTAGATGGCAATGTGTTGTGTTGTGTGAGAAGTCCGCAGTATAAAGAGTGAACAAGAAGGGAGCCAGCACCGTTCCCTGGGGGGCCCCCGTGCTACTGATGATCGTGTCGGAAACACAGTCCCGGGTTCTCACAAACTGAGGCCGGTTCGTGAGGTAGTCCAGGATCCATGATGACAGGTGCTGGTCCACCCCTGCGCGCAGCAGCTTGTCCTTCAGGATCATCGGTTGGATGGTGTTGAAAGCACTGGAGAAGTCAAAGTACATGATCCTCACCATATTCCCGGGCTTCTCCAGGTGGGACAGAGAACGGTGAAGGAGGAAGATCACCGCATCCTCCACCCCAATGCCATGCTGGTAGGTGAACTGGAGTGGATCCATCGCTGGTTCCACCAGGGGGCGGAGATGAGCAAGGAGCAGTCTCTCCAGGGTCTTCATCAAGTGGGACGTCAAGGCCACCGGTCTGAAGCTGTTCAGGTCTTTGGGGTGGGAAGTTTTTGGTACAGGTACCACACAAGATGTTTTCCACAGCTGTGGTACCCTCCCCAGTTTCAGGCTCATGTTGAAGATATACGTCACAATCCCACACAGCTGGTCTGCACAGGACTTGAGGAGCTTTGCGCTGATGCCGTCCGGTCCCGACGCCTTCCTCGCCTGTCCATCCTGTCCAAAAGTTTATATGAAAGGCGTTCTAGTGCAGCAAGCTTGCCCAACTCCCTGAGCCATTGAGCTACGGGTGGGGCAGAGGAAGATTTCCAGTAAAAAGTGATCAACTTTCGGCCCAGCATCAAACCAGTCTGAATCCAGTCGGCATCAGAGATTGGGTCCTGAATCATTGATGGATCCCCAAGGACAAAAAGTCTCTGAGTAAATGGCACTTCTTGCTTAACAATTGTCATAATATGTCTATGGATCTGCAACCAAAAGTCCTGTATTACCGAACAACTTCAAATCATATGGATTAATGTCCCCTCCCCCTGTAGACATCTCCAGCAGCTTGAAGAGTGAATGAGATTCGCTCTCAACATTTTACGAGGTGTCCAGTAAAATCGATTCAAAATTTTAAATTGAACAAGTCTGGTTTTCAATTCCCTAGACACTTTCTTCCCATTCTTTAAAATATTTGCCCATTCAACATCAGTAAATTGTGAATTCAGATCTTTTTCCCATACGTGTTTAAGGAATGTAGAATCTTTATTTGAGCTCTTAAGGAGCATTAAATAGAAATTTGAGGCCTTAGATCTTTTGCCACAGGAACTCAAAGCCTGGATGAGCCAATCTACATCAGGAGGAGGGGTAGTTGTAGATCCAAAGACTTGACACAGCAGATGTCGAAGTTGTAAATATTTCCAAAACTGATTCTGTGGTAGTCCATACTGTGCCCGTAGAACATCAAATGATTTGAGAGCTCCCCCTTCATATAGATCTTTTAACATCAAGATGTCCTTTTTCACCCAGATTTTCCACATAAATGGGGATTTTCCAATATGGAGACTTGGGTTAAGCCAAATAGAAGCCATAGAATGAAGATGAGAGCTAAACTCTAGTATAGAAGCAACTCTCTTCCAAACGTATTGTAAAAAGGATATAATAGGATGCAACTGAAATTCAGAAGAAAGTTTGATTGTGATTAGATGTACTAGGGGAAGAGGGCTGCTCAAGTAACTCTCCAAATAAAACCAAGGGGGAGCTCTCTCAGGGGGGAGAGCCCAATGAATCAAATGTCTAAGACTAAAAGCGTAATGATATAAAACCAAATTTTGGACCCCCAAACCTCCTGAATCTATAGACTTCTGCAATCTTTTCAACTTTAATCTAGGGCGCTTACCATTCCATAAAAACTTATTGCACAACCTATCAAATTGTCGAAAATACCCAACTGGGATCCTAAGAGGAAGAGATTGCAGAAGGTAATTAAATCGGGGTGCACAAATCATCTTAATAACATTGACCTTGCCCCAGAGAGACAAAAAAAGAGGTGACCACCTTTCTATGTCTATTTTAAATTTTTCAAGCAAGGACTCAAAATTAATCTGAATCAGATCTGATAAAGTGTGAGGAAACAGGATGCCAAGATATTTAATTCCTAATTTTGGCCAAGAGAAGCCTATATTTTGACCAAATGTAAACAGTGTTTTAGGGCAATAAGATGTTAGAGGGAGAATTTCTGATTTTATCCAGTTAACTCTATAACCAGACAAACGTGAAAATTGGTTAATAATTTTAAGGAGAGCTGGAATTGATTTTTGAGGTTGTGTAATCAGTACCAATGCATCATCAGCATACAACATTATCTTATGGGTACTGCCATGGACCTGAATACCTGGAAAATTGCCGTCTTTGCGGATAGCAACAGCTAATGGTTCTAATGCCAAAGCGAAAAGCAGGGGACTTAAAGGGGAGCCCTGGCGCGTACCCCTATAAAATCTAAAAGACTGTGATGTAACTCGATTTGATATCACTGAAGCTCTAGGTTCATTATATAGTAATTTAATCCAGGAAAGAAACTTTGAACCAAAACCAAAGGTCTCTAGAGTTGTAAAGAGATACTGCCACTCAACCCTGTCAAATGCTTTTTCAGCATCCAGGGAGAGGGCTGCCACTGGAGAGAGGTGTGCCAGTGAGGGATCATTTTGAACTAACCATATGATATCAATAAATCGCCTAATATTGTCTGCCGCACCCCTGGAACGAATAAAACCCACCTGATCAGGATTTATAAGAGATATCATTACTTTATCTAATCTTAATGCCAAAATTTTGGAGAGAATTTTACAGTCACAGTTTATAAGACTAATTGGTCTATAATTTTTACATTCTAACGGATCTTTATTGCTTTTTAAAATAAGCGAAATGAAAGCCTCTGTTAAAGAAGGGGGCAAACGGCCTTGTTCAAAGGATTCCGCAAACATTTCTAAAAGTAAAGGAGAAAGCTCATCAACACAGGCCTTGTAAAATTCTGCAGTGAATCCGTCAGGGCCCGGTGCCTTTCCAGTCGGGAGGCTCTTAATAACTTTCACAATTTCCTCTTTAGTAATTGGGGCGTCAAGTAAGTCTATTTGTTCCTTCGTTAGGGAGGGCAAAGATAGGGATGATAAAAATGCATAGATCTCTTGAGATCCAGCCTCCATTTCAGAAGAATAAAGCGAGGTGTAAAATTCTCTGAAAGCACCATTAATTTCATTTAAGTCTGACACCAGAGTACCATCCTGTGTCCTAATAGCAGATATAGTACACTGAGCTTCTTTCATTTTAATATATCTAGCCAGCATTTTGCCAGCTTTATCCCCCTCCTCAAATTGTTTATGCCTAAGACGGAATAGGGAAAATTCAACTTTTTGTGTTAGAATTGAATTCAGCTCATACTTAAGCTTCAGAAGGGGTGACAAATTTACTAAATTTGTGTCTTGTTTGAATGAAGTCTCTAATATAGCTATTGTCCTCTCCAAATCAATCTGTTTAGCAATGTTAGTTTTCTTTTTAAAAGATGCATATTGAATAATATGTCCCCTAATAAATGCCTTAAAGGCCTCCCAAGCAACCCTGGCAGAGGGAGCAGAATCCCAGTTTGTCTCAAGATATAAGGAGATCTCTGCTTTCAAAGAGGACACAAAATCTGGATTAAAAAGAAAGCTTGAATTAAGCCTCCATGTAGAATTTTTTTTCAACTGACAAGGCGGGATCATATGTAAAAAAACAGGGGCATGATCTAAACAGTATTATGCTACCAATGAAGCTCGAATTTACAGAAGAAACAGAAAATTTTGACATTAAAAAATAATCAATCCTGGAAAACACATTATGAGCAGTGGAATAAAAAGTGTAATCCCTTGTGGACGGATTAAAAAGCCGCCAAACATCTACCAAACCAATTGCATTGCACATGTCTTTCAATATAGAGCCAGATTTAGATGAACGCTGTGAGGGGGTGCTCCGATCTAAAATGTTGTCCATGACCTGATTAAAATCCCCGCCTACTAAAATGGGATAATTACCCATTTCGCTTAATTTGTGTTCCAATTGTGCAAAAAATGCACAATCAACTATATTTGGTGCATAAACATTAGCGAGTATCATCCTATGGCCCTGAATTTCTATAAGAATTATAAGGAGTTGTCCATCATCATCACTAACCTCTTTTAGACACTTGAACTGCAAATGTTTATGAAAAAGGATTGCTACCCCCCTGCTCTGGCTATTACCACAAGACGCAAACCCATGGCCCACCCAGTCCCGACAGAGTTTTTTAGATTCTGTTTTAGTGAGGTGGGTCTCTTGAAGCAACGCTACATCCACTTTTTTGATTTAATAAACGCCAAAATTTTTTTCCTCTTAATTGGGTGGTTAAGGCCTTTAACATTCCAAGTAATGAGGTTAAGAAAGCTCTGACAATTAGCCGACATCATAAACACTCCTCAGCCTCCCTGGGAAGGTCTATGCCAAGGTATTGGAGAGGAGAGTCCGGCCGTTGGTCGAACCTCGGATTCAGGAGGAGCAATGTGGTTTTCGTCCTGGCCGTGGCACATCGGACCAGCTCTTTACCCTCTCGAGAATTCTTGAGGGTTCGTGGGAGTTTGCCCAACCAGTTTACATGTGTTTTGTGGACTTGGAGAAGGCATTTGACCGCGTCCCTCGTGGATTTTTGTGGGGGGTGCTTCGGGAGTATGGGGTATCGGGCTTGTTGTTACGAGCTATTCGGTCTCTGTACGACCGTTGTGAGAGTTTAGTTCGCATTGCCAACACTCGGTCGGAGTCATTCCCAGTGAGAGTTGGACTCCGCCAGGGCTGCCCTTTGTCACCGGTCCTGTTCATAATTTTTATGGACAGGATTTCTAGGCGCAGCCAGGGAATGGAGGGTGTCATGCTTGGTGACCACAGGATCTCATCTCTGTTGTTTGCAGATGATGTTGTCCTGTTGGCTTCATCCAGCAATGACCTACAGCTCTTGCTGGGACGGTTTGCCGCTGAGTGTGAAGCGGCTGGGATGAGAATCAGCACCTCCAAGTCCGAGTCCATGGTCCTCAGCCGGAAAAAGGTGGATTGTCCTCTCCGGGTTGGGGACAGGCTCCTGCCCCAAGTGGAGGAGTTTAAGTATCTTGGGGTCTTGTTCACGAGTGAGGGGAAAATGGAGCGAGAGATCGACAGACGGATTGGAGCAGCATCTGCAGTGATGCGGACGTTGTACCGGTCTGTTGTGGTGAAGAGGGAGCTTAGTTCTAAGGCAAAGCTGTCGATTTACCAGTCAATCTACGTTCCTACTCTCACCTATGGTCACGAGCTTTGGGTAATGACCGAAAGAACGAGATCGCGGATACAAGCGGCTGAAATGAGCTTTCTCCGTAGGATTGCTGGACTCACCCTCAGAGATAGGGTGAGGAGCTCAGTCATCCGGGAGAGGCTCAGAGTAGAACCGCTGCTCCTCCACATTGAAAGGAGTCAGTTGAGGTGGTATGGGCATCTGATTAGGATGCCTCCTGGACGCCTCCCACTTGAGGTGTTTCAGGCACGTCCCACTGGGAGGAGACCCCGGGGCAGACCCAGGACTCGGTGGAGAGACTATGTCTCCCAGCTAGTCTGGGAACGCCTTGGTATCCCCTCTGAAGAGCTGGAGCAGGTGGCTGGGGAGAGGGAAGTCTGGGCTTCTCTGCTTGAACTGCTGCCTCCGCGACCCGGACCTCCGGAAAAGCGGTAGAAGATGGATGGATGGATGGATGGATGGATAAACGGTACATATTACCATCCAAAATATCCAGCAATTCTCCACCAAAAACCCCCTCACTGGGCAAAAGACAAACACAATAAAAATTAAAAATACAAAAAAAAAAAGAAAAAAAAAACGAAAACCACTTAATCATAAAGTAACATAATCTGTGACCTGAAACCAATGTCACCCATCGGTGCACAAAAACCGCACCAACCAAAAAAAAGAAAATAAAAAACTCTAGGACCGTGACTGTGAACAGTGCAACAAACTTAGGGAGAGCCGCAGCATCGCAGCAGCCTCATGCCTACAGATAATACAGCGTGGGCAGTAAAAAAAAAAAAAAATGGAACCTTAAATTAATACTTCATCAAATCCTCCGTCAAAAATATATAACAAATAAAAATATAGCATATATTCATACCATTGTTCATCAATGTCTCACGGTAGTGAAAGAATCAGGTTCAATGCTTTTTTAGGGTCAGTGAACTCCTGTTTACCACTTGCCAACTTCACAACGAGAACTGCAGGGTACCTGAGAGAGAATGCAATCTTCTTCTGGTGCAGCAGGTGTTTACACTGCTTGAACGCCGCTCTCATCTCGGATACTCGTCTGGAATAATCCGGGAAAATCATGATGTGATGACCATTCCAATCCAGCTTTCCCATCCTGCGCGCTGCCTCCACAATACGCTCCCTATCCTGGAAGCGCAGAAGTCGAATCAGGATAGCCCTGGGTGGCTGGCCGTCAGGTCTGCGTCCGGCGAGGCTCCGATGCGCACGGTCAATTTCCAGCCCTCCAGGGAACTCCATTTTCAGCAGATGTGGGATAGCTTTGCGCATGAAGGTAAGGACATCTGATTTTTCACAATTTTCTGGAAAGCCGACAAAGCGTAGATTGTTTCGGCGTGATCTATTTTCCAAATCGTCCAGCTTCAAAAGTAAATCTTCTACCTGCGTCTGGGTTGCGGGGGGATTAGCATCCAGAGCTGTATTAGCATCCCCAAGAAAAGCGATGCGAGACTCCACATCTCCCAGCCGGGTAGCTAACTCCGTTAGCTTGGTGTCCACCGCCCTCTTTGACGCCTCAATAGAGTTGAGTTTGGCGTCTTGCCTCTCCGATATATCCTTCAACAGTGCAAAGATCTTAGAGATGTCCTCCGCCATTTGGTCTTTGGCAACACCTGCACCTGTTGAAGGTGGCGGAGAGGGAGGAGGGCTCGATGTGGTATCACCAGCTTTAGCCAGATTTTCCTTGCTAGCACCGGCTTTGAAGCGAAGATTAATTTTCTGTTGTTGTGTTGGCATACTAATCCTGTTCTCCACAAATCCAGTCTCAATGTAAAGTATAGTAATAATAATAGTTTCAGCTGAGGAAACAAGAGAAAAACGCCCTTGTAGAAGAAAAAAAAGGCTGCCTGCACTGCGGTGCTCCTCACCTAAGCAGCCATCTTAACTGCCCGCGTCTCTCCCTGGGCGTTCCCAGTTCTTTTAAACAAGCAGTGGTCGAACCCAAATTTAAAAAAAACAAAACTTAGACCCTACAGATTTGGACAATTACAGGCCCATTTCAAAGCTTCCCTTCCTATCCAAAATGCTTGAGAAAGTAATAGCTGAGCAATTAACTACATTCATAGAGAGAAATAAAATCTTAGATGGAAGAACCATTTTAGAACTAATCCTGGAATACCAAACGTGCCCTTCAACCTATTTATCAATTTATTGTGGTCCACCATGTCATAAGCAGTGATGAGCTCCAACACCAGGACCAAGTACTGACCAGAATCTGCTGCCGTCATGATGTCACTGGAAACTTTAATTAGTGCTGTCTCGATGGAGTGCATTTTACGGAAACCAGACTAGAAGGTATCTAAGATTTTATTTCTCTTTATGAATGTAGTTAATTGCTTGGCTACTACTTTCTCAAGTATTTTGGATAGGAAGGAAAGCTTTGAAATGGGCCTGTAATTGTTCAATTCTGTAGGGTCTAAGTTTTGTTTCTTTAATTTGGGTTCGACGACTGCTTGTTTAAAAGAACTGGGAACAGTGCCTGATAAAACTGACCAATTTATGATTTCAACAACTAAAGGCCCAATAGAGTCAAATAATTTAAAAGCCATGACAATGGGAGGATATCTAAGGGGCTTGAAGAGGGCTTCATAGAGTCCAGAAGACCCTTTAAATCCATGTAGTGTGATTGGAGTGAATAAGGACCACGTGTTAGAGGTGGCCTGATTCAGGCCAAGGTCTGCAGCAGATGGTGTAGTGCTTTCTCTAATATCATTCACCTTATTCACCATAAAATTTACAAAGTCATTACATTCAGCATTAGAACAAGCAGGAACCATGGCTCAATCAGGCGAGACAATGAAGTTGATAGTGTCATACAAAAACTTGGGATTTCCCTTGTTTTTTGAATGAATGAATGATTGAATCGTTATTTTGGATAGATTGGATAAAAAGATTAAAAGAAAGGAACATAACAATACACTAAGTGGAAAAAAAATCCAACAAGGTCAAATTAATAATTTCTCCTCTCGGCGCCACACCAGTAGGCTGCCTTTTGCAACAGCGGCTCGATTCCGAGTTTTTTTTTTCCCTTCCTCTCTCTTTTGATCACTTTTTTTTCACCCCACTTATATCACGGACACACAGATCGTCCCAAATGTCTCCTGAGCCGGTGGACGGAGCCACTGTTTATAGCAGGATACGATACAACAGGGAAGAGCTGCTAGCAGGTCCCACTGGAAAAACTCGACATACCGAGAGAATTGAGGCGAAAGCGTCGCGGCTGCCGGGCTGGAGTAAGGCGGAGGACAAAAAATATAAGGGACAGACCCTCCCTTCCATCTGTTGTCATGGGAAATGTACGGTCGATACTGGGAAAGTTAGATGAGCTAGCGGCTATCTCCCGTTATGATAGCACTTACCGGGAGTGCTCTCTCCTTTTGTTTACTGAGACGTGGCTAACTGAACTAGCAGCAGATGCTAACATTGAGCTGGAGAGTTTTCACATGATACGAGCTGACCGAACACCAGACAGTGGCAAAACTAGGGGCGGTGGAGTGATAATGTATGTTAACAACAACTGGTGCAGACCGGGACATATCACTGTTAAACAACGACACTGCAGCAAAGACATTGAGTTGCTAGCTGTTAGCATGAGGCCTACATATCTCCCGAGAGAACACTCACACGTGATCTGCATTGTTGTTTATGCAAATCCGACGGCGAACGCTGGGACAGCGCGTGACGTCATCCATTCAGTAACCAGCAGGCTGCAGACAGAACACCCAGATGCTCTTCTCCTCATCTCAGGCGATTTCAACCACGTTTCACTGTCTCCCATTCTGCCCACTTTCACCCAGTATGTCACATGCCACACTAGAGACAATAAAACACTGGATTTGTTCTACGCAAACACTAAGGAGGCGTACACCTCATCACAACTCCCCCCCACTTGGGAGATCGGATCACAACTTGGTTCATCTCCGACCGGTGTACAAACCCCTAGTGCACAGACAACCTCCGGCCATGCACACTGTGGAGTTATGGTCTGAGGAGACAGTGGACACTCTAAAGGACTGTTTTGAAGCCACTGCCTGGAAGCAGCTCTGCGATCCACATGGTGAGGACATCGATGGCCTCATTCACACCTTCACTGGCTACCTCAGCTTCTGTGTGGACAAATCCGTTCCCACCAAGACCATACGGCGTCACTCAAACAACAAACCCTGGATCAACCCTGAGATAAAAACACTTCTGAGAGAGAAGAAGAGGATCTTCAGGTCGGGGAACAGGGAGATGCTGAAGTCCGTACAGAGGGAGCTGAGGAGAAAGATCAGAGAAGGCAAGGACAGTTTCAGGAAGAAGATGGAGGACAAGCTGCAACAGAGCGACATCAGCGGGGTCTGGAGAAACCTCAAAACCATCTCTGGGCTCCAGAATACCTCCCCCCAGGCCACGGGGGGCAGGGAGTGGGCGAACAACCTGAATCTGTTTTTCAATAGATTTGACCAACCGCCCTCCCCCCTGTCTGCACAACAACCACTGCTGCCTCTAAGAAATCAAGTCCTGCTGCCCACTCCCCACTCCACCGACACCCCCCCACTCCCAACACACAGCCCCCCATCCTGACCCTGACCAAGACCCAGGTGAGGACGGAGCTGAGGAAGATCAAGGCGAGGAAGGCGTCGGGACCGGACGGCATCAGCGCAAAGCTCCTCAAGTCCTGTGCAGACCAGCTGTGTGGGATTGTGACGTATATCTTCAACATGAGCCTGAAACTGGGGAGGGTACCACAGCTGTGGAAAACATCTTGTGTGGTACCTGTACCAAAAACTTCCCACCCCAAAGACCTGAACAGCTACAGACCGGTGGCCTTGACGTCCCACTTGATGAAGACCCTGGAGAGACTGCTCCTTGCTCATCTCCGCCCCCTGGTGGAACCAGCGATGGATCCACTCCAGTTCGCCTACCAGCATGGCATTGGGGTGGAGGATGCGGTGATCTTCCTCCTTCACCGTTCTCTGTCCCACCTGGAGAAGCCCGGGAATATGGTGAGGATCATGTTCTTTGACTTCTCCAGTGCTTTCAACACCATCCAACCGATGATCCTGAAGGACAAGCTGCTGCGCGCAGGGGTGGACCAGCACCTGTCATCATGGATCCTGGACTACCTCACGAACCGGCCTCAGTTTGTGAGAACCCGGGACTGTGTTTCCGACACGATCATCAGTAGCACGGGGGCCCCCCAGGGAACGGTGCTGGCTCCCTTCCTGTTCACTCTTTATACTGCGGACTTCTCACACAACACAACACATTGCCATCTACAGAAGTTCTCTGATGACTCTGCGATCGTTGGTCTCATCTCCAACGGAGATGAAGCTGAGTACAGAGGGCTTATCCAGGACTTTGTGGACTGGTGCCATCGGAACTGCCTCCAGATCAACGCGAGGAAAACTAAGGAGCTGGTGGTGGACTGCCGCAGGCATGGGCAGCCCCTCACAGCACCAGTAAATATACAGGGAACAGACATCGAGATGGTGACATCCTATAAGTACCTGGGTATTCATCTGAACAATAAACTAGACTGGTCACACAATACTGACGCACTCTACAAGAAGGGACAGCGCAGGCTGTTCCTGCTGAGGAGACTCAGGTCTTTTGGTGTACAAGGGGCGCTGCTGAAGACATTCTATGACACGGTGGTGGCATCAGCCATCACTTTTGGAGTGGTCTGCTGGGGCAGTGGCATTACTGCAGCCGATAGGAAGAGACTGAACAAACTGATTAAGAAAGCTAGCTCTGTCCTGGGGCAGCGCCTTGATCCGGTGGAGGAGATAGGAGAGAGAAGGACGGTGGCTAAACTGTCATCTCTGCTGGAGTCCGAGTTCCACCCTATGCAGGACATACTGGATGCACTGAGGAGCTCATTTAGCAGCAGACTACATCATCCCAGGTGCACAACCGAGAGGTTTCGTAGGTCCTTCCTACCAACGGCTGTCAGACTGTACAACCTAAGCAGGGCTGCTCGCAGAGATAGCAAAAAGATGTAACAAACTAATAGTTTTTTTGAATGCAAAAGATGCAATAGACTTACACAATGGTCCTCTCCGGCATACAACTAGGAACATACCGGTCGCTATGGAGGGTGAGAATATGTATGGGCACATAATCATACCATGTAGGATAACTAAGTAGACGGTTATGCTGTTTCATCCCACCTAGCAACAATGCTCTGCACTGTGTGTGTTTATATATTTACATATTTATTCCATCTAGCTACAATGCTCAGCACTGGGTGTGTTTATATTTATATATCTATATATTTATTCCATCTAGCTACAATGCTCCGCACTGTGTTTTTATATATCTACATATTATTCCATCTAGCTACATTGCTCCGCACTGTGTGTGTTTATATACTTGCATATTTATTCCACCTAGCTACATTGCTCCGTACTGTGGGTGTTTATATATTTACATATTTATTCCATCTAGCTACAATGCTCTGCACTGTGTGTTCATATATTCATATATTTATTCCATCCAGCTACAATGCTCTGCACTGTGTGTCTGTGTGTGTGTGTGTATATACTGTATATATTTTATAGTAATATGTACATATGTACAGTATATTAGCTGCTCTTGCTTGCTTGTTTTTTTTCTTGCCTTCTGATTGTTGCTCTGAGTGTTGCTATCCCTGAGCTGTTGCAATCCTGGAATTTCCCCGTTGTGGGACTAATAAAGGCTTATCTTCCCCGTTGTGGGACTAATAAAGGCTTATCTTATCTTAAGATAAGATAAGCCTTTATTAGTCCCACAATGGGGAAATTCCAGGATTGCAACAGCTCAGGGATAGCAACACTCAGAGCAACAATCAGAAGGCAAGAAAAAACAACATCTAGTAAACATATGTCCATATTACTATAAATGTATATATATAGACACACAGTGCAGAGCATTATGGTTGGTTGGTGAATGTGCAGCAGAAAGTCTAAGCTCTCTCTCCGCGGATGGGGAGAAATTAAACAATAAACTAAACAATAAATTAAACAATAACTCCTCGGATTATACAATTCAACATAAGTTCTCCGAAATGGGTGATGGCTGAAGCCGAAGCTTATATTGCCCACCCATGTTCCATCTAAGAATTAAAAAAAAAAAATAGAAATAAAAGTGATTACAAATCAAAACAAAGCTAAGACAAAACAAAACTAAGCAACAGCACAACACAGACTGGATATAATAATCCTTATGTGATTTTACATGTAGTTTTGTATATATGTTTGGAGTATTTCTTCCTTTAATTTTTGTTTAAAATGTCCAAGTGTTGAACATGATTTTAATTCAGGTCCAAAAGTGTTCCACAGTCTGACTCCTTGCACTGAAACACAGTGTTGCTTGGTGGTAGTTCTCACTGAAGATTTTTGAAATATACATGTTCCTGTGAAATGATATTGTTTCTCCCTTATTTGGAACAGCTTTTGGATATTTGCGGGCAGTGATAGATTCTTCACTTTAAAATATTATTACTGCAGTTTTAAAGTCAACCAGATCTTTCAACTTGAGAGCTTTTAATTTAAGAAAAAGTGGGTTTGTTGGTTCCCTGTAAGCAGCTTTGTTTATCATTCTAATAGCTCTCTTCTGAAGCATAAAGACTGGATATATGTTTGTTTTATATGTATTTCCCCATACTTCAGTACAATATCTCATGTACTGTACTGTCAATATGTCATGATTTTTTAAGATCCAGGAATACCCCAACTGAATATTCTTTATTTTCTACATTTTTCTATAAATTCCATTAGAGCAAATGCAGTTGTCCTCTTGTGTCTGAACCCATATTGTTGCTCACACAATAAATTATTCTTCATTATAAAGTTGTCAATTCTCTCACAGAATATTTTTTTCGAGTATCCTTGAAAATTGCAGCAATAGTGAAATAGGACTATAGTTTGAAAATTCCCCTCTGTCACCCATCTTGTATATCGGAATTACTTTGGCTATTTTCATTGCATTGGGAAATATACCTGTTTGGAGAGACAGGTTACAGATATACGTCAGTGGCTTCACTAAACATTCTGTAACCCAGTGTTAAAAACGTGGATGGAATTATGAATATCGATACCGCTTTAAGAAGAAGGGGGGGCATTCATTTCACAATGGGAGTAGATAGTTTAACGTGAATTAAATTATAAATATTGATACCGCTTTTAAAAAGAAAAACACCCATTTCACAATGGGAATACATAATTTTAATATGAATATTTAAATAAATATATGTTCATAAATAGTTAGGAACATTTTCTAGAAGGTTCTGATAAAGTTCCTAGTATTGTGTGTTGATATTTTGAGTAACCAATGGCTGCGCCGTTGCTGGGTCATGCCAGCCAATGGGTTAAGCGCTCTCTCCCTGGGTCTGGGATGACTTGCATTTTTGGCTCAGTCATGTCGGACGCCGAAAGACACAGACAAGAGAGAGAGAGACGATCTTTGGTGATATGGCGACGGTAGCGTGCTGGTAGCAGCTTTTGCCCAGATAAAACCCTTGAAATTGATTGGGATCCAAAGGCTGTCGACGCCGTTGAGCGCGGGAACCCCTGACACACGAGCCACTTAGCATGGTCAGGTCTTTTTTTTTTCCCCTATGGACTGGTTTGACCAGAGAGTGGATCTCCAAATCTCGATGGCAAGCCGAAGCCCGAGTCCTAGAAACTGCTAGAGGTGACCCCACTGGTCACCTGGAACTGATACACCAAGAACTGTGAATATTGTGACTATGTTTTGGAGACCTTTATTTCTATTTTCTTTTTATTATTGTGACAAGTGTGTGTTTTTTTTATTGTACATATTTGTAAATAATACACATTTGTTAAAATAATATATATAGTGGCAAGTTCTATACGGCTGTGTATGTGTCATCTGTTGTTGCACCTCCCAGGCTCATACGAACCCAGAGTTGGTCTGACCTGGCCCAATTATCCCTTTTCCCTCAGGTAGTAAAGTTAAGGTAAATACATTGCCATAACACACCACTACCAAAAAGGATACTACACCTAAAGTGAGTAGATGTTAGTTAGTAAGGGTTACACACAAAAATCTGGTGAGCGCAGGTGTTAGTGGGTGTTACCCAATTACCCAGTGGTATTATACCCTGTGTGTTACAGTGGTGTATTGTTACTCTGTATATGCTACAAACAAATGATAGTTTTGACTAAAAGCATGTCAATACCATCACAATAAGTAGATGTTTCACTTTTAAATGATTAAACAATTTCAATGACCTCTCTCTCATCTGTGTTCTTTATGAAGTTCGGGTCTTTTATAGCAATGTTTTTACTTTTTGTATCACTTGTAGTGTAGGAGCATGCTCAAATAACGAGGCTGAGTTTCAGTCATAAACCAGCTTTATTTGACAGAACACAAGCTCCTAGCATTCTCAAAGCAGGAAAGAGAAAGAATCATATCTCAACACCCCTTTTATACATTTCCAGCATCAGGATTCAAGTCACATGGTGTCTTCAGTAAACATACAGTTACAAAGCATCCCTTTGAAGCTTCACCCATTGTCTCTCATCTCCTGATGAACTGGAATTCCCTCCGGGGCATCTTCTGTGGGACAAAGAGACAAATCTCGCACTTCCTTGTCATCTACTGCAGATTCGAGTCCTCTTGTCCTTGCAGACGTGACACCCCACAATACACATACCGTCCTGTCTCTGTGGCAACGTGAGCCCACAATATGTGTCGGCCACACTACCCCCCCCCCCCCCAAACGTCTAGTAAGGCAGAACCTGCATGGCATAAAAAAAAAGAAAAAAAGAAAGACACAAAGCACTCCATACATCGCTAATCAATCCACCAACTGCCTAGGTTTTAACCTTCTGCCGAATCTGCTGCAACTTGGCTTGGCTGCCTCTGCAACATCTCTCTGCACCTGTGGATTAAAGCTGTTAGCACCTTTCTGTGAAGACTTTGGAGACTGTCGTCTCGGCGGCCTGCCCCGGCGGGGGGGCCTCGCGAGCTGCACCCCCTCGTCAGCCAGAACAAAAGCGGGTTTGAGCCTGTTAATGCAAATCAGCTCCCGTCTGCCCCCTAAATCTAGCAGAAAATGCTTCTGCCCGGTCTCCAGCACTCGAAACGGTCCATCGTAAAACGGCCGCAAACTTGGGTGCTGGGCGTCATGTTTAACAAAAACAAACTCTGCATTTTTTAGAGCCTTGGGCACGAAAACGTGTGGGAAACTGTGATGGACTGGGCCAGGGAGCGTGTTTGCTCCTGAGCCGCTCTGCCACGGCTGAGCGGGGAGGCCATTAGGTGCGGGATTATCGGGAAGAAATTCCCCGGGCAAACGGAGCGGTTGAGCGAACACCAATTCAGCCGGGGAAGCGTGCAAATCTTCCTTAGGTGCAGAACGCAACCCTAATAAGACCCATGGAAGTTTGTCTACCCAATTTGTATCCTTCAGCAACGCTCTGAGGGCTGCTTTCAATGACCTGTGAAAGTGTTCGCATAAACCATTAGCCTGGGGGTTATACGCGGTAGTGCGATGAATCTTCACCCCCAAGCTGCGGGCCATCGATGACCATAGCTCGGAAATAAATTGGGGACCCCTGTCGGACGTTATGTCCGACGATACACCAAAACGCGCAACCCACGCTGCGAAAAATGCTCGCGCAACTTCTTCCGCTGTGGTTAATGTCAGAGGAATCGCCTCTGGCCAGCGTGTGGTGCGGTCTACCATCGTCAAAAGATGTGTGTGCCCGTGTGATAATGGAAGCGGGCCGACCAGGTCAATATGCACATGATCAAAACGCTTAGCGGGGATGTGGAAAGGTTCTAACGGGGCCTTAGTGTGTCTGTGTATTTTGGCTCGCTGACACGCTACGCAGGCTGCTGCCCATTCCTTAACCTGTTTGCGCAACCCGGGCCAAACAAATTTCTCCCCCACCAATTTGATCGATGCGCGCACCCCTGGGTGCACGAGAGAATGGACCAAGTCAAAAATACGGCGACGCCACGCGGTTGGCACCACAGGGCGAGGCCGTCCCATGGAGACATCGCAGATTAGCGGGGGCATACCGTTTTGTTGCACCCTGTGCTCCAGCCTTAACCCTGTTGGTCCAGACTGGAGCGCGCGCACGTCCGCGTCGTTAACCTGCTCCGCAGCCATGGCAGCATAATCTAACCCAACACAGACCAGGGCTGCGCGCGCTCCCGCGTCGCTGCCCGGGCCCGCGGCCATGGCTACAGAGTCTGCCCCTATGGGGCTTGGCGGTGCTACCGCACGCGAGAGGCAGTCTGCCACCACATTGTGTTTACCCGTGACATGCTGAATATCAGTAGTGAACTCCGATATTGCGGCTAGTTGCCTTTGTTGCCGGCCTGACCAGGGTTCCGAAATTTTGGCCATCGCAAACGTTAGCGGTTTATGATCCACAAAAGCGGTGAAACGTCGCCCCTCTAACCAGAACTGAAAATGACGAATGGCCAAGTGTAGGGCCAAAAGCTCCCTGTCAAACGCGTTGTATTTCCGTTCGCTATCGCGCAAAGTCCTGTTGAAAAACGCGAGGGGTTGCCAGGTACCTGCCACAAACTGTTCAACTACCGCCCCCACCGCTACATCGGAAGCGTCAGTGGTGAGCGCCATGCGGGCCGTTGGAACTGGGTGCGCTAACAAAACTGCGTTTGCCAGGGCTGATTTGACCTGGGCAAAAGCGCGCTCCCGCTCCGGAGACCATTCGACTTTATTTGCGGGCTTTTGTTTTTTTAACGCGGTGTACAATGGCTGCATGAGTCGTGCTGCGCTTGGGAGGAAACGGTTGTAAAAATTAACCATCCCTAGAAACTCCTGAAGCGCCTTAACCGTTTGAGGTTGCGGAAAATCTGTTATGGCACACACTTTATTTGGAAGGGGAACTGCTCCCTCTGCCGAAACGCGATGTCCCAAAAAATCAATCTGCGCCACCCCAACCTGGCATTTCGCTGGGTTCACTATTAACCCGTGCTCTGCCAACCTCTGGAAAACTGCTGTGAGGTGTTTATCATGTTCGCCTTCGGACGTGCTGGCTACCAAAATATCGTCCAAATAAACGAACACGAAAGGCAGGTCGCGTAAAATTGCATCCATCATGCATTGGAAAGTCTGCGCGGCCCCCTTGAGGCCAAAAGGCATGCGCAAGAACTCAAAAAGGCCGAAAGTGACATAACGTTCGGCTCAGGAGACGCACACACACAGGCTCAGAGTAGTTCAAACTGTTTATTAACAACAGGGGTGTATGAGTGTGTGTCTGCGGAATGTTAATGTGCTGGTGGCGGCGTCTGCTTCAGGCACAGAGGCAGGAGACCGTACAGCCGGCAACCCTATGGGAGAGAACAGAGACACAGGGTGATGGGCACACACCAACACAGGAGGAGAATAGGCGAGGGAGAAGCTTACTTGCTTGGGACAGATGACTGGCATAACAAGGACGGGACCCCGGGAGACAGCCACCTGCAGGACTCGGTGCAGCAGCGAGGAAGGACGAGGGACGGAGTTGTCCGCCGCCGAGGAATCCACCTGTGCACAGGGGAGCAGACTGGAGAATATGAGGTAAGTGGTTCTTACCGCACAGCGTCGTGCTGAAGAAAGAGTTGCGTCACGTAGACGGGGAATGAAGTCTGACGGCTTCAGGCCGAAGCTCAGGGCGAGGCGGCTTATATTCCTCGCCGCTGATGATGAACAGATGTGCGAGCAGGTGGCGCCGCTGATGAGCGGCGCGGCGTGACAGTACTCCCCCCTCTAGCAGCGCCTCCTGGCGATGGCTTCTCTGGGTGCGCTCGGTGGAAGTCAGCGATGAGCGGTGGGTCCAACACGAACGACGGGGGCACCCACTGTCGATGCTCGGGCCCATAGCCCTCCCAGTCCACCAAGTACTGCAACCCACGACCCCGGCGCCGGGAGTCTAGGATGGAGGAGACGGACCAGGCCGGATGGCCACCAACCATCCGGGGCGTGGGTTGCGCAGCAGGAGGAGGGCAAAGGGGGTCGGTGACTGCCAGCTTCACCTTTGACACGTGGAAGGTGGGATGGATGCGGAGGGAGGGGGGAATAGCCACGCGCACAGCCACCGGGTTGATGATCCGGGTGATGGGATAGGGACCCATGAATCGCTGTGCCAGCTTCCTCCTCTCGCCTTTTAGAGTGACGTCCTGGGTAGAAACGTAGACATGTTGCCCAACTCTGTACGCCGGGGCAGGTCTTCTATGCCGGTCCGCCACAGTCCTGTTGCGCTCCGCTGTGCGTAAAAGCGCATTGCGCGCAGCAGCCCAGATGGAGCGGAACTGCCTGAGATGAGCCCTAACTCAGGGAACAGTTACCTCACTCTCCTGCACCGGGAACAGCGGGGGGTCATAACCCAGGGACGCCTTGAAGGGGGACATCCCTGTAGCAGAAGAGCGAGCAGTATTGTGGGCGTATTCAACCCAGGCAAGATGGTTGCTCCAGGACGTGGGTTTGGATGAGGTCACACAGCGGAGCGCAGCCTCCAGCTCCTGGTTGGTCCGTTCACACTGCCTGTTGGATTGGGGGTGATGGCCGGAGGAGAGGCTCACCTTGGCTCCGATGGCGTTACAAAACGACCTCCAAACCTCAGATGAAAATTGGGGACCCCGGTCCGAGACCACGTCCACCGGAATCCCGTGCAACCTGACCACATGTTGGACGAGGAGATCCGCCATCTCCAGGGCAGTAGGGAGGCCTCACAGGGGGACAAAGTGCACAGCCTTGGAGAAACGGTCCACGATGGTCAGGATGGTGTCATAGGAGTTGGAGACGGGGAGTCCGGTGACGAAATCCAACGTGATGTGCGACCAGGGCCTGCTAGGGACGGGCAGGGGCTGGAGCAGACCCGCTGGAGGGGCATTTCCCGACTTGCTGATGGCACAGATAGGGCAAGCCCGGGCGTAGCGGGCTGCGTCCCTCCGCAGGCCTGGCCACCAAAAGGACCGTTGGAGGAGGTCTATCATCCGGGAGGTGCCAGGGTGACAGGTGAGCTTGGAGGTGTGCAGCCAATGGATGACCTCTCCTCGGACCGCGGATGGCACGAACAGCCTCCCCTCTGGTCCGCCGCCAGGGTCAGGTTCCACTTCCTGCGCCTTCCGGATCTTGCTCTCAATGTCCCACGAGATGGATCCCACGATGCACGACCTGGGCAGGATGGTGTGGGGCGTCTCCTCCGACTCCACGGGGGTGAACTGCCTAGAGAGGGCGTCAGGCAGGCCATTCTTAGAGCCAGGCCTGAAGGTGATGGAGAACTGGAACCTGGCGAAGAACAACGACCAGCGCGCCTGGCGGGCATTCAGGCGCTTGGCAGATCGTAGGTATTCCAAGTTCTTGTGGTCCGTCAGGACCACGAACGGCAGGTTCGCCCCCTCTAGCCAGTGGCGCCACTCCTGCAGGGCGAGTTTGATGGCCAAGAGCTGTCTGTCCCCCACATCGTAGTTCCTCTCCGCCGGGGACAAGCGCCGGGAGAAGAAGGCGCAGGGCCATTTGGCGCCATCGTCCGGCGACCGCTGGGATAGCACTGCCCCCACTCCCGTGTCCGAGGCGTCTACCTCAACGATGCACTGCAGCGCGGGGTCGACCTGGCGAAGGACCCGGGAGGAGGAGAACTCCGCCTTCAGCGCCTGAAAGGCAGCAGCGACCTCTTCGGTCCACCGGAACGGGACCTTCGGGGACGTGAGGCGGGTCAGTGGTCCGACGATGGAGCTGAAATTGGGGACAAAGCGGCGGTAGAAATTGGCCAAACCAACGAACTGTTGCACCTGCTTCCGGGATGCAGGTGTAGGCCATTCCACCACCGCCTTCACCTTCTCTGGGTCTGGGAGCACCTTGTCGTGGGCGATGATGAACCCCAGGAAGGACGTGGTCCTGGCGTAAAATTCACACTTTTCAGCCTTCACGTACAGTCGATTCTCCAGCAGTCTTTGGAGGACCCACCTCACGTGGACCTGGTGCTCGTCCCTGGACTTGGAGAAGATGAGAATATCGTCCAGGTAGACGAACACGAAAAGGCCGATGAAGTCCCAGAGGACGTCATTTATGAGGCGCTGAAAGACGGCAGGAGCGTTGGTCAACCCGAACGGCATTACCAGGTATTCAAAGTGGCCGTTCGGGGTACGGAAGGCTGTCTTCCACTCATCTCCCTCCCGGACCCGGACGAGGTGGTAAGCGCTGCGTAGATCCAGCTTGGTGAACCAGGTCGCCCACTGGAGGGAGTGGAAGGCAGTGTCCATGAGGGGCAGGGTGTAACGGTCCTTCTCAGTGATGTCGTTGAGGGCCCGGTAGTCAATGCAAGGGCGGAGGGACCCATCCTTTTTTCCCACGAAGAAGAACCCTGCCCCCACGGGTGACGATGATGGGCGGATTATCCCAGCGCTCAATGATTCTTTCAGGTAGGCGTTCATTGTCTCCTTCTCCGGCGCTGACAGGCTATAGAGCCGACCAGAAGGTAAGGGAGCCCCCTGGCGGAGGTTGATAGCACAGTCATAGGGCCGATGAGGGGGGAGAGACATAGCTTTAGTTTTACTGAACGCCATACCCAGGTCGTGAAATTCCGGAGGCACCAGAGACAGGTCCGGGGGTGCAGCGTCCGTCGCAGGGGGAGAAGCGGACGGAGAGCAGGCAGCGGACTGAAGGCAGGTGCCCATGCAGAACGTGCTCCATGCCGATACCCCAGCTGACTTCCAATCCAGGACAGGGTTGTGAAGGCGTAGCCAGGGATACCCCAGGATGACGGGCGACACAGAGTTGGGTAGGACATAAAAGGTCATCTCCTCCCGGTGGTTTCCCGAGATGATGACCGGGACGGGGATGGTCTGGTGTGATACTCTCCCAAGGGAGGCACGGGAGAGGTTGACAAGGGAGATGGGATTCTTCAGTGCCTGACAGCGGATGCCCAAACGGGTTGCCAGGCTCTGTGAAATGAAGCTGCCTTCTGCGCCCGAATCCACCAGTGCGTGGGTGAGAAGCCCAGTGGGGTTGTGGCAGAAACGGATGGGCAGCTTCAATTGGGTGAGTGGATTTAACCGGTTGACGTCCGCGAGGCCCCCTACAGTGACTCGCGGACCCCGCCGACTGGCTTTCCATGGACAAAGCTTCACCGTGTGTTGGTCATCTCCGCAATACATGCAGAGATCCAACTCACGGCGGCGTTGTCTCTCCGCAGGGGAAAGCTTTGTCCAGCACGTCACCATCGGCTCCGACTCCTCGGGTCACGATGGTGGCGGTGCCGCCAGGGGGCGAGCTTGGAACAGGCGCGGCGAGGCTTCGCGAGGGCGAGAAGAAGACGACTTCCGCCCCGAGGAGCGCTTGCGCAGCCTGTTATCCAAACTGATCGCTAGAGATGTCAGCTCCGCTAGCGTCTCAGGGATATCCCGCCCAGCTAGTTCATCCCTCAGATCATCATTGAGACTGCGGAGGAAAAGGCCACAGAGGTAGCGTTCCTCCCAGCCTAACTCCTCCGCCGCTACCCGGAAGTCGACCGCGTAGTCCGCTGCCAACCGGCTTCCCTGCTGGAGGGCGAGAAGCCAATCGACCCGGACCGTCTCGGTAAGAGCATGGTCAAAGACCTCCAGGAAGCGTCTCACGAACTGGTCATACGTGAGGGTGGCATAACTGGGCCTCGCCATTACGGCATAGGTCCATATTAATGCTCGCCCCTCCAGGAGATTCCCGATATAACCAATTCGGCTATGATCTGAGGGAAAGTCCCTGGGCACCCGGTGGAAAACGGACTCACACTGCATAATAAACCCCCGCGCTCCGCCGAGCTTACCGCGAAAGCGGGCGGGGGTTGGAATGGGCGTGAGCCGAACCGGTGCACCCGGAGCCTGCTGGACGGCCACTGGAGCAGCAGGAGCTGCGCCACCCTGACGAGCCTGGGGGAACGGCTGTTGGGGGTCCAAGCGGTCCAACCGGTTAGTTATAGTAATCAATTGATTAAAAATCACCTGTTGCTGATAGACAATCTGATCCACTCGAGCCTCGAGAGTGGAGAACCGGTGTGCGAGCCCGCCGTCTGCCGAGCCGCTCTGCTGAAGCCGTACTGACATAACGTTCGGCTCAGGAGACGCACACACACAGGCTCAGAGTAGTTCAAACTGTTTATTAACAACAGGGGTGTATGAGTGTGTGTCTGCGGAATGTTAATGTGTTGGTGGCGGCGTCTGCTTCAGGCACAGAGGCAGGAGACCGTACAGCTGGCAACCCTATGGGAAAGAACAGAGACACAGGGTGATGGGCACACACCAACACAAGAGGAGAATAGGCGAGGGAGAAGCTTACTTGCTTGGGACAGATGACTGGCACAACAAGGACGGGACCCCGGGAGACAGCCACCTGCAGGACTCGGTGCAGCAGCGAGGAAGGACGAGGGACGGAGTTGTCCGCCGCCGAGGAATCCACCTGTGCACAGGGGAGCAGACTGGAGAATATGAGGTAAGTGGTTCTTACCGCAAAGCGTCGTGCTGAAGAAAGAGTTGCGTCACGTAGACGGGGAATGAAGTCTGACGGCTTCAGGCCGAAGCTCAGGGCGAGGCGGCTTATATTTCTCGCCGCTGATGATGAACAGGTGTGCGAGCAGGTGGCGCCGCTGATGA
The DNA here is from genome assembly GCA_020510985.1 of Pholidichthys leucotaenia. NCBI lineage: Eukaryota > Metazoa > Chordata > Actinopteri > Cichliformes > Pholidichthyidae > Pholidichthys > Pholidichthys leucotaenia. The sequence continues at coordinate 7,030,030 of CM035847.1, read as the reverse complement.
GCGGCGCGGCGTGAGAGAAAGGAGTTATGACCGCTGTTTTGGGTACATCCTGCACGCGCACTGGAACCTGGTGATAGCCGCGCACCAAGTCTATTTTAGAAAAAATGCGCGCCCCCGCCAAATGAACAGAAAAATCCTGAATGTGCGGAATCGGGTAGCGGTCATGAGCTGAAACGTTGTTCAACCTGCGGAAATCGCCGCAAGGCCGCCACGAACCGTCAGCCTTTGGGACCATGTGTAACGGCGAAGCCCAAGCGCTCTGGGAGCGTCTAACAATGCCCAGTTTTTCCAGATTAGTGAACTCCTCGCGCGCGATGGCCAGTTTAGCTGGGTCCAAGCGCCGAGCCTTTGCAAAAATGGGAGGGCCTGAGGTTGTTATGAAATGTTCTACCCCATGTTTGGCCACCGTTGCTGAAAAAGTGGGGACTGTGAGTGCTGGAAACTGAGCAAGCAGAGTGTGAAACTTACCACCCGCGGCTGAGACGCTGGCATGTGCAGTTGGTGGGGCCACCCGAGCTGTGCAGGGAATAGAATGAAAGGACAGTGCATTAATCAGACGTCTATTAGCAAGGTCAACCAATAAACCATGTGAGCACAAAAAATCAGTCCCTAACATGTTGAAACTGACTGCTGCTACAATAAATGTCCACTCAAATGAACGGCCCTGTAAGGACAGAAGCATGGTCCTCTCACCAAACGTTTTAATCGTGGAGCCGTTCGCTGCTGACACTGAAACCCAGGGGACTTTAGAAGGCGAGAGCCGTTCCGCGTAGGTGGGTATGACGAAGCTCAGCTGAGAGCCCGTGTCCACGAGGAACTGTTTCCCCGAGCGTGCATCCGTCAGGTAAAGCAGCCTGTTCTCATTGCCGAGAGTCGTGGCTGCTACCGGCCCTCGGTCCTGGCGCTTAAAATTGCACGGTGGGACGCACCTGTGCGCTCCCTCTGCAAAACGGCCGTGGTAGAAGCACGAGCCATTCTCCGCTCTGTGTCGTCTGGCTCCGGTCGCTGCCGTTGTTGGTGCGTCTGGCGCCGCGGCCACTGGACCCAAGCTGTCTCCGGACGCCGTTCCCGAACTAGCTGCCGCGGCCGAAACCGCGTTCCGCTTGTGGGCGTCGACCAACTTCTGCGCCTCCTTGCTCAACCCATGGTAGTCTCGCTTGGCCAATCGGGGTGACTCTGCCAGGGCCACTCTCACTGCTGGTGGTAGGGTTCGAAGGAATAGGTGGGCGAAAATGAATTCGCCATCCTCAGAGGCTTTGAGCTGCAGCATCTTCACCATCACGTCCGCAGGTCTACCGTTTTCTGCCTCCATCAGCGCCAGGAGCCCCTCTGCTCTTTGTTGGACTGAGGGGGTGAAATGGCTGATCAGCGCGTCTTTCAATGCGCTGTACTTGTCGCTGTCTGGTGGATGATTAACCAAATCCTCCACTCTCTGGACCGTGTCGCTGTCCAGCTTCGCTACCACGTGGTAGAATCTTGTGTCGTCGTTGGAGATTCTCCGGAGGTTGAACTGCGCCTCGATGGCGCTAAACCATGAGCGCGGGCTGTGCTGCCAGAAATCGGGCAGCCGGAGCGTGGAGGCGGCCATCAGGCTGGCTTCCACCGAGCCCGGCTCGGAAGAATTCTCATTGCTCATTCTCCGTCGTAGGTCACCAGTGTAGGAGCATGCTCAAATAACGAGGCTGAGTTTCAGTCATAAACCAGCTTTATTTGACAGAACACAAGCTCCTAGCATTCTCAAAGCAGGAAAGAGAAAGAATCATATCTCAACACCCCTTTTATACATTTCCAGCATCAGGATTCAAGTCACATGGTGTCTTCAGTAAACATACAGTTACAAAGCATCCCTTTGAAGCTTCACCCATTGTCTCTCATCTCCTGATGAGCCGGAATTCCCTCCGGGGCATCTTCTGTGGGACAAAGAGACAAATCTCGCACTTCCTTGTCATCTACTGCAGATTCGAGTCCTCTTGTCCTTGCAGACGTGACACCCCACAATACATATACCATCCTGTCTCTGTGGCAACGTGAGCCCACAATGTGTGTCGGCCACAATAGGTTCCATAATGGGTATTTCTCGTGCCAAATTAGGACCAATGTTAACAAAAAATTTATTAAATTAATCTGCAGGTGAGACTGCATTCACACTCTGAGTCGGGTTTTGTTTTGAAAGATTGATTAGGTAGCCTGTATTTCTGTTTTTATTTCCAAGAGTATTGTCCATGTATTTTTAGTGTTATCTCTGTTTTTCTCCAGTTCTTTACTGTAATAGTCTCATTATATACAGTATGTTAACTTATTTTTGTATATTTTATACCGCTGCTCTGCTTCTTTTGTCCTTTTCTTTAGAAAAGCTTTATATAGTGAATTTTTCTTTTTACACGCTTTTTGTACTCCCTTGGTTAACCATGGCTTGTCGACAAATTTCAGTTTAAGCTTTCTCTTTACTAATGGACAATTTTTTTCATCAAGAGCGGTTACAATGTTCATGAATCTATCATAGGCTTCAATCAATCAATCAATCAATCAAAGACTTTATTCCAGACTCAAGGTCCATCAAGAGAAAAAATAAACAAGTAGAGTCAAAAAAAAAAGTAGAGTAAAAAAAACAAAAAAAAACAAAAAAAAAACAAGACAGTTGAAACAATCAAAAAAGTTACAAGAAACACTAAGACATAACTGCTTAAAGAAGTACAAAGACAGTACAGACTTTAAAAAGACTTAAAAAGACTACTGTACCAGTGCCTTCTAAACTGTGACTGACAGCGAATAGAACTGAGCTTAATGCTAGACATGACTTGAATGATTTCATTTCTAGATACATCAAGCCGACAGATGAATTTATACATAAAATTCCTTATTACTGCATGCAGAGTATTTACACGTGATGAGACAAATAACTCGGAAGCACTGCACCATCGAGGCTTTTTAAGTAAAATTCTTAAGGCATCATTGTAGGCAACCTGTAATTTCTGCATACTTAGTTTCCTATAATTTATCCATAAATGAGCAGTGTATAAAGGTGTACAATAGGTTTTAAAAAGAACCAGTTTCACCTCATCTGAACAAAAACCAAATCTGCGTGCAAGAATATTTGCTTGCATGTAGATTTTGCAGCGTTGTCTGAAAATATCATCATCATCAGTCATTCTATCATTAATAACATGTCCCAGATATTTAATTTTATCCCTGACAATTAATTCCCTGCCTGCCAATTCAAAGACAGGGAATTTCATTAACAAATCTTCTTTAGTGCGGCAGATCAGTACACAACTCTTATTTGTATTATATTTTATGTCATTTTCCTCTCCATAAGCACTACACACTCTTAATAACTCCTGAAGACCAGCACTACTTGGACTGAGAATAACTAGATCATCAGCATACATAAAATGATTCACTAACTTATTCCCTATTAAACACCCAGTTTTACAGGCATTCAGTTGCTTTGACAACTCATCCATGTAAAGATTAAATAGAATAGGGGACAATATACTGCCCTGTCTGACACCACTGCTCACACCAAATGGTGATGAATGACTCTTCCCCCATTTCACCAGCATCTTCTGATGTGCGTACCAGTAAATCAGGATACGTACTAAGTACTTGGGCACCCCCCTGTCAATCATTTTCCTAAACAGTATCCTGTGATTAACACGATCAAACGCCTTGGAGGCGTCAATAAAGCACAGAAAAACTGAAGAATTTTGATTTCTGTACTTATTTATAATTTCTTTTAAGGCATATATGCACAGATCTGTTCCATGATGGGGTTTGAATCCAAATTGATGATCAGTAGATTTGATGAATACATTTAATTTTTCAAACATGATTTTTTCCAGTACTTTAGATATTATATTGGCTAAAGCTATGGGTCTGTAATTATCCAGGCTACACAGCTTGCCAGCTTTATCTTTAATGACTGGTACCAACACAACAGACAATAATGATTCTGGTAACATCCCATGAATCATGAAGCTGGTGAAACAGATTGCAAGAAGAGGAGCAATTCTTGAGCTAGCGTATTTAAGATGCTCAGCAGAAATACAGTCTAAACCACTCGCTTTGTTATCTGATAGCTCTCTAATGGCTTTGATCACTGCATGAGTGTCAATCAGGAGCGAATCGTCCCTTTCTACTTTCCCTACCTTGTAAGTTTCATCCTTAGTTGAATTAAATAATGAGTAAAAGTGTTGCCGCCAAAGATCCACAATATTTTCTGTACCTGAAATGCCTTCCAAAGTACAGGGCAAAGGCGTTTTACTGTTACTAATCCGTCTAAGCTCCTTCCAAAATTCTGTGACATTCTTATCTAACAATTTCTTGGCCAGGGAATTACTTCTCATAAGCTGCTCATTTTTAGAGATATGACGAATAGCATACTTAAACTTAGCATTTGTACATTTCTTCATCTCAAATTCTGGCCCTTGTCTGGGTCTCCCAGCCACCACCCATGCTTTATATGCTTCCCGAGCTTCAGAATAAGGCACAGCTACGGCCTCATTCCAGCCAGGTCTAACCTTATGTGTTTTACATATTTTCTTATAATAAGGCTTGCTGTCCTTATACAGGGAGTTAACTATAGCATTGTACAGACTACAAAGGTCCTTCTTATGTTCAATAATGCTACAGTTCACATCGCTGCACATTACAGCATCTCTAGGAAGACATATTTTACTCAAGGATTTATCTGTACGACCACAATATTCTACAATTTCTTCCTCAGAAAGAGTGTCCCAGTCTAATTTTCCCACCTCATCCTGACTGACATTTTGATAAAGTGCAGGTAGACAGTCAACATTAATTATCATCTCAAACGGTATATGATCAGACATTGCTAACCCATAATAAATACTCATGCCACCCAAAGAAGCATGTGCATCACCTGTGCTGATGCAATGATCGAGCCAGGACGTAGTGTGCCAAGCCTCACTTATATAGGTATAACTATCAGGAGGCATTAGTACCTTACTTGACAAGATGAAGTTGTTCTCATAGCAAAAATGATACATATGTTTTGCAAATAAGGAGTCAGTGTCAGATATGTCTGCATTCAAGTCCCCCATAATAAAAATACAGGTATTATTATAGTCTTGCATATAAGAATTGATAAAGGCAAGCTTATTTAAATATTCATCCTCATTCTGTTGACATTCAAATGGCGTATATACATTGATAATAAGGAATTCCTTATCATTACAATTAAACTGCACACCAATACACCAATCTACACCAAGTCGGACCACTTTTATCAAGGAGTCCAGCTTCTTTCTCCAGAGGATAGCCACACCTCCAGGTATCCTCCCCCTGATAATTCCCTTGCTGAGGTCAGTTGTAGACTCCCCAGCACCATGGAAATCAGGGTTAAGACAGTTCAAACGTTCCAAGTCTTGTTCTGAGAGAAACGTCTCCTGAAGGCACAAAATATCACAATTGTTCAATAGATTGTCAATAACTAACCGGCGAGCTTTCTCCCCAGCACTTTGCCCCAATTTAAGGCCACGACAGTTGTAAGACATGACCTTAATACCCATCAAAAAAGGAGGAAGAGTTAAGAAAGATCGCCATCATGCGTGGGTGCCCGCATATTCTCCACAGCAGCCGCTCCACTAGCTCCAGTCCTCCCAGCCCCCCGGGGCTCATAATATCGGGGCTTCATTTACATCTGATACATTTTTATACATACTACATTTTTGTACATACTGATACATACTTTTGTTCAGTCTTGCTTCAGCAGGTCTTCTTTAAAAGAACTGATTGCATTTTGTGATTTGTATCTGAAAGATTTTAAAGTTTTTTTCTGTATTGGCCCCTGTGTGGCCATGGATAAGTGCAAAGACTGGCAGATGGTCACTACAATGCTCCACGCTGTGTATTTATGTATTTATATATTTATTCCATCTAGCGACAATGCTCCGCACTGTGTGTTTATATATTTATATATTTATATGTACATATGTATACTCGCTGCTCTTGTTTTTTCTTGTCTTCTGATTGTTGCTCTGAGTGTTGCTATCCCTGTGCTGTTGCAATCCTGGAATTTCCCCATTGTGGGACAAATAAAGGCTTATCTTATCTTATCTTATCTTATGTCCTTTATCAATAATCCACTTTCTATTTTCTTATCAATAACATGAACAGACAGGTTGTCAATAAGTGTAACAGTGTGAACTGTGATTCTCCTGGGATGTGTTATTGTGGGATATAGACTGATACTTTACATGGAATTAATGAACTCTGTAATTACATTTCGTTGAAATGGATTTAGTAAATCAATATTGAAGTCTCCACAAATTACAACCATTTTCTTATTAGTTGTATTATTGTACAGCTCAACTAACTTATCTCTGAATGTCTCAATGCAAGTTCCCAGCATTCTATATATACAACTTATAAATAGATATTTTTGTTTTATCTGGGTCAATCTCAACAGTAACACATTCCAGAATCCCTGGTAGTGCAATGGACATTCCATGTAAAAGTTTTCACCTAAAAAAAATCATCAATATACAGTGCAACACCACCACCCTTTTTTTGAGATCTGTTAATATGAAACATCTGATATCCCTCTATTGCCATCAAAGAAGCTTGTTCTTAATTGAGCCAAGTTTCAGAGACTATGACAGCTGTAAATTTTCTATCTAACTGTTTTAAGATAAGATAAGATAAGATAAGCCTTTATTAGTCCCACAACGGGGAAATTCCAGGATTGCAACAGCACAGGGATAGCAACACTCAGAGCAACAATCAGAAGGCAAGAAAAAAACAAGCAAGCAAGAGCAGCTAATATACATATGTACATATTACTATAAAATATATATATACACACACACACACAGACACACAGTGCAGAGCATTGTAGCTGGATGGAATAAATATATGAATATATGAACACACAGTGCAGAGCATTGCAGCTAGGTGGAATAAATATGCAAGTATATAAACACACACAGTGCGGAGCAATGTAGCTAGATGGAATAATATGTAGATACATAAAAACACAGTGCGGAGCATTGTAGCTAGATGGAATAAATATGTAAATATATAAACACACACAGTGCAGAGCATTGTTGCTAGATGGAATGAAAAAGCATAACCGTCTACTTAGTTATCCTACATGGTATGATTATGTGCCCATACATATTCTCACCCTCCATAGCGACCGGTATGTTCCTAGTTGTATGCCGGAGGGGACCATTGTGTAAGTCTATTGCATCTTTTGCATTCAAAAAACTATTAGTTTGTTACGTCTTTTTGCTATCTCTGCGAGCAGCCCTACTTAGGTTGTACAGTCTGACAGCCGTTGGTAGGAAGGACCTACAAAACCTCTCGGTTGTGCACCTGGGATGATGTAGTCTGCTGCTAAATGAGCTCCTCAGTGCATCCAGTATGTCCTGCATAGGGTGGAACTCGGACTCCAGCAGAGATGACAGTTTAGCCACCGTCCTTCTCTCTCCTATCTCCTCCACCGGATCAAGGCGCTGCCCCAGGACAGAGCTAGCTTTCTTAATCAGTTTGTTCAGTCTCTTCCTATCGGCTGCAGTAATGCCACTGCCCCAGCAGACCACTCCAAAAGTGATGGCTGATGCCACCACCGTGTCATAGAATGACTTCAGCAGCGCCCCTTGTACACCTTGTACCCTTGTACCTTGTACCCTTGTTAAATAGTCCTGAATCTGTGAAAAGTTTTTGTTAAGACTTCTGCTGTTAACGTGTATTGTTAATAGTTTACCATCTACTTGCACTTGACTTTTGAATTGCTTTTCAGTGTAATATTCACAGTGATTATGAATATTATTGAAGAAGTGGTTATTAGGATCAATATCATTCTCCATCTCTTGTAGTTTATGTTCAGCATAATGACATATTTTCAGAGTCTGAATTTCCTCTCTCTGTGTCAAATGACTTCCTCCAACTGGGGATGACTGATGTCTACTAAAGTCAGTCAAAAGTTTTTTGGTTTGTTTTGTTTTTTAAAGTACATTGACATGGTATGTCACAAAAGAACTGCTCTTGCCGTGTGTGTGGATGTGGATTATCACAGTCTCTTAATTTTCTTAATCAGTGTTCATCTTCTGTATTTATTTAAGTCAATGAGATCTCTTATTATTATGACCATTGCTTCCTCAGGTGTTCCATTTAGTTTGATCCAAACTCTACAATTTCTTGTCCAAGTTGCTTGTGTCTTGTTTTGTCTTTTCAGCATCCGTGCTTGCCGTGCTATTTCAGCATTAGTCTTTGTTAAATGTTCATTTAGGTAAACTTCTGTTCGCTGTTTCCCTGTTCTGTTTTCCAGGGAGACCGATTAACTTGGAGGAGACTCCTCACCTCTCATTCCTGCTGTAGCATGAGTTTATGATTGATATTTAATGTCCAAGTCCGAGTCCATGGTCCTCAGCCGGAAAAAGGTGGATTGTCCTCTCTGGGTTGGGGATAGACTCCTGCCCCAAGTGCAGGAGTTTAAGTATCTTGGGGTCTTATTCACGAGTGAGGGGAGAATGGAGCAAGAGATTGACAGATGGATCGGAGCAGCATCTGCAGTGATGCGGACGTTGTACCGGTCTGTTGTGGTGAAGAGGGAGCTGAGTTCTAAGGCAAAGCTGTCAATTTACCAGTCAATCTACGTTCCTACTCTCACCTATGGTCACGAGCTTTGGGTAATGACCGAAAGAACGAGATTGCAGATCCAAGCGGCTGAAATGAGCTTTCTCCGTAGGATTGCTGGACTCATCCTCAGAGATAGGGTGAGGATCTCAGTAATCCGGGAGAGGCTCAGAGAAGAACCACTGTTCCTCCACAGTGAAAGGAGTCAGTTGAGGTGGTATGGGCATCTGATTAGGATGTCTCCTGGACGCCTCCTACTTGAGGTGTTTTGGGCATGTCCGACTGGGAGGAGACCCCAGAGCAGACCCAGAACTTGCTGGAGAGACTATGTCTCCCAGCTGGTCTGGGAACGCCTTGGTATCCTCTCTGAAGAGCTGGAGCAAGTGGCTGGGGAGAGGGAAGTCTGGGCTTCTCTGCTTGAACTGCTGCCTCTGTGACCCGGACCTCCGGAAAAGCGGTAGAAGATGGATGAATGGATATTATGCTATGCCACAAAAGGACTGTTCTTCCCATGTGTGTGGATATGGATTATTGTAGTCTCTTAATCAGTGTTCATCTATATTTATTTAAGTCAGTGAGATCTCTTATTATTATGGCTTTTGCTTCCTCAGGTGTTCAATTTAGTTTAATCCAGACTGTACAGTTTCTTGTCCATGTTGCCTGTATCTTGTTTTGTCTCTTCAGCATCCGTGTTTCCCATGCTGTTTCAGCATTAGTCTTTGTTAAATGTTCATTGAGGTAAACTTATGTTCCCCGTAGCTTTCAAGCCTGCCTCAGTATGTCATTTTTTACCCTTCTGTTCACAAAGCGCATCACAATTTCTTTGTTTTATTATCGTTTCTGGGTAGTGTATGGCAGGCTGAAATTGCATTTACTTAAACCTTTATGTTTCTGCTTTCAAGGAACTGAAGCACCTGGTTTTCCAAAGAGACTGATTCATTTGGGGGAGCCTCCTCACCTCTCATTCCTGCTGTAGCATGAGCATATGATTGATATTTAATGTCTAGTCCACTAATGATTAAATCTTCCATACAAGTATATTGTTCAAGATCCTTGATGCGTCGCTCCAAATCTACAATTTTTTTGTCTCTTTCATTAATTGTTAATGTCAGCTCTCGGACTTCCTCCATTAGCCCTAATAATTTGGACTGGTGATGGACAACTTTGGTATGTTCTTTTGACATGAAGTTCTGAGATTTTTTTAATCTCTTCCATTTCTTCTTTCTTTGGTGGCATTTTTTTACTGACCTGATGATCGCATGATAATTTCTGCTGGTGCTGACGGTATCTGGTCCAGCTGACCTCGGATCCAGCTGGGGCTCAGGTAGCCCCTCCACTTCTAGTTCCGCCACTTACTGCCGCTGTAGTTGAGCTCCGATCTGGCTGGGGCCTCAGTTAGCTCCTCCACTGAGCTTCACCGCTTGCCGCTGCTGTAGTTCAGGTTCAGGTTCAGGTTACTTTATTTGTACCCGTAGGTAGATTTGTTTTGCAGTCTGGTGACATCCATATTTACAAGCCACAATTACATTCAACATAGACACAAACACAGGCACACATGAAGCTGACTATAAACATGATAAAAATACTCAAGTCTCCATCAATCAGGGTATAAAGACAAGAGATGAGAGAAAAACCAGAGGTAAGAGAGAAGGGTCATATTAAAAAGTTAAAAACTAGTCAAAGAGGTTAAAAACTCAAAGGTCTAAAACCCAATAAAATATTTAGAACCCAAATAACATCCTACAAAAATAAGTAAATATAAAGTGGAGTTAATAAATAGGTACCTAAATTATGTGCAATATATTGTTACAACTTGTTCAACTCTTTGACAGCAGCAGGAACAAAGCTGTTTTTGTAGAGCTGGGTTTTACTTTTTGGGACAGCAAACCTCCGTCTTAAGGGAAGAAGCTGAAAGTTGCAGTGCAAAGGGTGGGAGTCATCATTTAAAATGGAGGTAGCCATCCTCAGTACTTGTCTGGTGTACAGGGATGTCAGGCTCAGCTGTGACTCACCAAGCAAACGACTGGACCATCTAACTACCTGATCCAAGGATTTCCTCTGTTTCAGTTTTATCTGACCAAACCATGACACTAAAGAAAAGGATAAAACAGATTCAATAAAAGCCCAATAAAACATTATCATTATGGTTCGGTCAATTTGGAAGCGTGCAAGTTTTCTCAAGCAATGCAAATGTTGCTGACCCTTTTTGCACACCCTTTCACAATTCTCTTCAAAGTTTAAATTACTATCAATGATCGTCCCAATATATTTGTAGGATTGTAAACATTCGGTGGTCTGGCCTTTTAGTACAGTGACTTTGTGCCTGGGAGTTTTCCTCCTAAAGTCAAGTTGAGCTCCGATCCAGCTGGAGCCTCGGTTAGCTCCTCTGCTGAACTCCGCCACTTACTGCCTCTGTAGTTGAGCTCTGATCCGGCTCCTATCAAGCTGGGGCCTTGGTTAGCTCCACTGCTGAGCTAGCTAGTAGTCGTTAACGTGGCGAATCCACTGATGGTCTCCGGAAGTGGCAGCCTCAGTATCTGTTTTACAGGAAATCCTCTTTTTGTAGGTTTGCCAAACCCTAGAGCCAAAACACCTACATGGAATCTCTGTATGCCTTTCTTGCACGGATCTATGGTCCTCTTGTGCCCTGTAGGCGTTTATCTACCTACAGTGACTGCATTCGTGCTCCTTAGCTTCCACCCTCCTCCCTTCCAGTTGGACGAGTAAGTGATGCACCTACAGTACTCGTGCAGGTGTTTAAGGATATAAGCTGAGCAAAGTAGTTTGTTCTTGAATCCTTCATCATATCATTTAGTGAAGTTAAAAGGTCTTTGAGGTGGAGTCTGTGCACCTCAAGCTTGGTGGCCTTCCACAAGCATTCCACCTTATGACAGGTTCTCCTTAGAATACACCTAACGCTGCTTTCACACCCAACCCATCTGGTCTGGACTTTAAGACTCTTCTGTTTTGTTTGGTGAAGTTTTGCAGATGCAGGCAGAGTCAGAGTAGAGGACTAACATAATGATGGAAGAAGAACATGAACCTTGGTCTGGACCTTTAGCTGTCAGAACACCCTCAGTCATCTCCACACATTCCCAGCTATTTGCTGGTGCTGTGGACACATCCCCATCTCAGACCTGTACCCACTCATCCTTTTGTAGTCTACATGAACATAAAGGCACTTGGCACAAAGACCTGTCATCTTAGTAGTAGTAGATTAGTTTATTTGACAGGGACAGTGCAATAAACATAGACAATTAATCAAAGACAATCAATCTGATGTGTTGCACATAGAGTGTATAGCTATTAGCTAATTTGCAACTCTTGTCCCTGGATGGGCTTTAGAAAAAAAGAATCAAGATAGAAAAAAGAATCAAGATATTCTGCATGCACTGTTCTTCTAAGTTTTCTGATTAAGGCTTTCTTGCCAGGCAAACCGTATCCTCCCTCATGAACATTGACCTTCCACAGAAACATCAAGAATGAGTTATAAAGACCATCCAGAGTGAATATGAAGCAGCATCCACTAACACACCCTCACGCTGATATGGACTGAAATCTGAAAGAGCTTACAGCCAGTGTTGCTTCTTCGGGCTCCATCCTCATGGTGATGGTTGCATGCAGTCTGGTGCCACTTCATCCTGACTTGTGCACTTCAAAGTGCCTCATGGTGCTTCAGGACAGTTTACTCAGTGATGATTGTAGTCCACATTATATGGCCAAAGCATGGTCCGTCGTTAGACAGTGATGTAAAACTAAGTGAGGGTTAGCAGCGTGATGGTGTCGAGACCGGGCACGTCACCAACAATGCATGAAGATCAGGAAGAACTCCGAAATAGCTAGACAAGCCAGGGCCCTCAGAAAACAAGGAAAAATACAGTCGACATGGACAAGAAACTGTAAGGTGTGGATAAAACTGCTTGGCACTCCAGAAGATGCTAAAGTAATAATGATTGGAGAAATGGAGGAATTGGACAGATTTAAACCTTAGCCCTGAATCAGGAATAACAGTGCAGTAGGATCATGAGTGGAAATTTTGTGTTCTTTTCCTTTTTTCTTCTTGGTGTACATGGTTGTCATAAATTATGTTTAGTACTTTAGTCAATCATCCCTCCTCATTTGATGATGAAAGTGTATTAGGGCAAATTGAAGCTGGAAATTTTGTCAATACTGAACAGCAACCACAAGACATTTTAGGAAATATTGACCTAGACAATAACTATTTTAATCATATTAATAATAAGCGTGTTTATTATGAAGAACAACAATTAAATGGAATTATGAATTTGGATCAAACATTAACAATAATACATATTAATAGTAGGAGTCTCTATGCAAACTTTGATAGTATTAAGGAATTTTTAAATCAATTTAATACACCATTTAGGATTATTGCAATAAGTGAAACATGGATTAATGAAGAAAAAGATGTAAATTTTGAACTATATGGATATGAGATGTACACACAAAATAGGAAATGTAAAAGTGGTGGTGGGGTAGCACTGTATGTTGATAGAAAATTAAAAAGTAAAAAAGTAGACAGTATGACATCAGCAGTGAATGAAAGTATGGAATGTTTAACAATTGAGATTACGATGGAAAAAAGAAAAAAAATAATAGTAAGTTGTATATATAGAGCACCGGGATCTGATGTGGAAAAATTTAAAAATGGGATGGAAAAGATGTATGCAAAAATAAGACAAAAGCATATTTTTATTTGTGGTGACTTTAATATAGATTTAATGAAAACAAAACAACACAAACCAACTGAAGATTTCTTAGATACAATGTATAATTTAACCTTATTTCCAAAGATTACAAAACCTACGAGAATAACGACACACTGTGCTACCCTGATAGACAACATTTTTACCAATGTTATTGAATATAATATGGTGAGTGGTATAATAATAAATGATATTAGTGACCACCTGCCTGTATTTGTTTCTTTAGATGTTAATTATGGGGCTAATGAGAGTAATAATAATAATAAACTATGTAAAAAGATTATCTATAAAAGAATACGAACAGAAGACAGAATCAGTGATTTAAAAGAAGATTTAATGTTACAGAATTGGGATGTTGTCTATAGAGAGAAAAATGTGGACTTGGCATATGATAAATTTATTGATATATTTAAATCATTATATGATAAAAGCTGTCCAATTAAAGAAATTAATAAAAAAAAACACATATACAAAAATTGCCCATGGTTAACCAAAGGGTTACAAAATGCTTGTAAAAAGAAAAATTATCTCTATAAAAATTTCATTAAATTAAGAACTAAAGAATCTGAAAAAAGATATAAAACATATAAAAAATAAATTAACTGAAATAATACGAACTAGTAAAAAAATATACTATAGGAAAATGTTAAATGAAAATAAAAATAATATAAAAGGAGTCTGCGATATATTAAACAAATTAAGGAAAAATGGAACTAAGAAAATGATATATCCAGAGTATTTTACTGATAATTGTGGTGGTATTTATGATAAGAATATGGTAGTAAATAAAATGAATACATTTTTTGTAAATGTTGGGCCAGAGTTGGCAGCAAAAATTCCAAATCAAGGAAGAGACACTGTGAGTGAGACTTTGATTGGAAGTAACCCTCGGTCATTTTTTCTTACAGCGGTGGATAAACTAGAGAAAAAATCTGTTGTTGAAAAGTGTAAAACTAAATTATCTACTGATTGTGATGGTATTGATATGGCACTAATAAAAATAACTGTTGATATATTTATCAACAGTTATATATATTTTTATATATATATTTATATATAAATTACATATATTTGTAATTTATCATTTCAAACTGGCTCATTCCCGCAGAAAATGAAAATAGCAAAAGTAATACCATTATTCAAGCAAGGAAATAAACACCAATACACAAACTACAGACCAGTATCACTTCTCCCACAATTTTCAAAGATTCTGGAAAAACTTTTCAACAACAGATTAGAAAACTATTTAAATAAACAAGATGTGCTGAATCAGAACCAATTTGGGTTTAGAGCCAAACGTGCAACATCGTTGGCGATAATGGAAGCAACAGAGGAAATAATAAATACATTAGATCATGGAAAATATGCAATTGGTGTGTTTATAGATTTTAGAAAAGCATTTGATACAATAAATCATTCTGTTGAATATTTAATAGTTCAGAATGGTTCATACACATAAGTTGATAGTTATTACATATTGAAATACATATAGGACAAATAGATATTATAAACACTTTATAGTTAATCAGAAAAGCTATTTATAATAGTAATTTAATTAGAATCCCAAGGGTGTTTTCCTTCAATGCAGTCGTTAGACATTGTCCACTAGACGGCGCTGGTACTGTACCTTTGGCCATGAAATGTTATTGTTCAAGCTGCAGACCGAAGAAGAAGAAGTCAGTGCTAAGCGATGCAGTGCTATCAGAGGGACGGACGCATGTTAGCCAGCAGGAACGACAGATGTGTTGTAAACTGAGATGCAGCATTCTCCAGTAAAGCCAAATGAAGGTAAAGTTGGGTGTTTGGACATTCTTTCCTTATAACAACTGATGTTACAGCTAAATCCACAACATATTTTTTGGTGCCGAAACCCGGGAACCGGAAGCTGGAAGCGGGAAAAGTGAAGAGAGAACGTTGTTGGGATTAAGCCGATAGCTGTAACAACACGGAGACGAAAGGAAAAAATGGCGGAGCGACTTCAAAGGCTAAAACAGAAACGGACCGTGCTGCGGACGTCCGTTACAAAGCTGCTGCAAATTATACAAGATGAAACAAGTAAGACTGATATAAACAGTGACCGTTTGCGGGAGCTGTTAGCCATGTTGTCACAGAAAGAGAAAGGCCTGCAAGACATTGAACCAGATATAGAGCAGGAGATCCCTTTGGACGAGTTAGATGCGGACATGGTGCGGACACTTGAGTATCAGGACAACACAAATTTATGGAGGACGCGGGCAGAGAGAGCAATTGAACGGGCTGCCTTACAGCAACAAGAACAGGCAAGAGACGCCACCGTATCAGCGAATCCACATCGGCTGAGTGACGTGAGTACACGGTCAAATACAAGCAGACCCTCGGTAAAGCTACCCAAGCTCTCACTAAACAAATACAGCGGAGAAGTGTGCATGTGGCAGGAGTTTTGGGACCAATTCGAAAATGCAATTCACCAAAACCCAGATTTGAGCAAAACTGAAAAATTCACTTACTTGAAGTCATATCTCATCGGGCCAGCTGCACGCGCCGTCGCAGGACTGAAGGTAACTGACATGAACTATGATGCTGCAGTAGACATGCTTAAGCAAAGATTTGGAAGGAAAGAGCTCATTGTAAGTGCACACATGTCTAAGTTACTAAATCTAAGTCCAGTTAAAAGGTCCTCAGACATTGTTGCCTTGAGACAATTTTTTGATGATGTTGAAGTACAAATCAGAAGCTTAGAAGCTTTAGGAGTCATGTCAGACAGTTATGGAGGTTTACTGTGCCCCATACTGTTCAAAACGATTCCTGCTGATCTTGCCCTTGAGTACACCCGCAAGACAGATGTAGGGCAAAAGTGGGATGTTGATGGCCTTGTAAAGTTTTTGCAACAAGAAGTTGAAAGCAGGGAGCGTGCTGCACATTTGACACAAATGAGAGAGAATCATAAAGATACACATGCAAATCAGAATCAGCACTACAGACCAGATTCAAGCAGAGAAAGGTGGAAAGGACCTAATGTGCCCTCAGCTGCAGCCCTCCACACAGGCAGTTCGAATACACCATTTGTGCACAGTTGCATATTCTGTAACAGTACCAGCCACAAGTCAGAACAGTGCACTGAAGACACAGTCACAAGCAGGAAAGAAAAGCTAAAGAAAACGGGAAGGTGCTTCATATGCCTAAAACCCAGACATCTTGCTCGAGACTGTAGATCCAAAAATGTGACATGCACTGATTGTGGAAGAAGACATCATGCTGTTGTGTGTGACAGAAGTGAGCAACCAATAGAAAGGACAGATGCCGCTGAAAACACGAGTGATGCAGTGGTCTCCTCAGTATTTCCATATGCAGCCAAACCAACCCCAGAAAAATGTGAAACAGTACTATTGCAAACTGTGAGAGCAAGGATTGAAGGACCTGGAGGAAAGAAGATTGTGCGTTGCTTAATTGATGGAGGAAGCCAACGGAGTTTTGTCCATGAGAAACAAGTGAAAGATTTAAAACTGCCAATACTAAAACAAGAGACATTAAACCTTCACACGTTTGGCTCAAAAAACCCAGTGACCACAAAATGCAATGTCATAAAACTAGTCCTGGAGAATGTGAGAAACAAAGATCAGAAAATCGAGATTGAAGCTGTTCAAACCCCACAGCTTTGTACTGCAGTCATGAAAGTCCCCAGTGAACACATCCAACGGCAGCTGGAGAAAAAAGGGCTACCAGTAGCAGATGTGTCAGCGGGAGACAAAGATGGTTTGGAGCTATCAGTACTGATCGGAGCAGATTACTACTGGAGAGTAGTCACAGGTAAAACTGAGAGACTGTCAGACGCTTTGGTTGCCGTAGAAACCAGATTCGGCTGGGCAGTGCAAGGACCAGTTGTCATGTCCAGTATGAATGAAGCAACATGTATGCACATTGGACTCAGTGAAGACTCAGTGGAGATCTCAAACCAGCTAAGAGCATTTTGGGAGATCGAGTCGCTGGGCATCACTACTAAAGGTGAGGAAACACCTGATGACAAGAAAGCCAAGGAGAGCTTTGACAGGTCAGTCAGATTCATTAATGGGAGATATGAAGTGGCGTTGCCATGGCGCCAAGACACACCCGAACTGTCAGACAACAAGAAGGCTGCACAAAGGAGGTTTGAAACCCTGAAAAGAAAGCTGAAATCTGACGTGACACTGTTTAAAAGATACAACGATGTAATAGAGGATTACACAGAACAAGGAATATGTGAAGATGTGCCACAGAGCAGTCATTCAGCAGAGACAGAGAATGTAACCTACTACTTACCTCATCATGCTGTAATCAGAGAGGACAAAGTAACTACCAAGTTAAGGGTAGTGTTTGATGCTTCGTCACATGAAGAAGGTTGTTCCTCTTTAAATGACTGTTTATTACCTGGCCCAAACCTGAATGCTGACCTCATGAGCATTTTGATCAGATTCAGACAAAATCCTGTAGCTTTCACAGCAGACATTACTAAAGCTTTCCTTCAGATATCTATAACTGAAAGTGACAGAGATGCTGTGAGATTTTTGTGGCTTACAGGACCCCCAGATGTTGAAGGCACCAACACGCGTATAATGAGAATGGCACGTGTTGTGTTTGGAGTAACTTCAAGTCCATTTTTACTTGCAGCCACTATCAGACATCATCTGGAGAAATATGAAGCTAACCAACCAGACACGGTAAAACTAATGAGAGACTCACTTTATGTGGATGATCTGATCGCTAGCTCAAGTAACTCAGACGAGGCATACAGACTTACTACAGGAGCAAGAGAAATACTGGCTGCTGCCAACATGAACCTCTGTAAGTGGACAACAAACTCCCTTGAACTGAAAACCAAGTGGTCAAACAGCAAGCTTGATTTCACACAAGAAACAGAAACACATGGAGGTGTGTTGAAGGTGCTTGGTTTGGTGTGGAGACCGGACACAGATGACTTTGCCTTTGACCTCAAACATTTGATGAACATTCTAAAAGGAAAAGAAAACACAAAGAGGAGTGTTTTGAGATCATCCGCCAGAATCTTTGATCCTATAGGGTTCCTAACGCCATTTACCATTCGAGTTAAATGTCTGTTTCAGGAAATGTGGCGACGGGGCCTGAGCTGGGACGACGAGCTGCCTCCAGACCTTTCACAGGCATGGCAGCAGTGGTGCATGGAGCTTCCTCAGATCCACCAAATAGTCATTCCGCGGTGGTATGGAACAGAAAAGCTGTCAGATAAATCACAAGTTCTCCATGTCTTCACAGATGCAAGCGAAAAGGCGTATGGCGCAGTTGCGTATCTACAAGGACAAACAACAGAAGGAGAGACTGTTACTGCGCTCGTTGCATCCAAGTCAAGAGTGGCACCAATCAAAACAATCACACTGCCACGCTTGGAACTGATGGGAGCTGTGATTGGAGCAAGGTTGGCAAATAACCTTTTGAAGGCACTGAATATGCAGATCACTCAACTCAGAATGTGGTCAGACTCCATGATAGTGATTCACTGGATTCGCAGTTCATCAAAGAAATGGAAACAGTTTGTTGCCAACAGAGTGATGGAGATACAAACTTTGACACCACCAGAACTATGGACACATTGTAATGGAAAGGTGAACCCAGCTGATCTCACCACAAGAGGGCAGTCCGCATCAAGGTTGAAAGAGGAAAATCTCTGGTGGTCAGGCCCATCATTTTTGAAAGAAAAGGAGCTTCAAACTACACCGCCAGAAACAGCACAAGAAATACTATCAGAAGAAGAGGTTAAAGCTGAGCTAAAGGCAAGTCAAGTTGCAGTACATCTCAGTAACAGTGAAAGAGTGCAATCTGAACCATTGCTACAGCTGGACAAATACAGCAAACTACAGACCGTACTAAGAGTAACTGCATGGATCCAAAGATTTCTCCACAACTGTCATTCAAAGCAAAGACAAAGGGGAGAACTAACAGCAGAGGAAATGGCAAAAGCTGAAAAGGTATGGATACGTGAAGCGCAACTTAACAGTTTTGAAAGAGAAATAACAGAGTTGAAAACTGGAGAAAATGTGCACAAAGACTCAAAAATCAGAGACTTTAAACCCTTTCTAGACGAGCAAGGCTTAATCTGTGTAGGAGGAAGGCTGCATCAGTCAAACATGAGTTTCAATGAGCAGCACCCGTGGTTGTTACCCTCAAATCACAGATTTGCACAACTTCTGATAAAATACAGTCACGAAAATGTCATGCATTCAGGCGTGAGAGACACTCTAGTTCATCTACGAGAGAAGTATTGGATTCCACGCGCGAGACAGTTAGTCAAAAAATGCATTTCAGACTGTACTATCTGTAAAAGATTCAAAGTAAAAGCAGCACAGCAAACAGCTGCACCTCTTCCCAAAGACAGAGTTACTGAAGCACCGCCGTTTGAAGTCACAGGTGTTGACTTTGCAGGCCCACTGTTTGTAAAGTCCAAGAATTCTGCAGAGAAAGCATACATAGCATTTTTCACCTGTGCAGTTACACGTGCAGTGCACCTTGAACTAATATCGAGTCTATCAACAGAAAGTTTCCTTTTGGCATTCAAGAGATTTATTTCACGGAGAGGACTTTGTAGAGTAATCTACTCGGACAATGCAAAAACGTTCAAGAGAGCAGATCAAGATCTAAAGGAACTGTGGAAGGCTATGAAGGAGCCAGAGCTGCTGGAATATTTTTCTGAAAAGGGAATCAAGTGGAAATTTATTGCAGAAAGAGCGGCTTGGTGGGGTGGTTTTTGGGAAAGGTTAGTGCGCTCTGTAAAGGGATGCCTCAAAAGAGTAATGGGCAGAGCATCTCTGAGCTTTGAAGAGATAACTTCTCTGTTGACAGAAATAGAAGCCACTATTAACTCAAGACCACTCACATTTGTGTACAACGATTTACAAGAACCAGAACCTCTGACGCCAGCTCATTTCCTCATAGGGAAAAGACTTACCTCTTTACCACCAAAGCCATTTTCCACAACAGGTCAGATAGCAAATGCAAATAAAGAAAGGCTGACCCGAAGATGGAAATATCGCCATAGACTTGTCAAGGAATTTTGGAACAGATGGAGGAGGGAGTATTTGCTGGACCTCAGATCGGCTCACACTCGTCATACCCCAAATCCAACACAACTCAAACCAGGAGATTTGGTCCTCATTGGAGATGACAAGATACCACGTCAAACATGGAAAACAGGACTAATCATAGAGGTGTTCCCAGGGAGAGATGGACTAGTCAGATCCTGCGCTATGCGCACTCCAACTGGGACGACGTTAAGAAGACCAGTTCAGCTACTATATCCTTTTGAAGTTAATATTTGAACTGTCTTCTTGGGGGGGAGGATGTTGAATATTTAATAGTTCAGAATGGTTCATACACATAAGTTGATAGTTATTACATATTGAAATACATATAGGACAAATAGATATTATAAACACTTTATAGTTAATCAGAAAAGCTATTTATAATAGTAATTTAATTAGAATCCCAAGGGTGTTTTCCTTCAATGCAGTCGTTAGACATTGTCCACTAGACGGCGCTGGTACTGTACCTTTGGCCATGAAATGTTATTGTTCAAGCTGCAGACCGAAGAAGAAGAAGTCAGTGCTAAGCGATGCAGTGCTATCAGAGGGACGGACGCATGTTAGCCAGCGGGAACGACAGATGTGTTGTAAAGTGAGATGCAGCATTCTCCAGTAAAGCCAAATGAAGGTAAAGTTGGGTGTTTGGACATTCTTTCCTTATAACAACTGATGTTACAGCTAAATCCACAACACATTCAATACTTCTTAATAAATTGCAAATGTATGGTATTAGGGGAATGGCTCTGAAATGGGTTACAAGTTATCTATCTGAGAGACAACAATTTGTGAAGATGGGAGAATATCTGTCTGGGTGTATGGGAATTGCCTGTGGGGTCCCCCAGGGGTCAGTATTGGGCCCCAAATTATTTAACATATACAGTATATAAATGATGTATTCCAAGTTTCTAAATTATTAAAAATAATATTATTTGCTGATGATACTAATATATTTTATTCTGGAAATAATTATAATCAACTAATCCATACTCTAAATAATGAATTAAATAAGCTAAAAAAAATGGATGGATTGTAATAAATTATCACTAAATATAGATAAAACTAAGGTAATGGTATTTGGTAATTGTAAAAATAAAGAAGATATACACATTCATACAGATAATGTAGTTATTGAAAAAGTTAAGGAGATCAAGTTTTTGGGTGTAATACTGGATGATAAAATTAGTTGGAAACCACATGTCATACATACAAAATAAAGTTGCAAAAAATATTGCAATTATAAATAAAATTAAGCAGGTCCTAGATTATAAATCACTTCATATTTTGTATTGTTCATTAGTACTTCCATACTTGACTTATTGTATAGAGGTTTGGGGTAACAGTTATAAAAGTAAACTTAATTCATTGTTAATATTACAAAAAAGGGCAGTCCGTGTTATACACAATGTTGGGTACCTCGAACATACTAATTTATTGTTTTTACATTCGAAGTTATTGAAATTATGGGATCTGGTTCATTATTACACAGCACAATTAATGTTTAAAGTTAGTAAAAACCTCTTGCCACGCAATATACAAAATCTTTTCAGGGAGAGAGAAGGGAAATATAATTTATGGGGGAATACAAAATTTAAAATGCACTTAGTAAGTTCTACACGGAAGAGTTTTTGTATGTCTGTGTGTGGGGTAAAATTGTGGAATGGGTTGGGGGAGAAACACAGGCAATGTCCAAACATCCACATATTTAAATCAACATATAAAGAAATTATTTTTGAGCAGTATGAGAATGAAGGGCAGTGATGTTATATTGTGTCTTCAGTGAGGGAAGGTTGTTGTTGTGTTATGGTGATTGTGAAGGTGATGGTGTTGTCTGTGTTTGTATTGAACATGCCAGAAGTGTATGTTTATTGTTGTTGTAATATTGTTGGATGTTGGTATTGTTGTCAATATGGACTGTCATTGTTGTGTCATTTTTGTTGTATAATTTGACTATGGGTGTATTATGGTGAATGTGCTTGTGGGATAATGATGATTATGAGTAATACTGTAATTTGTTGGGTATGGAAAAGGGGTGGGACTATATAAGCATTGGCTTCTTCCCACTCCTTTTGAACATTTTATTTTTGGTTTGTTTTTTTTTGTTGTTGTGTTTTGAACTCTCTTCTTTCTATTTTTTTTAAGAATGTTCAAATAAAAATCAATGTCAAATTCAATGTCAAAGCAGACAAGTGGAGGATACTGATAAAAAAATTCCATATTATCGACATTATTACCTCCGCCAAGGAGGTTATGTTTTTACCGGGGTTTGTCTCTCTGTCTGTCTGTCTGTCTGTCTGTCTGTCTGTCTGTTACCAACATAACTCAAAAAGTTATGAACGGATTTTAATGAAATTTTCAGGAAAGGTGTGTAATGGCATGAGGAACAGAAGATTAGATTTTGGTGATGATCTGAGAGTGCATACCTCCACCAAGGGCTTTGTTTGTATTGTGCAGCAGGATTACACAAAAACTACTGGATGGATTTGGAGGAAATTTTCACCAGAGGTGGTTCTTGGGCTAGAGGGGAACCCATTATAGTTCGGTGATGATCTGAGAATGCATACCTCAGCCAAGGTTCTTATCTTCTCATAGTGTGCTAGCAACAATACTCCAAAACTGATGGACAGACTTTGATGCAATTTTCACCACAAGTGGCTATAGGCCTACACACAAACCCATTATTGTCTAACTGTGGCCTTCAGAGGACGTGTGTGAGTGCTGAGACTGAGGGACAGTACAAGTGTAAAAGATGACCTAAGCTGCATTGATAATCTCTTTGACCTCCTCTGCTTAGTTTCTGTGACGAGGAATGTGCAAAAACTTTCAGTTCATATAAATTAGATTTATAGACACTCTGTCTGTCTCCGAGATGCCTCTTACATATCCTCCTTTGTTTATCTATCCTGAAGAGCAGCTATAAATACCAGGCTTAGAAAATATATGTTCAGAGATTTGGTGAGGGTGTGCTGAAGGCCACACTCTGTAATCTCTCCCCCAAATGGCCATTGGGGTTATCTCTTCTTCTTTTATTTGTTATAATAAATATACTTAAATCCAATACTCCTCCTGATCTTTGACTCAGAATAATTTATGCTCAAAATTATTCTATCATTTGGCGCACCAAACGGCAGATCCACATCTCGGTCTTTCCAGTGCCTCTGCTTGATTTCAGCAAGTGCACAGCAGACGAAAGACCTTCCCAGGCTGGGTACAAGACTCAGTGTTACTGCAGTGAAGACATTTCGAACCGGGATGCTGGAACTCACTGGGTGACGGATCTAAGAACCCTAAAAAAGGCGGCTTGGATTTAAGTTAATTTATGTGTTGTTAAGCTTATGGACATCGGGTTCGAGTCCCAGTGAGTTAAATACACATGTGATGTGAAGCCTGAACGTTTGACACCGGAAAGCCTGGTTAAATTTCTGCTTGCACTAAATCGCTGGTTTGACCAAGGATTTTTTGGTTTTGGGAAATTTCGTGTCGGCGAGGTGGAGGCTCAGATGTGTTGCATGCAGGAATTAATGCAAGATACTGTTTAATATTGTGCATTGAACCCTTAGATATAAATCAGGGTAAGATTCTGTCCGGCAATATTGCAGTGAGCGATGAATTTATAAGTTCAGGGAAGATTCTGCTGTTCCGCTACAGTGAGCATTGAATTTGGCAAGAGACTGTTTAATATTGCACAGTGAGCCCTGAGGGGTAAGATTCTGTCCGGCAATATTGCAGTGAAAAAAGAAAAAAAAAATCAATGCAAGATACTGTGAGGAATTACAGTGACCACTGACTTGGGAGCACCGGTAATATTTATTTTCTGTAACAGCGCTGGTTTAAAAATAACTGCAGTTTTGTTTGTCTGTCTGGTTGTTCTGTGTTATACGTTTTTTCCTGGTGAGACGGCAGAGGCAGAAGTACAAGTGCCGCGACGGTTGAAGTCGTGTTTGTCCATTGTTTTTCTGTTTTTTTGTGGAGTGTAAAGGGATGGTTATGTGATTACTGGCTCACAGAATAACACTTTTATTTGTGGGAGCTTGCAAATAATTCTTTTGGGTAAGAAATTCAATTATGTTCTCATAGCGGTAGACAAAATGTTGACATGAGAATGTTGGGTTGCCAGATTTGTTTTTTTTAAAGTACTTTGGGTTGCCATTTCAAGCTTGTTTTAAGGGTATTTTCCTGTTCCTCTGGGTGAGCAGCTGCCCAAAAGTAACCTTGGAGAGATAACAGGACTGTGCTGCGTGTGTGTATGTGTGGGCCCTTGTGTTTGACAGTGGCCACAGTTACATGGGCAAAATTTCTTCAATTTGATTACAATTCAGATCAGAATGTTATTGTTTACATGGATCCTGAAAAAGCTGATCTGATTAGGATGTGTGTTCCCATGTGTCACATATTTGAACGGAATAAATCATTTTGACATGCGCACATCGACATTTCGACATTCCGAAAATAGTAGAAGAAGAAGCAACTTCCGGTGTTAGCAAGCCCTGCTTCGTGTCGAAATTGACCTGTATTGTGTTATTCAGACTGTACTTTTGCTTCTGCCAGTCTCCGTAATGAAGCTACAAGTACATACTCCTGCATATGACGAACAGAGAGAGACAGCAGGATGATACAGACCAGTTTTGTTTTACTCCCGCTATGTTTTCCGCTAGCTGCTGCTAAGGTGGAAATACGTCATGTCAACGTGCGGCTGGTGTACAGACATGCGCAGTAAATATATTTTCTGCCCTACGTTCGGAATAAGTGTTTTCATGCGCACCATTCAGATTAACAATCGGCATAACCCACCTCTCTCAATTGGAATGAAACTTTGATCCAAAGGAATGTGATCGGGTTAGAATATTCAGATTGCCATGTTTACATGAAGCAATTTTATTCCGATCAGGCTTTTAATCCTGTTACTTGTGTCCATATAAACATAGCCAGTGAGTGATTGAGAAGAAGTGGAAGAGGAGAAAAAAGAGAAAAGAAAAAAAAAATCTGTATATGGGTATTTTTGCAAAGCTTATGGGTTTTACGTTTTTTTTTTGTGTTTTTTCAATCTAATTTTGAGGGTTTTGAATCTAACGTTGTGTAACTGGTAAATATTCACATATTTTTAAAGCCAGCATTTTCATTTAATAGAGTTTTTCCTTAGCAGATAAACAACATTGGGCTGTTTTTATTTAATTTTTTGATGCAATGCATCAGTTTAATTTTTATTAAATCAGTTACGTTGTCTCTCTGACCGAGGGATAACAGTGTACTTTACAGGGAAAAAGGACAACGGACTAAGGGTCTTACATGACAACACCAGGGTTCCTCCTTTCCCATACTCCCCGCACTCAGCCAGAAACCTGCCTCTGGAGCCCAGCAAAACAAGGTCGCCTCACCCCTGCCCACCACACTCCTCCTGTCAACAACAAAGCCATGACGGATAAGCTAATAAGTTAAGGACAATTGCATGCATGTTAATCACTGCTACCAGCATGACAATGACAAATTTAACTGAAGATTGTTGTATAATGCTGTCACTTAACAATGCCCAATCACTGAAGACTTTAAATACAGCTTATATTACATGAGTCAAAGCACAGAACAAGGTGATAATGATTATGTTTGTGCATATGATTTACCTGAGGCTGCTGAATATCAAACAGAGGTTTTGATGCTTCTGTGGTAAATGGTAAATAGCATTCACTTATATAACGCTTTTATTCTCATGGCTTGATGACCAAAGCGCTTTACAGATCATGCTATCCACCCATTCACACACACATTCACACACTGATGGTGGACATTTAAGACATTTAATCTTACTCAGATTTCCCTTTTAACAGCAGAACTGTTAAGATTTTTAAGTAAACTGTACAGAACAAAATAAAACTTATGCAAATCCAAAAAGAAAAAGTACTTTCAATCCAAAAAAGAGTTGTACATAGTACAAAAAGTGACATAGAATTGTCATATTATTGTTTTTTTTTTCCCAAATACTAAAGTCACTTTTAATAAACGACTATGTGCTTATTAAAGTTTTAATCCTTTTACTATCCATGAAAAAAAGAAGGCAAAAACTCCAAAGGATTACAGGATTTTGAGGGAGAAAAAGGATTACAGCATCAATCGTTTTGGCCTTGGGTCCATGTTTGGGCTCAGGCTGTAAATTTTTTTTTCCTGGGTGATAAAATCCTTAACACAGACTGCTGCACTATGACCTCTTCCACAGATAGCTAGAAACAGTTCACAAGCTTCGCCACAAGGACAGAGCAGGTCTCCCACTCCAGCAAAAAGATTAGGCCTACACTTTGCAGTTAATCACATGTGTAAACACACATTTTAATCTTTTTAGTTACAAGCAACAATTGCTAACTTTTGAAGTGATATGTTTGTCTTTTTTTTTTCTTTTAAATGCTGCATTGACTTAAGGCTTCAAATATATGACACTGTTTTATTAAACGGTAATCTTAAAGTAATGCTGGCTCATGCAGATTGGTAAAACATTTAGTGATTCACTGAATTTAGCAAAAGGATAAGCAAAAAGTTGTTGTAATTAGAAAATCACATTATTCAAATAATTGAAGCTTTAGGTGTAATTTAAACTCGTTGTGTTATTCTCTATTCCTGTCCATGTTTTTGTTTCTCAACAGGAAAAGGAAAGCATTCGCAAAATCTTTATCTTTCACCAGGATTTAGAATTGCAAAATCAAAAAGGTGAAAAATAGGAATCACAATATCACCATTACCTTTAACCTGTGAGTGTGTATGTTGCCAAACTGCGACAAACCCCCTAGTGGTAAAGAGTGGTAAATATTTTTGTCAATAAAATAGTTCAGATTTCCAAGGCTATAACTTGAAAGTGGCAAGAGCTAATGGCTTACTGTCAATTAGAAAGATGTAAAGTATGATCCAAAGTTTCAGATAGGAATAAATTTATGCATCTAATTTGCATAATGTCGCAGCACCTCTTTAAATTCTATAACTCAGTCAAAACTGGACTTTTGACGTATTTGCACAAAACAATGGTTCAGTCTTTTGACACCATTTTTTGTACAGAGGTACCTCATCATATTATCTTCAAAGTATATGAACAAGAAATCAGTACATTAAAAAAACCAGAAATTTCTCACTTACTTTTGACAAAGTCAGAGTGATAAGGCAGGTGCAGTGCCGCGCTCTGCCACTAGGGGCACACAAATTCTCACACTCAAAGGGTTAATTCTACAAAATCTTTGGTGACCAACTACAATATGAAACAAAATAATAAAACAATAATTCACTTGTTTTTCTGAGCATTAAACATTATAATAAACAGTGGGATAACCACTATAAAAACTCTAAAGGACAAAACTTGCAAAAAAATTATGGGGTGACATTTGCATTCCTATTGTTGTTTTGAATTCTGATGCATGGACAGGGGATAGCCTCAGGCTTCCCCCGATTTCTTTTTACAGGATAGCCCCACAATTTGATCTTTGTGGGAGACGGGAGGACGGAGGTCTGTGTGGGGCAGGCTGGCGGTTGCAAGAGGAAAATCACGTTCGTCATCAACCTGGTCATCGGGCTCATTGGCTGGGGGCACAGCGTGGGGGGAAGGGGACGTCACAGAGGAAAAGAATTGCTGAAGCTAAGTAGAAAAAATGACATAAAGCATATCAATTTCACTTACTTTGAAAATGTAGTGTTTACATAACTTGACATTGCAGGACACATCTGACACATTGCAATCTGACACATTTCAATTATGCCTCTCACCAGATGACAGCGTCACATTTTAGAAATGTGACAGTAGTAAAGAATAATTGTGTTGTATGACAATGACGTGCTAAATGGTGTTCACTTATATAGCGCTTTTATTCTCATCTCTTGATGACCAAAGTGCTTTACAGATCCTGCCATCAATGCACACATTCACACACTGATGGCGGCATGCTGCCTAACATGGTGCTTCCAGACCCACCAGGAGCAATTGGGGGTGAAGTGTCTTGCCCAGGGACACAACGGCAGGATACTGGGGAGAGCGGGATTCACACCGCCAACCATGTGGTTATTGGACGACCTGCTCTACCTCCTGAGCAACTGCTGTGCTGTGCTCCCGGTGCTTGGCTGTGGCCAAGCCGGGCCTCAGGACTACAGACCACACCACAATTTAGGAAGAAATATATAAAATAAGGCATTCCTTGTGCAAAATGAAGCCAAATTCTAATTAAGCAATATGTCCACCTTTCCATTGACTGAAGGAGAGTGACATAACCTTTCAAAAGGGCTGCACGGTGGCGCAGTGGTTTAGCACTGTGGCAGCACAGTTTACTCTCGGCCGGGGGATCGCGGGGATCATGAGATCGTGGGTTCGATCCCAGCCCCCGACCAACAGTGAGCTGTGTGGAGTTTGCATGTTCTCCCCGTGTTGCGTGGGTTTACTCCGGGATTTCTCCGGTTTCCTCCCGCATACCAAAAAAACATGTAGGTTTAGGGCGCTTGCGCACGCAGCGACCAGCAGCCGGTGGCTTGTCACCAGACTGCAAACCAAATCTACCTACGGGTACAAATGAGTAACAAAAAAAAAAAAAAAAAGGATACACTTACACAAATTCAAGCTGTCTATGTTCAACAGGACAGACAGATGTGGCCTCAATGACTAACTAAGAATATATTTGATGAGGACTTCACTGGTTTGGTAAGAAGGAAGAGAAATGAATTAATGCCAGAGCTGAAAGATGCAAGAGCATGGGGGGACATAGACAACTTAAGGCATGAGAGACTCATTATTCACCCACGCCATCCCCGTAACAGTACACCAAAATCAATGGAGCCAAAAATCAACCAGAAATGAATGACATTTCATTATCAACTAAGAGATATACAGACGTGGACAAAATTGTTGATACCCCTCTGTTAATGAAAGAAAAACCCACAATGGTCACAGAAATAACTTGAATCTTACAAAAGTGGTAATAAATAAACATTCTATGAAAATTAACCAATGAAAATCAGACAATGCTTTTGAATTGTGGTTCAACAGAATTATTTTAAAAAGCAAACTCATGAAACGGGCCTGGACAAAAATGATGGCACCCTTAACTTAATATTTTGTTGCACAACCGTTTGAGGCAATCACTGCAATCAAACGATTTCTGTAACTGTCAATGAGGCTTCTACACCTCTCAGAAGGTATTTTCAAATCAAATCAAATCAAATCAAATCAAACTTTATTGTCATATTGCTGTACATACAACTGTAGTGCAGGCAAGATGAAATTGCGTTTCTCTCGGCATCCATATAAATAGAAGCAGCATGATTTAAGACACTCTCACACATAGCTTCACCCCCCCACCCCCACCCCCACATCCATTCACACATCCCTGAGACATACTTGGGAAAAAAACTAACTAACTATAATATACAAATAATATACAAAATGTCCGTAGGTGCAGTAGTGTGTATGAGAGATTCCGGGTCAACTGTTCAGCATCCTGACAGCTTGTGGAAGGAAGCTGTTGATCAGTCTGGTGGTTCTGCCTCTGATGCTCCGGAATCGTTTACCAGATGGAAGAAGTTCAAAGTGTTTATGCAGAGGGTGAGAACGGTCCTTGACAATGTTCAGTGCCCTGCTCCTACAACGGTTCTGAAAAAGTTCTTGGACAGAGGGGAGGGAGACTCCAATTACTCTCTCAGCTCCCTCTGCAGGGCTTTTTTGTCTGACATACTGCAGCTGGAGTACCATGTAGCAATTCAGTACATCAGAACACTCTCCACCACACCTCTGTAGAAGGTCCTGAGGATGCAGATGGGGAGAGAGGCCTGTTTGAGTTTCCTCAAGAAGTGCAGTCTCTGCTGAGTCCACTTCCTGATCCCCAAGGAATTCTTGCTCCAGGTCAGGTCCTGCAAGATCTGCACTCTGAGGAACTTGATGTTCTCCACTCTCTCCACTAAACGGCCGCTGATGCTGAGGGGGACGTGCTCAGGCTGTGACCGCCGGAAGTCGATAATCATCTCCTTTGTTTTGTCCACGTTGAGCACCAGATTGTTCTCCCTGCACCAGCCCTCCAGGTCTCTCACTTCTTCCCTGTACATTGATTCCTCATCCCTCTGAATAAGTCCCACCACCGTGGTGTCATCTGCAAACTTAATAATCTGGTTCCCATCGTGTCTGGATACACAGTCATGTGTTAGAAGTGTAAACAACAGTGGACTGAGTACGCAGCCTTGAGGGGATCTGGTGCTCAGCGTGACAGAGTTGTTGTTTCCAACCCGGACAGACTGAGGTCTCTCAGTCAGGAAATCCAGGATCCAGAGACATGTGGCAGTGTTCAGACCAAGAAGGAGTAATTTCTCCATCAGTCTCTGGGGAATAATGGTGTTGAATGCTGAACTGAAATCAATGTACAGGAGTCTGGCGTAGGTGTCTTTCTGATCCAGGTGGGTGATGACAGAGTGTAGGGTGGTGACTATAGCATCCTCTGTGGAGCAGTTTGAACGATATGCAAACTGGAGCGGGTCGTGTGATGCAGGGAGGCAGGCTGTAATGTGTGGTTTGACAAGCCGTTCAAAACACTTCATCACAATTGGTGTCAGTGCAACAGGACGATAGTCATTCAAACAGCAGCGAGCGCACCTCTGCAGTCATCCAGGGCTTATGGTTACCCCGCATAGTGATGGTCTTTTACTGTTGTGACATCCTCTGTGCACTTTGCAATGTAGCTGGTGACCATTTCAGCATACTCCTCCACATCTGTCTTGTCTTCGTGGGAGGCTGCTATTTTGAAGACCTCCCAGTCTGTGTGCAGAAAACAGTCTTTCAGTGCAGAGGTTGCACCCTCTGGCCAAATCCTGATTTGTTTCACTGCTGGCCTGCTGCGCTTCAATAAAGGTTTGTAGGCCGGCATCAGCATCATGGATATGTGGTCAGAAAGGCCGAGATGGGGGTGGGATATTGCCTTATAAGCATCTGTGTTTGTGTACACTAAGTCCAACATATTCTTTCCTCTGGTCTTAAAGTCTACACATTGTTTGAACAATGTGTAGACTTTTGGCCCACTCATCATGAGCAAACTGCTCCAGTTGTCTCAGGTTTGAAGGGTGCCTTCTCCAGACGGCATGTTTCAGCTCCTTCCACAGATATTCAATAGGATTTAGATCAGGGCTCATAGAAGGCCACTTTAAAATAGTCCAATGTTTTGCTCTTAGCCATTCTTGGGTGTTTCTAGCTGTGTGTTTTGGGTCATTATCCTGTTGCAAGAGCCATGACCTGCAACTGAGACCAAGCTGTCTGACACCAGGCAGTACATTTCTCTCTAGAATACCTTGGTAGTCTTGAGATTTCATTGTATCCTGCACAGATTCAAGACACCCTGTGCCAGATGCAGCAAAGCATCCCCAGAACATAACAGAATCTCCTCCATGTTTCACAGTAGGGACGGTGTTCTTTTCTTGGCATGCTTCATTTTTGCATCTGTGAATGTAGCGCTGATGTGCCTTGCCAACAAGTTCCAGTTTTGTCTCGTCTGTCCATAGGACATTCTCCCAGAAGCTTTGTGGCTTGTCAACATGCAGTTTGGCAAATTCCAGTCTGGCTTTTTTAGGATTTGTTTTCAACAGTGGTGTCCTCCTTGGTCATCTCCCATGAAGTCCACTTTGGCTCAAACAATGACGGATGGTGCGATCTGACACTGATGTATCTTGACCTTGGAGTTCACCATGAATATGTTTGGAGGTTGTTCTGGGCTCTTTTGTTACTATTCGCATTATCCGTCTCCTCCTGCGGCCACATCCAGGGAGGTTGGCTACAGTCCCGTGGATCTTAAATTTCTGAATAATATGTGCAACTGTAGTCACAGGAACATCAAGCTGTTGGAGATGGTCTTATAGCCTTTACCTTTAACATGCTTGTCAAAAATTTTCTTTCTGATCTCCTGAGACAACTCTCTCCTTTGCTTCTTCTGGTCCATGTTTAGTGTGATACACACCATGTCACCAAACAGCAAAGTGACTACTTGTCACTGATTACAAGTTTGTAGACACCTGTGATGTTAATTAGAGGACACATCTTGGTTGAACATGTCCCTATGGTCACATTATTTTTAATCTTTTCTAGGGGTACCATCATTTTTGTCCAGGCCTGTTTCATGAGTTGTTTTTTTTTTTTTTTATAATTCTGTGGAACCACAATTGAAAAGAATTTTCTGATTTTCATTGGTTAATTTTCATAGATTTTTTATTACCACTTTTGTCAGATTCAAGTTATTTCTGTGACCATTGTGGGTTTTTCTTTCATTAACAGAGGGGTACCAACAATTTTGTCCATGTCTGTAAACTGCGCATTTGTTTCCATTGACTTGAATAATTAAGATGCAAACTTTTATAGGAAACAACCTCATTTTTAAAGGGTACGAATATACTGAGCATAAGCCACACAGTGTTGAATATGAAACCAATCCTGAAAATCACTTTTTCAATTCAATTCAACTTTATTTATATAGCGCCGTTTCACAACAACAGTCATCTCATAGCACTTTCAACTGTAGGGGGAACCCCCATAGTTGCAGAAAGACCCCAGCAATCAGGCGATCCCCTGTGAGCAAGCACTTGGCGACGGTGGAGAGGAAAAATTTTTTTTTTTGAATGAATGAATGAATGAATGAATGAATCTTTATTTTGGATAGATTAAAAGTACAGATTAAAAGAAACAGAATAATATAACAAAGGGGGAAAGAAAATCCAACAAGGTCAAATTAGACAATAACTCCTCTGATTATACAGCTCAACATAAGTTATCCGAAATGGGTGATGGCTGAAGCCGCAGCTTATATTGCCCACCCATATTCCATCCAAGAATCCAAAAGAAAAACAAAACAAGAGTGATTACAATTCAGAACAAAGCTAAGAAAAAATGTGACAAAAAACTAAGCAACAACACAACGCAGACTGGATATGACAATCCTTATGTGATTTTATATGTCATCTTGTATATATGTTTGGAGTAATTCTTCCTTTAGTTTTTTGTTTAAATTGTCCAAGTGTTGTACATGATTTTAATTTAGGTCCAAAATCGTTCCATAATCTGACTCCTTGCACTGAAAGACAGTGTTGCTTGGTGGTAGTTCTCACTGAAGGTTTTTGAAATATACATGTTCCTCTGAAATGATATTGTTTCTCCCTTATTTGGAACAACTTTTGGATATTTGCGGGCAGTGATCGATTCTTCTGAACAGCTTCTTCCCCTCTGCCATCAGACTGCTGAACACTAAGTGACTTATTGACTCTCGTGCACTATGTACAGCAGCTCAGAATCAGAATCAGAATCAGAATCAGGTTTATTGCCATTGTTCATGTAGTACACAAACTAGGAATTTGTCTCGGTACAATGCTGCAACATTAAACATGATAAGATAAGAGAAATAAACTATACATGTAATAAAGTGTAGGATAAGATTAAGTGATACTGGTCAACAGTTAAAATATATATTAGCCAGCAGCAGATACTGTGGAGAACTATATAGTGCAGTCGGTAATGCAGGAAGAAAACAGTGATGATTGACATGAGTCTGGTTGAGCTGCTGTACATAGTGCACGAGAGTCACTTAGTGTTCAGCAGTCTAATGGCAGAGGGGAAGAAGCTGTTCATGTGACGGGAGGTTTTAGTCTGGATGGACCGAAGTCTTCTACCAGAGGGGAGGGGGGCAAACAGTACGTGACCAGGGTGTGAGGGATCGGCTATGATCCGGCCAGCACGCCTCCGGGTCCTCAACCAGACTCAGCTCAACCAGACTCATGTCAATCATCACTGTTTTCTTCTTGCATTACCGACTGCACTATATGGTTCTCCACATTATCTGCTGTTCGCAAATATATTTAAACTGCTGACTAGTATTACTCATTCTTATTCTACACTTTATTACATGTATAGTTTATTTCTTTTATTTTATCATGTTTAATGTTGCACCATTGCACCGAGACAAATTCCTAGTTTGTGTACTACATGAACAATGGCAATAAATCTGATTCTGATTCTGATTCTGATTCACTTTAAACATTATTACTGCAGTTTTAAAGTCAACCAGATCGAAAAAAATTTAAAAATTAAAAATTCAGTGTGGAGTGTGTCAAATAAGAGGCAGATTCATGGCAGACGGTTTATTACACACTTCACATCTCTCAAGCACTGAACAGACTGAATCATTTCCACAAGCTCTCTGCTTTTACCCCAATCACTCTTCACAAGTTTCATGGCACTTCTGAACACACAGCATGACATTTACATTACACTGCATTCAACCCCCTATGTCCTTGACTCCTTCCTGCCATCTTGCCAGGAACTCCCTGGGCATTGTTCTCCTCTGCTTATTCACTGTCTCTGTCGGAGATTATTAAATTTATTATTAAAAGTAAAAATTAAAAATAAAATTATTAAAAGTTAAAAATTCCCTTTTAACAAGAAGAATCCTCCAGCAGAACCAGACTCAGGGAGGGGCAGTCATCTGCTGCAACTGGCTGGGGGTGAGGGGACAGAGAAGATGAAAAGAACAGACATGTAGAGAGCAAACAGCACGATGGGGACTCAATCTATGGGAGAGAACAAACAGATGTTAATGACCAGCAAAAGAAAAAATATTTCATTGAGAGTGAAGAAAGGAGTGAGGCCCAGTGCATTATTGGAGGTCTCCCAGCTGATTAAACCTATTAGCAGCATAACTAAGGGAGGGTTCAGAAACACATGATCCCTCCCTAATTGTAGGCTATATCAAAAAGGTAGGTTTTAGCCCTATTCTTAAAAACAGAGATCAAGTCTGACTCCCGAATCCAGATTGGCAGCTGATTCCACAGGTGAGGAGCTTGATATCTTAAGGCTCTGCCTCCCATTGCACTTTTTGAGATTCTAGGTATTACAAGTAATCCTGCATTTTGGAAGCGTAGTGCTCTGTTAGGATAATACGGTAATATCAGATCTTTTAAACAAAAAGGAGCCTGATTGCTTAGTACTTTGTAGGTAAGAAGGGGGATTTTAAACTTAATTCTAAACTCTATGGGAAGCCAATGAAGGGAGGCCAGAACCGGAGAGATTTGATCTCTCATTCTAGTACCTGTTAAAACTCTTGCTGCAGCATTTTGGATCAGCTGAAGACTTTTTAAAGATGTTTTAGGACAACCTGATAATAAAGAATTACAATAATCTAATCTCGAGCTAACAAAAGCGTGGATCAGTTTCTCAGCATCACTCTGAGACAAGATGCTCCTAATCTTGACAATATTACGCAAATGATAAAAGGCAGTCTTAGAAACAAATTTAATATGTGAATTGAAGGACAGATCTTGATCAAAAATAATTCCAAGGGTCCTCACAGAGCTATTAAGAGAAAGAGTAACCACATCCAAACTGAAAGCTTGATTTGGAAAGGTATTTCTAAGGTTTTTTGGACCAACAAGAATGACTTCAGTCTTATCTGAATTTAATAGCAGGAAATTACAAGTCATCTAAGCTTTGATTTCCTTAAGACAGGCTTCCAACTTGGCTAATTGATTACTATCATATGGCTTCATTGACAGGTATAATTGTGTGTCATCTGCATAACAATGAAAATGTATAAAGTGCCTTCTAATAATGTTGCCTAACGGAAGCATATATAAACTAAAAAGAGTAGGGCCTAGCACAGATCCCTGTGGAACTGTTTTCAACAGTATAAAACATCAGTGTAAATACTTTAGCTCAGGCCAACTAAAAAATACAATTTCTGACCAATCATTGTCAATAATACACTTTAATAGTAGAAGTCTCAACATGAATTTTTCCAAAATCCAGGACAGTTTGTTGCAATATAACACCAATTTTTCTGCTGTTGCAATTTCTGAGACTTGGGTAAAAAATGACCAACTTCATACACTGCAAATGAGAGGCTATGATTTATATACCACAAGCAGGTCAAAGAAAAAAAAAAGGTGGTGGTGTTGCTTTATACTTCAGGTCCTTTACCAAAGCCAAGTTGTAGAAAATATGTCTTTTGAAATGGAAAACATCATGGAGTTGCACGGCTGCACGGTGGCGCAGTGGTTTAGCACTGTGGCAGCACAGTTTTACCCTCGGCCGGGGGATCGCGGGGATCATGAGATCGTGGGTTCGATCCCAGCCCCCGACCAACAGTGAGCTGTGTGGAGTTTGCATGTTCTCCCCGTGTTGCGCGGGTTTACTCCGGGATTTCTCCGGTTTCCTCCCGCACACCAAAAACATGTAGGTTTAGGGCACTTGCGCACGCAGCGACCAGCAGCCGGTGGCTTGTCACCAGACTGCAAACCAAGTCTACCTATGGGTACAAATAAGTAACAAAAAAAAAAAAAAATGGAGTGTGTAACTGTGGAATTAATTACAATGTGGCGCATATATTGAGTTCATATTTCCCCACAAATGTATGACTGTATGTGTATTGGGGGCTTCACGTCTCGTGGGACAAAAGAGGTCTGGGCCCGCAGAGATCTACAGGAGATGACGAGTAGGTGTGAGTTTTGGCCTTTGTCTCGGAGAAAATACCCCAGGAGGATTCCCGGACCATCGAGGGATAAGAGACAATAGTGAAACATCAAAGAGTGCATTGTGACTGAGATTATGTACCATGTGAATATACGTATGTTTGCTAAAGCATCATGTGACTTAGGTTCGTGGCTCCAGCAGAGTATAAGAGTGTGGTATTTGATTGCTCAGTCTCTTTCCTTGCCTAGAGATTGATAGAGCATGTGTTCACTTAATAAAGCTGAATCTGAGAAATAAACTCAGCCTCATCCTTGAATGCATTCTCTACACTGGTGACCCTACGACAAGTTATGGCCGGTGACGACCTTCACGCACCGGACTCATCAGGAGCCAGCCAGGCTAACGCAGCTACCGCAGTCCAGCTGCCAAATTTCTGGCAGCACAGCCCGCGCTCCTGGTTCAACACTGTCGAGGCACAGTTCCATCTTCGGGGAATTTCAGCAGATGCAACGAAATTCTACCATGTAGTCGCAAAGCTGGACAGCCTCACAGCACAGCGGGTGGAGAGCCTGACTATCCACCCACCAGACGACGACAAGTACGGCACATTGAAAGCCGCTCTCATCCGTGCTTTCACCCCCTCACTGGGAGAACGAGCAGAGAAGCTCCTGGTGTTGACTGAAGGCGAAGCAGACAGGCCCGCGGACCTGATGGCGAGGATGCTGAGTCTGAGGGGCGATGATGATGATGGCTTTATCTTCGCCCATCTTTACCTTAGGACACTACCGTCAGTGGTAAGAGTCACCCTGGCCAGCTCACAGCTGCTTACCAACCGAGATTACCACGAGCTGGGCCAGGAGGCACAGCGACTCGTCGACGCACATAGATGGCACACGGCCACGACGGCAGAAGCGGAGCTGAGCGCAATGCCTGGAGACGGCAGGGGGCCAGAGGCTGCAGCACCAGATTTGCTGACGTCGGCAGCGGCGGAGACCAGGAGACGCGGAGTGCGCGACGTCCTCTGCTTTTATTATCGACATTTCACCGAGAGGGCACACACGTGCATTCCACCGTGCCAGTTCAAGCGCTCGGGAAATGCCAGGACCGAGAGTCGGTAGCAGCTGCTGCTCTCGGCGCGAAGAATAAGCTGCTCTACCTCATGGACGGGAAATCAGGGAGGCAGTTCCTGGTGGACAGAGGCTCCCAGCTGAGTTTCATCACGCCTCCCTACGCTGATCGGCTGGCGCCTTCCAGCGGACCCCTGGTGTTGGCGGCGAACGGCTCGACGATCAAGACCTTCGGGGAGAAGACCCTCCCCCTGTCTTTTCACGGTCGGACTTTTGAGTGGACTTTCGTCGTGGCAGCAGCCAGTCATAACATGTTAGGTGCTCATTTTTTGTGCTCAAATGGTTTATTGGTTGATCTTGCTAATAGACGTTTGGTCTATAGGCTAATGTCTTTCCACTCCCTTTCCTGTACAGCCCGGGTGGTCCCGCCTACTGCACAGCCCAATGTCACAGCTGCAGGTGGTAAGTTCCAAGCACTACTCACTCAGTTTCCAGCACTCACAGTCCCAACATTTTCGGCGTCAGTGGCTAAACATGGGGTGGAGCACTTTATAACTACCACCAGGCCCCCCGTTTTTGCAAAAGCTCAGCGCTTGGACCCAGCTAAACTGGCCATAGTGCGCGAGGAATTCGCCAACCTGGAAAAACTGGGCATCATTAGACGCTCTAACAGCCCCTGGGCTTCACCACTGCATATGGTCCCCAAGGCTGATGGCTCGTGGCGGCCTTGTGGTGATTTCCGCAGGTTGAATAACGCTTCAGCACATGACCGCTACCCGATTCAGCACATCCAGGATTTTTCAGTGCATTTAGCGGGGGCGTGCATTTATTCTAAAATAAATTTGGTGCGTGGGTACCATCAAGTCCCAGTCCGCGCTCAGGACATACCCAAAACAGCGGTAATAACTCCTTTTGGGCTTTTAGAGTTTTTGCATATGCCGTTTGGACTCAAGGGGGCTGTGCAGACATTCCAGCGCATGATGGATGCAGTTTTACGTGACCTCCCTTTCGTGTTCGTCTACTTGGATGATATTTTGGTAGCCAGCACGTCCGAAGACGAACACGAAAGCCATCTCACAGCGGTTTTTCGGAGGCTGGCAGAGCACGGGTTAATAATTAACCCAGCGAAGTGCCAGTTTGGGGTCGCACAGATCGATTTTTTGGGGCACCGCGTTTCACCAGAAGGAGCGGTCCCTCTGCCCGATAAAGTACGCGCAATAACGGATTTTCCCCAACCTCAGACAGTCAAAGCATTGCAAGAATTTTTGGGAATGGTTAATTTTTATAACTGCTTCCTCCCAAGCGCAGCGCAGCTCATGCAGCCATTGTATGCGGCACTTAAAAAACAAAAACCTGCAAATAAGATCGAATGGTCCCCGGAGCTGGAGCACGCATTCTCCCAGGTCAAATCAGCCCTGGCAAACGTCGTTTTGTTGGCACACCCGGTGCCAACGGCACGTATGGCGCCCACCACGGATGCTTCTGATTTAGCGGTGGGGGCGGTCGTTGAACAGTTTGTGGCAGGGAGCTGGCAACCTCTCGCGTTTTTCAGCAAAACCTTGCGCGATAACAAGCGGAAATGCAGCGCGTTCGACAGGGAGCTGTTGGCCCTGCATTTGGCCATCCGCCATTTCC
Organism: Pholidichthys leucotaenia; assembly: GCA_020510985.1. Lineage (NCBI taxonomy): Eukaryota > Metazoa > Chordata > Actinopteri > Cichliformes > Pholidichthyidae > Pholidichthys > Pholidichthys leucotaenia. Next base: position 6,990,498 of record CM035847.1, on the reverse strand, counting down.
AGTTCTGGCTGGAGGGGGGCCGTTTCACCGCGTTTGTGGACCATAAGCTGCTAACGTTTGCGATGGCCAAGATTTCAGAGCCTTGGTCAGGCCGGCAGCAAAGACAGCTGGCCGCGATATCGGAGTTCACCACCGATATTCAGCATGTCGCGGGCAAACATAATGTAGTGGCAGACTGTCTTTCGCGTGCAGTAGCAGCGCCAAGCCCCGTGGGGGCAGGCTCGGCAGCCGTGGCCGCGGGCCAGGGTTGTGGCACGGAAGCCCTTGCAGCCCCGGTCCGCGTGGGTTTAGATTATGCAGCCATGGCCGCGGAGCAGGTTAGTGACGCGGATGTGCGCGTGCTTCAGTCTGGACCAACAGGGTTAAGGCTGGAGCACAGGGTGCAGCAGATAGGTATGCCCCCTCTAATCTGCGATGTCTCCACCGGGCGGCCTCGCCTCGTGGTTCCGGCTGCATGGCGCCGCCGCGTTTTTGACTCAATCCATTCTCTGGTGCACCCCGGGGTGCGCACATCGATTAAGATGGTGGGGGAGAAATTTGTTTGGCCGGGGTTGCGTAAACAGGTAAAAGAATGGGCAGCAGCCTGCGTAGCATGTCAGCGAGCCAAAATACACAAGCACACTAGAGCCCCGTTGGAGCCTTTTCACATCCCGGCTAAGCGTTTCGATCATGTGCATGTCGACTTGGTGGGCCCCCTTCCGTTGTCGCAGGGGTGCACACACCTTTTGACGATGGTAGATCGCACCACGCGTTAGCCAGAAGTGGTTCCTCTGGCGTCAACTACGGCAGCAGACGTTGCACGCGCGTTTTTAACAGCTTGGGTCGCGCGTTTTGGAGTTCCGTCAGACATAACGTCTGACAGAGGTCCCCAATTTGTTTCCGAACTCTGGTCATCCATGGCTCACAGCCTGGGGGTGAAGATCCACCTCACTACCGCGTATAACCCCCAGGCTAACGGTTTGTGCGAACGCTTTCATAGGTCATTGAAAGCAGCCCTCAGAGCGTCTCTCACGGATACAAATTGGGTGGATAAACTTCCATGGGTTTTATTGGGGTTGCGTTCTGCACCTAAGGAGGATTTGCAAGCCTCTCCGGCTGAATTAGTTTTTGCTCAACCCCTCCGTTTGCCGGGGGAATTCCTTCCTGACAACCCTGCGCCAAATTGCCCCTCCGCTCAGCTGTTGCAGAGCAGCACAGGATCAAACACCCTTCCTGGCCCAGTTCATCACAGTTTTCCACGCGTTTTTGTGCCGAGGGCTTTAAAGAATGCGGAGTTTGTTTTTGTTAGACATGATGCTCAACGACCAGGTTTGCAACCGCCTCACGATGGGCCTTTCAGAGTGTTGGAAACAAGGGAGAAACATTTTTTGCTTGATTTGGGAGACAGAAAAGAGTTGATTTGCATTAACAGACTCAAACCCGCCTTTGTTCTGGCTGATGGACACGTGCAGTTGACAAGGGCCCCCCGCCGTGGCAGGCCACCAGGAAGACATTGTTCGGAGCCATCAAAGAGATGTGCTAACAATTCTGATTCGCAGATGCAGGGAGCCGCTGCAGAAGGAACAAAACCAGCTTACAGCAGATATGGCAGGAGGTTTAAACCCAAGCAATTGGTGGATTGATTTGTGATATGTTGTGATGTTTTCTGCCACACATCTCTGATTATGTTTTGCCCCTGAATAGATGTTTGGGGGGGGGGGGGGGGTTATGTGACGCATATATTGAGTTGAAAAGAGGTCTGGGCCCGCAGAGATCTACAGGAGATGATGAGTAGGTGTGAGTTTTGGCCTTTGTCTCGGAGAAAATACCCCAGGAGGATTCCCGGACCATCGAGGGATAAGAGACAATAGTGAAACATCAAAGAGTGCATTGTGACTGAGATTATGTACCATGTGAATATATGTTTGCTAAAGCATCATGTGACTTAGGTTCATGGCTCCAGCAGAGTATAAGAGTGTGGTATTTGATTGCTCAGTCTCTTTCCTTGCCTAGAGATTGATAGAGCATGTGTTCACTTAATAAAGCTGAATCTGAGAAATAAACTCAGCCTCATCCTTGAACGCATTCTCTACAACAACTACAAAAAAAACATCATAATAAGTTGCATTTATAGAGCACCGAGCACCAATATTGAGATTTTCAAAGAAAAATTGTCTCAGCTTTTCAGTGCAGTAGGTAATAAGAAGCTGGTATTTATCTGTGGAGACTTCAATATTGACTTGATAAATCCAAATAACTGAATTCATAAATTCCATGTTTTGTATGGGTTTCTACCCTTCAATAACATACCCCACTAGAATAACAACACATTCAGCAATGCTTATTGATAACATTTTCACAAATGTCACTGAGGGGAATGTAACTGCTAATCTTATTGTCAATGATGTGACAGACCATCTGCCTGTTTTTGTTTCTTCACACACTGGTGTAACACATAACATTGAAATAGATCAGGTTTTTAAACGACTTGTAACAGAAACTGCAATCAACAATCTTAGAAATGATCTAAAAATACAAGACTGGAGCGGTGTTTATGTTGACGACATTGATACAGCATATGGAGAATTTGTCTTTATTTTATCACAACTATATAATAAACACTGCCCTATAGTGGTAAAGGAAACTAAAGTTAAATACAAAGATAAGCCTTGGATCACCAAGGTCCTGCAAAATGATTGTAAAAAGAAAAACTTGTTATACAAAACGTTTCTGAAATTAAGAACTGTGGAAGCAGAAAAGAAATACAAGACTTTTAAAAATAAACTCATTAGTATTTTAAGATCGAGTAAAAAACATATTACAGTAAATTATTAGAAAATAACAAAACTAATACATGTAATATATGGAAGGTGTTAGATAATATAACAAAGAGAGGAAAACTAAATTCCAACCACATCTCTTATTTAAATTCAGATAATGGAATAATCAATGAAAATAGCTTGATCTCCAACACGTTAAATGAATATTTTGTTAATATAGGAAAAAAGATCGCCAAGTCCACTGTATCATCAGCAAATACAACTGGTGCTGACAATGTCATCAACATAAACGCTTACTCAAGGTTTATGAAAGAAACAGATGAAAAAGAAATTATTGACATTGTTAAAGTCAAAGACAAAAAAATCAACTGATTGTAATGATTTCAGTATGTTCTTGGTTAAATGTATTATTGATTGTATTGTTAAACACTTCACTTTCATATGCAACATGTCACTTACTGCTGGTAAATTTCCAAAAAAAATGAAAAGAGCAAGAGTCATTCCTCTGTATAAGACTGGTGACAAACACTCATTGTCAAACTACAGACCCATCTCCTTGTTACCTCAGTTCTCCAAAATACTGGAAAAAATATTTGTTAAGAGACTAAATGATTTCATTGATAAGCACAATATACTCTGTGAACAACAGTATGCATTCAGGAAGAACCAGACCACCTCACTGGCACTCATGGACTTTGAACGGATGCAACAGATAGAAGAGAATACACCGTTGGAATATTTCTGGACTTACAAAAGGCATTTGATACAGTTGACCATAAATTACTCCTCAGTAAATTACATAAGTATGGCATCAGATGAATTGCTTTTTGACTGGTTACACAGCTATTTAGAAGACAGATATCAATATGTTCATGTGAATAATACAGGCTCTGAGTTGCTGAAGATGACATGTGGGGTACCACAGGGTTCTGTGCTTGGTCCATTGCTGTTTATTTTGTATATTAATGATTTATGTTCTGTGTCTAAATTGCTCAAGTGTATTTTATTTGCAGATGACAACTTTTTTTTTTTTTTTTTGTATTGGAGAAAATCTTAAGCAGCTTCTGGATTCAGTAGAAAGTGAACTTAAACAAATCAATCAATGGTTCACTGCCAATAAATTATCCATTCACCTTGGAAAAACAAAATGTATAGTATTTGGAAACCACAAATTATATAATCACAGAAAAATTAATATAAACAATGTTGAAATTGACACAGTTTTTGAAACCAAGTTCCTAGGGGGTCATTGTTGATAACAAACTGGAAATCACACATAAATTATGTCAAAACTAAAATGTCTAAAACCATTTCCATACTGTATAAAGTTAAGGATCTCCTGCGTCAGAAATCTCTTTGCATTTTATATAATTCACTGATAGTTCCTTTATGACATACTGTGTGGAGATCTAGGGAAACACATATAAAACAAACACAAACTTAATCTTTTTTACTAGAGAAAAAAGTTGTACGCATTGTATCAAAGAAACCTTCCCTTGAACCAACAAATCCAATATTCATTCAATTACATACTCTTAAATTTAGAGATCTGGTAGATTATAATGTCATTCAAATCATGTACAAAGCAAATGATAACCAGTTACCTGTAAATATTCAGAGACTGTTTAAAAAAAGGGAAAGCAAATATGAGCTAAGTGACATGTTTCAGGACCCAGGAGACAGACACTGACGAGTAGCTATAGACAAATATTCTTTTATTGCAGCGTGAGAGAGTGTAGTGCGTGTGTGAGTGCAAGTATAGCAGTTTGGTCGCTGGAACTGAGCAGTTCGGATGGTGACCTGGCAACCCTGTAACACACAAGCGGAAACAATTACAGCTGTTCAGCACTAGCGAGTAATTGTGGATGGTGAGGCTTACTTGGGCGTTCCACAGGTAGCGTTCTGCTGACTTCCAGCGGCCGTGCAGCGTGGTGGTGAAAATGCTCGTAGCTTTGACGGTGAATGCACCTGTCGCTGTGATGATGATAGTTCTTGTAGCGAAGATGGTGGTGATTCCAGTGACCGTGACGATGACAGCTCCTGTAGCTGAAACAATAACAGTTCCTGTAGCTGTGGTGTTAGACGTACCCGTAGCTGCGGTGGTAGCGAGGAGCTACGTGACTGAGGTGGCAACGCCCCGTCGGCTGGGGAAGTTGGTCCGCCGCCTGGGAGGTCCACCTGTGCACAGGGGTAAAGGCAAGGAGTACACTAGCAGATAGTGTTCTTACGTGGCAGATCCTGACGAGACGTTCTTGGCTGAACTTGAGGACGAAGCTCTGGCTCATGCTCCGATGAGGAAGAAAGACGACTCCGTGCCGGGCTGTCAGCAACACTGGCTTTTAACAGCCGCTGATTGGCACCTGTTGGTCTGTGCGCAGCTGGGACTGATGAGACAGATGACGGCCCAGAGGCTGCCATGACACTAAGAGGTAACTCTGTTTTTAAAAGCCAAAGGTTAGAACAAATACAAAGTATCATTGCATGTCTGTCACTGGAGTTAAACTGTGGAACAGTTGCTCTGAAAATATTAAAACATGTTCAATTCTGAAGCAATTCAAAAAAAATGTACAAAGATGAGAAAATCTCACTGTAAATGCTGGGAGATAAATTTGTAATAACTTAAAGGGTTTTTTGTTTTGTTTTGTTTTTTTGTTTGTTTGTTTTGTCTACTTGTTCTATTTGATTTTCTTTGTTGATTTTGGGTAAGACTTAAGTTTTTATGCTATTGATTTGAAAATTGTAATGGGTAGGCACTGTGGTCTATATTAATCATATATTCCATAACCTACATATGTTGAAGCATGTGAGAATGTTTGGTGATTACATATGTAAGGCGACTTCACACCTCAGAACAGGAGAAAGACTCTCAACCGCCAGTGAAGAACAAAGACCTTCCCAGACACTGCGGTGGAGACCGGAGGAGCTGCCCTGACCCCCCAGGGCCATGAGGAGGAGTACGAAGACAATGGGGGGATTAAGATAATGAGGGATGTCAGCTTTTGATATGCATGTCTTTTGTTATGTGCAAGTATAAGTTCATAGAGCCGAAGGTATTCGGTCTCTTTTTTTCCTTCTTCTGCTGCTGCACTAGGATGAGACTTGTTAGAGGAGCTGATAATAAACTTTGGTTTATATATCACATCGCCTAGTTATTTCAAGCTCTTCTACACTGGTGACCCTGACGCAAGGATGGACCAGAGGCGTTCCCCCGCGATCAACTCATCTGTGGCGGCCCAGGCAGACGCCGGCGCCCATGCAGACAGGGGAACAGATGGACGACGTTCCCCCACGGCAGAAGTGATAGAGAGGGCTCAACCGAGCACCAGCGCCGCGGAGAGAGCCGAAGCAAGGCACTCTTACCCTGCGGACACAGCAGTGACGGTCTACACAAACGCCGTCACCGTCAACCTGCCGGACTTCTGGCAGGAAGACCCCGCCTCGTGGTTTCAGCAAGCTGAAGCCCAGTTTGCACTTGCGGGCATCACGGCTGACGATACAAAGTTCTATCACATCGTCGCCAAACTCAACGCCGCCACTTCGAGATGTGCGCGGAGTATAATCCAGCGGCTGCCGGCCCAGGACAAATATGAAGAACTGAAAGTGACCATCGTGGCAAATTACGTCCCCTCAGCCGAGGAGAGAGCCGAGAGGATCCTGGTGGTTTACGGCCACAGAGGAGGCAGACCCAAGGCCCTCATGGAGGACTTGCTGCAACTTAAAGAAGAGGACAATGACAACTTCCTCTTCCATTTCATATTCCTCAGTACGCTGCCGAAACACATGAGAGGGACGCTGGCCAACATGCGATGCAGCACCCAGCAAGACTTCCGCACGCTAGCCCACGAAGCTCAACGGCTCGTCAACGCCTGCAAGGAGCAGACACCCACAGCAGCATCCGCAGACCTCAACGCTGATGTCCGGAGCCACGAGGAGCCACAAATCACTGAGCAGAATCAGCCCACGGTGACAGCGACATGGCCAGGATGCAACAGACGGAGCGACGTTTGTTATTACCACCACCGCTTCGCTGAGAAGGCTTACAAATGCGTTCCCCCCTGCAAATTCACAATTTCCGGAAAACGCCGAAGCCGAGAGCCGTTAACAGCGGCGGTTCTCGGCGAAAAAAGCAAGCTTTTATACGTGACGGACGGACACACCGGCAAGCGGTTCCTTATCGACACGGGAGCTCAACTAAGTTTTGTCATGCCCTCCCAAGCAGACCGGGCCATGGGCCCCCGGGGCAATGGAGCAGTGGCAGCCAACGGCTCCACCATCGACACTTTTGGCGAAAAGAGCCTGCACCTCTGCATCCACGGCCACAACTACAGATGGACATTTGTTGTAGCAGCGGTGAGTTTTAACTTGTTGGGTGCAGATTTTTTGTGTGCACATGGGTTATTAGTTGATCTAGCGAACAGGCGCTTGGTTAATGCACTGTCCTTTGCTTCTATTCCCTGCGCAGCTCGACTTTCTCCACCACCCGTGCAGGCTAGCGTCACCACAGCAGGAGGTAAGTTTGATCAACTCCTCACCCAATTTCCAGCACTCACAATTCCCAAATTCTCAGCCACAGTGGCTAAACACGGGGTTGAACATTTTATTCCCACAACGGGCCCACGCGTATTCGCCAAAGCTTGGCGCTTAGACATGGCCAAGCTCGCCATAGCTCGGGACGAGTTTACCACCCTTGAAAAATTAGGCATTATTAGACGCTCGAAAAGCCCCTGGGCCTCACCACTTCACATGGTTCCGAAATCCGACGGTTCTTGGAGACCGTGCGGCGATTACCGCAGATTAAACAATGCGACAGCGCATGACTGCTACCCAATTCCTCACATTCAAGATTTTTCACTGCATCTGGCGGGTGCGCACATTTTTTCAAAAATAGACCTGGTCCGCGGTTATCATCAAGTCCCAGTTCGAGCAGAGGACATTCCTAAAACAGCTGTAATAACCCCTTTCAGCCTTTTTGAATTTTTGCGAATGCCTTTCGGCCTCAAAGGCGCAGCTCAAATCTTTCAGCGGATGATGGACGCAGTATTACGCGACCTCCCTTTTGTTTTCGTCTACCTCGACGATATGCTGGTAGCCAGCCTGTCTGAGGAAGAACACGAGCGGCATCTCACTATGGTTTTTCAGAGGCTAGAAGAGCACGGGTTAATAATCAATCCAGCCAAATGCAAATTCGGCGTGTCACAGATTGATTTTTTAGGACACAGAGTTTCTCCGAAGTGGGCAGTCCCACTTCCAGACAAAGTTCACGCGATAAAAAGTTTCCCACGGCCACAAACGGTCAAATCGCTGCAAGAATTTTTAGGAATGGTTAATTTTTACAACCATTTCCTCCCCCACGCAGCTCAGCTCATGCAGCCCCTATATGATGTGCTCAGAAAACAAAAAGCTTCCAACGCGGTCGAATGGACCCCGGAGCGCAAACACGCCTTCGCGGAAGTAAAAAGCGCCCTAGCTAATGCCACATTGTTGGTTCACCCCGATCCCTCGGCCCGCATTGCGCTATCCACAGACGCTTCGGACCTAGCTATAGGGGCAGTTGTAGAACAACATGTCAGCGGAATCTGGCAACCTTTGGCATTCTTCAGCAAATCGCTAAACCAAACCGAGCGTAAATACAGCACTTTTGACAGGGAGCTGCTAGCGCTTCATTTATCCATCCGTCACTCCCAGTTCTGGTTAGAAGGGCGGAGTTTCACGGCTTTTGTAGACCACAAACCGCTCACCTTTGCTATGGCTAAAATTTCCGAACCGTGGTCAGGCAGGCAACAAAAGGGCCTTTTCCACTAGCACGCTTTAGCGCGACACGGGACGGCTCAGCACGCTTTGTACGCTTTTCCACAAGCCCCAACACGGTTTAACAGCCGCAATTCTCAGCCCCGCTGATGGGCAGGGTACAGCAGTGCTGAGCTGTGCCGTGTTGTGACGTTAACAGACTGGTCGCCGCTGATTGGTCAGGTTGTAACCGGCGCTGATTGGTCAGGTTGTAACCGCCCCTCTCCTCCTCATCATCTACCAAATCTTCACGACCTTCTCAATAAAGTTTTTGAAAAAAAAAAAAGAATCTTCACGACTGCCTTTACTCAGCACGCAACCACTGTTGGCGGTTCCTTTCAGTGTATTGCTGTGCTATTTTCATTTATTTTCTATCAAAAATGGCTTCGCGTAATAAGGGTGTTCCATGGACCAGTAAGGAGCTGCAGTGTCTGCTCACTGCATTGTCAGACGAACGTATGCAGCGCGAGTTAGACGGAGCTGCCTGGAATGAAAAAATATACCGGGAGGTCTCGACATCGGAGTCCTTTAACGGTGAGTTTTAATTTTTTTTTATTGTGCGTTTTTTCGCAAATATATTCGGTAAGACGCTCAGTTTATTTATGCAATAAAAAAGCTGTTCATTTGTGGATGATGATCGCTGCTTAATTGCAGCACACTGCGGACTCAAGCTTTTATTTTAATTATTCATGTGAACAATACGCTGAAATAAGCTTATGTATTCTTGTTAAAAACTATTGTGCTGTATTTTATTGTGTGCATTTTCCTTGTAGAATCATCCCACGCGTCCACCGCGACAGCCCGTCCGGATTATTCAACCGAGCCTTCCTGACCCACAGCTGGCAGAGACGCTTCATTCATCCGAGTCGTGACCCAGTTTGGGAAGCTGGTGTAGACACTCAGTGGTCGGCGTGTATAAAATGTCGATTAACCTTCATGTTGTGTTGCAAAGTTTTTTTTTTCTTTTAATATTTTGTATATAATAAAATGGAATTGTTTTGGAAAGTGTGGTTTGTCTGTTATAACACTGAATTCCAGAAATTCCATTGCCTAGTCTGATCAAAATGATGCTGATCTTCCTGTCAGGGGTCAACCATTGTAAAGGTAATGTAATTTTTAACTAGACCAAAAAACAAATGTTTTTGTAAGCTTTCTGTTCTTTTTATTGAAATATCATAAAAAATTAGCCCCACATGATCCAGTTCTAAACTTTGGGTACATTTTTTATGTTAACTTATAAGAAGTTGCACAGTTGGACTTTAAAATGCAGCAGGAGAGACTGATCAAGCTTACAAGTCAATGTAAAAAAGTAAGTATATGTAAATTGAATGTTCTATCGGCATTCCAAATTCAGAGAATTACAATACTTTAGAAGGAGTATAGCATCATCTAAACGGAAAATAATAATACTGTTGTTCCAAACGTTGACCTGAAGGTGAAAAACATGAATTTTTTTTAATTCAGTACATCCAAAATGCCCTAGGATGTAAAAAATAGTAATTTGGTGTTGGCCAGTGTGCCACGTCTCATTATTTAATACGAATAAAAACAAGTTTCAGCTCTTTATTTCTAGGTCATTTGGCAGTTAATTCAAAACAAAAGTGACTTGTGTTGTTGCAGCTTAATTATGAGATCAAATTAATTGTGAGATAAATCCACAGAGCGAGCAAGGCAATAATCCTTGAGTCCTTTTTTGTCTAAATAAGGACTCAGTCGGGTGCGTAACGTCACGGGAGTGTGGCCCCGCCTCGCTCAGAATCTGCTGCTGCCCCGCTTCTAAAACCTCCTAACAAACCATCACAGCACAAGCACAACACCAATGGAGACAGAAGCATTCCGAGCCGTACTGAAGTGAACCGAGCCGTACCGAGGTGTGCTGGGCTAGTGGAAAACAGGCTAAAGACAGCTGGCTGCGATTTCAGAGTTCACCACAGACATTCGATATGTGGCAGGCAAACTTAACGTGGTAGCAGATTGCCTCTCTCGCGCTGTGACATCGTCAGAGCGCGAGGAGACAGCCGCGGAGAGAGCCGCGGAACTCTTCATCAACGCGGACACATACGCGGCCCCAATCCATGCAGGGATAGACTATGCAGCCATGGCAGAGGAACAAAGTAGTGACGCGGACGTGCGCGCACTCTTGTCTGGACCAACAGGGTTAAGGCTGGAGGAAAGGGGTTTACGTGACGGCGTGCCCCCCCTAATATGCGATATCTCAACCGGCCGACCGCGCCCGTTAGTCCCAGCTACATGGCACCGCCGTATTTTCGACTCAATTCACTCCCTCGCGCACCCAAGTGTGCGCGCCTCGGTTAAAATGGTCACCGAAAAGTTTGTGTGGCCTGGCCTGCGCAAAAACGTAAAAGAATGGGCAAAAACTTGCATTTCCTGTCAGCGTGCCAAAATACACAAACACACAAAAGCCCCTCTGGAGCCTTTTTGAATCCCTGCTAGAAGGTTCGACCACGTTCATGTCGACCTCGTGGGGCCACTACCTTCCTCCCAAGGTTTCACACACCTGTTAACAATGATAGACCGCACCACGCACTGGCCAGAGGCAGTCCCTCTGGCGTCAACCACAGCGGAGGAAGTCGCTCGCGTTTTTTTGACAAACTGGGTGGCACGTTTCGGCGTCCCATTGGACATCACGTCCGATAGGGGGCCTCAATTTGTCTCAGAGCTTTGGTCAGCCATGTCCAGCAGCTTAGGGGCAACAATTCACCGCACCACTGCTTATCACCCTCAGGCTAATGGGTTATGCGAGCATTTTCACAGATCTTTAAAGGCCGCCCTCAGAGCCTCACTAACGGATACAAATTGGGTAAATAAACTTCCCTGGGTTTTATTGGGGTTGCGTGCTGCGCCCAAAGATGATCTAGACGCCTCCCCAGCAGAATTAGTTTTTGCACAACCTCTCAGGCTCCCAGGTGAATTTTTACCAGAGAACCCAGAGCCAGGGCATCTTCCAGCCCCGAGGTTTTTAGGCAGCAACGGACCGGACTCTCTCCCCAGACCGGCACATCACTCTTTTCCATGGGTTTTTGTCCCCCAAGCTTTAAAAAATGCTGAATTCGTTTTTGTTAGGCATGAAGCTTTAAAACCAACTTTCCGCCCAGCATACGATGGGCCATTCAGAGTGCTGGAACCTGATGATAAACACTTTGTGCTTGATTTTGGGGACAGAAAAGAAACAGTCCACATTGACAGACTTAAACCTGCCTTCTTGTTGAGAGACGAGCCTGCACGGTTGGCGAGAGCACCTTGGCGGGGTAGACCCCCCAAGAGAAATGACTCAGCCCCCCTGCAGGGAACAATTAATCACTCTCCTCCCCAAGCTGCAGATTCCTTACAGGAAGGTCCCAGCAGGACGCCCAAGCGGACCCACAGCAGATTCGGGAGAAGATTAAAACCCAGACAGCACAGGGACTGATGCAAACTACTCAGCAGTTGTTCACTAATTGTGCTGTAACAGTTTAGGACTGACTTGTGATTTTACTATGCTGTTATGATTACCACTGAACTCTCTTAGGAGCATGGCTGCTGGAAAGTTTCTTCTGTGGCAAGAGGTGTAGCAGTTAGTATGTCATAGTAATTATCTTAAACTGTGAATTTTTCTACTGTCCTTTTCTTAGTCGTTTGTGGGGGGGGGCTGTGGTCTATATTAATCATATATTCCATAACCTACATATGTTGAAGCATGTGAGAATGTTTGGTGATTACATATGTAAGGCGACTTCACACCTCAGAACAGGACAAAGACTCTCAACCGCCAGTGAAGAACAAAGACCTTCCCAGACACTGCGGTGGAGACCGGAGGAGCTGCCCTGACCCCCCAGGGCCATGAGGAGGAGTATGAAGACAATGGGGGGATTAAGATAATGAGGGATGTCAGCTTTTGATATGCATGTCTTTTGTTATGTGCAAGTATAAGTTCATAGAGCCGAAGGTATTCGGTCTCTTTTTTTCCTTCTTCTGCTGCTGCACTAGGATGAGACTTGTTAGAGGAGCTGATAATAAACTTTGGTTTATATATCACATCGCCTCATTATTTCAAGCTCATCTACAGGCACTATATAAACACTAGCTTCAGCCTCCACCCTTTAGGTTGTTCTTTTGTGTTTTCCTATTGTATTGTATATGTTTATTATTATTATTATTATTATTATTATTATTATTATTATTATTACCAAATAAAATAAAAAGAATATTGATTTCAGAATACATTTATTTATATTTAGAACTCAGATTATATTTATGATAAAAGCTAAATCACATTAAAGCTACACAGACAGCTCTATTACTTTTCCTAAATGAAATTTGTAAACTAGGTCAAGGGAGGACACTCACAAAAGAAGCCCTGAGTAGTGAAAACCTCATTTTTGGGGAGCTGCACTACTCACAAACTTTCATCTCAATTAACCGTGTGCAACACATATAAATAGCACAAAACATTTCCTTCTTCTAGTAAAAAAGACACTACCCATCACGCAAGTATACTGTAACTTCAACGCATGTGTGTCTCCATGCATCCGGGGGGAGGGGGGGGTACTACAACAACACATACAAAAAAAATACATACATACATAAAAATTATCAATAAATGATCATTAACATAGAGGAAGATATAGGTGAAACTGCTTGGTAATGAAATCACAACATTCAGTAGGAGAAGTTAAATTTACATCAACATCAATAGATTTGCAGGTAATAGCTGCAAATCTATTGATGGCTGCAGTGCACAGTTGAAACATGTAAAGAAGGTAAAAAAAACATCTTTCTATTTTTGTCTTTAATAAGAACAAAAGGTAAATAGATTTGCAGGTATTTAAGAAAATTATGTGCTGAAAAATATTTGCAGATTAATTGTAAAAAGAAATATGTTTATAAGAAACAGGGTAAACTGATAAGGAAGCAGAAAACCATGCAAATTTATGGGAAAAGTTCCAAATGTCTAAGGAAGGTCCAATTTATGCTGAATTTATGCTTGCTGTGGGACTCAATTTAGAATCTACAACAAAGATAACACAGATTCTTACTCAATTATGTAAGAAGAGAACAATGCTTTAGGGAGCTCAAAGCAAACACAGTTTGACCTTCCATGCATAAACTTAGTCTCTTCAAAACCTTTGCATGGATCTCAATGAGCTAAATAAGAGTGAAGGTAAAAATGTTTAGAATTATTGACAATTTATTAAATAAACAAAGGCTTTCCCCTGCACTAATCTGAATACTGCTATGGTGACACTGAAACCCTTAATCAAAACAAAATCAAGGTTTAAAATAGCTGAAATCATTCACTTAGATAATGAAATACATTTAGTGGAATACACTTTGCAAATCAAATCATATCACACAGGTACAGTACCCAAGTTGCTAGCATTTACAACATTTACATTTGTAACAACATTTATACATTTATACAGCATTTACCTTGGGGACCATATAGCTTACATTCAATAATCTACAGGATCAGCATAATACACAAATACGAATATGAAAGGTGGATTAAGTAAATAAGAAAAATAAGGAAACTGTGAATGGCAAACCCTACTATTGAAACCATTTAACTTAGGTGATGAAGAAGGGTTTCTGGTTGATTACATGAACATAATGACAACTGACAGCGATGCTATCTATACTGGCAGGGGGGACCATGTGATGAAGGAACTGTGGAGGTGCACCCATCTTTTGGCCAGACCAGGGGATCTGGTCATAAAAGGAAACTGGACCAAAATTCCCGCCAACAGCCGCAGAAAATGAAAGACGTGGTACTTGGGTGCATCTAACGTTTTACCCCACTTGAAACCCTCAGCAAGAGACTGTTTAATACACATTGTATACTTATTTAAAAAAAAAAATAAGTGACTGTTTAACTGTTTCTCTATGCAAGTGTCAGCTGATGGCACTCCCTGGAGTCCAGCAATGTCTTTTGCAATAGAGAAGCAGGCTGTTTGTTTATCATGACAAGGCAAAACTACAAGGGAAAGAAAAGTGCAGTTAGTGTTGTTGCCTTATCATCCCCATCATCCTCAAAGTAGATAAGACAAGATACAGTAAGATAAGATAAGAGAAGATATGATAAGCCTTTATTAGTCCCACAATGGGGAAATTCCAGGATTGCAACAGCACAGGGATAGCAACACTCAGAGCAATAATTTAGAAGATAAAAAAATAAGAGCAGTGAATTTACATATGTACACACACACAAACACACACACACACACACACACACATATATATATATATATATATATATAAACACACACACAGTGTTGAGCATTGTAGCTAGATGGACTAAACAGCATAACCGTCTATTTAGTTACCCTTCATGGTATGAATATGTACCCATACATACTGTCACCCCCCATAGCGACTGATATTGTCTTAGTTGCATACTGGAGGGGACCATTTGTGTAAGTCTGTAGCATTGTTTGCATTCAATACTATTAGGTCGTCACATTTTTTTTTTTTTTTTTTGCTATCTCTGCGAGCAGTCCTGCTTAGGCTATACAGTCTGACAGCCGTAGGTAGGAAGCACCTGTGAAACCTCTCGGTCACGCATCTAGGATGATGTAGTCTACTGCTAAATGAGCTCCTCAGTGCGTCCAGTATGTCCTGCATAGGTTGGGACTTAGACTCCAGCAGAGATGACAGTTTAGCCACCATCCTTCTCTCTCCTATCTCCTCCACTGGGTCAAGGCGTTCCCCCAGGACAGAGCTAGCTTTCTTGATCAGTTTGTTCAGTCGCTTCCTATCGGCTGCAGTAATGCCACTGCCCCAGCAGACCACTCCAAAAGTGATGGCTGATGCCACCACCGTGTCATAGAATGTCTTCAAGAGCACCCCTTGTACACCAAAAGGCCTGAGCCTCCTCAGTAGGAACAGCCTGCGCTGTCCCTTCTTGTAGAGTGCGTTGGTATTGTGTGACCAGTCTAGTTTATTGTTCAGATGAACACCCAGGTACTTGTAGGATGTCACCATCTCAATGTCTGTTCTCTGGATGTTTACTGGTGCCATGAGAGGTTGTCCTTGCCTGCGGCAGTCCACCACCAGCTCCTTAGTTTTCCTCGCGTTGATCTGGAGGCAGTTCCGATGGCACAAGTCCACGAAGTCCTGGATAAGTCCTCTGTACTCAGCTTCATCTCCGTTGGATAAGAGGCCGACAATTGCAGAGTCATCAGAGAACTTCTGTAGATGGCAGTGTGGTGTGTTGTGTGAGAAGTCCACAGTATAACACTTAATGTTGGTTGTTATTAAGTTGTTCCACTGCCTATACACTGTAGAGAATTGTTATGTTTGTTCCTTAATAACACTAACAGTTGGACAAATTATCTGCTACTGCTAAAATAATGCAGCTACTGCAGGCTGTTTTTTTTTTTCTTTTTTTAAGAGAGGCTATATACAGAAATAACACAGCAAACATCATTTTGAATCACACCTGTCACAACTCTTATCACTCCACTGATCGGAAACATGATGACACTCCTTACTCTGTGAAGGAAAGGTTAATTTCATCAGGGAACTCCTTTTTTCTGAAACGGTGATGTCCCTTTCAGCAGCTCTACACTCTCTAAGGTGAGCAACGGCTTACAGTGCATCTCTTCTCACTTCCACCTCCAAGGAGAGCAGACGCTTCTTTTCTCTCTCTGCTCTAGCTCCCCACCTCCCCAACTAACTGGATCCCAGCTTGCTGTTGTCTGTCTGCGTCTAACTGCTGATTATCGAAAGAAATTATGGAATTAATAAGCTGGGCTTTGTACGCAATTGACACTATTTTTTCAACAAGGAAAAGTGCTCCGGGGGAAGCTGTTTGCCCCGCAGGGACGGCTCCAGCGGGCTATTTAAGGGACACAAGTAATTGGAGGATCTTGTGCCTGACTAATCTCTCTATCGAAGATATTGAAAATTTGTATGTCTTCGTAATAATGGTGATTGGGATCGTTCTGATTGGAACTGGGATTGTCCTGGTGTACCGCAAATTGCTGAAGATGGATACAACCTATCAAAATGCCGGCCAGGCGAGGTGCATCCATCAAATTGAAAAAATGGAGAAGACCCTGATAGCGACAAATGGAGAACTGTCTCGGAAGGTGGATTACATCATGATTACGCTTAGGTCTATCCACGACGGACTCAACGCCCCGCAATGAAGGATTAAGTACTGAATCTGCAGAAGAAATATAAAGTTCCTTCTCTGTGATCAGTTCTATTTGGCTCAATTCCCCTACAAAAATCCTCCTGATTGTCTGCTGTCATATCCGGCTCTAGGGAGCCGGGCAATCAGAGCCAGGGGCAAGCCAGTGAGTCGAGATGTTTTATTCAGGGTAAAGGGGAAGGGATGAGGAGAGCACAGATACTCATGCAGAGGTACACTCACAGGTTGCACAGCGCAGAGGTAAGCAGCTCGTACCGGACGTGGGGGTAGCAAGACGTACATACTCACAGCGGGATACAAACACAGGAATGCTGCAAGAGGAGTATGAGCTGACACCAGACGAAGGGGCTTCAGCTTAGCAATGTGTTTATGTCGCAGCCCCGAGTCATCGAGGCTGCTCCTATTTATCCTCATTGGCAGCGCCCCAGCTGATGAAGACTAATTGGCCCCAGCCGTCCATAATGCTGCCAGCTGGGGGCCAGCTGAGACGCCGCTCAATGGGAGGCAGGGATGAGGGAAAACATGGGCTCAGTGCCGAGACGGCATCTCAACCCATGGTGACAGAGCCCCTCCCTCAAGGTCGGGCTCCTGAACGACCAGGAACATCCCAGCCCCCCCCCCCCCCCCACCTAGGGTGGGAGGAAGGGAGGCGGACCGGAGGGGAAGAAGCCAAGGGAAGGACAACACCAATGGGGCAATGTAGGGTAGCGGGAAAGAAAAACCCAAATACAATACTGACAAAACTGAATAATTAACCCAGGTACAGATGGGGAGAAGAACTGGGTCAACACGCCGGTTACATACTACCCAGAGAGTACCAACCATGCGTGACCCAGAGCAAGAAAAAAAAAAGAACCACCAAAAAGGTACAGGGCAAAAAATGCTGAGTATGGTCAAATAAAGGGAAAACACAATACACAGCACCAATATAAGTACATACACACAGTCACCAAGAAAAGTGACTGGAACAAATGGACAATTACAGAGCATGGTGTTACGGAAAACAAGGCACATGACTCTATAATGAACCAACAGGGCATAAAAAAGAAATACTGAGTGCAGGCAAAGAAAAACCCACACACATGAATATATAAATACCCACAGTCACCTAAAGAAATGAAAGTGACTGGAATGAATGGGCAACTGCAGAGTATGGTCTGAAAGGGAACAAAACATAACTCTACAATGCAAAAACGAGACTAAAAACATGATACAAAAAATAAAATGCTGGGTACGAGGGAAGGAAAACGCACAGCACTATAAATACACATCCACCAACAGGACAGACATTACACCCAAGTGACCTTAATAACGATAAAAGAAAAAGTGACACCCGAGGTGTATGGCAGGCAGAGTCCAAAAATAGCCGAGATGGCTCCGGAGATCTCCCCGCCCATTGTCCAGCTGGCGAATCAGGGGAAGAGAAATGTTCGGACGGCGAACTCTGGACCCAGATCCCAGGAATCCAGTCCAACGGCTGCCGAACCAGGCCGCCCAAAGGCAAACACAGACCAGTGGGGGGAAACCAGATCGCCGAACCGAAAGTTTTGCGGGTCGGGTCGTCGACCCGCATCACTCAACCACCAGGACCGTTGAGACGGACGAAGGGTCAGAGCGGATCCCGGTGGAAGAGGCTCAGGGGAGAGCCGATGACGAGGGCGGCGGGCCTCAGGGAAACGGCCACCTCCTCACCGGACCTGGAC
This sequence comes from Pholidichthys leucotaenia, assembly GCA_020510985.1. Classification (NCBI taxonomy): domain Eukaryota; kingdom Metazoa; phylum Chordata; class Actinopteri; order Cichliformes; family Pholidichthyidae; genus Pholidichthys; species Pholidichthys leucotaenia. The sequence goes on along the minus strand of CM035847.1, from coordinate 6,972,094 downwards.
AACACTGGGGCAGCACCCACGTCGGACCCCGATCGGGCCTCAGGCGAACCCACGTTGGACCCCGATTGGGTCTCGGGCGAACCCATGTTGGACACTGCACCAGAACCGACCTCCAACGTTGAACCCGGACCCTCCAGCACCACGAGGAACAGCAACTCCTCGCCGGTGACCCTGGAAGAAGGCTCAGAAGAGAAAACAGAACCGGGATCAGGATCACCGGCAGCGCCAGAACCCGGCGAGACGAGCTCAGACGCAGCGGGCGGCTGCACCCTGCTCGTCTCCCCTGGAGATAGGCTGAAGTGCTCAAAGATAAAAAGAGAGAAAAGAAAGGAGAGCACTCGCCTGATCTCGGGTTCTGACGCCGTCCAGGACTGCGAAGATCCAGGATCCGTCGTCAGGAGGTCGTTGTCAGGCTCCCATCTAGCCGCGTCGGGCCCCGCAGCCAGCACGATGGTCAGCGCAGCTTGAGATCCCTCCAGCTCAGGTAACCCCGCCGACGACCCACTCGGCGTGAAGCCAGAAGAATCTCGTCCCGCTGGACCGAACCGCTCCTCCGTGGAGACCCAGGGACGCTCAGTCGTCAGCGTAGACTCCACGCAGCAGTCAGTCCCCCTCCTCCGTCCGCAATGTAGCTGCGGAACCACAGGCCCTCTCCATATCCCACCACGTTGACCCGGAGCCGGGGACCGCTCGGCGGAGAGAGACACAGAGGATGCGGGATTAGGAATACAGGTTACAGCAGGTGGGGAGAGTTCAGGGAGCTGCGAACCCTGAACTTCTCCTCCAGGGATGTGACAGAGCAAATCATTAAGCAGGTGTGAAAAAACAATGACTTGCCTGCCCCCTGGAGGTTGAGTATCGCCTGCTGTAGTGGAATCTGCTTCTTCCTCTCCCCGCCCGGCGATAACGGAGGACCCCCCGGGAATTCGTCTGAGGATCGCTCGCGTTGTCTCCAGCAGAGAGCTCACCAGGCCGGGATTCCAGGCACACACAGCGGTCAGGAAGCGCGTCGAGGAGGAGGGGGAAACAGCCGGGGTGAGCCAGCCCGAATGTCCAGGAATGACAGCGGGGAAACGAGGCTCAGGGGACGAGGCTGTAGAATCTCCACACTGATGAGGCGAAGGGATGACAGCTGCGTGGGAGGAACGGTCCTGACGATGACCCAGAACTGGATCCGGACGAGGTTCGTGCAGAGGTGACTCGGCGATGTGATGACGACTACTCCCAGGGAACGAAGCGAGGGGGAGACCCAGGATTCGCCGCTCCAGATCGGAGATCGAGACGAGGGAGGCGTCGAGCACGGGAAAGCTTCGTAGCCCTGAAGTCCTCACCATCAATCTCACTGCCGCCGCCACATGCCTGAAGGTGGTGACAGGAAACACAGTAGAGCTCGCGACAGCCACTCGACCCCGGACATAACTGCTGTCAGCTGCGGCTCCTTGAAGGGAATCCCGAGTGACGTGACGCAGGTCGGGGGAAGTCCTCTGGTTGGCGCGAACTCCCGGACTGGAATAGCGGCAGGAACGGGACTCCGAAGCGGGGAAAGACGTCGCCCACTTCGACTCCCTGCCGGGATTTCCATCCACCCCGTGGAGCTTCTCTTGCTGTGTACCTGCAGCGTCTATCCTGGCACTGTCCTCCAGATGGTACAGAGAGTGAGGGTGACAGTCCAGGAGTTCCTCAGCACGGCCCGGATGCCAGCGTCTCGCGTTGGAGGCGTCGTGCAGGGTGAAGAACGTCCCGTCGACAGCCTCCGAGATGGACCTCAGCTCGTCGCCCTGGCGCCGGAAGTGACTCCTGGGAAACGGCATGCTAGCAGCGCTGACACCCGGACAGAAAGGTACATTTCCACAGCGACTCACGGCCGCCGGCAACTCTTCTGGCTGCGACATACTGTCATATCCGGCTCTAGGGAGCCGGGCAATCAGAGCCAGGGGCAAGCCAGTGAGTCGAGATGTTTTATTCAGGGTAAAGGGGAAGGGATGAGGAGAGCACAGATACTCATGCAGAGGTACACTCACAGGTTGCACAGCGCAGAGGTAAGCAGCTCGTACCGGACGTGGGGGTAGCAAGACGTACATACTCACAGCGGGATACAAACACAGGAATGCTGCAAGAGGAGTATGAGCTGACACCAGACGAAGGGGCTTCAGCTTAGCAATGTGTTTATGTCGCAGCCCCGAGTCATCGAGGCTGCTCCTATTTATCCTCATTGGCAGCGCCCCAGCTGATGAAGACTAATTGGCCCCAGCCGTCCATAATGCTGCCAGCTGGGGGCCAGCTGAGACGCCGCTCAATGGGAGGCAGGGATGAGGGAAAACATGGGCTCAGTGCCGAGACGGCATCTCAACCCATGGTGACATCTGCAGTCTGTTTTTTCAAAACACTGAGCACAAGGCCTTGGACAGCAGCTGCTTGGACAATTGCCAAGGACGATTGCCAGTAGTCAGACAAAACATCTCCTGCCAAAGTGTCCTTGCTTTTCTCACTGATACAGCACTTGCTTCAACATTACACTCACATTGATCCACAAACTGACAAACAAGATTCACTCACTGCTCTCTTTGTGTCCTGTGAAATCTCTTGGTCCGCTGATGTGCATTGAGGGCTTTTTTTTTCCTTGTAATCATAATATTGATCATGTGACCAGTATTCTGAATCAATGATTTTTTTGCTCCTTCCTATTGTATTATTTCTTATGCTATCTGTACCCTTCTGTTGACAGGCGCGTTTCAGACGCATGCCGCATCACAGAAATGCAGGTTCATTTTCTGTGTCAAGTCAAATTCTCTCGTATGTTATCAGTGATCTGTTAATGTACTTGGCAATAAATCTTTTTCTGATTCTGATTCCCTGCACTGCTACCCTGCTTGACCAACGAAGTGAGGAAGTGTTATACTAAGGATCTACATTGTCAAAGGGAGTGGTCACTGGGTCATTGGACACACACACCTGGCCAGGTAACTGGGCAGGGTTGTGTACCCTGTTCTGGCAACAGACCATACCCCCATCATGTCAGCAGGACAGGTGGGCAGGGTGAAGAGAGATGCTTTTTTACCACATGATACCATTTTGGGGCATGAATGCAATTTCAGGTGGAAAGCACAGGAGTGAGGGTCTTTCGTTCACTGTTTCCTTGAGTGAGAGTGGGTAAGAACACCTTAGGGATTAAAACACTTAATTATAGGCTACAATTATTTGTAAAATTATAACATTGAATCGAATGGTTCTTGGTCAACTAATTGCCACCTGTAGGGATGTGTGCCCTGTTATAGGAGGTTATTGTTGTACTTCTATCCATGAAAATAATGCAAATTGTCATATTAATACATCAGATACACACAGCCTCGTTGCTTTGCAGGCAATGATAACAAAACTGATTAAGTTAGTGATTCTCTTCATGGAGAAGTCTCATCATGAACTTGGTAATAATTTTCATAGTGATAACTTCAAACTTTTCCTGTGTGAGTCCTTAAATATAATGATGAGGCTGGTTATTGTAAACTTAGTGATATGTCTTCATACAACTGCTGCAGATGATGAGGATGATGAAAGGGGCAATACTAGCCTAAGGGGTATGAAGGTTGCAATATAATAATATACCAAGTCTATTTTGAGTATCTCCATATCACTTTCTACATTCTCACTTGACACAGTCTAAGATTAATTTTGATTATATTACACATACCTGTATTCACTTTTAATGACATATTCTACACAAGTTTTAAACCACCTCATAAGATTGCTGCTAGTCTGCAAGGACACATAACAAGATGTAAATTCTTACACATATATCTTTATATTATTTCATTCACTTTATTTTACTATAACTTTGATTATTTTTTCTTTTAATTATGATGCTTTATGAAGCATCAAGGGGGGGATATGATAGAAAAATTCCATATATGCACATTATTATTATTATATTATAAGGAGATTTTTAACCACCTTGGCGACCTCAGCCCCTGTGATAGGCAAGTCATCCCCCTCGTCCACAAACCCTGCTTCCTCTGTGGAAGGTGTATCAGTGGGATTGAGGAGATCCTCAAAGTATTCCTTCCACTGCCCGACGATATCCCCAGTCGAAGTCAACAGTGCCCCATCCACACCATACACAGTGTGGACAGGGAGCTGCTTTCCCCTCTTGAGCCGCCGGACAGTTTGCCAGAATCTCTTCGAGGCCAACCGAAAATCTTGTTCCATGGCCTCACCAAACTCCTCCCATACCCGGGTTTTTTCTTCAGCATCCACCCGAGCTGCACTCGGCTTGGCCTGCCAGTACACCTCAGCTGCTTCGGGAGTCCCACAAGCCAACCAAGCTTGATAGGACTCCTTCTTCAGCTTAATGGTCCCCCTCACCCCTGGTGTCCACCAGTTGGTTCGGGGGTTGCCACCACGAGATGCACCAACCACCTTGCGGCCGCAGCTCTGGGCTGCCGCTTCAACAACAGAGGTGGAGAAGATGGCCCATTCAAACTCCATGTCTCCAGACTACCTTGGAATGTGGTTTAATTTCTTCCGGAGGTGGGAGTTGAAGACCTCCCGGATAGGGGCCTCAGTCAGATGTTCCCAGCACATCCTCACTATACGTTTGGATCTACCAGGTCTGAATGGCTTCCTCCCCTGCCATCGGATCCAACTCACCACCAGGTGGTGATCAGTTGACAGTTCTGCATCTCTCTTTACCCGAGTGTCCAAGACATACGGTCGCAGGTCTGATGACACGATAACAAAATCGATCATTGACCTGCGACCTAGTGTGTCCTGGTGCCAGGTGCACATATAGACACCCTTATGCTTGAACATGGTGTTCGTTATGGACAAACTGTGGTTAGCACAGAAGTCCAATAACTGAACACCACTCGGGTTCAAATTGGGCAGGCCATTCCTTCCAATCACCCCCTTTCAGGTTTCACTGTCATTGCCCACGTGCTCATTGAAGTCCCCCAGTAGGACAATAGAGTCTCCAAGAGGAGCACCCTCCAGCACCCCTGTCACAGACTCCAAAAAGGGTGGGTACTCTGAAACATCATTTGGTGCATAGGCACAAATGATGGTCAGGACCCGTTTCCCAACCCAAAGGCGCAGGGAAGCAACCCTTTCGTCCACCGGGGAAAACTCCAATATAGAGTCAGCAAGGTGGGGCGATACAAGAATACCCACCCCTGCTCGTCGCCTCTCACCCGGGGCAACTCCAGAAAAGGCCAAGCTCCAGCCCCTCTCCAGGAGATTGGTTCCGGAACCGGAGCTGTGTGTTGAGGTGAGGCTGACTATATCTAGCCAGTATCTCTCAACCTCATACACCAGCTCAGGCTCCTTCCCCACCAGAGAGGTGACATTCCAAGTACCAAAAGCCGGTTTAGAAAACTTGGGATCAGTCTGCCAAGGTCTCCGCCTTTGACCGCCACCTGATCCACATAGCACCGGACCCCCATGATGATGTGCTGAAGGCCACATTCTGTAATCTCTCACCCAAATGGCCATTGGGGTTATCACTTCTTTTATTTTTTTATAATAAATATACTTAAATCCTATACTCCGCCTGATCTTTGACTCAGAATAACTTATGATCAAAATTATTCTATCAATACCCAGCGTGACAAGCCACAGTGAACAGATCTGGGGCATCATGTACAAAGGGTAATTACACACAAAAACATGGCATAAGTTTGTTTCCACAATAAATTTCAGATGAATGAAGAATGAAATGACCATGAAAATGTATGCAGCCTCATGCCAACTTGATGGCTGGTGTACGTGCGTTTCTACAGTTATTGGTCCCTTGGCAGCACTTAGAGGTGATGTTGGGAAACTGTTAATGATATGAAAACAATTATTTTACACACCAGAGATACGTGGACAAAAATGTGATAACAAGAATAATTCACAAGTCTAACACTGCAGCAAATGTATAAATCCACAATTTAAAAAAAAATACATAAGATAAAAATATACATAAAAATAAAAAGATAAATACATAAAAGTAAGGAAACAACTGACTAATCTGGAATAGTATAAAACAAAAATAACAAGGATACAGAAAGTTGAAAAATTACGATTTTTTTATGTGTATATACCTATTATAAATTTATTTTTTCAACCTGTTTTTTTATTTTTGTTTGATACATTTTTTTCCACTCAAGATGTGAATTTTTCATGTTTCTACATTTTTCCCTGAATTTTTAATTCATATTTTTCAAATTAGTGTATCTTTTTTTTATTTTATAATTTTCCTACAACTCCAGAATTGTTTGTGCTTCAACATTGTTATCCTGTTTGTGTTTCTGTCATATTGTAGTATCACTAGCTTTTAACAGGGAGTTCATCAGACTTTAATGATGAAACCAGCAGCCATCTTTGACTGAGTTTATTCACTCCCCACAGCAGCGCTCACACTGATGGTGCTGACATAAAAATTACAACACAAGAAAATCTCAACAGAACCATTTTACCACAGTAACGGAGCATTTAACTTGTTTCCTTAATGACAATAGGCTTATATTTAGACATTTCCCTTGACATCAGTCATTTCCCATCAGCCCTTGTGGCTGCAGTCCCCAGAATGCTGCAGTATATATTTTTTTAACTTTCTTAATCAAGACTACAATAAAGATAAAAATAAACTTTTTTTATTAATTGAAGTCATTTTAAATGGGAAGTTCCTCTTCTCTCCCCGTATAGACATGACTTCTGATCCTGCAGTGAGGAGGATCTCACATGCCGGGCATATTTACATCTATTTGCATATACAAATGGAGGTGTGTGATGGGATGAGTCTGTTATTCCATCATGGGCTCAATTCCAGGTAGACTGGCATGTACAAAGGAAATGTTCTTTTTATACATCAAGACTTTTTTGTGCTTATGCCCTTTTCTTTCAATAGGAAATCCACACAAGTCTTTCCACATGAGGCCCCTGAACCTTAAAGTGCTGATGACACGTTTTTGACTTCCTGAATGAATGAAAATGAATGAATAATACAACATGACAAAATAGGTTGGTCTGTGCAGTTCTAAGTCAAGCAGGCATTTTTCACACGAATATCTGACGTTTTCATGAGCGCCACTTCACCCATTGCGTCAGTGGCTGGAAAACCCCCCGGCCATGTTGTAACATTATCAACTGAACACAGCGCTTGGCTGCCGTTTGTACGCATAGGATGGAAGCGGCTGAAAACATCGACCATGGTTCCAGCACATGTAGTCTGGAATTGGTTTGTGTTGTCCAATCTTCAGACAATTTTAGTTCCAAAGAATGGGATGACAATGAAGAATCTGGGGGCATCAGACCGTATAGGTTTGAGCCGTGCCAAGCGGGCATTGTGCCTAGCGAGTCAGACTCAGTGAAAATAAGCTCTTCATGTTTTGTGTGCATCATCTGCCGTGTTGTCAGCCAGCCAATATTGCCAACACTATCACGACGTGTTAGCCACTCCACACAGCTGTGGTTCTGTTGTGCCCCTTTATAGCAATGTCGACTCTGGGGCACAACTGCGGTTAACACGTCTCATCTCCATGTTTGCTGGGCGATGTCAACCCCGACCGTCTACTCTTTGTGTTTCTGTGTATTTTTGTAAGTCTTCACCTTTTGGGATCAGTCTTTATGTTCAATATATGTGCTGTGGTGAATCCTGCGCGTAAATCCTTGTGTAAATCCTCGTTATTTAAGTGTAAATCCTCCCTCTCTGTGCACTCTTATGTAGGGTACGGAGATCCCTCTCCATGAAATAATGAGGATTTACGTGCAGGGTTCAACACAGCACATTTAATACAGAAAGACAGACAATTCCCAAAAAGGTGAAGACGTACAAAAAACACAAACACACTTACTGATGGTGTTCGGGGGCTGGCATCACCCAGAGAATGAATGAGAAGAGAATGTGTTAGCCACTGTTGAGGCCCAGAGCCGACATCGCTTCAAGGACGCATGAGAACCACAGCGAACATGGAGTGATTAACGTCGTGAGAGTGCTGAAAATACAGGGAGACTAACAGCACAGATGACAATACTATGGACCAGCAGTGAGTTACTGGCAAACGGCCTCTAATATGTACACGCACCGCTGGTGATGGTGTGATGAAAAGCACCTGGGCGAGGACAGAAAGTAGGTCAAAGCTGCGCGTAAATCCATTAATCTGTCCTCTTCTTGTGCGCTACTCCTGCCTAAGAGGGCACGAGAAGCGCACAAGGAGGGTTATGAAAGTTGGAGATGAAGAATGTGACGTGGTCTTTCATGGTCTGCTGTTTATCTAAGCCTGCGACACAACACGAAGGCATAGCCGTAAAATTAAAACAAGAAACCAGAGAAACTGTGAGCTACAAAGCTGGTGTCATTCCAGTTAACAACGCTGGAGTCCGTTCTGTCGATTACGTCATGGGAGTGCGGCCCTTAATTTGGTGGGCGACACCAAAGTCCAGTCAGCGGCTGCTGTTTTTTGATGATAACTAGTTTATGCAGGTGCTGTTGTAAATATTATATTGATCATAGACAATGACTTTTGCGTTTACACAACATGCAAAAAAATGTCAAAAACGTGTCATCAGCACTTTAAGCTGGATTCATTCTGCATTTCCTCTCTGGTCCACTTTTGTCCGCATCTGCTTTGGACGAGACCAGCGTGCATGCAGTTCTGTATATTCTTCACTTTTTCGTCTCCCAGGCCGAAGCAGTTGATGCATGCACACAACTGTTATTTGTAGTTTCACCCCAGCTCTATGGGTAGCGCAAATGTGCTACCACACCCGTTTTTTCACCAGCTATAAATGAGAGTGACACACATATTTTTTGTAGCAATAATTGTCGGCCTCCGTCGGTCTATGATGACCATGGAAGAGAATCCTAAACGTCTACTCTGCTGGAACAGCACCGCCTGTGGCTGAACAGGCCAATGCGCGAATGGAAGTCCCTGTCACACAGGTCGCACTTGTGGGTGGTCTCCGTGCTGCTGGGTCTGTGGCGGTTCTTCCTGCGGGTCCTTTATTCATCTGCTGCAGCAGTCAGTCTTTCTTCACCCGCCTTGAGCTGTCTGGTCAGGGTGCCTCTCCATTTGGAGCGGTCCGTTGCAAGGTCCCCCCAGCACTCTGTGTTGATCTCCAGGGCCTTCATGTCTCTCTTGCAGACATCTCTAAAGCGCAGCTATGGGTGGCCAACGTCTCTCCTGCCAGTTGCCAGTTCTCCGTAGAGGATGTCTTTGGGGATTCTGCCATCCTCCATACGGTGAACGTGGCCTAGCCAGCGGAGCCTGCGCTGCCTGAGTAGAGTGAACATGGAGGGAAGGCCGGCACGGGACAGAACTTCTGTGTTGGGCACTTTGTCCTGCCAGGATATGTCCAGGATGTGGCGAATGCAGCGCAAGTGGAAGGAGTTCAGTCTCTTTTCCTGCCGGGCGTATGTTGTCCACGTCTCACTCCCATAGAGCAGTGTGCTGATGACGCAGGCGTTGTACACTGCCATCTTCGTCTTGACAGAGAGTTTGGGATTCTCCCACACTCATGTGGTGAGGTGAGCGAGTGTGAAGGCTGATTTTCCAATCCTCTTGTTGATCTCTGTATCAAGGGAGAGGTTGTTGCTGATCTTGGACCCCAGGTACGTGAACTGATTCATGACCTCCAGCTCGTAGTTGTTGATGGTGATGGTTGGTGGTGCTTCCGTGCCTTGCGCCAAGACGTTAGTCTTTTTCAGGCTGATGGTAAGCCCGAAGTCCTTGCATGCCTGGGAGAAGCGGTCCATCAGGGTCTGAAGCTCCTGCTGTGTGTGGGTTGCGACTGCAGCGTCGTCTGCGAACAGCATGTCTCTGATTAGAGCCTCGCGTACTTTGGTTCTGGCTTTCAGGCGGGCGAGGTTGAAAAGCCTGCCGTCAGATCTTGTGTGGAGGTAGATTCCCTCTGTTGCTGTGCTGAAGGCATGCCTCAGGAGCATAGCAAAGAAAATCCCAAAGAGGGTTGGCGCAAGTACACAGCCCTGTTTCACTCCGCTGCGTATGTTGAATTGCTCTGAGACGTTGCCATCGTGCTGCACTATCCCCTGCATGTTGGTGTGAAACGATTCGATGAGGCTTTGCAACTTAGGTGGGCATCCTATCTTTGGCAGGATCTTGAAAAGGCCCTCTCTGCTGACCAGATCGAACGCTTTGGTGAGGTCGATGAAGGCGACGTACAGGGGCATGTTCTGTTCTCTGCATTTCTCCTGGAGTTTGCGGATGGAGAATATCATGTCTACCGTTGATCGCTCAGCGCGGAAGCCACACTGAGACTCGGGGTAGACATGTTCGGCAAGTTTCTGTAGACGAACGAGAACAACTCGTGCGTAGACTTTGCCAACAACGCTGAGGAGGGAGATGCCCCTGTAGTTGTTGCAGTCGCTTCTCTCCCCTTTGTTTTTGTAGAGGGTGATGATCTTGGCGTCCCTCATGTCCTGTGGTACAACACCTTCCTTCCAACACTGGCAGAGGACGTCATGCAATGGCAGCAGTAGGGCGGTCTTGCAGTGCTTGATCAGGTCAGGGGGTATGCCGTCGTTGCTGGGTGCCTTGCCAGCGGCCAAGCTATCAATGGCCTTGCTGAGTTCGTCGATGGTTGGCTCGGCGTCAAGTTCGTCCATGGATAGCAGGCAGTCGATGGCATCAAGGGCTGAAGGTGTCACGGTGTTCTGTCTGGAGTAGAGGTCGGAGTAGTGTTCCACCCATCTCTCCATCTGCTTGTTCTTTTCTGTGATCATCTCCCCAGTGGAGGATTTGAGGGGGGCCGTCTTGCTCTGAGCCGGAACAAGTGCTTTCTTGATGCCATCATACATACCACGGATGTTCCCTGTTATGGCAGCGGTTTGAATGTCGTGGCTGAGCTGAGTCCAGTACTCGTTGGCACAGCGCCGAGCAGTCTGCTCAACTTTGCTTCTCGCAGCCCTGAGAATCTGGAGATTCTTCTCGTTTGGGTACTTCTTGTACTCAGCAAGTGCTGAGCGCTTGGCTTCAATGACGGGGGTCATCTCGGTCAACTTGGCATCAAACCAGTCCTGTGACTTCGAGGTCTTCCTCCCAATGGTAGCCAAGGCTGTGTGGTGGATGGTGTTTTGCAGCTCTTCCCACTTCTGCTTTGCAGATTCTCCTTCTTGTGGTACACCAAGTTCCTTCTCAAAGGTGGAGGCAAACTGCTCAACAAGTTCTGGTTGAGCCATCTTGCTGGTGTCAATCCGTGCCTTTCCAGGCTGTCTAGCATGATGGAATTTCTTCAGCTGCAGCTTGACCTTGCAACACACCAATGAATGGTCTGTGTCGCAATCTGCACTCTGGAACGAACGGGTGATTAGCACGTTCTTCAGTGAGGTGCGCCTGGTCAGGATCAAGTCAAGCTGGTGCCAGTGCTTTGAGCGCGGATGTTGCCAGGAAACCTTGTGTTGGGGCTTGGTCTTGAAGAATGAGTTTGTGATGCACAGATCGTGATATGTGCAGAACTCGAGCAGCCGCTGTCCGTTGTCATTCATTCTGCCTACGCCAAAAGGTCCAAGACAGGAGGGCCAGGAGTCGTGGTCAGCACCCACTCTGGCATTGAAGTCTCCAAGGAGAATGAATTGTTCAGAGTTGGGGATGATCCTGACAGTTGTTGCGAGATTCTCGTAGAACTCGTCTTTTGCCTCTGGTGTGGCTGTCAGTGTTGGGGCATACACACTGACGAGGGTGACTGGGCCTTGAGTGGTGTTCAGGCAGAGGGTGAGGAGTCGTGCAGAGCCAGTGCTGCCCGGTTCCACCATCTTCAGCAAGGTGTTCTTCACTGCGAAGCCCACTCCGTGTTCCCTGTGTTCGTCACTGCCCTTTCCCTGCCAGTAGAACGTGTAGTCCTTCTCTCTCGGTGTGCCTGCGTCAGCCAACCGTGTTTCCTGGAGAGTGGCGATATCCACTCCCAGTCTCTTCAGCTCATTATTGATGATGGCAGTCTTCCTGGTGTCGTTGATGTCTTTGAGGTTAGCAACGAGTCCTGTCATCATAGTGCGGACGTTCCAAGTTCCCAGTTTTAGAGTTGATCTCTTTTGTTTTATTGTCTTGCCTCGTGCGAAGGTTCTCAGCCTGCTGTTCGGATTTCTCCTCATCCCCATGCACCCAATGAGGAAAGCAAGCTGTGGCGGGACAACACCTTATTGGCTGGGGGCTGCCCAGCTTGAGGCGGGCGGTAGCTGTCCAGTGAGATCCGATGATCCCTCCCACCATCGGGAACAACCCCTGGCGCCGCGATCTATGCCAATTGAGCGGTGGCTTATAATCGGTAACTGTCATTCCCCGTGTTTTGTCTACGCCAAAGGTGAAGCTGGAGTGTCCTCTCCAGTGATCCGGTGTTCTACCTTCCAGCTTTGGGCGTTGGTAGGATTCAAGCCTGGGCAGGAAGATATGGAGGACAAGATGTTGCCCATGCAGCATGTCCCCCCTCTCCACGTCACTGATGAATCCAAAGGAACAGCAGGGCTGCTACAGTTTGGCACCAGCGCCATTGCAGGAGCTGCCAGAACGATGTTGAACACAACATAGAACTGCCTTAGGGGCTCCGACTCCGGATTTTCTCCTATTAGTAAAAGCAGTTCCGCCGGGCTTAGAGACTAAACCACACGGGCAGGCTAGGAGTTGGACTTAGTTGTCAGAGGCTTTTCGAGACGCACGCCATAAGGAGCATTTTATGAGCACTGGGAGCTTAACCCCAGTGCCGCTCCTGGCTATGACAACCTTGGAACCAATAGTTCAATAGCAATAATAGCAATAATAATAGCAATAATAATGGCATCATTTCAAGGGAAAAGAGGAATTACCATGTTTCAGGGCTCTTTAGTTGCTGCTGCTGCAAAGCGATTCACATATGTTTATTCTCGTCTTCCACTTCGTCTTGGTCGTCTTCATCTACTTTGACTTTGTATGCTGTGTCAATAGCACCTCCTCATGAATGGGACAACCAATCTTGGGCATGTGCAGTCAATGCGGGCAGGCCGTGGGCAGGCTGTACTCGGTCGTCTACAGAAGAGCTCTGCAGACACTAGCAGACTGGAGATGATGGCGTAAATTTCGTCACACAAGCCTTCCTATCATGTGTACACAGACAGCAGAGATGCAGCATGAATCCAGCTTTACCAAGAACTGACCTATAGTTAGCATGCTGCACTGTCTGCAAAACTCACGCCTGAAGTGGAATGAAAATGGAAGTCAAAAAAAAATTTGCTCCAGATCAGTGGGGGAAAACTCTCATTTCAATATCACCGCAGGATGAGGCAGCAGAATTTTCTCCAGTTTTTGAAGATTTGGCATTGAAGTTTGCTGTGTTAGTAAAACTTCTGTACCAGTGATGTACGGGGGGAAACAAATCAGGACAGACTGTCAGGGTGATGATGATGATGGTACATTACCACGGAATAAAAACAGAGGAAGCCATGTTACTGCTTCTAGTTTACATGAGAAAACACAAGTTGGTTCAATTCTAAAAATCTGTTCTGTACATCTGCTTTGAGCTCTCTGGGACACCGTACTGAACAGATGTGAGTATGTCGGGTTTCTGATGTAGTCATGTGGTTTTAGATTGATTTGTCCGTGCTTCCTGCCCCCAAGCAAAGATAAATCAGGACATGTATACCTCGTCTTTATCTCCTCTGAGCTGGAGTCTAGTTAGGATCTGTTGCATGGATGTTTCTTCTCCCTCCACCCTCTACATCTCACCATGTTAAAATAATCAGAGGCGTCAGGCAGAGCTGTGACGTTCCCCCGTGACCTGGTTCTATGAGCCTTCATCGGACCACAACGGCTTCATTAAGACCGAGAACAATCCAGCAGACTGCTGCTGCCTGAATCTGAAATGTGGATGATGAAATTATGAGTCAACTGTTCTGATATCTGAGAGGATCACATGAATCTTTATTTTGGTCCTTCGGGGGGAGAGCACAAGTGTCCCTCTGAGGAGGTGAAGTTTGAGTCTTCCTCCACACAAATGAGATCACACACAGATTAGAGGCAGTCCTGGATACAGCTTCTTTAGAAAATGTTCTATCTTCATGATTATGGGATGTGAAAAGGAGAAAGAAGATGAGGCAGAATAGAGGAGTCAGGGAGACAGAGATGCAGAAACAGGAAGGAAGGGAAGGAGAGTCGAGGAGGACAAAGGAAGATGAGGTTTCAGATTGACTGCCATAAAGTCAAAAAAAACAACAGTATTGAGAGAGAAAAAGGTGCAAAATATGATGAAAAACGAACAGCAAATTACAAAAAAACCAAACAAAAAACAAAATGAAATAATTTCATCCATCCCTTTTTTTTTTTTTTTTTTGTCTGGGGCTTCAGGTCATGGGAATGAGGGTGAGTCCAGCAACCCGACAGCTAAAGCTCATTTGTTTTTCCTGCATTTTAAGAAATGTTTTGTGGAGATGTGAGAATGACGAGGCAGAGTTCTCTCTCAAGTCAGCTTTATTCACATCACCATCATCTCAAAGCAGTCAGTCTTTCATCCTCAACAACTTCTCCATCAGGTTTGCGGGCATGTCATTTTCCAACTCCGTCAGCGCCAGGAGCCTCTCTGCTCGCTCCTCCGCCGAGGGGGTGAATTGCTGGATGAGTGCAGCCTTCAACGTGCCGTATTTGTCGCTGTCCGGCGGCTGGTCGGTCAGGCTCTCCACAGTTTAACATCTCTCTGCTGCTCTCCATGGCTCCTCATTCCAGAGCAGACTTCACCTTTTTCAATCACTTTTATCCTAAAACTGTAAAAGCACCTAAACATACAGTAAAAATAGTGTCACCTAACAGGAAGTGGATGGAAAATTCTGCATAGTGTCTCTAATCTGAACATCACATTATGTCCATCTGGCATCGATTCACTTCTGTGTTTGGAGTGTTCCTCCCACGATTGTTAAAATGATGGTGATTGATATTAAACTTGTCCAGGTGGCAGAGATTTCCCTCTGTTACCTCTGAGGACACCCTGTTAGGTCACACTTCACTTCTTGTGAGATAAATGTAAAATGTGACGACTGCAGGAACTCTCCCTGATGGAACGACAGTTGGTAAAATCCGAGCGATCTGATTGGACGGTGGTGTTTCACTAATCACTGAGTACAGTACCTGTTGATGGGTTCTGACAAAGTGACGACTGTAATGTGTAGTGGACCTTAATGTTCAAAGTGAGGCGCTGTCTGAAAACAGGCAGATTTCACAGCCAGGAAGTTTTTTCTGCTGTTGTATTCTGGGAGCATGCTAATAGTTAGCTGTGATTAGCTTACTTTTAAAATCAATAACCACAAAACGCACATTCCAACCTCACACTGTGAAGCACAATTCTGACTTTTCATCTAAAGATGACCAATAGAAGAAGGTGAAGCGAATGTAAACAAAAGCAGAGATATTGATCAAGCGCTAGCTAAGTAACTAAGATTCCAGCAGAAATCTGTAATTGCCAGACAATCAACATGGATGTTTGTGACCATCTACAAGAACGGAGGATAAAAGAGATACAGTAGCAACATCTGCTCAGGCATCTCATCAGGCTGCAGCACAGTTGATAGGTAGCTGCAGCAGGAACAGATGGAGCAGCATGAAATCCTCTGCAACACATTTGTGTATCTTGTCATGAGCTCAGCACTGGAGGTTTCCACCTTGCTCAGTCTCATGGCTTTTTCTCTACATATATATTGATATATTTTGTATACTTTATTGATCCCCAGAGGGGAAATTGAGGGCATCCACCTGAATGGATATTTGTTGAATTTTGTGCGTTTTGGGTTTCTGTAATTCTTGTACTGTTTGCTATTTTCCTGTTTATGCTTTAGTTTTGTTTCATTTTTATTTTGTATTAATTTCCAATTGTATTTCAGCCTGCATTTGTTGATATTTTGTTCATTATATCTTTACTGTTGTGTTCTTTCTCTGGGTTGACAGCTGTCACTGGCATTTCCAGGTTTGTGCTCTGTGTGGTCGTCGCTCCTGTTAGCTTTCAGTTCCAGTTACTCCTCTCTCATTACTCCCAGCTGATCCAGATTATTAATCATTATTTTCTCCTGATTTCCACACCTGTGTCCTATTGTGTTATGCCTTATTTAAAGGACTTTCCTGTGGGGTTCCCTAAGGCTCAATTCTGGGCCCTACTCTGTTTTTATTGTATTTAACCAAACTTGGCCAGATTATCAGTCAGTATAATTGTGTCTCTTACCATTTTTACTCAGACAACATTCAGCTTTATGGCTCTTTTAATGAAAATGAGCTGAACATTTTATCAAACTTAATCTCTTGACTGTCTGCCATTAACAAATGGATAAACAACAACATTCTACAATTTAATCTTAACAAGACAGAAACACTGATTATCACTCCAGACAGTAAAAATTCTCTGATAAAATTACACTTAGGTCACCTTGGCTCTTCTGTCAAGCTCAGCATATGAAACCTGGGTGTTATTTTTCACACTGCTATGTCACTGGACTGCCATGGTCAGCAACTAGTCAGAAATTGCTTTTTTCATTTGAGGAACATAGCAAAACTTAGACCTATGGTCTCAACACCAGAACTGGACATGATCATTCATGCTTTTATCACATCTCACTTAAATTATTGTAATGCCCTTTTTATGTGTTTTAATAAAACTGCTGTTGCCCGCCCCCTCATGGATCGTCACCTTATGGTGGTGGGGGGTTTGCATGCCCCAGTGATCACAGGAGCTATGTTGTCCAGGGCAGTTTGCCTCTGGTAGGGTCACCCAAGACAAACTGGTCCTGGGTGAAGGGCCAGACTAAGAACGATCCAACAGACTCTCATAATAAATACTAGAACAAGGATTAAGTGTACCCCGGCCGGTATGGGGTTTCCAGGGCCCCACCCTGGAGCCAGACCTGGGGGAGGGGCTCGATGGCTAGCGTCTGGTGGCCGGGTTTCCCCCCATGGGACCCGGTCGGGCTCAGCCCTAAGGAATTACATGGGTCCGCCCTCCAGTGGGCTCACCACCTGCAGGAGGGATCATGGGGGTCCGGTGCTATGTGGATCAGGTGGGGGTCAAAGGCAGAGACCTTGGCAGACTGATCCCAAACTTCCTAAACTACCTTACCATCCTAATAGAGCATTACGCTCCCAAAATGCTGGATTACTTGTGGTGCCCAGAATCTCCAAAAGTACAGTGGGAGGCAGAGCCTTCTGCTATCAAGCTCCTTCTCTCTGGAACCAGTTACCACTCTGGGTCCGGGAGTCAGACTCGGTCTCTGTTTTTAAGAACAGGATAAAATCCTTCCTTTTTAATATAGCTTACGTTTAAGAAGGGATTTTGTGTCTCTTAACCCCACTTTTGTTCTGTTGTTATTTGATCCATATTGCTGGTTGACCTCCAATAATGTACCTGACATCTCACTGTTATGTTCTTTATGTCTGTCCTCTCCATCTTCCCTATTCCCTCACCCCCAGCCAGTCGCAGCAGATGACTGCCCCTCCCTCAGCCTGGTTCTACTAGAGGTTTCTTCCTGCTAAATAGGAGTTTTTCCTCTCCACTGTCGCTAAGTTCTTGCTCACAGGGGATCATCTGATTGCTGGGTTTTTCTGAGATTGTGGGTTTTTTCTGCATTGTGGCGCCACGAAACGGCTTCTGTTGTGATGTGGCACTGTATAAATAAAGCTGAATTGAATTGAATTAAACTGGCTTTTGATACGTAGAATGTCACCTCTCTGGGGGGAAGGTTGCCTGAGCTGGTGCACGAGGTTGAGAGACACCGGCTAGATATAGTTGACCTCACCTCAACACACAGCTCTGGTTCTGGAACCAGTCTCCTTGAGAGGGACTGGAGCTTGGCCTACTCTGGCGTTGCCCCAGGCGAGAGGCGACGAGCAGGGGTGGGTATTCTTGTATGCCCCCACCTTGCTGCCTCTATATTGGGGTTTTCCCCGGTGGATGAAAGGGTTGTTTCCCTGCGCCTTCAGTTTGGAAAAGGGGTCCTGACCATCATTTGTGCCTATGCACCAAATGATGTTTCAGAGTACCCACCCTTTTTGGAGTCTGTGACTGGGGTGCTTGAGGATGCTCCTCTTGCAGACTCCATTGTCCTACTGGGGGACTTCAATGCACACGTGGGCAATGACAGTGAAACCTGGAAGGGGTGACTGGGAGGAACGGCCTGCCTGATTTAAACCCGAGTGGTGTTCAGTTATTAGACTTCTGTGCTAACCACAGTTTGTGAATAACAAACACCATGTTCAAGCATAAGGGTGTCCATATGTGCACCTGGCACCAGGACACCCTGGGTTACAGGTTGATGATCGATTTTGTTGTCTTCTCATCAGACCTGCGACCGCATGTCTTTGTCACTCGGGTAAAGAGAGGTGTAGAGCTGTCAACTGATCACCACCTGGTGGTGAGTTGGATCCGATGGCAGGGGAGGAAGACATTCAGACCTGGTAGATCCAAATGTATAGAGAGGGTGTGCTGGGAACGTCTGGCTGAGGCCCCTGTCAGGGAGGTCTTCAACTCCCATCTCTGGAAGAACTTCAACCACATTCCAAGGGAGTCTGGAGACATGGAGTCTGAATGGGCCATGTTTTCCACCTCTATTGTTGAAGCAGCGGCCAAGGGCTGCGGCCGCAAGGTCATCGGGGCATCTCGTGGTGGCAACCCCCGAACCAAGTTGTGGACACCAGTGATGAGGGGGACCATTAAGCTGAAGAAGGAGTCCTATCAAGCTTGGTTGGCCTGTGGGGCTCCTGAAGCAGCTGAGGTGTGCCAGCATGCCAAGAGGAGTGCAGCTTGGGTGGTTGCTGAAGCAAAAACTTGGGTATGGGAGGAGTTCGGTGAGGCCATGGAGCAAGACTTTCGGTCAGCCTTGAAGAGATTCTGGCAAACTGTCCGGTGGCTCAGGAGGGGGAAGCAGGTCCCTGTCCACACTGTGTATTGTGCGGAAGGGGCACTGTTGACTTTGACTGGGGATATCGTCGGGCGGTGGAAGGAATACTTTGAGTATCTCCTCAATCCCACTGATATGCCTTCCACAGAGGAAGCAGGGCTTGTGGACGAGGGGGATGACTCGCCTATCACAGGGGCTGAGGTCTCCAAGGTGGTTAAAAATCTCTTTGGTTGCTGGGCTCCGGGGGTGGACGAGCTTCGCCCTGAGTACCTCAAGGCCCTGGATGTTGTTTGGCTGTCATGGTTGACACGCCTCTGCAACATTGCATGGAGGTTGGGGGCAGTGCCTTTGGCTTGGCAAACCAGGGTGGTGGTTCCTCTCTTCAAAAAAGGGGACTGGTGGGTGTGCTACAACTTTAGAGGGATAACACTCCTCAGCCTCCCTGGGAAGGTCTATGCCAAAGTACTGGATAGGAGAGTCCGGCCATGGGTCGAACCTCGGATTCAGGAGGAGCAATGTGGTTTTCGTCCTGGCCGTAGCACATCGGACCAGCTCTTTACTCTCTCCAGAATCCTTGAGGGTTCGTGGGAGCTTGCCCAACCAGTTTACATGTGTTTTGTGGACTTGGAGAAGGCATTCGACTGTATCCCTCATGTTTTTTTGTGGGGGGGGGGTGTCGGGAGTATGGGGTATAGGACTTGTTGTTACGAGCTATTCGGTCTCTGTATGACCATTGTGAGAGTTTGGTTCGTATTGCCAACACTCAGTCGGAGTCATTCCCAGTGAGAGTTGGACTCCGCCAGGGCTGCCCTTTGTCACCGATCCTGTTCATAATTTTTATGGACAGGATTTCTAGGTGCAGCCAGGGAATGGTGGGTGTCATGCTTGGTTACCACAGGATCTCATCTCTGTTGTTTGCACATGATGTTGTCCTGCTGGCTTCATCCAGCAATGACCTACAGCTCTTGCTGGGACGGTTTGCCGCTGACTGTGAAGTGGCTGGGATGAGAATCAGCACCTCCAAGTCCGAGTCCATGGTCCTCAGCCGGAAAAAGGTGGATTGTCCTCTCCGGGTTGGGGACAGGCTCCTACCCCAAATGAAGGAGTTTAAGTATCTTGGGGTCTTATTCATGAGTGAGGGGAGAATGGAGCAAGAGATTGAAAGATGGATCGGGCAGCATCTGCAGTGATGCAGACGTACCGGTCTGTTGTGGTGAAGAGGGAGCTGAGTTCTAAGGCAAAGCTGTCAATTTACCAGTCAATCTACATTTCTACTCTCACCTATAGTCACAAGCTTTGGGTAATGACCGAAAGAACAAGATTGTAGATACAAGCAGCTGAAATGAACTTTTTTCCATAGGATCGCTGGACTCACCCTCAGAGATAGGGTGAGGAGCTCAGTCTTCTGGGAGAGGCTCAGAGTAGAACCACTGCTCCTCCACATTGAAAGGAGCCAGTTGAGGTGGTATGGGCATCTGATCAGGATGCCTCCTGCTCGCCTCCCACTTGAGGTGTTTCGGGCACGTCACACTGGAATGAGACCCCGGGGCAGACCCTGGACTCGGTGGATAGACTATATCTCCCAGCTTGTCTGGGAATGCCTTGACATCCTCTCTGAAGAGCTGGAGCAGGTGGCTGGGGAGAGGGAAGTCTGGACTTCTCTGCTTGAACTGCTGCCTCCGCGACCTGGATCTCAGGAAAAGCAGTAGAAGATGGATTGTTGCTGTTGCCCACCTTCAGACTGTGCAAAATGCAGCAGCTCGACTTTTAACCCGGATGAAGAAAAGGGAAAACATTTCCAAAGTTTTGTCATTCCTTCATTGGTTACCAGTTTCTTTTAAATTTCATTTTAACATTTTACTTTTGACTTTTAAAGCTCTTCATGGGTAAGCCCCTGTCATGAACCGAGTGCTAGAGTTCTTCCCCAGACTCGGCCTCATGACTTTTTCTGCCTAATTACTCATTTGTTGCATCTGATGCCTTTTGGGTTTGTGTTTTTGTTTTTCTTGCCATTTTTCTGTTTGTGTTGGTTTCATATTTTTATTCTTTATTTATCTATATTTATTTAGTATGTTATTTTGTTCTGTATATCTCTTGTGTTTTTACTGTTGACAGCTGTCAGGGACATGAAGCTTGTGTGGGCATGCCCTGTCAGCCGTTAGTTTTGGTTTGCCTCCCTCTCACTGCCGCAGCTGATCCCAATCAAGCATTATTGCTTTATCTTGCCCGTTCAGATACCCGCACCTGTTGTTTATCATGTTAATTGGTTTTGATCCATATAAAAGGGCCTTATTTTAATTTTGTCTTTGCCACTGAATTGCTCCTCTTCTCCTCATCTCCACCAGAGTTCTGCCTCACTCTGGTGTGTATTTCTAAAAGTAAGGTTTTCTCACTTGTTATACTTTGTGTTTTGAATGTTCTGTTGAACTTTGTGTTAGTTATTTTTTTGTCAGTAAATTAGCCAAACTCACAGTTGGCGCATGGGTCTCAATTGTCTGCCCTAAGAGGCAGTTCATGACAGAATTCAGTGGCTAGTGGACACCCAGCCACTGTGAGTTTGTTAATTTTTTTGTGTTTGTCACTCGTCAGTGGTGAAGCTAGTTGTTTTTTCTATTTTTTCCCCATGTGGTTCCTCTCTTTCTCTAACCCAGAGTACCACGTCTGTGATACTGGAGAAGTTCACCGAGGAATTGAATGAAATGGAGCGGTGGAAAGTGAGCATCCTGATGGATATCATATTACAGGCTTGAGCCTCTTGTACCCCCAAGGCAGCCTGAGAGTGTATGGAGGGTGCAGCGCAGGTGCTTGAGGCATGCTCCAGCCTTTGGGACCACCCAGAGCTCACAACCTACTTCTCCCCATATTCCTCCTTTCACAATCAAGCAATGAACTGGGGGAGACAACTCCGATGCCAGCGCCTGTGCCAACAAAGAGCAAGCGCTCGTGCAAAAAGAAGCCTCCAGCCTCTCGCCACTCTCCGGCAGCGGCAACGCCTCTTTCTCCCGACCCTTGGCCCATTTCATCTGCCGAGGAACTGGAGGAATGCAGACAGATTCTATTGGCAGAAACCAACCTCCTCCGGCAGGTTAAATCATGGGTCCTCCCAGATTTGGTTCATGAATTACTGGAGTTCTCACCAAGGGAACCGGAGTTTGAGCCGAATACTCAGCGTTCCCCAACTCTGGAGCCTCTTCCTCCCAACAGTGAGCCTACGCCTCCGCCTCCCACTCATCGCCACTCATCTCAAAAATCCCAGCGGAAGAACACCATCACCTCTCTGCCGGCAGCCCCTCTTACACCTAGACAGAAGCCTTCCTCAGCAGTGTGCATTCAGTGCCCTTCGTCCCCGGCTGAATCGTCAGCAGCTGCTGTTCCCTGCTTCTCCCCGGCGCTCTCTCCCACTGCCGAGAGGTCAATTGTTTTTCCTCCGACTCCACTCACCTCTGTGTCCTCTGGGGCTGCTCCTCCACGATCCTCTGAGGGGCAGCAGAAAACACCACGCTCCGGGAAATCAGGCTAGTGTTTTTTCATTCTCAGTCTTTAAATATGAATTTCCTTGTCTGATTCCCGGTGGTGAGACTCAGCTCATATTGTCCTCTGAGCTCTCACTGCCTGCTGTAGCTGTAAGTCTTTTACCTGCTCTTTTCATGTCTCTTCCCAACCTGTTGGAGTTCCTACCGAGCCACCAGATGATGGAGGAGCCTGCAGCCCTGGAGGACCTGGCCCCAGCCCCACAGCAACAGTCTGGGCGGAGAGGGTGCGCTGTTACTGAGCTGATGCCGGTGCCAACAATGGAGCGTCCCTGGACCTCAGCTATACTGGATCTAGAGCCTCCAAGAAGTGGACCCCCAGCTGCCAATGAGCCACCAGCGTGGGTCACTTCCCCTGGGAGTCCGGGGACTGAATCGATCACCAAGCCTGCTGCAGGGGCCACCACAACAGAGTTGGAGCTGGACCTTCAGAGGACCAGACCTGAGCAATCAGAGTCCTGGATGGTTGTGGAGCTCGAGTTCAGGCAAGTGCCATCTTCAGTTATTGTTGCTTCTGTATTGGAGAGGTGTTGTTTGGCTCTTGGTGAAGAAAGCCAAGTGCAGCCCCGAAATCTGCCAATGATCTTAGGCAGGAAGGTTGAAGCCTCAAAAGACCTTCTCTGCCAAATGTGTCAAATGCCTTAGTTAGATATGTCATCAAGGGGCTGAGAGGAAGACCCACGTGCTGAACTGTGAGGTTGTGAGATTTATTGAAAACATAAAGTGCACGAAACAACTCAAAGACACAAATAGATACACCCGGTAACAAAGCGAAAACAGAGAACGTCAAACTTACATTTGGAAGTCATAAACAGAAGCCAAGACAGCAGCGAGGAATGCTAGGTGCAGTGGTCTTAAATAAGGCATAACACAATAGGACACAGATGTGGATACCAGAGCGGGAAGAAGAAAACAATGATTAATAATCTGGATCAGCTGGGAGCAATAAGAGAGCAGTGACTGGCTGGAAACCTCCAGTGCTCAGCTCATGACAAGATACACAAATGTGTTGCAGAGGATTTCATGCTGCTCCATCTGTTCCTGCTGCAGCTACCTATCAACTGTGCTGCAGCCTGATTAGATGCCTGAGTAGATGTTGCTACTGTATCTCTTTTACCCTCCGTTCTTGTAGATGGTCACAAACATCCATGTTGATTGTCTGGCAATTACAGATTTCTGCTGGAATCTTTCAGGGTGAACTACCTTATTTAATTTAACTTTCTAAATGACTTTGACCACGTCTTAGCGGTTAGTTACTTAGCTAGCACTTGATCAATATCTCTGCTTTTGTTTACATTCACTTCACCTTCTTCTATTGGTCATCTTTAGATGAAAAGTCAGAATTGTGCTTCACAGTGTGAGGTTGGAATGTGCGTTTTGTGGTTATTGATTTTAAAAGTAAGCTAATCACAGCTAACTATTAGCATGTTTGTTTTTTTTTCCTCTCCCGGCGACACACGAGTAGGCTGCCCTTTGCAACAGCGGCTCGATTCCGAGTCTTTTTCCCCTTCTCTCTCTTTTTGATCCGTCTTTTTTCACTCCACTTATATCACGGACACACAGATCGTCCCAAATGTCTCCTGAGCCGGTGGACGGAGCCACTGTTTATAGCAGGATACGATACAGCAGGGAACAGCTGCTAGCATTCAACCGCCACCCGGTCCCATTGGAAAAACTCGACATACCGAGAGAACTGAGGCGAAAACGCCGCGGCTGCCGGGCTGGAGTAAGGCGGAGGACAAAAAATATAAGGTACAGACTCTCCCTTCCATCTGTTGTCATGGGAAATGTACGGTCGATACTGGGAAAGGTAGATGAGCTATCGGCTATCTCCCGTTACGATAGCACTTACCGGGAGTGCTCTCTCCTTTTGTTTACTGAGACGTGGCTAACTGAACTAGCAGCAGATGCAAACATTGAGCTGGAGGGTTTTCACATGATACGGGCTGACCGAACACCAGACAGTGGCAAAGCAAAGGGCGGTGGAGTGATAATGTATGTTAACAACAACTGGTGCAGACCGGGACATATCACTGTTAAACAATGACACTGCAGCAAAGACATTGAGTTGCTAGCTGTTAGCATGAGGCCTACATATCTCCCAAGAGAACACTCACACGTGATCTGCATTGTTGTTTATGCAAATCCGACGGCGAACGCTGGGACAGCGCGTGACGTCATCCATTCAGTAACCAGCAGGCTGCAGACAGAACACCCAGATGCTCTTCTCCTCATCTCAGGCGATTTCAACCATGTTTCACTGTCTCCCATTCTACCCACGTTCACCCAATATGTCACATGCCACACTAGAGACAATAAAACACTGGACTTATTCTACGCAAACACTAAGGAGGCGTACACCTCATCACAACTCCCCCCACTCGGGAGATCGGATCACAACTTGGTTCATCTCCGGCCGGTGTACAAACCCCTAGTGCACAGACAACCTCCGGCCATGCACACTGTGGAGTTATGGTCTGAGGAGACAATGGACACTCTAAAGGGCTGTTTTGAAGCCACTGCCTGGAAGCAGCTCTGCGATCCACATGGTGAGGACATCGATGGTCTCATTCACACCTTCACGGACTACCTCAGCTTCTGTGTGGACAAATCCGTTCCCACCAAGACCATACGGCGTCACTCAAACAACAAACCCTGGATCAACCCTGAGATAAAAACACTTCTGAGAGAGAAGAAGAGGATCTTCAGGTCGGGGAATAGGGAGATGCTGAAGTCCGTACAGAGGGAGCTGAGGAGAAAGATCAGAGTAGGCAAGGACAGCTTCAGGAAGAAGATGGAGGACAAGCTGCAACAGAGCGACATCAGCGGGGTCTGGAGAAACCTCAAAACCATCTCTGGGCTCCAGAATACCTCCCCCCAGGCCACGGGGGGCAGGGAGTGGGCGAACAACCTGAATCTGTTTTTCAATAGGTTTGACCAACCGCCCTCCCCCCTGTCTGCACAACAACCACTGCTGCCTCTAAAGAAATCAAGTCCTGCTGCCCACTCCCCACTCCACCAACACCCCCCCACTCCCAACACACAGCCCCCCATCCTGACCCTGACCAGGACCCAGGTGAGGACGGAGCTGAGGAAGATCAAGGCGAGGAAGGTGTCGGGACCGGATGGCATCAGCGCAAAGCTCCTCAAGTCCTGTGCAGACCAGCTGTGTGGGATTGTGACGTATATCTTCAACATGAGCCTGAAACTGGGGAGGGTACCACAGCTGTGGAAAACATCTTGTGTGGTACCTGTACCAAAAACTTCCCACCCCAAAGACCTGAGCAGCTACAGACCGGTGGCCTTGACGTCCCACTTGATGAAGACCCTGGAGAGACTGCTCCTTGCTCACCTCCGCCCCCTGGTGGAACCAGCGATGGATCCACTCCAGTTCGCCTACCAGCATGGCATTGGGGTGGAGGATGCGGTGATCTTCCTCCTTCACCGTTCTCTGTCCCACCTGGAGAAGCCCGGGAATATGGTGAGGATCATGTTCTTTGACTTCTCCAGTGCTTTCAACACCATCCAACCGATGATCCTGAAGGACAAGCTGCTGCGCGCAGGGGTGGACCAGCACCTGCCATCATGGATCCTGGACTACCTCACGAACCGGCCTCAGTTTGTGAGGACCCGGGACTGTGTGTCCGACACGATCATCAGTAGCACGGGCCCTCCCCAGGGAACGGTGCTGGCTCCCTTCCTGTTCACTCTTTATACTGCGGACTTCTCACACAACACAACACACTGCCATCTACAGAAGTTCTCTGATGACTCTGCGATCGTTGGCCTCATCTCCAATGGAGATGAGGCTGAGTACAGAGGGCTTATCCAGGACTTCGTGGACTGGTGCCATCGGAACTGCCTCCAGATCAATGCGAGAAAAACTAAGGAGCTGGTGGTGGACTGCCGCAGGCAAGGACAACCCCTCACAGCACCAGTAAATATACAGGGAACAGACATTGAGATGGTGACAGCCTATAAGTACCTGGGTGTTCATCTGAACAATAAACTAGACTGGTCACACAATACTGATGCACTCTACAAGAAGGGACAGCGCAGGCTGTTCCTGCTGAGGAGACTCAGGTCTTTTGGTGTACAAGGCGTGCTGCTGAAGACATTCTATGACACGGTGGTGGCATCAGCCATCACTTTTGGAGTGGTCTGCTGGGGCAGTGGCATTACTGCAGCCGATAGGAAGAGACTGAACAAACTGATCAAGAAAGCTAGCTCTGTCCTGGGGCAGTGCCTTGATCCGGTGGAGGAGATAGGAGAGAGAAGGACGGTGGCTAAACTGTCATCTCTGCTGGAGTCCGAGTTCCACCCTATGCAGGACATACTGAATGCACTGAGGAGCTCATTTAGCAGCAGACTACATCATCCCAGGTGCACAACCAAGAGGTTTCGCAGGTCCTTCCTACCAACGGCTGTCAGACTGTACAACCTAAGCAGGGCTGCTCGCAGAGATAGCAAAAAGACGTAACAAACTAATAGTTTTTTGAATGCAAAAGATGCAATAGACTTACACAATGGTCCCCTCTGGCATACAACTAGCAAAATACCGGTCGCTATGGAGAGTGAGAATATGTATGGGCACATAATCATACAATGTAGGATAACTAAGTAGACGGTTGTGCTGTTTCATCCCATCTAGCAACAATGCTCTGCACTGTGTGTGTTTATATATTTACATATTTATTCCATCTAGCTACAATGCTCCGCACTGGGTGTGTTTATGTTTATATATCTATATATTTATTCCATCTAGCTACAATGCTCCGCACTGTGTGTTTATATATCTACTTATTATTCCATCTAGCTACATTGCTCCGCACTGTGTGTTTAGATATTCATATATTTATTCCATCCAGCTACAATGCTCTGCACTGTGTGTCTGTGTGTGTATATATATATATTTTATAGTAATATGTACATATGTATATTAGCTGCTCTTGCTTGCTCTTTTTTTTTTCTTGCCTTCTGATTGTTGCTCTGAGTGTTGCTATCCCTGTGCTGTTGCAATCCTGGAATTTCCCCGTTGTGGGACTAATAAAGGCTTATCTTATCTTATCTTATGTTCCCAGAATACAACAGCAGAAAAACTTCCTGGCTGTGAAATCTGCCTGTTTTCAGACAGTGCCTCACATTTTTAACATTAAGGTCCACTACACATTACAGTTGTCACTTTGTCAGAACCCATCAACAGGTACTGTACTCAGTGATTAGTGAAACACCACCGTCCAATCAGATCGCTCGGATTTTACCAACTGCTGTTCCATCAGGGAGAGTTCCTGAAGTCGTCACATCTTAAATTTATCTCACAAGAAGGGAAGGGTGACCTAACAGGGTGTCCTCAGAGGTAATATAGGGAAATCTCTGCCATCTGAACAAGTTTAATATCAATCACCATCATTTTAACAATCGTGGGACGAAAACTCCAAACACAGAAGTGAATCAATGCCAGATGGACATAATGTGATGTTCAGATTAGAGACACTAGGCAGAATTTTTCATCCACTTCCTGTTAGGTGACACTATTTTTACTATATGTTTAGGTGCTTTTACAGTTTTAGGATAAAAGTGATTGAAAAAAGGTGAAGTCTACTCTGGAATGAGCAGCCATGGAGAGCAGCAGAGAGATGTTAAACATTTCTTAAAATTCAGGAAATTCAAATTAGCTTTCTCTGTAGGGTTGCTGGAGTCACCCTCAGTCCCATGACCTAGAGCCCCAGATTAAAAAAAAAAAAAAAAAAAAAAGGATGAATGAAATTTGTTAGATCAAAAATGAATTGATTGAGACTGAATCAATAATCAATAGGCAGTTTCCAAGTTCTGAGCCATTTATTCTCTTTCTGATAAGAAAAAGGAGGTAATCGGTCACAGAATAACATGCCTCAGAGCTTGCTCACACCAACTCCCTAACATGTGTTCAAGGATGTTGCTTCTTATACCCTGGGCAAGCGTCCCTGACCTTATCTAAACCTAAAGACGGCTGGAGCCATCTCTCCAAGAGACTGCTTCTAATCTATGGACAGCACTGAACACTCTGCTATGATCTTTACATAACTTGGTCATCCTAAGTCATCCTAACTTCGGGCATTCTAATCAGAACAGCTTGGTATGATAAAACAAAAACCTTTGTCATTATTTACAATCTTGCTCAGCCTAATCTTACACTAAGAAACAGACATTCTTTTCAAGCTCTGAGACAATGGCAAAACACAGCGTATCAGACATTGGTTCATTATATGCACCAGATACAGTTATAATATAAAATAGAATAATGCAGCATTAAAATCATATAGAATATTCAATGAAACCTGAAAATATCCTATGATTCCCCCCTTTGATGCTTAAAAAGCATCAGAGATGAAACTCTATTGCTTCTAAAACCTCATTGGGCAGCTCGCTAAGTTCCGGTGCATTAAAGCATTTTATTGCAAAAGATCCTAACTTGCTTTTTAATGAGGAAAGTCTGCCATCAGCCCCGCTGCCATTCCCGAGCGCCGCTGGAATGTTTCATTTCCTGGGGAGCATGTGAGGATAATACCTTTTATTTCAAAAAAGAAATCAATCATCTAATTAAGTCATAAAAGAGAATAATAATTTCATTTGTTTTTTTGTTTTTTTTTGTTTGTTTTTGTTTTATTCACTATTTTATATATTTCTTTTTCTTTTAGCTACAGGTGGAAAAAAGAGTGGGATTGTGCGTAGGTCTCTTACTCGATTTCAGTTTAATATGTTAACATTTCTCAAAATGTTTATTTCTTTGTTGTTGAGGTTGTTGTATGTTTGTTTGTCTGTTGTAGTTTTTTTTTTTGAAGTTTTTAGGTCATTGTTGTATGTTGTCTGCATTTTTCCACCACTTACTAACCTTCATGTCTGTTTTTTTCTCATACTTCTGGTTTATAGGAATTAACTTGAAATACATGTACCCCATTTGCTTGCAATTGTAGGCAAATGGCACAGAGACATCATGCACGCACACCCAATTATATATGCATAGGTGTATACACACAACATATACTGTATATACATATATATGCATACATTACAGACAACCTTGGTTCAAAGGTTGTCATAGCAGGGAGCAGCACTGGGGTTAAGCTCCCAGTGCTCATAAAATGCTCCTTATGGTGTGCGTCTCGAAAAGCCTCTGACAACTAAGTCCAACTCCTAGCCTGCCCGTGTGGTTTAGTCTCTAAGCCCGGCGGAGCTGCTTTTACTAATAGGAGAAGGAGTGAGGGTGGATCTCTGGCACCTTAAAACCAGATGCTTTGGGTAGATGGTGGCTCATCAACCTGAGAAGGTAGCCCATCTACGGGAAGGTAAACCCTGATTTCAAACCTCCGCTGCCTTGCGGCATACCATGGGAAAGGCTTTGGGAGTCAACCCTGAGGAAAAATCCGGAGTCGGAGCCCCTAAGGCAGTTCTATGTTGTGCTCAACATCGTTCTGGCAGCTCCTGCAATGGCGCTGGTGCCAAACTGTAGCAGCCCTGCTGTTCCTTTGGATTCATCAGTGACGTGGAGAGGGGGGACATGCTGCATGGGCAACATCTTGTCCACCATATCTTCCTGCCCAGGCTTGAATCCTACCAACGCCCAATGCTGGAAGGTAGAACACCGGATCACTGGAGAGGACACTCCAGCTTCGCCTTTGGCGTAGACAAAACACGGAGAATGACAGTTACCGGTTATGAGCCACCGCTCAATTGGCGTAGAGCGCGGCGCAAGGGGTTGTTCCCGATGGTGGGAGGGATCATCGGATCTCACTGGACAGCTACCGCCCACCTGAAGCTGGGCAGCCCCCAGCCAACAAGGTGTTGTCCCGCCACAGCTTGCTTTCCTCATTGGGTGCATGGGGATGAGGAGAAGTCCGAACAGCAGGCTGAGAACCTTTGCACCAGGCAAGACAATAAAACAAAAGAGACCAACTCTAAAACTGGGAACTTGGAACATCGGCACTATGATTACAGGACTCAGTGCTAACCTCAAGGACATCAACGACACCAGGAAGACTGCCATCATTAATAATGAGCTGTAGAGACTGGGAGTGGATATCGCCACTCTCCAGGAAACCCGGTTGGCTGACGCAGGCACACTGAGAGAGAAGGACTACACGTTCTACTGGCAGGGAAAAGGCAGTGACGAACACAGGGAACACGGAGTGGGCTTTGCAGTGAAGAACACCTTGCTGAAGATGGTGGAACCGGGCAGCACTGGCTCTGCACGACTCCTCACCCTCCGCCTGAACACCACTCAAGGCCCAGCCACCCTCGTCAGTGTGTATGCCCCAACACTGACAGCCACACCAGAGGCAAAAGACGAGTTCTACGAGAATCTCGCAACAACTGTCAGGATCATCCCCAACTCTGAACAACTCATTCTCCTTGGAGACTTCAATGCCAGAGTGGGTGCTGACCACGACTCCTGGCCCTCCTGTCTTGTACCTTTTGGCATGGGCAGAATGAACGACAACGAACAGCGGCTGCTCGAGTTCTGCACATATCACGATCTGTGCATCACAAACTCGTTCTTCAAGACCAAGCCCCAACACAAGATTTCCTGGCAACATCCGCGCTCAAAGCACTGGCACCAGCTGGACTTGTTCCTGTCCAGGCGCACCTCACTGAAGAACGTGCTAATCACCCATTCATTCCAGAGCGCAGATTGCGACACAGACCATTCATTGGTGTGTTGCAAGGTCAAGCTGTAGCTGAAGAAATTCCATCATGCTAGACACCCTGGAAAGGCACGGATTGACACCAGCAAGATGGCTCCACCAGAACTTGTTGAGCAGTTTGCCTCCACCTTTGAGAAGGAACTTGGTGTACCACAAGAAGGAGAATCTGCAAAGCAGAAGTGGGAAGCGCTGCGAAACACCATCCACCGCACAGCCTTGGCTACCTTTGGGAGGAAGACCTCGAAGTCACAGGACTGGTTTGATGCCAAGTTGACCGAGATGACCCCCGTCATTGAAGCCAAGCGCTCAGCACTTGCTGAGTACAAGAAGTACCCAAACGAGAAGAATCTCCAGATTCTCAGGGCTGCGAGAAGCAAAGTTGAGCAGACTGCTCGGCGCTGTGCCAACGGGTACTGGACTCAGCTCAGCCAAGACATTCAAACCGCTGCCATAACAGGGAACATCCGTGGTATGTACGATGGCATCAAGAAAGCATTTGGTCCGGCTCAGAGCAAGACGGCCCCCCTCAAATCCTCCACTGGGGAGATGATCACAGAAAAGAACAAGCAGATGGAGAGATGGGTGGAACACTACTCTGACCTCTACTCCAGACAGAACACTGTGACACCATCAGCCCTTGATGCCATCGACTGCCTGCTATCCATGGACGAACTTGACGCCGAGCCAACCATCGACGAACTCAGCAAGGCCATTGATAGCTTGGCCGCTGGCAAGGCACCCGGCAATGACGGCATACCCCCTGACCTGATCAAGCACTGCAAGACCACCCTACTGCTGCCATTGCATGACGTCCTCTGCCAGTGTTGGAAGGAAGGTGCCGTACCACAGGACATGAGGGACGCCAAGATCATCACCCTCTACAAAAACAAAGGGGAGAGAAGCGACTACAACAACTACAGGGGCATCTCCCTCCTCAGCGTTGTTGGCAAAGTCTACGCATGAGTTGTTCTCGTTCGTCTACAGAAGCTTGCCGAACGTGTCTACCCCGAGTCTCAGTGTGGCTTCCGCGCTGAGCGATCAATGGTAGACATGATATTCTCCATCCGCCAACTCCAGGAGAAATGCAGAGAACAGAACATGCCCCTGTACGTCGCCTTCATCGACCTCACCAAAGCGTTCAATCTTGTCAGCAGAGAGGGCCTTTTCAAGATCCTGCCAAAGATAGGATGCCCACCAAAGTTGCAAAGCCTCATCGAATTGTTTCAAACCAACATGCAGGGGATAGTGCAGCACGATGGCAACGTCTCAGGGCAATTCAACATACGCAGCAGAGTGAAACAGAGCTGTGTACTTGCGCCAACCCTCTTTGGGATTTTCTTTGCTATGCCCCTGAGGCATGCCTTCAGCACAGCAACAGAGGGAATCTACCTGCACACAAGATCTGACAGCAGGCTTTTCAACCTCGCCCGCCTGAAAGCCAGAACCAAAGTACGCGAGGCTCTAATCAGAGACATGCTGTTTGCAGACAACGCTGCAGCCGCAACCCACACACAACAGGAGCTTCAGACCCTGATGGACCGCTTCTCCCAGGCATGCAAGGACTTCGGGCTTACCATCAGCCTGAAGAAGACTAACGTCTTGGCGCAAGGCACGGCAACACCACCAACCATCACCATCGACGACTATGAGCTGGAGGTCGTGAATCAGTTCACGTGCCTGGGGTCCACGATCAGCAACAACCTCTCCCTTGATACAGAGATCAACAAGAGGATTGGAAAATCAGCCTTCACACTCGCACGCCTCACCACACGAGTGTGGGAGAATCCCAGACTCTCTGTCAAGACGAAGATGGCAGTGTACAACGCCTGCGTCATCAGCACACTGCTCTATGGGAGTGAGACGTGGACAACATACGCCCGGCAGGAAAAGAGACTGAACTCCTTCCACTTGCGCTGCATTCGCCACGTCCTGGACATATCCTGGCAGGACAAAGTGCCCAACACAGAAGTTCTGTTCTGCGCCGGCCTTCCCTCCATGTTCACTCTACTCAGGCAGCGCAGGCTTCGCTGGCTAGGCCACATTCACCGTATGGAGAATGGCAGAATCCCCAAAGACGTCCTCTACGGAGAACTGGCGACTGGCAGGAGAGACGTTGGCCGCCCACAGCTGCGCTTTAGAGACGTCTGCAAGAGAGACATTTAGGCCCTGGAGATCAACACAGAGCGCTGGGAGGACCTTGCAACGGGCCGCTCCAAATGGAGAGGCACCCTGACCAGACAGCTCAAGGCGGGTGAAGAGAGACTGACTGCTGCAGCAGATGAAAAAAGCACCAGCAGGAAGAACCGCCACAGACCCAGCAGCACGGAGACCACTCACAAGTGCAACCTATGTGACAGGGACTGCCATTCGCGCATCGGCCTGTTCAGTCACAGGCGGTGCTGTTCCAGCAGAGTAGACGTTTAGGATTCTCTTCCATGGTCATCATAGACCGACGGAGGCCGACCACGACAGACATATCACATAGGCACATATAGTTTACACATTTAGTTAGTCTTTAGTACACAACCAGTTAGTGAAAACATGTCTTCATTTAAGTTTGTCACGTGGAACATACGTGGAATTGGAAACGGGGAGAAGAGGCTAAAAGTTTTTAATCGATTGAACAGTCTACAGGCAGACTTTGTTTTATTGCAGGAGACACATGTCTCTAAGTCGTCTGTAGATGCGCTCACCTCACCAGAATTCCCCCATATGTACTCAGCCGGCTTTAATTCTAAGCAAAGGGGGGTAGCTATACTGGTAAATAGAAGAATACACTTTGTTATGAATAACACCATAATAGATCCAGAATATAGATTTATAATACTAAAAATTTCAGTCCAAAATTTGGATCTATGTATTGCAAGTGTTTATGGCCCAATTGTTTATGACCCATCCTTTTTTCACACTTTTTTCACTTCTCTTTCTGATAACTTGGACACCACACTTATAATAGGAGGGGACTTCAACTTGGTATTAAACCCTGCAGTCGACAGGCTCAGTACATCGGGGATTTACCGAAAATGGCTGGCTACTGACACTCTCAAACAGTACATGAAAGATTTTGGTCTTTGCGATGAATGGCGATCTCTTCACCCAACTCTTCGGGAATATACCTTTTTTTTTTCATCAGTTCATAGTTCATATTTGTGTCTAGATTTCTTCTTAGCCAGTAACTCTATTGTGAGGGACATCATAGACACTGAAATATGTTCAAATCAAGCTATTAGCGATCATCATCCAGTTTCTCTTACACTAGTAAATAGGGAAGCTACAAGGGAAACTAGGAGCTGGAAATTTAATATATCACTACTGAAAGATGAAGACTTTATTAATTATTTTAATAAAGAGTGTAAATCATATCTGGAATATAATGATGTGCCAGGAATATCCCCAGGTGTTCTTTGGGAAGCAGCAAAAGTGGTCATGCGAGGTAAAATAATCTCTTACTGTTCATACAAGAATAAAAAAGAAAAAGCACTGATACTGGATTTAGAACAGAAGATTAAATCACTGGAGACAACTTGTGCCATTTCCCCACAGGAACAGGCACTTAACGATTTGAGAAAATTAAAGCTGGAATTAAAAGAAATTACAAACAAAAGAGCACAGTTTTTAATACAAAGACTGCGTCTTGAGAACTTTGAACACAGTAATAAATCGGGGCGATATCTTGCGAACCAGCTTAGATTGAATAAAGAAAAAACAACTATCCATTCTATCAAGGATATGACTGGAAATATTACCAATGTGCCTGAAGAAATAAATAACTCCTTCAGAAAGTTTTATGAAAATCTCTACTCATCACAGGTTTACCCATCGGACTCAGAGATAAATACATTTTTGGACAATATTAATCTACCACAATTAAATAATGAACAGATTGCGGCTCTGGATGCACCTCTTCAGGTGTTTGAACTCCAGGAGGCACTTAAGCACATCCCAAACAACAAAGCCCCGGGACCAGATGGTTTTCCAGTAGAATTTTATAAAGAATTTTGGCATGTGATGGCACCTACTTTTTTTAAAATGGTGAACCAAATCAAAGAAGATAATGTAATTCCTCCGAATATGAATTTGGCTAGTATTATCCTGCTCCTTTAACCTGGAAAAGAACCTACGCTTCCATCCAGCTACCGTCCCATCTCGCTTATGAATGTCGATCTCAAAATAATTTGCAAAGCTCTCGCCAAAAGACTGGAAAGGATAATCCCGTTTATTATACACCCAGATCAAACAGGTTTTATCAAGGGTAGGCACTCGGCTGATAATACACGCAGGCTATTTAATTTAATAGACTACTGCAAGATCAATAATGTAGAAACTAAAATCTTGTCCCTGGATGCAGAGAAAGCCTTTGACTGGGTTAACTAGAAATTTCTTTTTATGGTGTTAAACAAGTTTGGGTTTGGTTCATCTTTCATAAACTGGGTTAAAATACTATATAGATGTCCAGTTGCGTCTGTCCAAACAAATGATCAGACTTCCAGAAGCTTTAATCTCCAGAGAGGTACTAGGCAGGGGTGTCAACTCTCTCCCTCACTTTTTACCATCTTTATTGAACCATTAGCAATTCAATTCAATTCAATTCAACTTTATTTATATAGCGCCATTTCACAACAACAGTCATCTCATAGCACTATCAACTGTAGGGGGGGACCCGCACAGTTGCAGAAAGACCCCAGCAATCAGGCGATCCCCTGTGAGCAAGCACTTGGCGACGGTGGAGAGGAAAAACTCCCTTTTAACAGGAAGAAACCTCCAGCAGAACCAGGCTCAGGGAGGGGCAGTCATCTGCTGCGACTGGCTGGGGGGTGAGGGGATAGAGAAGAAGAAAAGAACAGACATGTAGAGAGCAAACAGCACGATGGGGACTCAATCTATGGGAGAGAACAAACAAATGTTAATGACCAGCAAAAAAAAAAAAATTTCATAGAGAGTGAGGAAAGGAGTGAGGCCCAGTGCATTACTGGAGGTCCCCCGGCTGACTAAACCTATTAGCAGCATAACTAAGGGAGGGTTCAGAAACACATGATCCCTCCCTAATTGTAGGCTATACCAAAAAGGTAGGTTTTAGCCCTATTCTTAAAAACAGAGATCGAGTCTGACTCCCGAATCCAGATTGGCAGCTGATTCCACAGGAGAGGAGCTTGATAACTGAAGGCTCTGCCTCCCATTGTACTTTTGGAGATTCTAGGTATTACAAGTAAGATAAGATAAGATAAGATAAGCCTTTATTAGTCCCACAACGGGGAAATTCCAGGATTGCAACAGCACAGGGATAGCAACACTCAGAGCAACAATCAGAAGGCAAGAAAAAAAACAAACAAAAAAAAAAAACAAGCAAGCAAGAGCAGCTAATATACATATGTACGTATTACTATAAAATATATATATATACACACACACACAGACACACAGTGCAGAGCATTGTAGCTGGATGGAATAAATATATGAATATATGAACACACAGTGCAGAGCATTGTAGCTAGATGGAATAAATATGTAAATATATAAACACCCACAGTACGGAGCATTGCAGCTAGGTGGAATAAATATGCAAGTATATAAACACACACAGTGCGGAGCAATGTAGCTAGATGGAATAATATGTAGATATATAAATATATAAACACACCCAGTGCTGAGCATTGTAGCTAGATGGAATAAATATGTAAATATATAAACACACACAGTGCAGAGCATTGTTGCTAGATGGAATGAAACAGCATAACCGTCTACTTAGTTATCCTACATGGTATGATTATGTGCCCATACATATTCTCACCCTCCATAGCGACCGGTAAGTTCCTAGTTGTATGCCGGAGGGGACCATTGTGTAAGTCTATTGCATCTTTTGCATTCAAAAAACTATTAGTTTGTTACGTCTTTTTGCTATCTCTGCGAGCAGCCCTGCTTAGGTTGTACAGTCTGACAGCCGTTGGTAGGAAGGACCTACGAAACCTCTCGGTTGTGC
Source organism: Pholidichthys leucotaenia (assembly GCA_020510985.1). NCBI lineage: Eukaryota > Metazoa > Chordata > Actinopteri > Cichliformes > Pholidichthyidae > Pholidichthys > Pholidichthys leucotaenia. The sequence goes on along the minus strand of CM035847.1, from coordinate 6,935,080 downwards.
ACCTGGGATGATGTAGTCTGCTGCTAAATGAGCTCCTCAGTGCATTCAGTATGTCCTGCATAGGGTGGAACTCGGACTCCAGCAGAGATGACAGTTTAGCCACCGTCCTTCTCTCTCCTATCTCCTCCATCGGATCAAGGCGCTGCCCCAGGACAGAGCTAGCTTTCTTAATCAGTTTGTTCAGTCTCTTCCTATCGGCTGCAGTAATGCCACTGCCCCAGCAGACCACTCCAAAAGTGATGGCTGATGCCACCACCGTGTCATAGAATGACTTCAGCAGCGCCCCTTGTACACCAAAAGACCTGAGTCTCCTCAGCAGGAACAGCCTGCGCTGTCCCTTCTTGTAGAGTGCATCAGTATTGTGTGACCAGTCTAGTTTATTGTTCAGATGAATACCCAGGTACTTATAGGATGTCACCATCTCGATGTCTGTTCCCTGTATATTTACTGGTACTGTGAGGGGCTGCCCATGCCTGCGGCAGTCCACCACCAGCTCCTTAGTTTTCCTCGCGTTGATCTGGAGGCAGTTCCGATGGCACCAGTCCACGAAGTCCTAGATAAGCCCTCTGTACTCAGCTTCATCTCCATTGGAGATGAGGCCAACGATCGCAGAGTCATCAGAGAACTTCTGTAGATGGCAGTGTGTTGTGTTGTGTGAGAAGTCCGCAGTATAAAGAGTGAACAGGAAGGGAGCCAGCACCGTTCCCTGGGGGGCCCCCGTGCTACTGATGATCGTGTCGGACACACAGTCCCGGGTTCTCACAAACTGAGGCCGGTTCGTGAGGTAGTCCAGGATCCATGATGACAGGTGCTGGTCCACCCCTGCGCGCAGCAGCTTGTCCTTCAGGATCATCGGTTGGATGGTGTTGAAAGCACTGGAGAAGTCAAAGAACATGATCCTCACCATATTCCCGGGCTTCTCCAGGTGGGACAGAGAACGGTGAAGGAGGAAGATCACCGCATCCTCCACCCCAATGCCATGCTGGTAGGCGAACTGGAGTGGATCCATCGCTGGTTCCACCAGGGGGCGGAGGTGAGCAAGGAGCAGTCTCTCCAGGGTCTTCATCAAGTGGGACGTCAAGGCCACCGGTCTGTAGCTGTTCAGGTCTTTGGGGTGGGAAGTTTTTGGTACAGGTACCACACAAGATGTTTTCCACAGCTGTGGTACCCTCCCCAGTTTCAGGCTCATGTTGAAGATATACGTCACAATCCCACACAGCTGGTCTGCACAGGACTTGAGGAGCTTTGCGCTGATGCCGTCCGGTCCCGGCGCCTTCCTCGCCTTGATCTTCCTCAGCTCCGTCCTCACCTGGGTCCTGGTCAGGGTCAGGATGGGGGGCTGTGTGTTGGGAGTGGGGGGGTGTTGGTGGAGTGGGGAGTGGGCAGCAGGACTTGATTTCTTTAGAGGCAGCAGTGGTTGTTGTGCAGTCAGGGGGGAGGGCGGTTGGTCAAATCTATTGAAAAACAGATTCAGGTTGTTCGCCCACTCCCTGCCCCCTGTGGCCTGGGGGGAGGTATTCTGGAGCCCCGAGATGGTTTTGAGGTTTCTCCAGACCCCGCTGATGTCGCTCTGTTGCAGCTTGTCCTCCATCTTCTTCCTGAAACTGTCCTTGCCTTCTCTGATCTTTCTCCTCAGCTCCCTCTGTACGGACTTCAGCATCTCCCTGTTCCCAGACCTGAAGATCCTCTTCTTCTCTCTCAGAAGTGTTTTTATCTCAGGGTTGATCCAGGGTTTGTTGTTTGAGTGACGCCGTATGGTCTTGGTGGGAACGGATTTGTCCACACAGAAGCTGAGGTAGCCCGTGAAGGTGTGAATGAGGCCATCGATGTCCTCACCATGTGGATCGCAGAGCTGCTTCCAGGCGGTGGCTTCAAAACAGCCCTTTAGGGTGTCCATTGTCTCCTCAGACCATAACTCCACAGTGTGCATGGCCGGAGGTTGTCTGTGCACTAGGGGTTTGTACACCGGCCGGAGATGAACCAAGTTGTGATCCGATCTCCCGAGTGGGGGGAGTTGTGATGAGGTGTACGCCTCCTTAGTGTTTGCGTAGAATAAATCCAGTGTTTTATTGTCTCTAGTGTGGCATGTGACATACTGGGTGAACGTGGGTAGAATGGGAGACAGTGAAACATGGTTGAAATCGCCTGAGATGAGGAGAAGAGCATCTGGGTGTTCTGTCTGCAGCCTGCTGGTTACTGAATGGATGACGTCACGTGCTGTCCCAGCGTTCGCCGTCGGATTTGCATAAACAACAATGCAGATCACGTGTGAGTGTTCTCTCGGGAGATATGTAGGCCTCATGCTAACAGCTAGCAACTCAATGTCTTTGCTGCAGTGTCGTTGTTTAACAGTGATATGTCCCGGTCTGCACCAGTTGTTGTTAACATACATTATCACTCCACCGCCCCTAGCCTTGCCACTGTCTGGTGTTCGGTCAGCTCGTATCATGTGAAAACCCTCCAGCTCAATGTTAGCATCTGCTGCTAGTTCAGTTAGCCACGTCTCAGTAAACAAAAGGAGAGAGCACTCCCGGTATGTGCTATCATAACGGGAGATAGCCGCTAGCTCATCTAACTTTCCCAGTATCGACCGTACATTTCCCATGACAACAGATGGAAGGGAGGGTCTGTACCTTATATTTTTTGTCCTCCGCCTTACTCCAGCCCGGCAGCCGCGGCGTTTTCGCCTCAGTTCTCTCGGTATGTCGAGTTTTTCCAATGGGACCGGGTGGCGGTTGAATGCTAGCAGCTGTTCTCTGCTGTATCGTATCCTGCTATAAACAGTGGCTCCGTCCACCGGCTCAGGAGACATTTAGGACGATCTGTGTGTCCGTGATATAAGTGGGGTGAAAAAAAAAGACGGATCAAAAGAGAGAGGAAGGGAAAAAGACTCGGAATCGAGCCGCTGTTGCAAAAGGCAGCCGACTGGTGTGGCGCCGAGAGAAAAAAAAAAAAAAAAAAAAAAAAAAAAAAAAAAGTAATCCTGCATTTTGGGAGTGTAGTGCTCTGTTCGGATAATACGGTAGTATCAGATCTTTTAAATAAAAAGGAGCCTGATTGTTTAGAGCTTTGTAAGTAAGAAGAAGGATTTTAAACTTTATTCTAAATTCTATGGGAAGCCAATGAAGGGAGGCCAGAACCGGAGAGATATGATCTCTCTTTCAAGTACCTGTTAAAACTCTTGCTGCAGCATTTTGGATTAGCTGAAGACTTTTTAAAGATGTTTTAGGACAGCCTGATAATAAAGAATTACAATAATCTAATCTCGAGCTAACAAAAGCGTGGATCAGCTTCTCAGCATCACTCTGAGACAAGATGCTCCTAATCTTTGCAATATTACGGAAATGATAGAAGGCAGTCTTAGAAACAAATTTAATATGTGAAGTGAAGGACAAATCCTGATCAAAAATAACTCCAAGGTTCCTCACAGAGCTATTAAGAGAAAGAGTAACTGCATCCAAACTGAAAGTTTGATGTTGGAAAGGAATTTCTAAGGTTTTTTGGACCAACAAGAATTACTTCAGTCTTATCTGAATTTAATAGCAGGAAATTACAAGTCATCCAAGCTTTGATTTCCTTAAGACAGGCTTCTAACTTGGCTAATTGATTACTATCATCTGGCTTCATTGACAGGTATAATTGTGTGTCATCAGCATAACAATGAAAATGTATACAGTGCTTTCTAATAATGTTGCCTAACGGAAGCATATATAAACTAAAAAGAGTAGGGCCTAGCACAGATCCCTGTGGAACTCCATGACTAAGCTTTGAGTTAAAGAAAACTCATTATTTACATGAACAAACTGGAACCTATCAGATAAATAAGATCTAAACCACTGCAACGAAGTTCCATTAAGTCCAACATAGTGTTCTATTCTATCAAGTAGAATATTATGATCAATAGTATCAAAAGCTGCACTAAGGTCTAAAAGGACAAGTACAGAAACTAGTCCATTATCAGATGCAATGAGGAGGTCGTTAGTGACCTTCGCTAAGGCTGTTTCAGTACAATGATGGATTCTAAACCCAGATTGAAACTCTTCAAGTAAACCATTTCCCTGCAGGTGGTCAAATAATTGCGTAGCAACAACTCTTTCTAAGATTTTTGAAATGAAAGGGAGATTAGAGATTGGTCTATAGTTAGCTAAAGCTCCTGGATCTAGTGTTGGCTTTTTGAGTAAGGGTTTAATTACAGCCGTTTTAAAAGCCTGCGGTACATGGCCTAAAGTTAATGAAGAATTGATTATATGAAGAATAAAGCTACCAATAAGTGGGAAGACTTCTTTAAATAACCTGGTAGGAATAGGGTCTAAAAGACAAGTTGAAGGTTTGGATGAGGAAACTGTTTTGTCTAACTCACAAAGGTCGATTGGAGTAAACTCATCAAGACAGACATCAATAGAAGGAGTTGTAGTAGTTACAGTATTTAAGTTAACGGTGGGAAGAATCTGAATGATTTTATCTCTGATGGATGAAATTTTATTATTGAAAAAGTTCATAAAGTCCTGACTAGTAAGCTCTAAGGGAATGCTAGGATTGACAGAGTCCTGACTCTTTGTCAACCTGGCTACAGTACTGAAAAGAAACCTGGGATTATTCTTGTTCTCTTCTATTAATGCAGAGTAATAACTCGTTCTAGCTTTTCTAAGAGATTTTTTATAAATTAAAAGATGAGTTCTCCAAGCTAAATAGATTTCATCTAAATTAGTAGAGCACCATTTTCTTTCTAATTGACGAGTCTTCTGTTTTAAGCTACGAGTTTCTGTGTTGAACCAAGGAGTTAGAAATCTCTGATAAGACTTTTTCTTTTTTAAGGGGGCCACCAAGTCTAGTGCCTGATGCAGAGAAGCTGAAACACTATCCACCATGTTATCAATTACAGAAGGAGCAAGCTGTCTATAGCTTATTTCCGTTGTGTTGACACATGGCATAGAAGAAACAATCTGCATAAATTTGGAAACAGCATCATCTGAGAGGCATCTACTGTAATAATATTTTTTTCTTTAGGAGCCAAATAGTCAGAAATAGTAAAATCAAAGGTTAACAGACAATGGTCTGACAGTACAGGGTTATGAGGAGACACTACAAGATTTTCTATTTCTATGCCATATGTCAGAACAAGGTCCAATGTATGGTGGAGGTAATGAGTAGAATTTCCTACTTTCTGAGAAAACCCAATTGAGTCTAATATTGAATTAAAAGCCACATTAAGGCAGTCACTATCTACATCCACATGTATATTAAAGTCCCCTACTATAATTATTCTATCAGATTTCAGCACTAAATCAGCTAAGAAATCAGCAAATTTGGATAAAAATTCTGAGTAGGTTGATGGGGGACGATAAACTATGGCAAATGAAATTGGGTTTAACCTAAAATTGCTAAAGTGCCCAATACTGAGGACCAGGCCCTCAAAGGAATTATAACATGTTTTTTTGCTTTACATTAACTAGTAATTTGGAATGGTAAATTGTTGCTACTCCTCCTCCACGACCAGAACTTCTGGGATTTTGACAGTTTAAATAACCAGAGGGAGTTGATTCATTTAAACCAACATAATCCTCTTGCCCTAACCAAGTCTCTGTAAGGGAAATTAAATCAATCTGATGATCAATTAACAGAGCATGGACTAACAGAGACTTGGGAGTTAGAGACCTAATATTTAATAAACCACATTTAATTTTTAAATTATGAGTTGGAACAGAGGCCAAATCATTCAATTTAGAGGCTTTATGTTTAATTTGAGTTTTACCAATATTTTGCTTTATCACTTTGGGATGCTTATACATCATATTTTTATTTACTTTGGAGGGAGCAGACAACGATTCTCTGATGGGGAAGACAGGGGCTACCCTGAGGGGTGGCGGATGAAGAGGAGCTGCAGAGAGGCGTGTAAGACTGTGACTCTGCTTCCTGGTCCCAACTCTGAGTAGTCAGGGTTTTGGAAATTTGGATAAAAAAGATGCCAGATTGTTAGATAAATGAGAAGCACCATCCAAAGTGGGATGAATGCTGTCTCGTCTCATAAGACCAGGTTTTCCCCAAAAAGAGCTCCAATTGTCAATGTAGCCCACGTTATTTGCAGGACACCACACAGACAGCCAGCGGTTCAAGGATGACGAGTGGCTAAACATGTCATCACTGATCAGATTGGGGAGGGGCCCAGAGAACACTACAGTGGCAGACATCGTTTTTGCAAAGTCACACACCGATTCCACATTAAGTTTCGTGACTTCCGACTGCCGGAGACGGATGTCATTAATGCCGGCGTGAATAACAATTGTGGAATATTTACAGTTACTTTTAGCCAGCATTTTCAAATTTGACTCGATGTCGCCTGCTCTGGCCCCAGGAATGCATTTGACTATGGCCGCTGGAGTCTCTAGGTTCACATTTCTGACTACAGAGTCGCCAATGATCAGAGTTTTTTCCTCAGCGGGTGTGTCGCTGAGCGGGGAAAAACGATTAGAAACGTGAACAGGTTGGTGGTGAACCGGGGCTTTGCGACTAGGCTTCCTTCTCACCGTCACACACCCAGTCTCCTCGCTGCTGAGGAGAGCCGAGGGACCGCTGACAGGGGGGCCTAAGCTAGCTAGCTCCACTGCAGCTAATGGCCGTCCGTCAAGATTAACTGGCGCAGACGGTGTTTCAATGCAGCAGAGCCGGGATTCCAAATCAGACAACCTCGCCTCGAGCACCTCAAAAAGACAACATTTATTACATTTACCGTTATCACTAAAAGAGGCAGAGGTGTAGCTAAACATCTGACAGAGAGAGCACACCAGAGGAGGAGAGGAAGGAGAGCTAGTAGCCATAGCTAGTGGCTGGAGAGCAACCACACAGGCAAACCACACAGGCAGACAGCAAAACAGGAAGTGACGATACGTTACCACAAGGAAGTGACGATCCTTCCAGCAGGAAGGATATCAGCAGCCATACGAAAAAATGTTGATATCAGAGGTATTCAAACTGGAGAAAAGGAACATAAGATAAGTCTTTATGCTGATGATGTATTGATTTTCCTTGAAAACTCAGAAAGATCTCTTCTTCAGACAGTGGAGCTCATTGATAAATTTTCATCATTATCAGACTACTCTATTAACTGGGTAAAATCAATAGCTTTACCCATAAATTGCAATTTCCCAAATACATCTACTATTCCAATACAATCAGGGAATGTTAAATATTTAGGAATAGATATTTCCCCCAGGCTCTCAGAGTTATTGCGACTAAATCATATCCCCCTTTTAAAAAAGATACAAGACGATCTTACGCGCTGGAGGAAACTACCTTTATCATTAATGGGAAGAGTCGCAACCATTAAAATGATGGTCCTTCCTAAAATTAATTATTTGTTCTCAATGATCCCTACCCAACCATCAATGGCCTGGTTTAAGTCTCTAGACTCAAATATAAGTAAATTTTTATGGAAGGATAAACCATCACGGATTAGTTTAAAAACCCTCCAAAAAGCGAAAGAGTGCAGAGGCTTAGATTTACCAATTTTTTTTAAATTACTTTTTAGCCAATAGATTGCAGTTCGTTTCAAAATGGACAAAATTAACCCCATTAGGGAACCCATGGTTAGATGCTGAACAGGCTCTCTGTGGGTCGCTAAATATCTCTGACTTACCTTTTATAAGTCCCTCTATTAAACGCCATGAGTGTTTTAAAAGTATTAATATTAGTTCCTCTCTGACGGCTTGGTGGAAATTTTTAAAAATAACAGGGTCTTCACTTGTCCCCTGTAAACTCACGCCCATTTGGAATAATCCTGATATCCTGCAACAAAAGAGGACATTAAAATTTCCACTATGGCAAGAGAAGGGAATAAACAACTTAGAACATCTTATTCAAGGTGGAAATTTTATCCAATTTCAGGATCTAGTGTCACAACACAAAATCAGTGATAAAAAGTATTTTGAATATCAACAGCTTAAATCCATAATAAAAGCAAGATTGAATCTTAATCAGACAGATTTAGAAGTACCAGTTAAGGTGGCAGAGTTTCTAAATCTCCGTTCCCCAAAATTGATTTTGAAAATATATAGACTATTATGAAAGTTGGATGAGTCCATATCTCTTCCAATATCAAAATGGGAGACAGTCTTATTGATTAATAAGGAGGAAAGTTTCTGGACACAAATATGTTTAAACACTTTTAAGATGACTAAAAACTCTAACTTACAACTTATACAGTATAAAGTTCTACATAGAATTCATTATACAGGACAAAGGATGTTCAAAATGGGCCTGAGTCACACAAATATCTGCCCTCACTGTACTAGCAATGTCCCGGATAGCTATATGCATGCTATGTGGTTCTGTGCACCGGTTCAAAAGTTCTGGCAGAAGACATGTGAAGACCTGTCGGCATGGCTTGGGTATAGTGTCCCACCCTCACCCACACTTTGCATATTAGGTGATTTAAGTGAAATAAATATAGATGCAAGTGTAGCGGTTTGATTCAACCCCCACAACACAGAGACAGAACACAGAGACAGTCAGCTCGCACTCCTGGGTTTTTTCTGCTGCATGCTGCGTTTACAGCTGTGAGGTTAAAGTGTCGTCCATGCATTGTGTTCATGCATCCTGTCTGTACCTCTGATATGCAAATGCCCAGATTGACTGCTGTGAAGGTCTTTGATGTATTGTCTGAGTTGAGTATATATGCTGCACTGTGCTGTAAATCTGCCTCTCATTCTCATTCTCACTCCTGCATCTGCTGCAAGACACACACACTGTGTGTCTCCCTCCTCTTTGAGGGCTGGAGGAATGAAGTTGCAGCCTGCTCAAGCCATGGGCTGCAGCCGAGTTCTGATGAAGGCGGATGATAATAAAGCTATTTAAAAATCCAACGTCGCCTTTATTTTATCATCCTCTTCACTGGTGACCCCGGAATGCACACGTTTTGTGCAAACGCAACCCTCTGATCTGAACAGCTATGCTGGCGACCCAAGACTGAAGAAAACAAGCGGCCAGTGAACGCAACACCCGGGCATGAATGCTCCGTCGCAGCGGCCTGACTGGTCTGCCCTCCCTGCTGCCTCAGGGAGGCCTCGACGCAGAGCCCACGGCGGGCGAACTGCTCTCAGGACATCAACCCAGACTGGGTAAGCGGCAGAGAACGTCATGGCGCGCCCTTGCCGAGATCGGCACATCCATACGGGACCGGCCGCGCAGCTCCTCCACATGAGAGCACATGCGGGCGACTCCCATGGCCGACGGAGCACACGTGGACCTGAACGCACCATGACTAATCTGCAGCCACGGCTGGTCAGAGATGTTTTTCGGCGCAGACTGCGCCGATCTCCACCAAGTTTCCAACCCTGATTTCCTCTCCAGCGGGCCCACCCATGCACGGAGCCCCAGCACGCGCACCGGGGGTGACGAGGACGGCGCACCACGCACGGAACAAATACGGCTTTTCCGACCGCCTTCCTTCTGCTGCGCACTGGCCCTTCAGGCTTGCTTGTACACCTGAGGCCCGCGGCTTGCTCACGGGATTTTATGGTCTTAGCCACGGCACACAAGGGGAATTCAGCTGTCTGCGGTTCCCGAGGCTTTAGGGTTACGTCTGCCCTAAAGTCAACACGCCAGTCCCTCTGCTTTTATTTTTTTCTTACCGCCGCCCCTGCTTTTCTTCATGGCCATGAGAGGAGTCAGAGACTATTTTTTTTTCTTCTTCTGATCTCCGCATGTTCAGGCGGGACATCGCGGAGCAGCAAACACTTTTGGCGCGACTCGAACGATTTTCCCGCGCCCGGTAAGCATTTGCTACCCCCCTCCCCCTCCTCCTGCACAGAGCTTTTCCCTGCTCGCTGCCCAAACTGCAACATCGAGGTCACGGTCCCCTACCGTGCCCTCTGGGGGGGGGCAGTGTAGCGGTTTGATTCAACCCCCACAACACAGAGACAGAACACAGAGACAGTCAGCTCGCACTCCTGGGTTTTTTCCGCTGCATGCTGCGTTTACAGCTGTGAGGTTAAAGTGTCATCCATGCATTGTGTTCATGCATCCTGTCTGTACCTCTGATATGCAAATGCCCAGATTGACTGCTGTGAAGGTCTTTGATGTATTGTCTGAGTTGAGTATATATGCTGCACTGTGCTGTAAATCTGCCTCTCATTCTCATTCTCACTCCTGCATCTGCTGCGAGACACACACACTGTGTGTCTCCCTCCTCTTTGAGAGCTGGAGGAATGAAGTTGCAGCCTGCTCAAGCCATGGGCTGCAGCCGAGTTCTGATGAAGGCGGATGATAATAAAGCTATTTAAAAATCCAACGTCGCCTTTATTTTATCATCCTCTTCACAAGGATGTCACACATGGTTCTCACTGCCTTATGCATCGCAAAGAAACTCTCCTCATGAACTGGAAAACAAGAAATAACTTATGCACGACTTACTATAATAACTTACTATTGGATTATATTAGCCTGGAAAGAATGTCAGCCTCCTCAAATAATCAATTGGCAGAATTCAATTCTCTCTGGTCCCCGCTTATTAATTCTATAATCTGAGGGGTGGCGGGCAGTGACTCACTCTCCTTGGCACCTCTGGCGGCTGGCTGCGCCCAAACCGCAGGTGTCCGGGGGACCTGTTCCGGGGTGGCTATCTGTCTGGCCCTGGGGGGGGGGGGGGGTTGGTGGGGGGGGTGCTGTGGGGGGGGTGCTGGGGGGTGGGCCGGGGTGGGTTCGGCTGTGGCCCCTGGCTGGCTGGCCTCGCCCCTCATGGGGGGTCTGGGTCTGGCCCTGGGCCCCTGGTGCTGAGGGGGGGCGCGTCCCCCCGCCCCTGGCCGGGGTCGGGTGTGTGCCGGTGGTGGGGGTTGTCCCTGATGCATCCATGCGTGGTGGGGTCGTGTGTTTCCTGGGGCCCTGGTGCCGCCCAGGGGCTGGTGCCCGCATCCTTGGTTGCCCTCCCCGTTCACGGGGGTCTGCGGGTGGGGGTGGGGTGGGGGTGTGAGTGTAGGCTTGTGTATGAACGGATGTGGAAGTGGGTGTGTGTTGAGTGGGCAGGTGGGGTTGTGTGTTTGTGTAGGTGGGTATGTGTGATGGTGGGTGGAGCTATGTGTGTGTCTGGAAGCAGTTACTTGTGGGTAGATGTCTAGGGGGCGAAGGACGTGTGTATGGGTAGGAGAGCTTTGTTGGGTGGCAGGGGTTGGGCAGTCCATCCAGTGGCATGGGGGCTGGTGTTTTGGGGCTTGCTTGTCCCGGCCGCCCTGCTGTTGTGTTGGGGGGTGAGGTACTTTGCTACATCGCCCCTGGTGTCATTGGCAGCGGGTGTGCGTTGGTGCTTGGGGGTGGCTGGGCGGTCATTGGTGCGGGTTGTTGGCCGTGTTTCCATTGGGTTGTTCTGGGGTGGCTTTGGTTGCAGGGCGGCCTGCAGCTGTCGGTGTGTGTCTGGGGTGGGTGGTCGTGGGCCTGCGTGGGTGCTCGGGTGTGTCGCCTGCCGTGTTGGGTGCTGTGTGGGTCCGGCCCATTGTTCAATTCAATTCAATTCAATTCAACTTTATTTATATAGCGCCATTTCACAACAACAGTCATTGTTCACTATTGTGACTGTTGTTGTCCATGTTCGTGTATGTAAGATGAGTGGAAGTATGTTTGGCTGCCCCGTCATGTTAGTGGTGCTGGAGCGCCGGGGCGTGATGCTGGTGGGTCCTGGGCTGTTTCCACTGGCGGCCCTTGCCCTGGGTTGGGATTTGGGGGCAGTGGGTGGCCTCATAAACCAGTCTGCAAGCTGGCTTCTGGGGGGGGGGGCTTGTTTTTAGACCGCCTACCTCCCAGTCTTATTTCCCGCCCTCCTCCTCCCCCTGATCTTTTTTGTTACATTTAGGGCGTTGGGGTGGGGGTGTGCCGCACTGTGTCGGTGAAGGGGATACCTTTGCCGCGTGGTGGGACTGCACTAACCTCAATTTTAATTGCATTTTAGACACTGAGGGCTTGGGGGGATAGGGGGCTCTGCTGCCCATCACAGTGGCTAATGATGCTTCAATTACTATCCCCCCAATTTTAATTGCACTTTAGTAGTCCACACATTTATACACAATTATATCATATAACCGACACACACCCACCATATTCTGTGCAGGGGGAGGAGGTGGGGGTTTTCCCCCACCCCTGTTGCCCTGTTCTTGCTGGGGGGCGTGGGGGCCTGGTGGGGAGCCTGGGACCTATCATGTTGTAAAAATCCCTGGATGCTACTAATATATAGATACAACCAAGGAAGTGATGGGGGGCTGAATATGAGTTTAAGTGTGAGTGAGAGGGTGATGAATGGAGGTGGTGATGGTGGGTCGGTTTTGTGCGGCGCTTTGCATGCCGGGTGGCATCTTGGGGTGCCTGCGGTGGTCTGCTGATTGTTCGCTCAGATGGGCGCCGGGGGGTGGGGGTCTGCTTCTGTGGCCTGCGCCGGTGGCCTCCCTGGTCACTGCCGGGCACTGGTGCATGTTCAGGCTCACTGCATCTGCCCACTGCACAGCCGACTTTTGAAATAAAGGTGAATGAGGAGTGAATTTAAGTGGGTACTGGAGTGAGAGAGAATGGGTCGGTCTGGGTGAGTGAGAGGGGTGTGCATGGGAACATGTGGATGTGAAGGTATGGGGAGGGGTGTGCCTGCGAGTCGAGAGGGGCTGGATTAAGGGGGGTAGTGCCTCTCGGCAACGTGGGCTCACCTGGGCGAGGGGACTTCTTTGGACGTGGGGGTCCCCGGGGTGTGTGGCCAAGGTGCTGGGGCGGGGCCGCTGTGGGGGTACCTGGGGGGGCTCGCGCGGGGGGCGCTGGCTGGTCTCTGTCCTGGGGGGTGGGGTCGCTGGCCTCCTGGTGCCTGGGGCCCGGGGGTGGATGTTGGCCCCGCTGGGGGGGGGGGGGGGGGTCGAGCGGGTCCAGGGTTGTGGGCTCACCGCGCCGGCCGCCGGGCGGCCTGCCCTCCCTTGATCGTCCCTCCGGGGGTGGATGCCTGGCTTTCCTGGGGCTTGCTGACCTCGGGGCTGGGGGTTGGTGGCGCTGCCTTGCCTGCTCGGGGTCCTCGGGGGCAGGGCTGCTGAGACCGGCCCTCCGCTCGTATGTTTCCTGACAAACCACTCACATGCACACACTTATTTTGCGCGCGTTCTCATATATAGGCACACAGACATACATGTACAAGTGTCTCTCCTTTAACAGGTGCAGAAACCAGACTCGTGTTGAGACATCTCCGGTGGAAGAAGCAGTTTGTCTTTTGTTTGTTTTAGTTGTTCTTGGGGTTTTTTTTGTCTGTTCCCCTCCCTTTTCTTTCCCCCCTTCACACACTTCCTTTCCCTCTTCCCCATCCTGTTGGGTCTTCCATGGGTAAAACAATTAAAATAAAGTATTAAAAGTTATTACAGGAGGAGTTTACAATAATATACAGTGCAAAGTTAGGCACTGTATAGGCTCCTCTTGGCAAAGTAAATCTGTTTTGGCACAGTAGGGTGACATATCCCTGTTCTGTTTAACTGTTTTTTTTCCCCTGTCCTCACAGGACAGGGGGAAAAAAAAAGAGAGAGAATAATTGATCCAGTGATGGTGATTAACCATAAATTGAGATGAAATAGTGTATGTATTTGTCGTTCTGTGTCAGTAGATTAGTAGTGATTTATTAAACAGTTAATACTTACAGTATATGTAAATGTACCTTCAAGAAAGAACAATAAAAATGACTAAAAACCTATTATGTGTAAAAGACATATGTGTATGTTTGTATTAGAGATCTATGTGTGCTAGCATCCTAACCTATGTGTATTAGTACCTTAATGTGAAACTGCAACAAGCTATCAACAATCAAACAACAATCAATGCAGTAAAACTGATTACTGGCTAAATAGTGATTAGTAACATAATGGTTTCAAATACAACATATATTAAAACACAACATAAAGAGGATAAAGTGAAAAAATTTCAAATAAGGATAACACAACTTCTCTGAACTTCAAGAAATATTTGATTACTCTTGCAACTCAGCACATTTCAAATTCACATCATGAACATACATCTCCTTTCAGTTTTCTGCATTTCAGTCATACTTTTACTCTGTACTCATAAAACATTAAGCTGGTGTTGTTTCCCCATCATCTCCTTTGGTGGCCTCATGATATAACATTAAATTCACATGAACAAGTTTCAGCATCATATTACGGATGCAAGGAATAAAACATGAAAATATCAAAAGTATCAATACAATAATCACCACCAAGTTTATGACAAAACTCCTCCATGAGGAAAACAACCAGTTTATCCAGTGTGATGAGTCATTAACATGATCCTTAGCTCCAGCAGTCTGCAAAGCAGTCAGATTACGTATGGCTGAAGCAATGACACCTCCATCTGCATCATGTGCAGGTATAAAGGTGCAGCAGTACTGACCTACAATTGCGCACACACCCCTACGGGCGGCAGTCAACTGATAAAGTACCATTCTATTCTGTGTTGCTACAAGTCTTATAGCAGTCATTTCCTCCCTTTCACCTTTCCAGGCAGCTAAGGAAAAATTCACAAAAGACTCTAGTCTATAATTAAGAGTCTCAATCCACAAGGTGTTTTTTGCCACTCCCACTCAAGAGAATAGTGACTGAACTACCTTTTGACCTGTAGTAAGTATCTTGAACTGCTCTGGCATATCCGTACCCCAGATGGAATCATGTGGTGTGAAAATGGCATCCTGCGATAGGCCTCTCTTCCCTCTGCTCGCCTGACCCACTGATATAATCAGGGTGTTGTCAGTCACAAAGACGGGGGCACAGGTTCCTGCCCAATTCATAGGCAGATGGGAATACGCCTTACAACCACACAGCCACCAACCACCCGTCACCATATGTGCGCCATACATATGGAAGTTGCAGATAGCAGTACTGCAGAACTCCAGCATGGTGATAGGTCTGTAATGACAACGGTAAACCCGTGGACACCACCTGCCCATCTGATTGGTCATGGTACTAGCATCACAGATGCGGTGTATACTGTACACTGCCTCACACCGAGAAAGGGGTAGGTCGCCCAGAGGGTTGTTACCACTTCCCTTCAGACAAAAAGAAAAAGTCCCTGATGAAACTAACCTTGCCCTTACAGAGTAAGGGGTACTATAAGTTCTCTGATTGGCAGAGCAACAAAAGATTTCACAAGAGTGATTCAAAATAATCTTTTTTTGTATAGTCCCTTTTCATAGCCTTTTGTAAAAAACAAAGCTTTTGCTGGTTCCATCATTTTAGCTACAACAGCAGTCTGTCCAGCTGACATTGGCACTAAGGAGCAAACATAACAATTGGAACGATTAGCTGCCCTGGCTGTATAGTTAGCATACCTCCACCACATATTGGCAGCATATTCATGATCGTGATGCTCATGTAGATCTAGCCAATTATGCTGAATTCGTGCAAGGTACCTAGCACTACGATGTATGGTTTGTGGTGCAGCTAAAAGAAACCAAAGTAATAACGTCATCCCTAGGATGATGATGTAAAGGAAACAAAAACTACACCCTTTAATGATCGAACGTCTTTCTTGCGCTTCTCGTCTCTCCATGATGATCAACCACTTGCTTCCCTATCCCAAGCCAATACCGGATACCTCGCAGGGCGTCATCAGTCGACACTTGTATAAGAAAACAATTTTAAAAAGTCTCTTGCTGAAAGTCTTTAATGGAATGAAGTCGAAAATATTTATTCAGTAGTCCCTAGCTGTGGGTTCAGAGTAGGGTAAAGTTTGCAGTGTGTTAAATGCACCCAAGAGTCCCGTCCTTCAACTTTCACCTCTGTTGGCGTTGACAAAACAACTTTATGTGGTCCTTGCCAGGGTGAATCAGTCCGATTCTTCTTTTTGATGGCTTTGATGAGGACGAGGTCTCCTGGCTTGGCCAAGATCGGTGCAGTTTCCTCGTGAACCCTCCTGGGGAGAGTAGTAGCGATAACATCTCTGTTAGTCAACATCTTTCTCATGTAATCTGCTAAACACACTTCTTCATCACCAGGATTGAATGGCCTCAAAGGTGGCAGCGAGTATGGTTTGTCATATATGATTTCAAATGGAGACAACCCCCCTTTGGTTGGGATTATCCTCATGTAAAACAAAACTAATGAGAGGCAATAAATCCAATTTTGCTCTGTTTGTGCCATTGTTTTTCTGAGTCTTTCTTTATAGTTCTGTTTGTGCGTTCCACCAATCCTGCAGATTGTGGGTGATAAGCTGAATGATTCTTCAAACTGATGTTCAGTGCTGTGCCTAAATGTGATATAACTTGATTTACAAAATGTGTACCATTATCTGAGTAAATTTTCTCAGGTATTCCAAAACTAGGTACAATTTCGGCAAGCAATTTCTTTGCCACTGTGATTGCATTTGGATGTGTGCCAGGAAAAGCTTCTGTCCATTTAGAAAACATATCACAAATGGCCAAACAATATTCCTTGCCCTCACATTTATTCAATTCAATAAAATCCATGCAAATGTTCTGAAATGGATAAGAAGAGGCTGGAAAAGTGCCTCTCTCAGGTTTGAAATTTTCCTGTGCATTGTTTTTGGCACAGATCAGACATTTTTTTACAAAACTGTGTGGTAAACTGGCTAAAACCATCGGTAGTAAAGGTTTTATTCATTGTAGATACCCCCCCCCCCCCCGCTACATGTGAAACACCATGGAGCAAGGTAGAGACTTGGTGAAACAGTTTGCGTGGTAGAATAGGTTTGCTTGCCTTACATTTGTAGAGCTTTGAAGTGTTATCAAAAATAGCTCCCTTCTTTATCCATTTGTAAATTTCAGCCTATGGTGCTGCTTTTTGAGCCTCAGCAAGAATATCATGTGATAGCTCTTCAGTCAGTGTCAGAATAGAATCAAATGTGCTTTGTCCAGGTTGCAAGCCTTGTGCAACCGGCTTTGCAGTTTGATCAACAAAATGATTACCTTTAGAAACCAGATCATTGCCATTTTTATGAGCAGCACATTTGCATATGGCCAGTTGTGATGGCAGTTTAACACTTTCAAGCAGCTCCAAGAAGAGGGGTTTGCACTTTTTGTGCAAAGTGGTGAAAAGTGGAAAATGCATTCTGGCTATCAATGTAAACTGTGAGGTTTTTTTAATTATTATTATTTTATTTTGTAAATGAGGTTAGACAATAGTGTCTTTTCTGCATGTGATTTCATCAGGGGATGCCAGCATAATGTCATCAACATACAGGAGTAATTAACTCCCATGAGGTGGAACAAACTGGGCCAAATTTGCTGACATTGCCTGTGAAAAAAAATGGTTGGTGATTCACAATAGCCCTGTGGCAGTCTCATAAATGTATACCTCTTGCCTTCAAATGTGAATGCAAACCAAAACTGATGATCTGGGTGAATGGGAATACTGGGAAAAAAAAGAATTACTGATGTCAATCACTGTGAAAAATTTCATTTGTGATTGTAGATCATTTAACAAAGTGTATTGCACCGTGTTTTTGGACATGATGCTATAGCCCCTGCATCTATCACTCCCTGTATAAGAGGTTTAATGCCTTCTTGAATTCAATTCAATTCAACTTTATTTATATATCGCCATATCACAACAACAGTCATCTCATGGCTTCTGGGCGTAGAGGATATTGTCTCTGATAAGGCCTAAAATGAGATTTTGCATTTATTGTTACCAATTCTGCATTTTTCATTAAGCCTACATCTGCCTTTCCGGTTGACCACAAGGAATTTGGAATTTCTGAGAGTTCATTTTCCTCTCCCTCTGTCAAAGGAAATAGTCATGCTTGTGATTCAGGGACGTCAATACTGACATCTTTTTGGACTTGTGCCACCCAGTTCAAAGGCAGACAGTAAGTGTTAAGCTTTGGGCAGTACTGAACTTTTGGTTCAGGTGTGCTTTTCCAAGATTGATCACACTCCTCTGCTGTGCTCACAAACCTGCCTACATCTTTCCACTGCATGTGTTTAGGCTTGATCAGTGCAATGTGTGGTGACTCTCAGTGTTTGAAGTGGATCTTATCTTTATCTGATAACCTCGCAGATGCTCCTGCATAGCCCTTTGGTGACCAGTACAAATTTGCAATAACTATTCTGGAGGATGAGTTTGCAAAAAATGTTTTCTCAAATTTGTCATCTGGACCACTCAGATATCTGTCATACATGTTGCAATGATATTGATTTGTGGCCTGCACAGTTGTAGGAAACTGTGTTTTGAAATGTTGCATTATTTT
Organism: Pholidichthys leucotaenia; assembly: GCA_020510985.1. NCBI lineage: Eukaryota > Metazoa > Chordata > Actinopteri > Cichliformes > Pholidichthyidae > Pholidichthys > Pholidichthys leucotaenia. The sequence continues at coordinate 6,916,885 of CM035847.1, read as the reverse complement.
GGCTTCCAAGCTCTCAATCACTCCAGCTGGTCTGGCCGGTACCAGACAAAGTGAATATGAATATCTTGGTAGTGCAAAATCTTGCAAAATATGAATTTCTGATGCATGTGGGAAATGTGATGCCCTCATATCACCTTCTGTTGGGATTATGACAATATTGAGACTTGTGAGCAGATCCCTTCCCAATAAGTTAACTGGACACACTTGTGACAAAATGAATGAACCTTCTGCACTATCCCCTGTAACAGGAACTTTTACGAAAGACATTCCTTTTTTAGCTTCCCATTTGCTGATTTAATGATCACTGTGTATTCTGATTTTGTGACCCCCCCCCCCCCCAGCATCTAGACCTGAAATGACAGATCTGCAAGCCCCAGCATCACAAAGACATTTCAAAGGAGTTCCCTGAATTTGTAGAGGAACCTCTGGTAAATACTCTAGTGTCATGATTAGGTCAAAGTCAGGTAAATGAAATGTGCCAACTGCGTCATTATCAGTTTCAGTAGCTGTATTTAGCTTTGATTCGGTCAGTCAGATGTTGGGATGTGATGAGTCCAGTTGTTGTTGTTGTTGTTGTTGTTGTTGTTGTGGCTGCTGAGCAGGGCATAGTCCCCTCCCATCTCTCCAGCCCCCCGAACGTGCAGGGCAATGCTTTTTCCAGTGGCCCTGTTGCCCACAGGCATGACAATAGTCACGGCTCCACCTTTGGGGGTTTGCAGACCCAGCACCACAGCCCCTCCTCCCCCTCCACGTTGGGGACCCTGGAAAAATACAGAAGTGGGGGAAGCAAATGCCTCCACCTGAGGGTCAGCAATTACATAAACAGGAGTGGACTTTGTTTTAGCCTTCCTTTCTCCCCTGTCCACATGCTCCCCCTCCAACCGTTCTATAGGCTTCAACTCTTTATGTTTTATGTTGAGTGACATTTTGAATGGCTGTCAAATCATGCTTTAATCTCCACTTGCTCCCAATGCGTTCATTTAATTCCCTCACCCACTGAGCCAATACTGCATCTTTTGGTGATAAGGGTTGATTTGCATCATCTTTGGGGTTCCAATTACCTGAGACTGTACACCAATCAGCTTTTAGGACCTTTCTGTATGCTCTCTCTGTTTCCTGGCCATTTAATTTGAAACTTTGAAGAAGGTTTGCCATCCCTTCAAAAAATTGAGTTGGCTTGTCTCAGGGGTGAGGGATTTCCTTCACCGCCTCACTGAAATCTCCATCAGTCCATGGCCTATAGACTAGCACAGTGGGGATATTTTGAATAGTAGCTTCACTGCCCTCAGCCGCTGGGCCAACATAAGCTGGGTTAGATAATTCAATCATAGGAAATTGTCCTATTTCTGCTGCATGTTCTTCTTCCTTAATGTGTTTATTTAAGGATGAGGATGTGGGTGCTTTTGAAGTGGCATAACGTGAAGGTGCATAAACGCTTATCTCTTTTGCCAGACGAGAAGGCTGGACTTTAGGCTTGATATCTGGCATGTGTTGAAGGGAAGGAGGAGGAGGCCGGGGAGAAGCCAGGTCTGCAGCCGGTGCTGTGGGGCCTGTTACCATCTCAAGGTCCGGTTACAGGGGAGGGGCATCTCTACGCCACCTGCTCTGGTCGTTATCTTCCTCCTCACCTTGAAATTTTGAGAACGAATGTGCATTAGTCAAACCCTTTTTATTACAAACATTGTAGTCTTTTGAGGTGTCTAAGTCAGCTTGGCTTTGCCTGGCAATTTGAAGCCATTGTTCAGCGTCAAAGAGTCCATATTTTAACTCTTTTCGCCTACTTCCATATGCTGCTAATTTAATGGCAGAAATCAAACTCTCACAATCTTTGACCCTGAGTTTCCCACTGAAATTGAATTTCTTTCTCCATTTTGCCAGAAACCTTGTGCTATTTCTGTCTTTTTTTGTTCATAAATTTACCATCTCCTGACAAAACATAAATTTCATTCTCATCTTGCTGTGTTCTGCAACTCTTACAGCAAAATGAGGCATTATTTCTTCCTCTCTGAACACTTTTGGCTGTCTTATGCCCTGCTTGCTGTAACAGCTACCCATGTTTGAAAGTTTTTTTTTTTTTCCTTTTTATCAAGTTTCCACACACAAATTAATAGCTACACAGCTTTTTTCTATTTTTTACCCCAAGCTCTCTCTGTTTCTTTTTTCCCTGTCTCAAAGACACACATACACTGAGAGTCACAAGACAGATACACACACACAGACAGACAGGGTCCAGACACATTTTTTTCTCTTTTGCGTTATCTCCACAAGGTCATACAATAAAGACTTTTAGGTTCATGCCAAAACCCAAAACAGCATGAGAATTACTTCAATTAATCTCCGGAACTGGCGACCTTAGCAGAAAAATCAGATATGGCAACCCTCACACCGCCACTTGCAGCATGAAGCTCCTCTTTTTTACACTGCCGTAAAAACACAACACCAGTCCATTGTTTTTGCTCAAGGCTACTATTTTCAAATACCTATAATTTTAAACACTTCCCAAAAGGATAACAATTAACGAACCAACCCTTTTATGCTCCACAAATATTAGGAAAAAAAAATCACAACCTATTCACTCCACCTCCGTGGGAACTCAGCCTCTCTGTGTTTCACACCGGAGTGGATTTCATCTAACACTGGGACAAAAACAAATTCAGACTGCAGTAACTTTTTATCTAGCGCTTCAACAAAACTCACAAAATAAAATCTCTTTTCTTTTTTTTCCTTTCAGGGTTCACGTAGCCTCCCCACAAATGCTCAAGGTCCAAACACTGGACCATAAGCAGAAGTGGTCACAAGAAGCACAAATCTGTCCCGGAAAAATTCACTTCTGTGGGATCACGTGACTCTTCGACACAGGAACGACACCACGAATCTTTCCCTTTTTTTCTTAGCATATGCTCTTCTAGACCTCCACTTGCTTACTTGAGCGTAGAAAGCGGCAAATTTCTAAGAATTACCCCGGGTCTTGAAATATCGGTCACCGTTTGCAAAGGAAAACCTCATTCCTCCCAGAGGATAATTACGATATTCTCACCGTGGGTAAAAAAAAAAATAACATCAATTTGGCCTCTAGTTTCATTCTTTCAGCTTTTTTGCAGTGTACAATTGGTCTAGGATATCACTCACTGGCCATAACAACAATAACAAAACTGAAATAAATTACTCACACTTGGTATCCACCTCTATGAGTTCCAGTAGACCCGTCAGAGCTCCACGTCGCTCCCCGATGACACCAGGGTTTTTGAAGAGGGAAATTCAGCATCTTTTTAGTGCTCCCCAGAAGTGTGGGCCTCTCCTCTTCTTTAACTGTGCACAGTCCAGTCTGGATCCGCCAGAAAACGCCGTGGCCCTCTTTATGTGGGTCCCTGTTCGGTGCGCCAAAAATGTTGGATCAAAAATGAATTGATTGAGACTGAATCAATAATCAATAGGCAGCTTCCAAGTTCTGAGACATTTATTCTCTTTCTGATCAGAAAAAAAATGTAATCGGTCACAGCATAACGTGCCTCAGAGCTTGCTCACACCAACTCCCTAACATGTGTTCAAGGATGTTGCTTCTTATACCCTGGGCAGGCCTTTCTGCTATGATCTTTACATGACCTGATCATCCTAAGTCATCCTAACTTCAGGCATTCTAATCAGAACAGCTTGGTGTGATAAAACAAAAACCTTCGTCATTATTTACAATCTTGCTCAGCCTAATCTTACATTGAAAAACAGACATTCTTTTCAAGCTCTGAGACAATGGAAAAACACAGAGTATCAGACATTTGCTCATTATATGCACCAGATACAGTTATAATATAAAATAGAATAATACAGCATTAAAATCATATAGAATAATCAATGAAACCTGAAAATATCCTTTCAAAATTATTTCATTTTGGACTTTTTTTGTAATTTGCTTTTTGTTTTTCATCATATTTTCCATCTTTCTCTCTCTCAATACTGTTGTTTTTTTTGACTTTATGGCAGTCAATCTGAAACCTCATCTTCCTTTGTCCTCCTCGACTCCCCTTCACTACCTTTCTATTTCTGCATCTCTGTCTCCCTGACTCCTCTATTCCGCCTCATCCTCTTTCTCCTTTTCACGTCCCATAATCATGAAGATAGAACATTTTCTAAAGAAGCTGTATCCAGGACTGCCTCTAATCTGTGTGTGATCTCATTTGTGTGGAGGAAGACTCAAACTTCACCTCCTCAGAGGGACACTTGTGCTCTCCCTCCGAAGGACCAAAATAAAGATTCATGTGATCCTCTCAGATATCAGAACAGTTGACTCATAATTTCATCATCCACATTTCAGATTCAGGCAGCAGCAGTCTGCTGGATTGTTCTCGGTCTAAATGAAGCGGTTGTGGTCCGATGAAGGCTCATAGAACCAGGTCACGGGGGAACGTCACGGCTCTGCCTGACGCCTCTGATTATTTTAACATGGTGAGATGTAGAGGGTGGAAGGGAGAAGAAACATCCATGCAACAGATCCTAACTAGACTCCAGCTCAGAGGAGATAAAGATGAGATATACATGTCCTGATTTATCTTTGCTTGGGGGCAGGAAGCACGGACAAATCTATTTAAAACCACATGACTACATCAGAAACCTGGTGTACTCACATCTGTTCAGTACGGTGTCCCAGAGAGCTCAAAGCAGATGTTCAGAACAGATTTTTAGAATTGAACCAACTTGCGTTTTCTCATGTAAACTAGAAGCAGTAACATGCATGTAACATGTAACATGGCTTCCTCTGTTTTTATTCCATGGTAATGTACCATCATCATCATCACCCTGACAGGCTGTCCTGATTTGTATGCCCCCGTACGTCACTGGTACAGAAGTTTTACTAACACAGCAAACTTCAATGCCAAATCTTCAAAAACTGGAGAAAATTCTGCTGCCTCATCGTGCGGTGATATTGAAATGGGATTTTTCCCCCACTGATCTGGAGCAAAAAATTTTTTGACTTCCATTTTCATTCCACTTCAGGCGTGAGTTTAGCAGACAGTGCAACATGCTAACTATAGGTTAGTTCTTGGTAAAGCTGGATTCATGCTGCACCTCTGCTGTCTGTGTTGTCACAATTCGCCACTCCTCGTCATCCACCTCAGCTGCGCGCACACCTGCGCCTCGTCAATCATGGGCTATTTAGCCCACTCAGCCCAGAGCATCGGTCTGGAGCCGTCTGTTCTTCTCCGTGCTCTTACCCCAGCAGGATCGTTCTTTCCCTTCCTGCAGATCTGCGCTACGATACGTAAGCCGCATTATTTCCTCACCTGCTTTGCAGTATTCTCCCCTGTGCACAGGTGGATTCCTTGGCGGCGGATTCTCCCATCATCGCCTACTCCTCATCCCTCTTCTCCACGTCACCTTGTATGCACAGCAGGACGCTGTCTCCCAGGCAAGACTCCTGGCCAACGCCAGCCACCATTCATCTGCAAGTAAGCATCACATTGCTTTTGTGCCTGTCTCGGTGAAGTGCCCTTTTACCCTTGTCCTCTGCTCTCTCCATAGGGTTGCCTGGCTGCACGGCATACTGCTCTGTTCCCGATTCTCGGCGTTCACCCTCACGCCATTCACACATCTCAAACATGCATCCATACATACCTGGTCGTTGAATAAAGCTATTAAATCTTCCCTGAGCCTGAGTGTGTGTTTCCTGAGCCAGACATTATGTCATGTGTACGCACAACAGGAAGGCTTGTGTGATGAAATTTACCCCATCGTCTCCAGTCTGCTAGTGTCTGCAGAGCTCTTCTGTAGACGATCGAGTACAGCCTGCCCACGGCCTGCCTGCGTTGACTGCACATGCCCAAGATTGGTTGCCCCATTCACGAGGAGGTGCTATTGACACAGCATACAAAGTCAAAGTAGATGAAGACGGCCAAGACGAAGTGGAAGATGAGAATAAACATACGTTAATCGCTTTGCAGCAGCAGCAGCTAAAGAGCCCTGAAACATGGTAATTCCTCTTTTCCCTTGAAATGATGCCATTATTATTGCTACAAAAAAATATGTGTGTCACTCTCATTTATAGCTGGTGAAAAAACTGGTGTGGTAGCACATTTGCGCTACCCATAGAGCTGGGGTGAAACTACAAATAACAGTTATGTGCATGCATCAACTGCTTGGCCTGGGAGACGAAAAAGTGTAGAATATACAGAACTGCATGCACCCTGGTCTCGTCCAAAGCAGATGCAGATCAAAGCGGACCAGAGAGGAAATGCAGCATGAATCCAGCTTAAAGTCCAGGGGCCTCATGTGGAAAGACTTGTATGAATTTCCTAATGAAGGAAAAGGGCATAAGCACAAAAAAAGCCCAGATGTATAAAAGAACATTTCCTTTGTGCATGCCAGTCTACCTGGAATTGAGCCCATGAGGGAATACCAGACTCCTCCCTTGACACACCTCCGTTTGAATATGCAAATAGAGGTAAATATGCCCGGCATGTGAGATCCTCCTCACTGCAGGATCAGAAGTCATGTCTACACGGTTAAGAAGAGGAACTTCCCATTTATAATGACTTCAATTAATAGAAAAAGTTTAATTTTATCTTTATTGTATTCTTGATTTAGAAAGTTGAAAATATATACTGCAGCTTTCTGGGGACTGCAGCCACAAGGGCTGATGGGAAATGACTGATGTCATGGGAAATGTCTAAATATAAGCCTATTGTCTTTAAGGAAACAAGTTAAATGCTCCGTTACTGTGGTAAAGTGGTTCTGTTGAGATTTTCTTGTGTTGTAATTTTTATGTCAGCACCATCAGTGTGAGCGCTGCTGTGGGGAGTGAATAAACTCAGTCAAAGATGGCTGCTGGTTTCATCATTAAAGTCTGATGAACTTCCTGTTAAAAGCTAGTGATACTACAATATGACAGAAACACAAACAGGATAACAATGTTGAAGCACAAACAATTCTGGAGTTGTAGAAAAATTATAAAATAAAAAAAAGATACACTAAGTTGAAAAATATGAATTAAAAATTCAGGGAAAAATGTGTAAACATGAAAAATTCACAACTTGAGTGGAAAAAAAATGTATAAAACCAAAGTAAAAAATACAAAAATAAACTTATCATAAATAAATTGGTAGAAAAAAATCTTAATTTTTCAACTTTCTGCATCCTTATTTTTTTATACTATTCCAGATTAGTCATTTGTTTTCATACTTTTCTATTTATTTATATTTTTTATTTTTATGCATGTTTTCATCTTTTGTATTTTTTAAAATTGCGGATTTATACATTTGCTGCAGTGTTAGACTTGTGAATTATTCTTGTTTTCACATTTTTGTCCACGTGTCTCTGGTGTGTAATATAATTGTTTTCACATCATTAACAGTTTCCCAACATCACCTCTAAGCGTTGCCAAGGGACCAATAACTGCAGAAACGCACGTACACCAGCCATCAAGTTGACGTGAGGCTGCACACATTTTCACGGTCATTTCATTCTTCATTCATCTGAAATTTTGTGTGGAAATGAACGTTTTTATGTGTAAGTACCCTTTGTACATGATGCCCCAGATCTTTCCACGGTGGCTGGCCACTCTGGGTATCCTCCACTTGTCTGCTGTCCTGGTCGTCATGCATTGGTGGTGACGTGCCCAGTCTGGACACCATCACGCTGCTAACCCTCACTTCAAATCAAATCAAAATCAAATCAAACTTTATTGTCATATTGCTGTACATACAACTGCAGTGCAGGCAAGATGAAATTGCGTTTCTCTCGGCATCCATATAAATAGAAGCAGCATGATTTAAGACACACTCCCACATAGCTCCACCCACCCCCCCCCCCCCCCATCCATTCACACATCCCTGAACTAACATCACTTTGGCATCACTTTGTTTTACATCACTGTGTAGCGACAGTCCGTGCTTTGGCCATATAATGTGGACTACAATCATCACTGAGTAAACTGTCCTGAAGCACCATGAGGCACTTTGAAGTGCACAAGTCAGGATGAAGTGGCACCTGACTGCATGCAACCATCACCGTGAGGATGGAGCCTGAGGAAGCAACACTGGCTGTAAGCTCTTTCAGATTTCAGCCCATATCAGCGTGAGGGCGTGTTAGTGGATGCTGCTTCATCTTCACCCTGGATGGTCTTCATAACTCATTCTTGATGTTTCTGTGGAAGGTCAGTGTTGATGACGGAGGATACGGTTTGCCTGGCAAGAAAGCCTTCATCAGAAAACTGTGATTAGAAGAACAGTGCATGCAGGAGATGACAGGTCTTTGTGCCAAGTGCCTTTATGTTCATGTAGACTACAAAAGGATGAGTGGGTGCAGGTCTGAGACGGGGATGTGTCCACAGCACCAGCAAATAGCTGAGAATGTGTGGAGATGACTGAGGGTGTTCTGACAGCTAAAGGTCCAGACCAAGGTTCATGTTCTTCTTCCATCATTATGTTAGTCCTCTGCTCTGACTCTGCCTGCATCTGCAAAACTTCACCGAACACAACTGAAGAGTCTTAAAGTCCAGACCAGATGGGTTAGGTGTGAGAGCAGTTTTAAGGTGGCCCGATTACCTCTGAGTGAGTAGCAGACAGGCTCCATTGTTAATACTTTAACTCCGATGACGGCAGAATCTCAAGGTCATTACTAGTTGGCGATATCCCTCGGATGCAAACACGTTATCATCTGTCTTCTGTATGTTTACTTTAACTTATATGTATTCGTGCCATCAGAAGAATTTGCTTTGCGTTTGCTGTGAACGCACTTTTAGAGTGCCAGTGGAAGTTCATCATCTGTGGGCCTGGGTTTCTTTGCTCTGGTCTGGACCTGATGAAGGTATCAGCAGGGCTTTGAAGGCACACGTTGGCATCTCCCGGTGGTGAAGGTTGACCGGAGTTCCTACACACAGTTGGTACATATTTGAGGGTGTAACACTGCATTGACAGATGTCATCTCTGGTGAGGCTCCACAGCTGCAGGATGATATGGGGACTTTAGCCCTTTTTCCTGTACATATGTGTGTTTTCCACATAGATCTGTGATGCTAAAGGACCACAGCTGTCGCTGGTTCGGGCTGCAGAGCTGCAGGTTGTAAACCCGGTGTCTTGTTTATTCTCCGTCTCCTGTTGGCGGCACACTTCTGCTCCTTCCCTCTACGGCTCCTCTAATGTCCTCCACCTCCTCCTCCTGCTCTGATAACATCTGAGGCTCCCATGGAGGAAGCATCTCTCTCGGCTGCGTCCTTATCAGGGGAACAACGCAAGGACACGGCGGCCTTATCAGCAGCACCCAACCACACACCTGCACATAACAACGGAACAAGACGCAGGAACACACAGGAACGTATCGACGGCTGCATCCATTTTGATTTGTGACGCTCTGAGCACTTAACCTCCTGCGGGTAATCAGAACCTTTCCACGGCGTTCAGTGGTTTCTTCAGAATTCACAGATGCCGATTTGTGCAGATGGACGTGGGCGAGCATCCCGCTCATTTATTCTCAGGGAGAGTTGAAGTCCAGTAGCACCAAGGCTCACATGCACGTCTGTGAAGGTTAAAACGGTGACGGCACCAACGGGAACACGTGAGGATTTAGCAGGGAGTCTGTGACAGTATCAGGAGTACCAGGGCCTGGAACATGGCAGTAATAGCACTGTGAGAGCGTCTGTAAAAAGGGAAATACTGCAGTTACTCTGACCATTAACTCTGATCACGGTGGCTTTTATTTTTCTCTCAACGATGCTGAAACAAGTTAACGTCTGCTGACTTTTACTGAGACTGGATCAGAACTCAGCCAGCGTGTCCATGTGGGCCCCCACAGGTTAAACTGGGCTGTCTGATGGGTCCATGTGGGTTTGTCTGCGGGTTCTATGTTGTTCCCTTCTGGGTTTGCCCACATGGACTTTACCTGTTTTCTTATTTTCAACTTATTTTCTTATAAATTTGCTATTTTCTTGTAAATTTTTGACATTCCCCCTTAATTTGATTTTTGTCTTTTTTCTGGAAAATTTGAAGCTCATACATTTGCATTTTTTTTTGTTATAAACTTGCAGCGTTTTCCTCATAAATTTCTTAGTATCTCATGTAAATTTCTTGTCTTTTTCTTCTTATTTTTGTTTTGTTTTTGTCTTTTTTCTTGCAAATTTGCTAACTTTTTCTTGTAATCGTGGAACTTTTTTTACTGTAATCTTGCAACTTTATGTCATAAATTTGTTACTTTTTTGTGAATTTGCAAACTTTTCTAATTTTTTCCTGATAAATTTTAACCTTTTTCTCCTAAATTTCTACTCTTTTCCTAAATTTCTGACTTTTTTGTAGTAAATTAAGTTTACTAAGTTTTTTCTATTAAATTTGTCATTTTTTTCTCATAAATTTGCTACTCTATTTTTTATGATAAATTTTCAATTTTTTCCCTCATAAATGTGTGACTTTTGTGCATAATTTTACCTGTAGCAACAGAGTTACTGAACTCTGCTCTCCCATTTTAAACCCATGTGTTTCCTGCTTACCTGCACCACAGGTAAAGTCCATGTGGGCAAACACACACGTGTTAACATGGAACCCACAGACAAACCCACATGAACCCAAAAGACAACCCAGTTTTAACTTGTCATGGACCCACATGGACATACTGGCTGGGAAACTGCATCTTTAAATACCACAGTTGCTGTAAGTACTGTTTTACTGCAATGTCTTTATTAGTTAGTAATGTAATATGAAGATAAGCAACTAGTTAATATTTTGTTTCGTATGGTAGTGTCATGGATTTTCTGTTAAATTAATAAATGCCCCTTCTTGTTTTGGCGAATAAGTAAGGTGCAGAGTCAAAGATGCCTTTTCTGGGTATTTATTTACATCTTGGCCAATAAGAGAAAATGTCGTGTCATGCAAGCAGAAAGCAGACAAGTACCACAGAAATATTCCAAGTCTCAGTAGACCAAACAGATAAGTGTTGTTTTGAGAGCGCTGAGTCAGCAGTTGGTATCTAAATGTCCTGCTACAGTGTTCAAGGCTGGGCTGGATCCTTGCTGTCTTATGGGAAAAGTACTGAGTGTGATGTCATTTATGATTAAAGGAGAAAGAATGAACAGACAATAATACAAAAAAAAAAAAAATCCACAACAGGAGCTTCGCTTGTTTATGCTGGTGGAAAAGCTAGCATTAGCCATAGCTAAAACCTCACTAAATCTAAACAACCAAATAGCACAACAAGCAATGATCTAAATGATCCTGTGCCGCTGCAATCCTGGAATTTCCCCATTGTGGGACTAATAAAGGCTTATCTTATCTTAAAGTGGTTCGATGTCATGATTCAACAACCAATGACCTTATAAACCTGGCAAATTTTCCCAATATAAGCTAGCTACAAAACTAATTAAAACAACCAGCTAATCCACAGACTGTATACAGCATTTAGCCACATAAATTACCTGATAATGTGTTTACATTGGTAAGCAAGCTAAAATTAGCTTAGATCAAACAAAACTACAAACTAGTGGCTTATTTATGACATGACCATGCTTATGTTAGCAATGACAAGTAAGGATGCCATAGTTAGCCTGCTAGCTACGCACATTAATCTGGGGAAAAAACAAAACAAAACAAACAACATTACAAACAGCGAAAAAATTTAGTTTAAAACATCAATCCCAGTCATCAACTACAGAAAACACAGACAGAAATTAAGATAAGATAAGATAAGATAAGATAAGATAAGCCTTTATTAGTCCCACAACGGGGAAATTCCAGGATTGCAACAGCACAGGGATAGCAACACTCAGAGCAACAATCAGAAGGCAAGAAAAAAAAAAAAAAACAAGCAAGCAAGAGCAGCTAATATACATATGTACATATTACTATAAAATATATATATACACACACACAGACACACAGTGCAGAGCACTGTAGCTGGATGGAATAAATATATGAATATGTAAACACACAGTGCAGAGCAATGTAGCTAGATGGAATAATATGTAGATATATAAACACACAGTGCGGAGCTTTGTAGCTAGATGGAATAAATATATAGATATATAAACATAAACACACCCAGTGCAGAGCATTGTAGCTAGATGGGATGAAACAGCATAACCGTCTACTTAGTTATCCTACATGGTATGATTATGTGTCCATACATATTCTCACTCTCCATAGCGACCGGTATTTTCCTAGTTGTATGCCGGAGGGGACCATTGTGTAAGTCTATTGCATCTTTTGCATTCAAAAAACTATTAGTTTGTTACGCCTTTTTGCTATCTCTGCGAGCAGCCCTGCTTAGGTTGTACAGTCTGACAGCCGTTGGTAGGAAGGACCTGCGAAACCTCTCAGTTGTGCACCTGGGATGATGTAGTCTGCTGCTAAATGAGCTCCTTAGTGCATTCAGTATGTCCTGCATAGGGTGGAACTCGGACTCCAGCAGAGATGACAGTTTAGCCACCGTCCTTCTCTCTCCTATCTCCTCCACCGGATCAAGGCGCTGCCCCAGGACAGAGCTAGCTTTCTTGATCAGTTAGTTCAGTCTCTTCCTATCGGCTGCAGTAATGCCACTGCCCCAGCAGACCACTCCAAAAGTGATGGCTGATGCCACCACCGTGTCATAGAATGTCTTCAGCAGTGCGCCTTGTACACCAAAAGACCTGAGTCTCCTCAGCAAGAACAACCTGCGCTCTCCCTTCTTGTAGAGTGCATCAGTATTGTGTGACCAGTCTAGTTTATTGTTCAGATGAACACCCAGGTACTTATAGGCTGTCACCATCTCGATGTCTGTTCCCTGTATATTTACTGGTGCTGTGAGGGGTTGTCCTTGCCTGCGGCAGTCCACCACCAGCTCCTTAGTTTTTCTCGCGTTGATCTGGAGGCAGTTCCGATGGCACCAGTCCACGAAGTCCTGGATAAGCCCTCTGTACTCAGCTTCATCTCCATTGGAGATGAGGCCAACGATCGCAGAGTCATCAGAGAACTTCTGTAGATGGCAGTGTGTTGTGTTGTGTGAGAAGTCCGCAGTATAAAGAGTGAACATTAAGGGAGCCAGCACCGTTCCCTGGGGGGCCCCCGTGCTACTGATGATCATGTCGGACACACAGTCCCGGGTTCTCACAAACTAAGGCCGGTTCGTGAGGTAGTCCGGGATCCATGATGACAGGTGCTGGTCCACCCCTGCGCCCAGCAGCTTGTCCTTCAGGATCATCGGTTGGATGGTGTTGAAAGCACTGGAGAAGTCAAAGAACATGATCCTCACCATATTCCCGGGCTTCTCCAGGTGGGACAGAGAACGGTGAAGGAGGAAGATCACCGCATCCTCCACCCCAATGCCATGCTGGTAGGCGAACTGGAGTGGATCCATCGCTGGTTCCACCAGGGGGTGGAGGTGAGCAAGGAGCAGTCTCTCCAGGGTCTTCATCAAGTGGGACGTCAAGGCCACCGGTCTGTAGCTGTTCAGGTCTTTGGGGTGGGAAGTTTTTGGTACAGGTACCACACAAGATGTTTTCCACAGCTGTGGTACCCTCCCCAGTTTCAGGCTCATGTTGAAGATATACGTCACAATCCCACACAGCTGGTCTGCACAGGACTTGAGGAGCTTTGCGCTTATGCCGTCCGGTCCCGACGCCTATATTACCCTAAATTACCCTATAATGTGTTTATATTGGTAAAACAAGCTAAGGTTAGCTAAGATTGTGGAAATGACGAGGCTGAGTTTATCTCACGAGTCAGGTTTATTCACATTCTCCAACATCATCAAAAACAGAAAGAGAGAGAAACCCCCAGACATTCGTCCCTTTATACCCCAGGACATCAAAGCACACAGTCACATTGTCTTTTAATCCCAAGTCACAATGCGTCTTCTTCCAGGTCTTCTCACCTCCACCTAAAGTCACTGGTGGCCAGGAAATCCCCCAAGGCCGTCTCTTTGCATACAAAAGGCCATATTTCAAATCCACCTGTTATCTCCTAGGAGGCTCAGTCTTTTTGTTCATCTGAGACGTGAAGCATACAGTAAGCATACAGTAATAATACATGTGAAGCATATGAAACCCACATATGTGTCCCACATGACCCCCCCCCCCCAAACGTCTAAGATGGAACAACGTAACAGTCTGCATGTCATGAAAAATCACACACATCAGTCCACATGCTGCTTGGGCCTCAGTCTTCTCCCGTATCTGCTGTAAGTGGGCTTTACCACCTCCGCGGCGCCCTCCTGCTGGGGAGCTGCTGTCTGAGGATGAGAACTGTTAATCAATCCCTGTGGGTGCTCTGGGGAGTGCTCCCTAGGGGGTCTGCTGCGCCGAGGAGCCCTGGCCAACTGCACACCTTCGTCAGCCACCACAAAAGTGGGTTTGAGCCTGTTTATGCCAATCATTTCTTTTCTGCCCCCCAAATCTAGCAAAAAATGCTTATCTCCTGTCTCCAGCACTCTGGTCCATCATAAGGAGGTCGCAACAGTGGGCGATGGGCATCGTGTCTGACAAAAACAAACTCCGCATTTTTTAAAGCCTTAGGCACAAAAACGCGCGGAAAACTGTGGTGAACGGGGCTAGGCAGCGTGCTTGATTCCGTGCTACTCTGCAACCGCTGAGCTGGGGAGCACTCTGGCGCCGGATTATCTGGGAGAAATTCCCCGGACAGCCGAAGTGGCTGTGCGAAAACTAGCTCAGCCGGGGAGGCTTCTAAATCCTCTTTAGGTGCAGAACGCAACCCCAATAAAACCCATGGTAGCTTGTCCACCCAATTTGCATCCGTAAGCGACGCTCTGAGGGCCACCTTCAATGACCTGTGAAAACGTTCGCATAACCCTTTAGCCTGCAGATTGTACGCGGTCGTGCGGTGGATCATTGCCCCCAGGCTGCGGGCCATCACCGACCAAAGTTCGGAAACAAATTGAGGGCCTATGTCGGACGTAATGTCCGACGGGACTCCAAAACACGCTACCCATGCCGTTAAAAACGCGCGGGCCACCTCCTCGGCTGTGGTTGACGACAGTGGGACCACTTCCGGCCAGCGCGTGGTGCGGTCAACCATTGTCAGAAGATGTGTGCACCCCTGTGAGGGCGGGAGGGGGCCTACGAGGTCCACGTGAACATGATCAAACCTCTTAGCTGGGATGTGAAACGGCTCCAAGGGAGCTCTCGTGTTTCTGTGTACCTTGGCTCGTTGACAAGCCATGCAGGCTGCCGCCCACTCTCTAACTTGTTTGCGCAGGTTCAGCCATACAAATTTCTCTCCCACCATTTTGACCGACGCGCGCACTCCCGAGTACGCCAGAGAATGGATCGAGTCAAAAACACGGCGGCGCCACGCGGCCGGTGCCATAGGATGCGGTCGCCCAGTGGAGACATCGCAGATTAGGGGGGGCATACCGTCTTGCAGCACCCTGTTCTCCAGCCTTAACCCTGTTGGTCCAGACTGGGGCCGCGCGCACTTCTGCGTCGCTAACCCGATCCACGGCCATGGCTGCAAAATCTACCCCTACGCGGGCTGGAGCCGCCACGGCGCACGAGAGTCAGTCTGCCACTACATTAAGTTTACCCGCCACATGCTGGATATCGGTAGTAAACTCTGAGATCGCGGCCAGCTGTCTCTGCTGTCGGCCCGACCACGGTTCTGAAACCTTGGCCATCGCGAAAGTCAGCGGCATGTGGTCCACGAACACGGTGAAACGGCGTCCTTCCAGCCAGAACTGGAAGTGGCGAATGGCCAAGTGGAGAGCTAACAACTCTTTGTCGAATGCGCTGTATTTTCGTTCACTATCGCGCAAGGTCCTTATGAAAAAGGCGAGTGGTTGCCAAGCTCCGGCTACATACTGCTCCATGACTGCCCCTATGGCCACATCTGACGCATCAGTAGTGAGTGCTATGCGGGCCTTTGGGACTGGATGTGCTAACAACGCAGCATTTGCCAGGGCTGTTTTAACTTCCGAGAATACGCGCTCTTGCTCCGGAGACCATTCGATTTTATTTGTGGGTTTTTGTATTTTTAGTGCAGCATACAATGGTTACATGAGCTGCACTGCGCGGGGGAGGAAATGGTTATAAAAATTCACCATTCCCAAAAACTCCTGTAACGCTTTGACCGTTTGTGGCTGGGGAAAATTTGTTACTGCGCGCACTTTGTAAGGCAGAGGAACTGCTCCTGCTGGAGAGACGCGATGCCCCCAAAAATCAATCTGCGTCACCCCGAACTGACACTTCGCTGGGTTGATTATTAACCCGTGCTCTCCCAGCCTCCGGAAAACTGCCGTGAGGTGGTTTTCGTGTTTGTCTTCAGACGCGCTGGCTACCAATATGTTGTCCAGGTAGACGAACATGAAGGGGAGATCGCGCAACACCGCGTCCATCATGCGTTGGAACATCTGTGCCGCGCCTTTAAGCCCAAACGGCATGCGCAAAAACTCGAATAGCCGGAACGGAGTTATTACCGCTGTTTTGGGTATGTCTTCAGCGCACACTGGGACCTGGTGGTAACCGCGTACCAAGTTTATCTTAGAAAAAATGCGCGCCCCCGCCAAATGAACTGAAAAATCTTGGATATGCGGGATTGGGTAGCGGTCGTGTGCTGTAGCGTTGTTCAACCTGCGGAAATCTCCGCAAGGTCGCCACGAGCCATCAGCTTTCGGGACCATGTGAAGCGGTGAAGCCCATGGGCTTTTCGAACGCCTGATGATGCCCAACTTTTCCAGGTTGGCGAACTCCTCGTGCGCTATGGTCAGTTTAGCTGAATCCAAGCGCCAAGCTTTCGCAAAAACGGGCGGTCCGGTGGTAGTAATAAAATGTTCCACCCCGTGTTTAGCCACGGTCGCCGAAAATATTGGGACCGTGAGTGCTGGGAACTGAGTGAGCAGTGTGTGGAACTTACCACTTGCAGCTGTGACGTTGGCTTGTGCTGTTGGCGGGGCCACTCGAGCTGTACAGGGAAAAGAATAAAAAGAGAGTGCATTAACCAGGCGCCTGTTAGCAAGATCAACCAACAAACCATGTGAGCACAGAAAATCAGCCCCTAACATATTGAAATTGACTGCAGCTATGACGAAAGTCCACTCAAATGTACGGCCGTGTAGGGACAGAAGCAGAGTCCTCTCACCAAAGGTCTTAATCGCCGAGCCGTTCGCTGCTGACACCCCGGGACCACTGGAAGGCGCCAGTCGGTCAGCGGAGGAAGGTGTGATGAAACTCCACTGGGAGCCTGTGTCCACGAGGAAATGCCTCCCCGAGCGCGCATCCTTCAAGTAGAGCAGCTTGTTCTCCTCTCCGAGGGCCCCAGCTGCTACCGACCCCCGGTCTTGGTGTTTCCCGAGCACTTGAAATGGCATGGTGGTATACAATTGCGTGCCCTCTCTGCGAAGCGGCGATGGTAGAAACAAAGGACGTCGTCTGCTCCGTGTTTCTTGGCTCCTGCCGCCGCCGTCGTCGGTGAGTCTGGTACTGCTGCCTCTTGCCCCCTGCCATCTCCGGACGTTGCGCCGGGCTCCGCTGCCGCGGCCATGGCCGTGCACCGTTTGGTGGCGTTGACGAGTCGTTGCGCCTCCTGCTCCAGCTCGCGGTAGTCTCGTTGGGCCAACAGTGGCGAACTGGCCAGGGTCACTCTCACCGCTGATGGTCGGGTCCTGAGGAAAAGGTGGGCAAAGATGAAGTGATCATTGTCAGAGTCTTTCAACCTCAACAGCTTCTCCATCAGGTCCGCAGGCCTGTCGCTTTCAAATTCAGTCAGCGCCAGGAGCCCCTCTGCTCGCTCCTCCACCGAGGGGGTGAAGTACCGGATGAGTGCAGCCTTCAACGCGCCGTACTTGTTGCTGTCCGGCGGCTGGTTGATCAGGCTCTCCACATGCTGGGCTGTGTGGTTGTCCACTTTTGCAACCACATGGTAGAACTTTGTGGCGTCTACCGAAATCCTCCGGAGGTTGAACTGTGCCTCGACCGCGTTAAACCAGGAGCACGGATTGTTCTGCCAGAATTCCGGTAGCTGAACTGTGGCTGCATTCATTTGGCTGGCTCCTGACGAGTCTGGCTCGAGAGAATTTCTTTCACTCATGATACGTCTTAGGGTCACCAGTGTGGAGAATGTGGAAATGACGAGGCTGAGTTTATCTCACGAGTCAGGTTTATTCACATTCTCCAACATCATCAAAAACAGAAGGAGAGAGAAACCCCCAGACATTCGTCCCTTTATACCCCAGGACATCAAAGCACACAGTCACATTGTCTTTTAATCCTAAGTCACAATGCGTCTTCTTCCAGGTCTTCTCACCTCCACCTAAAGTCACTGGTGGCCAGGAAATCCCCCAAGGCCATCTCTTTGCATACAAAAGGCCACATTTCACATCCTCCTGTTATCTCCTAGGATGGTCAGTCCTTTTGTTCATCTGAGACGTGAAGCATACAGTAAGCATACAGTAATATACATGTGAAGCATATGAAACCCACATATGTGTCCCACAGCATTAGCCATAGCTAAAACCTCACTAAATCTAAACAACCAAAGAGCACAACAAGCAATGATCTAAATGATCCTGTACTGCTGCAATCCTGGAATTTCCCCACTGTGGGACTAATAAAGGCTTATCTTATCTTAAAGTGATTCGATGTCATGATTCAACTACCAATGACCTTATAAACCTGGCAAATTTTCCCAATATAAGCTAGCTACAAAACTAATTAAAACAACCAGCTAATCCACAGACTGTATACAGCATTTAGCCACATAAATTACCTGATAATGTGTTTACATTGGTAAACAAGCTAAAATTAGCTTAGATCAAACAAAACTACAAACTAGTGGCTTATTTATGACATGACCATGCTTATGTTAGCAATGACAAGTAAGGATGCCATAGTTAGCCTGCTAGCTACGCACATTAATCTGGAAAAAAAAAACAAATAACAACAACATTACAAACAACAGTGAAAAAATTTAGTTTAAAACATCAATCCCAGTCATCAACTACAGAAAACACCTACAGAAATTACCCTATAATGTGTTTATATTGGTAAAACAAGCTAAGGTTAGCTAAGATTAGCTTAGCTCAAACAAGATCAAAACACCCATAGATCTGAATAATCACACAACGATGCTAATTAGTGGCTAGATGATCATTTTGAACATGACCTTCCTTTATTTCCATTGATAAGCGAGAGCAGCTTGTTATGTATGAGGAATGAGGGACTGGAGTCTTCTGTCATGCAGCGGGCCAACCAACTTAACTGAGAACACAGAACTATACAGAACGACCGTGCCCATCTGATGTCACGTTAGGGGCGGGTATGGCAACACACACGCACCACACAACATTCCCCTCCTCCTTACAAAAGTGTAAAACCACACACACAATTAAGACCATCCCCAATTTAGCACCCAAATTATGCACTAAGAAAACAGGGAACCACGAACTGTAATAAAATAGCCTATTGCATTCACACAAAAATAACTCAAATTGGACCATGTCTCTAAAATAAGTCAAATAATCCATAACACAGCAACCCTTCACATGCACACCAGCACTATATATATATATATATACTGTATATATATATATATACTGTATATACAGTGTATATATACTGTATATACACTCACCGGCCACTTTATTAGGTACACCTGTCCAACTGCTCGTTAACACTTAATTTCTAATCAGCCAATCACATGGCGGCAACTCAGTGCATTTAGGCATGTAGACATGGTCAAGACAATCTCCTGCAGTTCAAACCGAGCATCAGTATGGGGAAGAAAGGTGATTTGAGTGACTTTGAACGTGGCATGGTTGTTGGTGCCAGAAGGGCTGGTCTGAGTATTTCAGAAACTGCTGATCTACTGGGATTTTCACGCACAACCATCTCTAGGGTTTACAGAGAATGGTCCGAAAAAGAAAAAATATCCAGTGAGCGGCAGTTCTGTGGGCGGAAATGCCTTGTTGATGCCAGAGGTCAGAGGAGAATGGCCAGACTGGTTCGAGCAGATAGAAAGGCAACAGTGACTCAAATAACCACCCGTTACAACCAAGGTAGGCAGAAGAGCATCTCTGAATGCACAGTACGTCGAACTTTGAGGCAGATGGGCTACAGCAGCAGAAGACCACGCCGGGTGCCACTCCTTTCAGCTAAGAACAGGAAACTGAGGCTACAATTTGCACAAGCTCATCGAAATTGGACAATAGAAGATTGGAAAAACGTTGCCTGGTCTGATGAGTCTCGATTTCTGCTGCGACATTCGGATGGTAGGGTCAGAATTTGGCGTCAACAACATGAAAGCATGGATCCATCCTGCCTTGTATCAATGGTTCAGGCTGGTGGTGGTGGTGTAATGGTGTGGGGAATATTTTCTTGGCACTCTTTGGGCCCCTTGGTACCAATTGAGCATCGTTGCAACGCTACAGCCTACCTGAGTATTGTTGCTGACCATGTCCATCCCTTTATGACCACAATGTACCCAACTTCTGATGGCTACTTTCAGCAGGATAATGCGCCATGTCATAAAGCTGGAATCATCTCAGACTGGTTTCTTGAACATGACAATGAGTTCACTGTACTCAAATGGCCTCCACAGTCACCAGATCTCAATCCAATAGAGCATCTTTGTGATGTGGTGGAACGGGAGATTCGCATCATGGATGAGCAGCCGACAAATCTGCGCCAACTGTGTGATGCCATCATGTCAATATGGACCAAACTCTCTCAGGAATGCTTCCAGCACCTTGTTGAATCTATGCCACGAAGAATTGAGGCAGTTCTGAAGGCAAAAGGGGGTCCAACCCGTTACTAGCATGGCCAGAGGTAAAACCGGCCCAGGGGCCCAGGGCAGTCCCGGAGCATGCATGCCCTTGGCGAAGGGCGTGAAGATAAGACCGGCTCGGAGGCTCCGGACAGCCCCACGGCATGTGTGCCCCTGTCCGCCGTCTGCCTCCAGGATCACAACCGACCTCTCCTTAAAAAATGTCTCTCTTCACCACCGACTGCCTCACTCCTAGGGATCTGCAGCTCAGCTGTTCGGCATGCCGTCCCTTGGAGCCTGTTGGTCCGCTCCAAAGCCTGTCGTTGCTCCAAACACTCCGGTCCCCTGTGGCCGAACTCCAGGGAGACCCGAAGCCTGCTCGTCAGTGCTGCTCACCGACCCAGGCGTCTCGCCGTAACACCCAGCACCCTCATCCAGGGTGGCCTGAGCTCCAGCACTGAGACCCTGCCCAACCTCTATGGTCCCTTGCACGTCCTCTCTGTCATCCGAGGCACTCCGCTGGACTGCCTCCATGCCCAGCTGCTGTTGCTCACTCCCAGGGTTCACCGCATTACTTTTGCCGGCGTCGTTTGCCAACCCAGGCACCTCGCTGCTGTTCCCAGCACCCTTTTCCCAGATGGTCTGCTGCACTGTCTCCATGCCTGGCTGTTGCTGCTCCCTCCCAGGGCTCTCAGCTTCACTCTCATCGGCATCACTCTCCGACCCAGGTGCTTCATCGCTGCTCTCAGCACCCTCGTCCCATGCGCTCCGCTGCGTTGTCTTCATGCCCAGCTGTCGCTGCTTTCTCCCGGGGTTCTCAGCCTGCATGTTCCCGCTCTCCCGCTGCCCAGCCTCCAGCTGCGGGGATGACTCCTGTCACTGCTCTCCCTCTCTGCTGTCATCGCTCAACGCGCCATCAAACTCACCAGTGCTACGGTCCTGTACCGTGTTGCACTCCTTGGCTGGCCCGCCATCTTCATTGACCGGGGACTCCTCGACTCACGGCCCTGGTCCCACCTCGATGCCTTGCTGGTAGCCTTGAGCCTGCTTTTGACGCACAGTTAGCTTTGTGGCTAAGTTACCCATAGACACCAAGTGGGCCGTTAGCTTCTCTGAGCTAACTAGCCTAGCTCCATTTTGTGCCAACACTTCCGCCACCTGCAGCTTCGTAGTCCTCATCTGCTTGGCGAAGTACTCAGTCAGCCGCTCAACAGCATCCGCATCGCATTCCATTTCACCCAATGTACCGAGAATTCTTTGGCCTTCTGTGCTGAGATGGTGGGCCAGAAGTGCTCATCTTAGATAGATAGATAGATAGATAGATAGATAGTTTATTTTGAACACAAAAATATAACAAAAAACAAGCAAATGGCAAATGCAACAAAGTTACAGTATACACTGTTCGAAAGGGAGAAGGAAGAAGTGAACACTTATTAATTCCAACTCCTCTTTTCCATAAATACACCCATGTGAAATTTTATACAAATTACCACCTTTAAGACCCCAAGTAAACAATTTGGTGTATTTTTTACAAATCAACATTTACACCCATCCATTCTAACATACAATGAAGTGCATACATCAAAACCAGCCTCAAACAACACAGATATACACAATGCTGTCCCACCCACCATTCCATAGTGTCCCATAATGTCCCAGAGTGAACATAATGAATCGTACATATAACTACTACCCTTCTAACATATATCCTTTCAGCAAATGGTGCTTATACCTCTTTTTGAATTGATTTCTGTTTGTACATAGTTTCAGTTCCGGCTCCAGACTGTTCCACAAATCCACCCCACAGACAGATATGCACAGACTTTTCTTGGTTGTACGTATCTTGGGTTTTGTAAAGTTTAAGTCTCCCCTCAAATTATGATCGTTGTCTCTTTTTTTAAATATTATTTGTATATTAGTTGGGAGTTGATTGTTAATTGCCCTGTACATTACTTGTGCTGTCTTAAATTTAACTAAATCGATGAACTTTATGACATGTGACTTTAAGAACAACGAATTGGTATGGTCTCTATATCCTACATTGTTTATTATCCTTATAGCTCTTTTTTGTGATGTGCATATTGACTGTAGGTTGGTCTTGTAGGTGTTTCCCCAGACTTCTACACAGTAGTTAAGATAAGGTAAAAACAGTGAATTGTACAATAAGACCAATGATTTATAGTCCAAGATGTGTCTTGTCTTCCCCAGTATGCCTATACATTTTGCTAATTTTTTTTTTTGTTACTTATTTGTACCCGTAGGTAGACTTGGTTTGCAGTCTGGTGACAAGCCACCGGCTGCTGGAAACCCACGCAACACGGGGAGAACATGCAAACTCCACACAGCTCACTGTTGGTCGGGGGCTGGGATCGAACCCACGATCTCATGATCCCCGCGATCCCCCGGCCGAGAGTAAAACTGTGCTGTCACAGTGCTAAACCACTGCGCCACCGTGCAGCCGTAATTTGGCCCGGATGTGACTGATGTGAGGTTTCCAGCAGATTTTATTGTCTAGCGTCACCCCCAGAAACTTATTTTCCTGTACTGTTTCTATTCTGGTATCATCTATCGTTACCATTATTTCATGATTCATTTTATAATTTCCAAACACCATAATCTTTGTTTTTTTTTGATTTAGAGATAATTAATTTTTGTTGAACCACTGCGTTAATTTTTCCATTTCAGTTGTGACCACCTCTAAAACCTGCTGCAAATTCTCACCAGTGCAAAGGATATTTGTGTCATCTGCAAACAAAATAAATTTCAGAATTTTTGATACTTGGCATATGTCATTTATATACAAAATAAAGAGTTTGGTTACCGGGGCCCCACCCTGGAGCCAGGCCTGGGGGAGGGGCTCGAAGGCTAGCGTCTGGTGGCCGGGTTTCCACCCATGGGACCCGGCCAGGCTCAGCCCGAAGGAGTTACATGGGTCCGCCCTCCAGTGGGTTCACCACCTGCAGGAGGGATCATGGGGGTCCGGTGCTATGTGGATTAGGTGGCGGTCAAAGGCGGAGACCTTGGCGGACTGATCCCAAGCTTTCTAAACTGGCTTTTGGTACGTGGAATGTCACCTCTCTGGTGGGCAAGGAGCCTGAGCTGGTGTACGAGGTTGAGCGATACCGGCTAGATATAGTCGGCCTCACCTCAACACACAGCTCCGGTTCCGGAACCAGTCTCCTGGAGAGGGGCTGGAGCTTGGCCTTTTCTGGAGTTGCCCTGGGCGAGAGGCAACGAGCAGGGGTGGGTATTCTTGTATCGCCCCACCTTGCTGCCTCTATATTGGAGTTTTCCCCGGTGGACGAAAGGGTTGCTTCCCTGCGCCTTCGGGTTGGGAAACGGGTCCTGACCATCATTTGCGCCTATGCACCAAATGATGTTTCAGAGTACCCACCCTTTTTGGAGTCTGTGACTGGGGTGCTGGAGGGTGCTCCTCCTAGAGACTCCATTGTCCTACTGGGGGACTTCAATGCGCACGTGGGCAACGACAATGAAACCTGGAGGGGGGTGATTGGGAGGAACGGCCTGCCCGATCTGAACCCGAGTGGTGTTCAGTTATTGGACTTCTGTGCTAACCACAGTCTGTCCATAACAAACACCATGTTCAAGCATAAGGGTGTCCATATGTGCACCTGGCACCAGGACACCCTAGGTCGCAGGTCGATGATCGATTTTGTTATCGTATCATCAGACCTGCGACCGTATGTCTTGGACACCCGAGTAAAGAGAGGTGCAGAGCTGTCAACTGATCACCACCTGGTGGTGAGTTGGATCCGATGGCAGGGGAGGAAGCCATTCAGACCTGGTAGACCCAAACGTATAGTGAGGGTGTGCTGGGAGCGTCTGGCCGAGGTCCCTGTCCGGGAGGTCTTCAACTCCCACCTCCGGAAGAACTTCAACCACATTCCGAGGGAGTCTGGAGACATGGAGTCTGAATGGGCCATGTTCTCCACCTCTGTTGTTGAAGCGGCGGCCCAGAGCTGCGGCCGCAAGGTGGTCGGTGCATCTCGTGGTGGCAACCCCCGAACCAAGTAGTGGACACCAGTGGTGAGGGGATCCATTAAGCTGAAGAAGGAGTCCTATCAAGCTTGGTTGGCTTGTAGGACTCCCGAAGCAGCTGAGGTGTACCGGCAGGCCAAGTGGAGTGCAGCTCGGGTGGTTGCTGAAGCAAAAACCCGGGTATGGGAGGAGTTCGGTGAGGCCATGGAACAAGACTTTCGGTCGGCTTCAAAGAGATTCTGGCAAACTGTTCGGCGGCTCAGGAGGGGAAAGCAGCTCCCCGTCCACACTGTATATGGTGCGGATGGGACACTGTTGACTTCAACTGGGGATATCGTCGGGCGGTGGAAGGAATACTTCGAGGATCTCCTCAATCCCACTGATACGCCTTCCACAGAGGAAGCAGGGTTTGGGGACGAAGGGGATGACTCGCCTATCACAGGGGCTGAGGTCGCCAAGGTGGTTAAAAATCTCCTTGGTGGCCGGGCCCCGGGGGTGGACGAGATTCGCCCTGAGTACCTCAAGGCCCTGGATGTTGTTGGGTTGTCATGGTTGACACGCCTCTGCAACATTGCGTGGAGGTCGGGGGCAGTGCCTTTGTCATGGCAAACCGGGGTGGTGGTTCCTCTCTTCAAAAAAGGGGACCGGAGGGTGTGCTCCAACTTTAGAGGGATCACACTCCTCAGCCTCCCTGGGAAGGTCTATGCCAAGGTACTGGAGAGGAGAGTCCGGCCGTTGGTTGAACCTCGGATTCAGGAGGAGCAATGTGGTTTTCGTCCTGGCCGTGGCACATCGGACCAGCTCTTTACCCTCTCGAGAATTCTTGAGGGTCCAGTTTACATGTGTTTTGTGGACTTGGAGAAGGCATTTGACCGCGTCCCTCGTGGATTTTTGTGGGGGGTGCTTCGGGAGTATGGGGTATCGGGCTTGTTGTTACGAGCTATTCGGTCTCTGTACGACCGTTGTGAGAGTTTGGTTCGTATTGCCAACATTCGGTCGGAGTCATTCCCAGTGAGAGTTGGACTCCGCCAGGGCTGCCCTTTGTCACCGATCCTGTTCATAATTTTTATGGACAGGATTTCTAGGCGCAGCCAGGGAATGGAGGGTGTCATTCTTGGTGACCACAGGATCTCATCTCTGTTGTTTGCACATGATGTTGTCCTGTTGGCTTCATCCAACAATGACCTACAGCTCTTGCTGGGACGGTTTGCCGCTGAGTGTGAAGCGGCTGGGATGAGAATCAGCACCTCCAAGTCCGAGTCCATGGTCCTCAGCCGGAAAAAGGTGGATTGTCCTCTCTGGGGTGGGGACAGGCTCCTGCCCCAAGTGGAGGAGTTTAAGTATCTTGGGGTCTTGTTCACGAGTGAGGGGAAAATGGAGCGAGAGATCGACAGACGGATTGGAGCAGCATCTGCAGTGATGCGGACGTTGTACCGGTCTGTTGTGGTGAAGAGGGAGCTTAGTTCTAAGGCAAAGCTGTCAATTTACCGGTCAATCTACGTTCCTACTCTCACCTATGGTCACGAGCTTTGGGTAATGACCGAAAGAACGAGATCGCGGATACAAGCGGCTGAAATGAGCTTTCTCCGTAGGATTGCTGGACTCACCCTCAGAGATAGGGTGAGGAGCTCAGTCATCCGGGAGAGGCTCAGAGTAGAACCGCTGCTCCTCCACATTAAAAGGAGTCAGTTGAGGTGGTATGGGCATCTGATTAGGATGCCTCCTGGACGCCTCCCACTTGAGGTGTTTCAGGCACGTCCCACTGGAAGGAGACCCCGGGGCAGACCCAGGACTCGGTGGAGAGACTATGTCTCCCAGCTGGTCTGGGAACACCTTGGTATCCCCTCTGAAGAGCTGGAGCAGGTGGCTGGGGAGAGGGAAGTCTGGGCTTCTCTGCTTGAACTGCTGCCTCCACGACCCGGACCTCCGGAAAAGCGGTAGAAGATGGATGGATGGATGGATAAAGAGTTTGGGTCCCAAAACTGACCCCTGGGGCACAACACAAGTGATGTCCATGAAGGGTGATTTGTGCTCTCCAATTTGTACAAATTGTTGTCTGTTACTTAAATAATTTTCCACCCAACTCAATCCTACCCCTCTTATCCCATACCTTTCCAGTTTCCTTTGTAGTATTCTGTGGTCAACGGTGTCAAAAGCTTTCTTTAAATCTATAAATACTCCTACAGCAACCTTTTTTTTATCTATACAACTAGTAATTTCTTCTATAAGTTCGATCAGTGCCAAAGATGTAGATTTATCTGCTCTAAAACCATACTGGCTATCTGTAAGGAGGTTGTGTTTTTCAGTGAAATCATCCAGTCTCTTAGTGAAGGTTTTTACAAGTATTTTGGAGAATTGTGAGAGTAAAGAGACTGGCCTGTAATTTGTGAAGCGATGACTGTCTCCTGTTTTGTATAGAGGTATTACTTTTGCTATTTTCATTTTGGTTGGAAATGTACCAGTTTGAAATGACAGGTTCCAGATGTGGGTGCGTGGCTTAACAATTCCCTCAATTACTTTTTTCACTATTGTCATGTCAATTTCATTCCAGTCCGTTGATTTTTTGTTCTTAAATTTACTCACAGTCTCGATAATTTCATTTTCAGTAACTGCACCCAAAAAGATTGTGTTTGGATTTCTATCCTCTATTTCATTCACAGAACCACTGTGGTTTGTTTCTGGTGTCACTATTGATTTTGCTAATTCAGGACCAACGTTTACAAAAAAATTATTGAAACCACTGACCACATCTTCCATATTATTAATCAAACTGCCATTTTCAATAAAATATTCTGGATAATTTGCATTCTTAGGACGATTACTAATAATCCCATTGAGTACTTGCCATATTCCTCTTAAGTTATTTTTGTTATCCTCTAGTATTCTGTTGTTATATTCTTTCTTACAGTAATCTTAATCTTCATCTTAATCTTCATCTGTAATCTTCATCTTCCGTTGAGTCTACTTAGGCCGAGCGCCCCGATGTAATCCTCAAACATTGCCACCCACTTAGGCCACAGGATCACTGGCTCTCCCGTGTACTCCAGAAACGGTAGCAGGGATAAGATAAGATAAGCCTTTATTAGTCCCACAACGGGGAAATTCCAGGATTGCAACAGCACAGGGATAGCAACACTCAGAGCAACAATCAGAAGGCAAGAAAAAAAGCAAGCAAGCAAGAGCAGCTAATATACATATGTACATGTATATATGTATGACTGGCACCTAGCGGCTGCCCCGGCCTTGGATGCGCTCTGCAGAGCGTGCCCAAATGCCAAGTCACGTTTCGTTACCTTGTATTATACATGTGTAATGACAATAAAGTTGAATCTCATCTCATCTCATATTACTATAAAATATATATATATACACACACACAGACACACAGTGCAGAGCACTGTAGCTGGATGGAATAAATATATGAATATATAAACACACAGTGCGGAGCATTGCAGCTAGGTGGAATAAATATGTAAATATATAAACCCACACAGTGCGGAACAATGTAGCTAGATGGAATAATATGTAGATATATAAACACACAGTGCGGAGCATTGTAGCTAGATGGAATAAATATATAGATATATAAATATAAACACACCCAGTGCGGAGCATTGTAGCTAGATGGAATAAATATGTAAATATATAAACACACACAGTGCAGAGCATTGTTGCTAGATGGGATGAAACAGCATAACCGTCTACTTAGTTATCCTACATGGTATGTTTATGTGCCCATACATATTCTCACCCTCCATAGTGACCGGTATTTTCCTAGTTGTATGCCGGAGGGGACCATTGTGTAAGTCTATTGCATCTTTTGCATTCAAAAAACTATTAGTTTGTTACGTCTTTTTGCTATCTCTGCGAGCAGCCCTGCTTAGGTTGTACAGTCTGACAGCCGTTGGTAGGAAGGACCTGCGAAACCTCTCGGTTGTGCACCTGGGATGATGTAGTCTGCTGCTAAATGAGCTCCTCAGTGCATTCAGTATGTCCTGCTGTTTTATGAAAATATTTAGACAGGTTCGTGAGGAGTCGGCACACAGGAAAGGAATTCACACTGAGACAGACTGCTAGAATAAACTGTATATTTTATTCCCCACAGTATCTCCTTCACACACAGAGAAATCATTGCATGTCACACATTTCCTTCACACAAGGATTAATGCATTTCATGTTATTCCATTAGCTCTTACCGTGATACAGATGACTGGGAGCCGGCAGTCGACAGAAAGAGCGTTGATTTCTCAGCTGGACGTTTTGCGCAAAAACTCACAGCAGACTCTTCCGTATTGAGGGAAAACCCCTGTTTTTAAAGGAAAGGCTATGTGCAGGACAGAGTGGCCATCTCTGTTCCGAGTAAGCCTCCCTCCCATCATAGAATCGCGTGGGGAGCAGGAAGGGCCAGTTCCTGCTCTCAGACGATTCCCTCTGCCCGGCTCCCAAAACATACTGTGAAATGAACATCTGCTTCACACACACACATGAGGAATAAAGGAATGCCTTTGTTTCATAAGCATGCAGTGGGAAACTTGCTGTGCTAAGGAGTAACAGTTTCTTAGGTCATACTGCCCAGGTCATGGTGTGCCTTAAGATAAATCCACCATGAGAAGAGAACTGGATTGTTAAAACATATTAAAAACAACTGAGAAACAAATCAGGGCACACATTAAAAACACATTTATATTACATTCCACCCTTTGACCTTATTTGTGATCAGTTGGTAAAGATAATTGCTTTCTTCCCCAACTAAGTGCTTTCTTCCCCAACTGAAAAACAAATCAGGGCACACATTAAAAATATTTATATCACATTTTCCACCCTTTGACCTTATTTGTTCTATCAGTTGGTGAAGAACATTGGGTAATTACTGTCTTCTTGGGGAATACTTTCATCCTCATAAGGTATGCCGACATGATTATGGTGAGATAATTCCACCCAATTGACGTCCCAAATGCATGTTATAACATGCCACATTAGCCCACTTCTTGTATTGAATTGTCTATTGTAGTAACTCCACTCATTACTCAAGCCTACAGCATAATCATAACATATCCAGTGACCAGGAGGTTCAGCACTCACCTCTACTTTGCAAGATATGGTACCATACCCTCCATCTCGAAAAATGACTGTGATTTTCATATTGCTAGAGAATTATATATTCTTTTACTTAGAATTTGTTTTACTCTTCTAATATAGCAGAAAGCACTGAAATTGCATATTGTTAAGACAGATAGAACAGCAATTAATATAGCTAGGGGAGGCACCAGTGTTTTGCGAGCAGTGACTGACATGCCTGAGAATATATCCCACCAGTGATGAGCAGAAACTTGCTCTATCTGATGAGCTGCATGCAATACCTTTCCTTGGGCCACCACAGTGGATATCACTGCAGCACGCACATTAGACATATGATCACCAATGAGCTTTTGTATCTCCGTGGATCCATTCAGTGCGCCTCTGAATCGATCCAGGGACACCTGCCATGGAACTTCCAGCACCCGCCATTGCAGGGCGGTCAGGTGAGCCTCACTGGAAAAGTTGGTAAGACGATATGTCCGATTATGCCATTGCCACATGTGAACACCATGCAGACACCCAGTGAAAGGTACCCTAGGCAACATTGGATGGAAATTTAAGGTGGCTACACATAGAGTATGGGGCCCTATTTGCCACATCATGTCACGAGGTTTTTCTATTCTCCATTCACATAGTGCCTCTGTCATGGTTAAGCATGGTTCAGTATATATTTCTCGACTTAGGCATGCATATCCTTGGTCAGTCAAATCACATTCTGATAAATCATATGTATTATTTTGCCCTGGATCAAACCATCCCCCTTTTAATTGAATAAACCAAAATGCCGTGGCAGTAATTACTGGTAACACATGATATTTGCACACGTCAACAGCTTTTGTGACATTTAATTGAGTCCATTGCCCGCTACACATCGTGCTATTGCAGATGGTTTTTTCAGGATGCGGAATTAACCACCATTCTTCAGTAATGTTCCACACTTCTCGCCATTGTCGAGCGTGATTGGTAGTGACAATGCGAGTGAAACGTTCCAACTGCGTGCGGATATCCAAAACTTGAATGTTGCACACAGTCCAATTGAAAGCGCGAGTGATGTTCGTCATCAATTCACTCGTAGCATTCCACATGGTCAAATCCCAATTCAGACGTTTTTGAAACAGATTGACGGCCTCCATTTGAGGCCCCACCACCGTAGGCATCCAAAACCCAACTTGTTGAATGCCTAAAGACGTTTGATGTCCAGTATCTGCCAACATTGATCTGGTTACCTCGTTGTTAATGGTGTTGGAGATTCCCCAAACTGTGCCAAATCCTCCCAGCAATGTGTCATACCATGCTCTCTTCTTTTTGGTTGAACATTTGGGAATGGGTGGTATCCTTACCATCCAATTGACGGTGATATGGCTGGTTTGTGTGGCCACCGTTGTACAGGTCGACAGTATGGGTGCCAGGTTCGTTGGGGATATATGCTTCGGGTTTTTGTCGACCACTACAATAGGGTACACAAAGGGGATTTGTCGACCGTTTATGACTGTTCCATTCATCAAATACACTTCCTTATCTCCTGTTATATTGATGGATAGCTTTGTACCATTTAAGGTAGTATCACATTTCAGTGAATCATTAGTCGCTTTGGTCACGCATATGGTTACATTGGCAGTTAAGTTCACCATGCACCCCTTCTCCACCGTAGGCACATTATATTGATTTTTGACACATTTGGGGCATATGTAGATAGGACAGTGGCTGGTTAAGTTCAGTATCTTGCACTTTTGGTTTGATAAACAATAGAAACCGTCTTGACTCCGACTGGCACCGATTCGACTTTCCCTCCACTCCAACGAAACAGATTGGTCCACCTCAAACATTTCTTGGCCTGGTGTGGCGTGGATTTGGATCCAGCAACCGGCGATACTCATCCACAGGATCACAACGAGGGCAGGGCGGCACATGTCCCAGCAGACGACATAGCCATGTCCTCGGTGCTTGTGGGGGTGTTGAAGAAGACCCATGACGTGGCGGGTGTCCAATCACCAGTCTCCACCCGAACATTCCTGCAAAGCAAGCACATACCTAGGAGAAGCGAAAGCACAGAATTAGTTCTCCCTTAGATAACATTTTGATACTGGTACATTTATCCAGGTTTCCTCTCCTGGATACAAAATGGTCACCACCTGATCCGTCCCTTGAGCTATGATCTCAGCCGGGCGGGGAGGGCCATTTTCTTGCCTCACCCATACTTTGGCCCCAGATTTATCTGTGGAACCAAAGCCTTTGTCGCCCCTTTGCGTCATCACAGCCGGCTTAGCAATCTCTTCAGGGTCAGTCATTAGGCATGGTATAATGACCAATTGGGCCACTTCATCCCCCTTATTCAGGGTTATGGGCTCTGATCCCAGTACGTAGCACACCACTCCCAATTCCCCTTGATAATCACTGTCAATCACACCTGCCAGAGTCGTTAAACCTTTTAGGGATAATCCAGACTTTGGCAATATGTGACCATACATTCCATTCGGGCATTGCAACCCTAGCCCTGTTTTTACCACAGTAGGTGTTCCTGGTACCAAGGTAAGGGTTTCCATAGTTCTTAGATCTAATCCAGCCGAGCCTTTCGTCGCTCGCACTGGTAGTGTTGCTTCTGGGTTAATCTTCCACATTTTAATAGTTTGTCCTTCAGAATGTTCAAGATTGACAGTGATCATTCGGTTCAGTGGTGTTGTACCAGGTGCAATGGGTCTATTGTTTAGCTGTTTCAGCGCTTGTGGTCAGCGTTTTTTCCACCCTTCCAAACTATTGTTTATCCCTCCTTTTTTCAAGGTGGCTTTCAACAACCCATTCATTCTTTCAATTAAACCCGCAGCTTGGGGATGATATGGAACGTGATATATCCATTCCACATGATTGTGTTTGGCCCAATCTTTCACCAGGTTTCCGGTGAAATGGGTCCCGTTGTCAGTTTGAATCTGTACAGGTAGCCCATAGAACCTTTCAATTAGTTCCACACAGGCCAGCGTGGCCTTCTGATTAGCCACTTTGGCTGGGTGTGCCACTACCACACCCGAAAATGTATCCATAGCCGTGCATACATATTTACATCGTTGTGACTCTGGAAGAGGACCAATAAAATCCATTTGCCAGATTTGTCCTGGACTCTTTCCCCGTTGTATATGTCCAGTGAGATGTTGTGGGACACCTCTCCTGTGATGCTGACAGGCCTCACACTGTTCAATGGCTGTCTAAATCAATGCCTCTATCCCTGGCCCATTGGGTGGTAGCTTGAATTCCCCAATGTCCACTCTTTTCATGGGCCCACCGGGCCAAATCCACAGTGGATTGCCTTTCCACTGACATTGCTCTGACCACTCCATCAATATAACAGTTGTGGAGGGCTTCTGAGTCCATATTTTGGGTATGGGCATCAACATGGGTGACATGGATAGTGACCCCTTGGACCTTTTGCCAGATTTCCTCCCACAACTCTTTACCCCACACCTCTTTCTTTTGAATCTGCCATTGATTGGACTGCCATGTAGGCATCCATGTGGTTAACCCATTAACCACTGACCAGGAATCAGAGTAGATATACGCTCCTGACACACCCGCATGTTGTATCACCATGTGCACGGCCTTCAACTCGGCCCATTGGCTGCTTTTTCCCTCACCCATTTCTTCCAAAATTTGCCCCAGATGAGGGTTGAAAGCCCCGGCTTTCCACCTTCGTTTTCCCGCTACCCACTGAGAAGAACCATCTACAAACCATGCCCTACTCTTTTGCTCGTCTGTGAGTTCGTCATAGCGGGGCCCTGTTAACACAGGAGATTCTTGCAGCTGCTCAACTTCGAAACAAGACTCATCTGCCTCTGGGACATCAGCAACTTGTTCATGCAAGACCGAAACTCCTTTTTGTCCAGATTTCACTCTTTCAGACACGTACCATTTCCACTTAATGATGCTACTCTCCTGGGCGGTACCTATCCGATGTGTGGTGGGGTTACTCATTACCCACGTCAGAATAGGTATCAATGGCCTCATGATCACCTCATGCCCTGCAGTTAATGCCTCCGTCTCCACCAAGCTCCAATAACACGCCAATAGTTGTTTTTCAAAAGGTGTGTAACGAATTCCTGCACTCGGCAGCTTCCTTGACCAGAAACCCAAAGGTTTCCGTTGCTTGCCTTGTTTTTGCCATAAGCTCCAATTTGCATAATCATTCCGAGCCAACACCTGCAACTCAACCGGACCAGATTGCAGTTTTCCTAATGATAGGGCTTGCTGTATGGCCTCTTTGGCCATGTCAAAAGCCACTTGCTGTTTTTCTGTCCATTCAAACTGCTCTTTTTTCCTTGTCACTTGATATAAAGGTTGCAAAATTTGCCCCAAATGAGGAATGTGACTCCTCCAATATCCAAACAACCCAATAAACCGCTGCACATCCTTTTTGGTGTGCGGGGTGGCAGAAGCCATTATCTTTTCTCGGGCTTTGTCTGTGATTTCCCTTTCTCCTTTATTCCAGCAGATCCCCAGAAATTTCACCCTCTGGGAGGGTCCCTGCACCTTTGCTGGATTAATCTCCCAACCGTGACTTTTCATGTGCTGGATCAGCCGATCCAGTACCTGCTGGACTTCTTTTTCAGAGGTCCCTTGTACCATGATGTCATCAATATAATGGGATATCAACACCCCAGGGGGCGTTGTTAGCCCGTCCAGATTCTCTGCCACCGTCCGGTGACAGATAGTAGGACTATGG
The DNA here is from genome assembly GCA_020510985.1 of Pholidichthys leucotaenia. NCBI lineage: Eukaryota > Metazoa > Chordata > Actinopteri > Cichliformes > Pholidichthyidae > Pholidichthys > Pholidichthys leucotaenia. The sequence continues at coordinate 6,882,440 of CM035847.1, read as the reverse complement.
AGATAGCCCTGTGGGAGTCTAGTAAACGTATACTGTCGTCCCTCCCAAGTAAACGCAAACTGCTCCTGCCTATCTTCTGGGATTGGAATCGTAAAGAAGGCATTAGCCAGATCAATCACCCCATACCATATTCCCGGATGATGCTGCACCCGGTCAATTATGGTGGGAGAATCAGGTACTGCCGCTGTCAATGGAGGAGTGTGTTTGTTTAGTTCCCGATAATCAACCGTCATTCGCCAGGAGCCGTCAGACTTTCGGACTGGCCAAATGGGGTTGTTCCACGCGGTGGTACATGTTCTCAACACTCCAGCCTCCACATAATCTTTTATGGTAGCAGTAATCTCATCATGTCCTCCAGGGATTCGATACTGCTTCATGTTCACCACCTTATTTGCCAATGGAATGGGAAAAGGTTCCATATGTACCTTCCCCACAGTGACTGCTTTGCAATCCACCGTCGGTGGAGAAGTTACTCCAAATTCAAACCGTCCTTGTTTCAAATGCAGGGTTAAACCTGCCAAAATGTCCATGCCAATTATCCACTCTTTAACGGGTGTGATAATTACGGGGTAGCATTTTACGGGCATACTCCCAACTTTTAATGGGAGCTGCACGCTTTTTCCAATCACAACATTTCCTCCCAAGCCTGTGAGAGAAACTGTAGGACCAACAAATTTAGCCGGATTACCATGAATCAAAGTGGCCTCCGCCCCTGTGTCTACTAAAGCCACCACATTTTGGACAGACTTTTTCCAATAAATTTCTACTTTTACATGGGGCCGTATGTCTGTCATTGACCAATTTAAATTACCAATCTGTGGGGCTCGGCCTCCATCCTATAAATCCAGGAGGAGATCATGATGTTTATACTCGTTTCTCCCCTTTTTCTTTTTCCCTCCCCCCTTTTTCACCGCCCTCACATGCACTTCCTCCCCCTCTTCTTGGGACTCTGAATCAGCCGAATCCTCTGCTGGAGGAGCGCTAGGCAAAACAGTCGCTCCTAATACATGATCCTTGAGAGCTGACAACAGCGATGACAATTCATCAATCCGTCCAGCCCTCACCTTTAACCCTTTTTTAGCACACATGTCCCTTAGGACACTGGTGGGTTGACCATCAATGCTATTAGCAGGCACCCCAGCTGCAATCAGCGCGTTCCATAAATCTTTTCTAGAGGGCCCACTGGATCCCTTGGAATCCAGGGGCGGATCCCTCCTGGGAGGTCGTGGGGGCGCCTGGGGCTTAGCCGCCTGGGTTCCCCAGTCACCCAAATTTCTTAGCTCCGCCATTAGTGACTTAGTTTCTGACAGACCGTTGAGTGTCACCCAAAAACATGGATAGCACCAATGCTTTATATTGGGGCGGAGCCGTTCTTATAACCGTATCCCTAACAGTCTTAGGAATAGGCATGTCAGTGTACGCATCAGCGGCACCGATGTAGAGCGCATCTCTCATACATAACTGAGTCAGCCGCTGTATTCCCTCTTTTAGAGTGTTCCATTGTTTATCCAACACAGGCCAATCAGTAGGTTGGCGGTAAACATGGCTTACTGCCTCAGCATATAATTCAAATAGGCTCTTCCCCATCTGGGTTGTTAATATCTGGGGCCTGTGCCCGATATGCTGAATTTACCCTAGACATTTTGGATAATCCTGAGAACCGCATTGCATTCTGTGGATCCACCATAGTCCGTGCTGCCCCCTCCTCTAGTAACCTGGCGACCCACAGGTCCAACGGTTCACCGTCCCGTTGACGATGCCGGGTTGTCAAGTTAGCCACTTCCTCGGCAGTGTAATCTTCAAGGATAGTCACTGCCAAGGGGGCCGGTTGGACCTGAGGCACAAGGTTATACAGCCTCTGTCCCTGCTCATCATATACCGCCTAACTACTACTAACTAACTAACCTGCACTTATATAGCGCTTTTCTAGTCACAAAGACCACTCAAAGCGCTTTCATTAATACTAACCCTCTATTCTAAGGGTCTATAGGAAACAGATATCTAGGGACAATTTAGAACAGCCAATTAACCTAACATGCATGTTTTTGGCATGTGGGAGGAAACCGGAGAAATCCCGGAGTAAACCCACGCAACACGGGGAGAACATGCAAACTCCACACAGATCACTGTTGGTCGGGGGCTGGGATCGAACCCACAATCCCCCGGCCAAGGGTAAACTGTGCTGCCGCAGTGCTAACCACTGCGCCACCGTGCAGCCACCACTGCGCCACCGTGCAGCCAGTGGTGCCTGTCCGGCATCATCCACCACCGCCTCTCGGACGGGTGGAACAAACTGCTGCTCCTCCCGCCGTCTCCGGACAGGGGCAGCCTGATAATTCCCCGGTAGTTTGGGGTACAACGGAGAGATCGGTGGAGGAGTTTCCTCCTCTTCACCCCATTCATCCCAGTTGTCGGGGTCCCAATCTTCATCTCCGTCCACCATCCCAGCTACATACGACCGCACTTTAACAGCGGAGGTAGCATGGGGTCTCTTTTTCTTTCTCTCCCTGTTTAACTGTGCAACCCGCGCTACACCCTGCTCTGCCATCACTGTCAACCGAGATGAACGGAGTTTCTCCTTTTCCAATTTTTGTTGCAATTTTAGGATTTGCTCTGTCAAATCCTCCTCTTTTTCCTGCCATCCTTCTAATCGCTGAACTAAATCAGCTATTTGTTTTTCCTGCTCCTGTTCTTTATCAAAACATCGGCGCCATGCTGCAGCGCAACACCACATCCGCCGCTGAATTCCACTCAGCGGTGCCTTCGGGGCAACTTCAATTCCCCGAAGACACCTAAACACCACCGAAGGCGACCCATCCCCTACCAGATCTGCCCATGGCTCTGATCTTCCACCATAATCCGCTAAACATACACCAACCTGCTCCCATAAACCATTCCAGCCTGGGATAACAGCACAATCATCAGCACAATAGCTGGGAGAGCCCCCAGCTACACTCTGTTTAATTTTTTTCTTAAACATGACTTTCCTATGCACAGCTCCCCTTTACCCTTTTTTTTAAATTTCAAATCCTGTTCGTGACGCCAAAATGTTTTATGAAAATATTTAGACAGGTTCGTGAGGAGTCGGCACACAGGAAAGGAATTCACACTGAGACAGACTGCTAGAATAAACTGTATATTTTATTCCCCACAGTATCTCCTTCACACACAGAGAAATCATTGCATGTCACACATTTCCTTCACACAAGGATTAATGCATTTCATGTTATTCCATTAGCTCTTACCGTGATACAGATGACTGGGAGCCGGCAGTCGACAGAAAGAGCGTTGATTTCTCAGCTGGACGTTTTGCGCAAAAACTCACAGCAGACTCTTCCGTATTGAGGGAAAACCCCTGTTTTTAAAGGAAAGGCTATGTGCAGGACAGAGTGGCCATCTCTGTTCCGAGTAAGCCTCCCTCCCATCATAGAATCGTGTGGGGAGCAGGAAGGGCCAGTTCCTGCTCTCAGACGATTCCCTCTGCCCGGCTCCCAAAACATACTGTGAAATGAACATCTGCTTCACACACACACATGAGGAATAAAGGAATGCCTTTGTTTCATAAGCATGCAGTGGGAAACTTGCTGTGCTAAGGAGTAACAGTTTCTTAGGTCATACTGCCCAGGTCATGGTGTGCCTTAAGATAAATCCACCATGCGAAGAGAACTGGATTGTTAAAACATATTAAAAACAACTGAGAAACAAATCAGGGCACACATTAAAAACACATTTATATTACACCTGCATAGGGTGGAACTCGGACTCCAGCAGAGATGACAGTTTAGCCACCGTCCTTCTCTCTCCTATCTCCTCCACCAGATCAAGGCGCTGCCCCAGGACAGAGCTAGCTTTCTTGATCAGTTTGTTCAGTCTCTTCCTATCGGCTGCAGTAATGCCACTGCCCCAGCAGACCACTCCAAAAGTGATGGCTGATGCCACCGCCGTGTCATAGAATGTTTTCAGCAGTGCCCCTTGTACACCAAAAGACCTGAGACTCCTCAGCAGGAACAGCCTGCGCTGTCCCTTCTTGTAGAGTGCGTCAGTATTGTGTGACCAGTCTAGTTTATTGTTCAGATGAACACCCAGGTACTTATAGGATGTCATCATCTCGATGTCTGTTCCCTGTATATTTACTAGTGCTGTGAGGGGTTGCCCATGCCTGCGGCAGTCCACCACCAGCTCCTTAGTTTTCCTCGCGTTGATCTGGAGGCAGTTCCGATGGCACCAGTCCACGAAGTCCTGGATAAGCCCTCTGTACTCAGCTTCATCTCCATTGGAGATGAGGCCAACGATCGCAGAGTCATCAGAGAACTTCTGTAGATGGCAGTGTGTTGTGTTGTGTGAGAAGTCCGCAGTATAAAGAGTGAACAGGAAGGGAGCCAGCACCGTTCCCTGGGGGGCCCCCGTGCTACCGATGATCGTGTTGGACACACAGTCCCGGGTTCTCACAAACTGAGGCTGGTTCGTGAGGTAGTCCAGGATCCATGATGACAGGTGCTGGTCCACCCCTGCGCGCAGCAGCTTGTCCTTCAGGATCATTGGTTGGATGGTGTTGAAAGCACTGGAGAAGTCAAAGAACATGATCCTCACCATATTCCTGGGCTTCTCCAGGTGGGACAGAGAACGGTGAAGGAGGAAGATCACCGCATCCTCCACCCCAATGCCATGCTGGTAGGTGAACTGGAGTGGATCCATTGCTGGTTCCACCAGGGGGTGGAGGTGAGCAAGGAGCAGTCTCTCCAGGGTCTTCATCAAGTGGGACGTCAAGGCCACTGGTCTGTAGCTGTTCAGGTCTTTGGGGTGGGAAGTTTTTGGTACAGGTACCACACAAGATGTTTTCCACAGCTGTGGTACCCTCCCCAGCTTCAGGCTCAGGTTGAAGATGTACGTCACAATCCCACACAGCTGGTCTGCACAGGACTTGAGGAGCTTTGCGCTGATGCCGTCCGGTCCCGACGCCTTCCTCGCCTTGATCTTCCTCAGCTCCGTCCTCACCTGGGTCCTGGTCAGGGTCAGGATGGGGGGCTGTGTGTTGGGAGTGGGGGGGGGGGTGTTGGTGGAGTGGGGAGTGGGCAGCAGGACTTGATTTCTTTAGAGGCAGCAGTGGTTGTTGTGCAGTCAGGGGGGAGGGCGGTTGGTCAAACCTATTGAAAAACAGATTCAGGTTGTTCGCCCACTCCCTGCCCCCCGTGGCCTGGGGGGAGGTATTCTGGAGCCCAGAGATGGTTTTGAGGTTTCTCCAGACCCCGCTGATGTCGCTCTGTTGCAGCTTGTCCTCCATCTTCTTCCTGAAGCTGTCCTTGCCTTCTCTGATCTTTCTCCTCAGCTTCCTCTGTACGGACTTCAGCATCTCCCTATTCCCCGACCTGAAGATCCTCTTCTTCTCTCTCAGAAGAGTTTTTATCTCAGGGTTGATCCAGGGTCTGTTGTTTGAGCAACACCGTATGGTCTTGGTGGGAACGGATTTGTCCACACAGAAGCTGAGGTAGTCGGTGAAGGTGTGAGTGAGGCCATCGATGACCTCACCATGTGGATCGCAGAGCTGCTTCCAGGCGGTGGCTTCAAAACAGCCCTTTAGAGTGTCCATTGCCTCCTCAGACCATAACTCCACTGTGCGCATGGCCGGAGGTTGTCTGTGCACTAGGGGTTTGTACACCGGCCGGAGATGAACCAAGTTGTTATCCGATCTCCCGAGTGGGGGGAGTTGTGATGAGGTGTACGCCTCCTTAGTGTTTGCGTAGAATAAGTCCAGTGTTTTATTGTCTCTAGTGTGGCATGTGACATACTGGGTGAACGTGGGTAGAATGGGAGACAGTGAAACATGGTTGAAATCGCCTGAGATGAGGAGAAGAGCATCTGGGTGTTCTGTCTGCAGCCTGCTGGTTACTGAATGGATGACGTCATGCGCTGTCCCAGCGTTCACCGTCGGATTTGCATAAACAACAATGCAGATCACGTGTGAGTGTTCTCTCGGGAGATATGTAGGCCGCATGCTAACAGCTAGCAACTCAATGTCTTTGCTGCAGTGTCGTTGTTTAACAGGGATGGAGGTAGCCCATACAGCTCTCTCTCGTCGTCAAAATGTTATGTATGAGGAATGAGAGACTGGAGTCTCTTCTGTCATACAGCAAACCAACCAACTTTATTGAGAACACAGAACTATATATACAGAACGACTGTGCCCGCCTGACGTCACGTTAGGGGTGGGTATGGCAACACACACACACCACAAAACACAGCTATCATTAGCTTGCTAGCTACCCACGTTTGCCAATAACCAGCTAATCTATGTAGTGACATCATGGTTGGTATGCTTTTAGAGCTTCAAATAAAACCAAAATTCACTTTTTCTGTTGAGGACAAATTGAACCTTGTGTGTTTAACGAGCTATTTCAGGTAGACTCCACCCTAAAAGGTCATGTGACCAAAACAGTAGAAAAAAGGTTATTCTGGAAATGACCAGCATTTTCACACACCTGCCTTAACACTCCTGAAGTGTTTCTCCGAGGGAAGTTGGGAAAACAATCAATTTCCCCTCTTTTCTGTGAAGTCTGTGAGGGGTGAGCCGTGCTCTTTCAACACTTCTTCTTTTATCCCCAGAGGACGCTTGTCGAGAAGAGCAGCCAAAACTCTGAGTCGATATGAGGCCACTTCGAAATGGCAGCAGAAACATTATAAGGAGAAGAGAAGAAGAAGAAGAAAAAGAGTAGAAGTCAGTCTTTAAAAAAAATGCAATCACAGGAATGTCCCTAATAAGCTGTTAGCTGGTACAGAAGAACAACCAGACACACACACAGATACATGCACGCACACACACAAGCACAAACACACACACACACACACACACACACACACACACACACACACACACACACACACACACACACACACACACACAACCTGTGGGAGGCTTCAGTCCATTTATGAAGTAATAAAAACAAAAGAGCCTGGTGGTGTGTTTATGCAGAGACAGTCGTGTACGGACAGAAGCAACCAGGCCAGACACGTGCTGAGCAGAAGACAAACATCTACAGTGTAGTGGTGGGAGATGACACGGGCTGCTGCTGCTGCTTCTGTGTGCAATTACCAGCCAAGACGCTTCTTTGACCGGAGTTTCTATAAACACGAAAACAAATCCACTTCTGCCACTGTATTCTTGTCATTCCTCCAAAGTTTGTTTAGTTTAATTAACTTTAATTGATTTGTCTGTCCCCCGGGGATACCTTGGATACATCACAGCCATCTGTCAGCTCTGTGGAGACTTAGAGTCAGCAGATATCAACAGATACCGTATTTAAGAGATCCTGTTGAAATTCTGTGGGGTTTTCCTGAGATCAAGGTCTGGACACACATCAAAACTGGATTTATTATGGTTTCCATGGTGTCCATGTTGGATTTCGCAAAGACTTGGTAGCATAGCTATTAACCTAGCATCCCAGTCATGAAAAGACTAAGGCCGGTGTGGACAAAGATCAAGACTGTAAGGGTCAAGACCACTGTATATGATCTTGACCCTTGGGAGACTCTGGTCCTAATCTGGTCTTGATTACAGCACAATACTGAACACATCCAGGAAGTTATAGTTGGGATTTCTGTTGGTGATACTTTCACAGGTAAAACTCCCTACAACTGGATCTTAGTTGGTGCACATCTCAGACTTTGGATTCATCACTACTGATGACCTACAGGAAGTCACTGATGGGTTTCCTCTTGGTGCTTTGTGTACTATATTGGGGTGGAGCAATAACTCAAACGGAGAACAGACTGAGCGTGGAGACTGTCATTTCCTTCTACACCCACAAGGGGGCAGTGAACCTAAATCATTCATTCATTCATTCATTCATTCATTCATTCATTCATTCATCTTCTTCTGCTTAATCCTTTTCAGGTCGTGGGAGGGCTGGAGCCTCTCCCAGCATCTTTGGGCGAGAGGCAGGGTCCACCCTGGACAGATCACCAGTCCATCGCAGGGCCAACACAGAGAGATGGACAACCATTCACTCTCACAGTCAGACCTAAGGACAATTTAGAATCCCCAGTTTTGATGCCAATTAACCTAACTCAGTGTATTGCCAATACACTACACCCCTCCCCTTTAAACTTTAACCCACAAACTCTAAATACTGCCAGCAGCATGAATAAACATTTACTTCCCCCAAAAGTGTCTTTTTTTTAACTTTTTTTCATGAGTCCAGCTTCCATAATTTCAAAAAATTAATGTTCTCTCTTCTAATAATTTCAAAACGATTTAACCCAACAAGGGAAATCCGAATACTTCACAAAAGGGCTGTAGAATGCAGCCCACTGTGCCACCGTGGGCTGCACGGTGGCACAGTGGTTTAGCACTGTGGCAGCACAGTTTACCCTCGGCCGGGGGATCGTGGGGATCATGAGATCGTGGGTTCGATCCCAACCCCGACCAACAGTGAGCTGTGTGGAGTTTGCATGTTCTCCCCGTGTCGCGTGGGTTTACTCCGGGATTTCTCCGGTTTCCTCCCGCATACCAAAAACATGTAGGTTTAGGGCGCACGCAGCGACCGGCAGCCGGTGGCTTGTCACCAGACTGCAAACCAAATCTACCTACGGGTACAAATAAGTAACCAAAAAAAAAAAAAAAGGATATAGAGTTCTTGCCCTTCACAGGTTCAGTCTTTTAGGAGGAATTCTAATACAGTCTGGATAGCGGCATCCTGATTGTTGTGTTTCTGATGAGACACCCGCCAGCTCCGCTGGTTTCACTGTAGCATTCCCACACAGGGCTGGGGAGTACAGATAGGGTGCAGGGCTGGAACTTGCAGAACAAGTGGTGGGGTTCCTCAGAGAGTGAGTTGGTCCTGGAATAGAAGGTGTCCTCTGGTGAGCCGTTGAGAAGTCTCTGCCTGGTTGTGATGAATCCAGATCTGGTGCCAGGTGAGTATGATCACTTGAGTTGTAGTTGTAATCCATAGGTTCTTCATGTGAAAACAGCAGGTGATCATTGTGAACTGTGTGTTCTCTCACACCATCATGAATCTGGTAAGAAACAAGTCCAAGCCATTTTATAACTGTTCCTCTGATCATTTCTCCTTCCCTTCATGAAAATTTCTCACTCGCACAGGATCGCCTTCAACCAACACTCTCAACTTTGTTCCTCTTTTGTCATGATACTTTTTCTGATTTAGTTGTTTCTCCTCCACAGTGTCAGTGAGGCTTGGCTTCAGAAGACTAAACCGGGTCCTTATCTGACTTTTAAGAAACAACTCAGCTGGTGAGATACCCGTCACTGTATGCGGCGAGCTTCTGTAGATCAGCAGGAAATTGTTTGTGTTGCCATGAAACAGACACATCAGCATCTTTGTCTCCAACACTTTTTGATGCCATTTCCTCTCAGAAACTGCTTAAATTCACTGTATGTGAATTGTGGTCCGTTGTCTGAAAGCACTTTTCAGGTAGTCCATTCAATTAAAAGATGCTGTGAAGAACTTCAATAGTCTCAGCTGATGTTGTGGTCGTCATGTGAATGATCTCTAACCATTTTGAATAGCTGTCAATAAGAACTAGGAAATACTGTTTATCTTTCTCACAGAAATCTATGTGTATCCGTTGCCACACATGAGTTGGCCATTTCCAACAATGCAATGGCACTGCTACTGGTAGTTGTGTCACTGCCACACGTGCATTGCACTCCTGTACTGCTTTTTCGATATCCCTATCAAGACAGCACCACCACATGTAGCTTCTGGCCAGGGCTCTCATTTGATACATACCTGGATGACCCTGATGAAGATCATGCAGTAGTTTTGGTCTGAGACCTGTTGGGACTATCACTCTTATTCCCCAGAGAAGAGATCCTTGTTCTACTGAAAGTTCAGTTCTTCTTGTAAAGAAAGGTTTCAGTGTCCCCTCACTTATGAGACTTGGCCATCCATTTAAAGAGAGCCGTCTTACTCGGCTGAACACCGGATCTCTGCTTTTGCTCTGTGCAGTGTCACTGGCTTTTACAGGTAAATCCTCCATAATTGAGAAATAGAATATTCTCCCTTCTTCTGCAGTGTTATCTTTTCCTTTACTAGGCAATCTTGAGAGGGTATTACCGCTGGCATGGTCTGCAAATTGGCGGTAGCGCATTTCATAGTTGTAGGCCATCAGTATGAGTGCCCACCATTGCATTCTCAAAGCAGCCACTGTAGGAATAGCTGACTTTGGCCCAAGAATAGCCAAGAGGGGTTTATGGTCAGTTATGAGTGTGAACTTTCTCCCATAGAGATATTTGTGAAATTTCTTCACTCCAGTAATGACAGACAGAACCTCCTTCTCTATCTGAGCATATTTGCTTTCTGCCTCTGTTAAAGTGTGAGATGCAAATACTATTGGCTTCTCCTCTCCATTCACCATTCAGTCCCTCCAGGATTTCGCGGGATGTTTTTATGATTGTTGCGGACCAAGAAGCCTGAATTCGTGGGATCTTTTTTAAAAAGTTGCGATAAAAGTTGCAATGTTTCTAGAGTGTTTTTTGCACTAAAAGTTGTGGGAAGAATTCCAAATTTTAAAGCAGATGCTTTTTTTTCAGTTTACTGCTGTGATATTCTATATAACAGTACAAGAGAACCACAGGATTGTCAAACATTTCCTATTATAGTGATTTGTAAATTAAGCAGGAACTTGTGCTGTACAGAAAAACTCTTGTGCAACAGCAAATACAAACATTAACACAATATCCATGACAACAGCTAAATTGCATTGAATGCATGTTAAAGAGTAGAGATTTGGAAATTATTGGCAGCGCCTTCATTTAAAAACTCCCTACGGTCCCCAACCACTCGGAACCGAGCGGAGAGGAAAAAATAAATAATTAATTCTGTTGCTCTGTGTTGTCTATTGGAGTCTGTGTTTTTCTTAAAAAAAAAAAAAACAAAACAAAAAAAACAAAGAATACAGTATTGTCTCTCTTTCCATGCATACCTGTCTGTCTGCTCCATGTCAGTCGTCAAATACACACATCTTTCATTTACTTTCACAACTTTACACAACTTTCATCTATTCATTGGGGGTGGGGGTGGGGTGGGGGGTCTGTCCGTCCACACCGGAGATTCACAATTTTAAAGCTCATTTTAAAGCTCATTGACCAGATATAATAATGATTTTACCTCAAAGATGTATAAATGTTCAAACACTCATGGTAGTGTAGTGTACTCGCCTCACACGCGCTCCCGCGATGGGGTGCTTTTGAACAGGCGCATGTTTTTCAACACAAACCCAGTACTTCGTACACACGGTCAGGACGGAAACATGGCGAGGCGTCCACCTGCAGGCTGGGGGAGACGGTGGAAGGGACGGCGTTTAAAACCTCATGGGTGAGTGGTTTTTTTTTCAATCACACACTCTGTTTGCTGATGTGTTTCGTTACTCACTGTAAACTATAAACTCACTACTCACTGTAAACATGGAAGTGAACACGGTGCAGCGATGCATTTGATTGGTTAGACTGAGCGTTTCAGTGCCAGTTAGCGACAAATTCGATTGGTGAAACTGGCAGAAGTTGACGAGGACTGGCTAAAATTGCAGGAAAGTTGTGGTGATTGGACAAAGTTGCAAGGTCACGCAATAGTTGTGCTGATTGGCTGATTATGCGTGAATTGGTGGGATCGCAACAATGCAAAATCCTGGAGGGACTGACCATCACATGGGAAATGACAGTGCCGACGCCATAAGGTGAAACATCACAATCAAGTTTTAATGGCTTTTTAGTATCATAGTGAACAACCACAGTGCTCTGTAGTAATTATTCTTTTGCTGTTTTGAATGCAGCTTGACATTCAGATGTCCACTTCCAAATACTTCCCTATTTTAGTAGCTCATGCAAAGGTCTCAGCTGCATGCATGGACAGATTTTTCATAAACCTGCCATAATAGTTAAGTAATCTCAGAAATGAACTTAACTCTGTGACACTGGTTCAACTGTGGGACAGAGCCTTTCACTATCCACCATGTGTCCCAAGTATTCTGCTTTATCTGTCATGAACTTACATTTTGACTGTTTGATCCTCATATTGTACTTTTCCAGACGACTCAACACTTCCTCCACTTTACATAGGTGTTCTTCTCTGGAAAACCTGCAGTGATCAAGATGACATCTACAGTCGTGGACAAATTTGTTGGTACCCCCCTGTTAATGAAAGAAAAACCCACAATGGTCACAGAAATAACTTGAATCTGACAAAAGCGGTAATAAATAAAAAGTCTATGAAAATTAACCAATGAAAATCAGACAATGCTTTTCAATTGTGGTTCAACAGAATTATTTAAAAAAAACAACTCATGAAACAGGCCTGGACAAAAATGATGGTACCCTTAACTTAATATTTTGTTGCACAACCTTTTGAGGCAATCACTGCAATCAAACAATTTCTGTAACTGTCAGTGAGACTTCTGCACCTCTCAGCAGGTATTTTGGTCCACTCCTCATCAGCAAACTGCTCCAGTTGTCTCAGGTTTGAAGGGTGCCTTCTCCAGACGGCATGTTTCAGCTCCTTCCACAGATGCTCAATAGGATTTAGATCAGGGCTCACAGAAGGCCACTTTACAATAGTCCAATGTTTGGCTCTTAGCCATTCTTGGGTGTTTTTAGCTATGTGTTTTGGGTCATTATCCTGTTGCAAGACCCATGACCTGCGACTGAGACCAAGCTGTCTGACACTGGGCAGCACATTTCTCTCTAGAATACCTTGATAGTCTTGAGATTTCATTGTACCCTGCACAGATTCAAGACACCCTGTGCCAGATGCAGCAAAGCAGCCCCACAACATAACAGAACCTCCTCCATGTTTCACAGTAGGGACAGTGTTCTTTTCTTGGTATGCTTCATTTTTGTGTCTGTGAACATAGAGCTGATGTGCCTTGCCAAAAAGTTCCAGTTTTGTCTTCTCTGTCCATAGGACATTCTCCCAGAAGCTTTGTGGCTTGTCAACATGCAGTTTGGCAAATTCCAGTCTGGCTTTTTTATGATTTGTTTTCAACAGTGGTGTCCTCCATGGTCGTTTCCCATGAAGTTAATAATAATAATAATGCATTGATTTTATATAGCGCTTTATCATAGACACTCAAAGACGCTTTACAAATAGGTACATTATTCATTCACTCCAGACAAACAATGGTAGTGGCAAGCTACTTCTGCAGCCACAGCTGCCCTGGGGCAGGCTGACGGAAACGTGGCAGCCAATCTGCGCCAACGGCCTTTCCGGCCACCACCGAACATTTTATACATTTATACACATTCATACCCAGTGTTATGGACACTGGAGGCAATGCGGGTGAAGTGTCTTGCCCAGGGACACAACGGCAGGATATCTGGGGAGAGCAGGATTCGAACCGCCAACCATCCAATTATTAGACGACCTGCTCTACCTCCTGAGCCACTGCCGCCCCACAAGTTCACTTTGGCTCAAACAACGACGGATGGTGCGATCTGACACTGATGTACTTTGACCTTGGAGTTCACCATGAATGTGTTTAGAGGTTGTTCTGGGCTCTTTTGTTACCATTCGTATTATCTGTCTCCTCCTGCGGCCATATCCAGGGAGGTTGGCTACAGTCCCGTTGATCTTAAATTTCTGAATAATATGTGCAACTGTAGTCACAGGAACATCAAGCTGCTTGGAGATGGTCTTATAGCCTTTGCCTTTAACATGCTTGTCAATAATTTTCTTTCTAATCTCCTAAGACAACTCTCTCCTTTGCTTCATCTGGTCCATGTTTAGTGTAGTACACACCATGTCAACAAACAGCACAGTGACTACTTGTTACCCTTTAAATAGGCCGACTGACTGATTACAAGTTTGTAGACACCTGTGATGTTAATTAGAGGACACATCTTGGTTGATCGTGTCCGTATGGTCACATTATTTTCAATCTTTTCTAGGGGTACCATCATTTTTGTCCAGGCCTGTTTCATGAGTTTGTTTTTTAAAATAATTCTGTTGAACCACAATTCAAAAGCATTGTCTGATTTTCATTGGTTAATTTTCATAGAATTTTTATTTATTACCACTTTTGTCAGATTTAAGTTATTTCTGTTACCATTGTGGGTTTTCTTTCATTAACAGAGGGGTACCAACAATTTTGTCCACGTCTGTAGGAAACAGGTCACATGTTCAGTTCCCTGTAGGATTTGGTCAATCACTAATTGAAAAATGGAAGGGGCACTGGACACTCCATATGACAACTGGTGGTGGGTGTAGAGTCCCCGGTGTGTGTTAACCATGAGGTATTTTTCTGAGTTCTTATACAACTCTAACTGCTGATAGGCTTGTGTCAAGTCCAGCTTAGAGAACAGCTTGCCTCCTGCCAGTGTTGCAAAAAGGTCTTTGGCATTGGGTAATGGATAGGTTTCCTCTTCCACACATTGATTTATGTTGACTTTGTAATTTCCATAAATCTGTATTGTTTTGTCATCCTTCGGCACAGTCACAATAGGGGCAGCCTATTCACTTTGATCTGTCTTTGATATGATTCCCATTCCCTTTAGTCTGTCCAGTTCCTTTTCCACAGCCTCTTTTAGAACATATGGCACTGGGTTGGCTTTCTTGAATATTGGCTTTGCATCTGGTCTCATCTTGATTGAAGTCTTAAACTCTGAAATGGTGCTTGCACCTTCCCCCAAAGCATTCTCGTGCCACTGCAGAATTTCTACCACATCTGGATCTATAGCACCACCTACTGCCTTGATTTGGAATATTTCTTTCCAGTTCAGTCTGACTCTGTTTAGCCAGTGTCTCCCCAAAAGTGCTGGTCGGTCACCTTTCACAATTACCAGTGGTACTCGGGCTGTCTGTTGTTCATAGTTTACATCCACAAGCACCTTTCCTCACACTGGGATGGGTTCTCTGGAAAAAGAAGACAGCGGTATTTTGCATCCTTGAAGAGGCAAATGGGCAAGTGATAGGTAATTTCTGACACAAGTGATACTCATGCTCCAGTTTCTAGCTGCATCTCAGTGGGCTGGACTTCAGTGTTCACACTGACCACATAGCCATCATCACCATCTGAAGCTGTGTACACAATGTACAGTCAAAACAAATTTGTTTTATCCTCCTTTTCAGGGCTCGTTTCAGCTTCTTTTTCAATGTAATATGCTGTGTCTTTTAATTTCTGCACATGCGTGTGTTGCTCCCCTCGGTAGCGGCCCAGAAGGAGGCAACGTGGATGTGGAAGTAAACTCTCCTGTGATAGGAGAATAGATAGAGCACGTTTCATGCCGTTATTTCACACAGAGGAGTTTATTCTTCATCCAAATCATTCACATGACCAACATCAAGTCTCTCTACTGGCCTTGCTCTCCGCTGTGACCTTCTCAGTTCCTCCTGTTCTCCATTATCTCCATCCATCACCTCTACTTGTCCTTGATGTTCTTCCTGCAGCAAAGCTGGTCCATCCATTTGCTCCTCAGCATCCCGCTGAACGGGGACCGGTTCCTGTCTTACTGGTGGGCAGAACTCTCTAGCTGTCACACAAAGCCTTTGCTGATTTTGAGGATTTTGCTCTGGCATGACAGGTACTGGTTGCTGAGTGTTTTGGTCTGGGAGATTTGAAGCATTTTGCTGAGGATTTTCGAGTCTGTAACATGGGATTTGGCTACGGAGGTTGTAGCAGTAAGTATTTTCCTCTTCTTCCTCCGAGCTGTCATTGTCTGTGTTGTCACTGTTAGGATTTGTCTCTGTCCTCTTCTTCCGTTTCTGTTTTGTCTTTTCTTTTGCAGGCAGTTCTTCTTCTAAAGGTAAGATAAGATAAGATAAGATAAGATAAGATAAGCCTTTATTAGTCCCACAACGGGGAAATTCCAGGATTGCAACAGCACAGGGATAGCAACACTCAGAGCAACAATCAGAAGGCAAGAAAAAAAAAAAAAAAAAAAAAAACAAGCAAGCAAGAGCAGCTAATATACATATGTACATATTACTATAAAATATATATATACACACACACAGTGCAGAGCATTGTAGCTGGATGGAATAAATATATGAATATATGAACACACAGTGCAGAGCATTGCAGCTAGGTGGAATAAATATGCAAGTATATAAACACACACAGTGCGGAGCAATGTAGCTAGATGGAATAATATGTAGATATATAAAAACACAGTGCGGAGCATTGTAGCTAGATGGAATAAATATATAGATATATAAATATAAACACACCCAGTGCTGAGCATTGTAGCTAGATGGAATAAATATATATATATATAAATATAAACACACCCAGTGCTGAGCATTGTAGCTAGATGGAATAAATATATAGATATATAAATATAAACACACCCAGTGCAGAGCATTGTAGCTAGATGGAATAAATATGTAAATATATAAACACACACAGTGCAGAGCATTGTTGCTAGATGGGATGAAACAGCATAACCGTCTATTTAGTTATCCTACATGGTATGATTATGTGCCCATACATATTCTCACCCTCCATAGCGACCGGTATGTTCCTAGTTGTATGCCGGAGAGGACCATTGTGTAAGTCTATTGCATCTTTTGCATTCAAAAAAAAAAAACAACAAAAAAAAAAAACTATTAGTTTGTTACGTCTTTTTGCTATCTCTGCGAGCAGCCCTGCTTAGGTTGTACAGTCTGACAGCCGTTGGTAGGAAGGACCTACGAAACCTCTCGGTTGTGCACCTGGGATGATGTAGTCTGCTGCTAAATGAGCTCCTCAGTGCATCCAGTATGTCCTGCATAGGGTGGAACTCGGACTCCAGCAGAGATGACAGTTTAGCCACCGTCCTTCTCTCTCCTATCTCCTCCATCGGATCAAGGCGTTGCCCCAGGACAGAGCTAGCTTTCTTAATCAGTTTGTTCAGTCTCTTCCTATCGGCTGCAGTAATGCCACTGCCCCAGCAGACCACTCCAAAAGTGATGGCTGATGCCACCACCGTGTCATAGAATGACTTCAGCAGTGCCCCTTGTACACCAAAAGACCTGAGTCTCCTCAGCAGGAACAGCCTGCGCTGTCCCTTCTTGTAGAGTGCGTCAGTATTGTGTGACCAGTCTAGTTTATTGTTCAGATGAATACCCAGGTACTTGTAGGATGTCACCATCTCAAGGTAAGTCATTTACAGGCAACAGCAGGTTTCTGTGTAACACTCGCATCACTTTGCTGCCTCTCTCTGCTTGTACTTTATAGACTGGTCCATCTCCCACTCTCTCAAGTACGCGATGTACTGCTTACTCCCAGTAAACGCGCAGTTTCCCTGGACCTCCTCTTTCAGAGAGGTTTCTGACCAACACCCTGTCGCCTGGTTGGAGTGTGACACCTTTTAAGCGTTTGTTGTACTGCTTTTTGCCTTTATCTGAAGACTTTTGACTGTTGTCTGCAGCGATTTTGTAAGCAACATGCATCCTATCAGCCCACTTTTTGGCGTAGGTTTGATGGTTGTGTGTGTCAGTGTCTTTTGTCTGGTTCAATAGTAGATCTACAGGCAACCTTGGGACTCTGCCATATAAAAGGAAAAATGGAGAATAGCCTGTTGACTCGTTGTCTTGTACAATTGTAAGCATGTACAGTTTGGGGTAGGTGATCCTTCCATTCACTTTTTTTCTCCTCCTGTAGGGTATGATGCATTTGGAGTTGTGTACGTTTCAGGCGCTCCACGGGGTTGCACTGCGGATGGTATGGAGTGGCTTGTGAGTGAGAAATTCAGGACAGTTGTTGTAATCTGTGGAAGAGACTGTTTTCAAACTCACGTCCTTGATCATGATGCAACTTCTCAGGGTACCCGAAACGAGGAATAAAATCCTGAAATATATTTTCTGCGGCTGTTTTGCCTGATTTATTCCTTGTAGGGTATGCCTGTGCGAAACGAGTGAAATGGGCCACTAGTATAAGGTTCTACTCATACCCTCCTTTACTTGTCTCAAGGTGTAAGTAGTCAATGGAGATTAACTCAAAGGGGGCACTGGTTGTGAGAGATCCCATTAGAGCTCTCTGGGGAACATTTGGGCATTTTTGTTTGATGCACGGACATTTTTTTTGTTACATAATCTTCAACATCTTGTTGCATATATGGCCAGTAGAAACGCTCACGGGCCAGATGTATCACCTTATCACACCCTATGTGACCCATGTCATTGTGTAAACTCTTTAACACCATCGGCCTTAGCTGTTCAGGTAGGACCAGTTGTTTGTTGTGCTCTGTTTTTCTGTATAATAATCCGTTGTCAACTTCCAACTTGTTTCACTCATACAGTAGTCTCCGTGTTTGTTTACTCATTGTCCGTTTATCTTTATCGTTTGGTGTCCATCCTTTGAGTTTGAGTGAGATTACTTCTCTAATTGACTCATCATCTTGTTGATCAGCATTGATGTCTTTAGGTGTATGCTCAAAACACTGTCAGTTGGCACATTGTTGTCATTAGAACTCAGTTGTAACGCAGCTATCCATGGTACATCACTGTTTTGTGCTGCCTTACTCCCTTGCCACACTGCGGACACTACTTCCGGTAAAACTGTCTCTGTGAACTCATTCATCTGCTCTTGCAGATCTAATGGGTGTCTGGACAACATATCTGCATCTGCATTCCTTTTCCCTGGCTTATACTTGATATCAAAATGGAAGTCAGCCAACTCCCCAACCCACCTATGACCCACTGCACCTTTGGAATGCGGCTGGTGCGTTTGACAACCCGAATGGAACCCGCACCCACTCGTATAGTCCCCCGGGTGTGCTAAAAGCAGTTAAATGTCTTGATTCCTCACTTACAAAACCCTCATGGTAGGCACTTCCCTGATCCAATATGGAAAACCAGGAGTTACTCCCAAGACTGTCCAGTAGATCTTGTATCCGTGGTAATGGATGCCTGTCAGGTATGGTTTTTCGGTTCAGCTCACGAAAATCAACACACAAGCGCAAAGTATTGTTCTTTTTACGCATACACACTACTGGTGACGAGTTGTTTGACACTGATTTTCTGATCCAGCCCCTGCTTAAAAGGTTTTGAACATACTCCTTCACCTCTTTATACAGTGGTCTTGGAATGGAGTTGTAACTTTTCTGCACAGGTGTGTTGTCAGTGGTGTTGATTTTTAGCTGTAGTCCAGGGATACATCCAATGTCTCCTTCATCATGAGCAAACACATCAGACTGTTCATACAGCATCTGCCAAACCACCTCCCGATCACCCTCTGAGAGATGGTCTAAATTGACATTAGGGTGCCATCTCAGGTGTGAGGGAGCAGTCCTTAATGTTTCTTCACCCTCGCCTTGACTGTCACATGTCACTTGAGCAGAGTAACAAAATGGCTTGTCTGCAGTTTTGGTTGCATTTTCAGCACTGGAACAAACATTTACAGGTTTGTATTCAGTGATCTCTGAAATAAGTCCTAAAACAGTCTTTGGATTTAGAAAAATGTTGTGCTTGGTTGAGTTTTGGATTGGGATTTTGACAGTTTTTGAAGCACCACATCAATAAGAGCTGGGAGTAACTCCAATCCATCCAGCAAGTTACATTTCACAGCTGGCTCAAACAACATTTCTCCTCCTCCAGGAGATGCTCTGATGTGACATTTTACCATGTAGATTTGGTTACTCTGAACAGTGAGTCCTTTTTTTCTGACTCTCACCACTGGACTTTCTGGTTCATTTTCTATTGACTTGGCGTGGACAACAGAGATGAGTGATTCAACATTACCTTTCTGGACCTTTAAAGTCTCTGTCAGTAAGTCCACTAAGCTAATATTGTCACTTTGTTCACTGTTTGCCATTATTATCTCTTGGATCACATTAAAGCCCAGCAGCGGAGTGCTTAAACGCTGCTGACTGACAAGCATTGGAACATACAAGGATACAGAACCATACTGTGAACTTGTGATCTCGAGCAGGACATCTATTCACCCCTCGAACGGAACATCCGTTCCATTGGATGCGGTGATTTTGAGTGGATGGCCTGGGAGTAGGCTCTTGAGTGGCTGTATTTTCACATTTGGTAAGGCTGCTTGTACCCATGACTTTTCAACAATGCTTACTTGTGCCCCACTGTCCAATAACATCTGTAGGTTTACTCCATTTAACTGGCAACTGATCATACACCTACCCCCAATGAGCTGTGCCACACGCTTTGTTTTGGGTAACTTTTGGGACTTGGCAGTATTCTGTTCGGAGTTCAGTCTTTTAGTGTTGTGGGACTCTGCTGGTGGTTCAGTCACTGGTGGTCCCTCCCCAGCGACCTCCTCCAGTTTCCCGACACATTGCTTTTCTGAAGGCAACCTATAGCTCTGTGCCCCTCCTTTCCACATCGAAAACAATGTGTGCAGTACTCAGTCTCTTGGGCGGTATGCTTTTGGCACTTTCCTTTCACTGCAGGTTTCAGTGCTGGCTGTTTAGGGACAGGTGCTGTGGGACTGGTGTTTACTGTATTTACCATTGGGCTTAGGGCCTTTTCTAAACTCTTGGTTAAGGCAGAGACCTGTGCTGACAGCTCCTGGATAGCTACACGATTAGCTTGGACTTCAGTGTGCATTTTAATAGAGCTTTGATCTGTCTCTACCTGTGCTGCATTAACACTGGTGACTTTCTGTTTGTGACTTTGTCCCAACCTACTTAATCTCTCTGTCTCTTCACTAACAGAATTTGCTATGAGCTCCAGGATGGAGTCATCTGTGACACTGGTGTTTTAGATGTGAGGTTTAAGGTCTCTCCTGACGTAAGAGTATTTTTCATTCAAACCCTGATACAGTGAATGGATAAACACACCTTGTACCAACTTGTCATAATGAAGCCCACTACTGTTTTTAGATGCAATCAACACACGCTGTTTTAGCCCCATTAGTCTATACATAAACTGTTGTGGTGTTTCTTTGTCATTTTGCTTAGCATTACTCAGCTCCTGAAATAATTCAGTGCTGCTTTTCTCACGTAGATGTGTCCTTAAGAAACGTTTTAACTCAGCTACAGTAAGGCTATCTTTGGTTACAAGCATATCTTTAAAGGTACCAGGCTTAATTATCTTAAACACCGTTCTGATAATCTCAGCTTCTGTGAACCCTTCATCAAGCTGTTTCCACAAGTTATTGTAACTTAAATCAGAATTAAAATCAGAGATTTGACCACCATGAATCTTGTACTCTCTACGTGGCAACAGTGATGTAAGTTCAGTCAGTCTGACTAACCCTGGGTCAGGAACTACAGATGGTGATGTTGGATGGTTCTTCCCTGATGGTGCTGCAGCTCCAGTGGTCACAGGAACTACTATGACCGGATCATCGTCGGGTGACACCTCTGCATCCACTTCTCCAGCTGCTGTGGGCGATTGCAGTTCAATGATGAGGTCACGGAAAGCAAGCAGGCGAGACATCCCCTGGTCCTCAAGGCTCTTCAGTTGTGGACTTCTCAGTGAGTCACCAATGAAGTTGAAGAGTTCCACTTCGGTCGATTCTGCACCTGGCAAATCTTCTCCAGCCTCATCCTTGAACGACCAGGCCAGCTTGTAAAGAACGTTTCTGCAGCGGGCAATGGTCAGCTGGTGAAGCTCTTGCTGGATTTCCCATCTCAGGTCATGTAGAGCAGACATGGCTGTGGTTTCCTGTAGTCAGTCGCTTAGGTCGATGGCTCAGGAACAGGTGGTCAGCATCCCTTGGTTCTTCAATGATTAGTGCCAGACCAGTAGGTGGTGCTAATCCCGGACGAGCCCCCAAAATTGTTGCTCCCATGGATAGCGGCCCAGGAGGAGGCAACGTGGATGTGGAAGTAAACTCTCCTGTGATAGGAGAATAGACAGAATACGTTTTGTGCCATTATTTCACACAGAGGAGTTTATTCTTTGTCCAAATCATTCACATGACCAACATCAACTGACTAGTATTTAGTATCAAAGTCCATAGTTTCTCTCTTATTATCTGATCACATCACCATTAAACAAAACACAATCATGTCCATTTATCACAATTTTCGATGTGACATTAACTGTATACTTAACATTTTTAACAAATTACCTTAACATGAAATGAATTATTGTTTTTATCTCCTTCCCATGTATATAGCTTTTAATTTGTTCAAATATTTATATTTTAAACAATAACCCATGAATTTACATTTAAATTAATCATTTTAAGCACTGTCATAAATGTACAGTATGTGGTGTTATTCTTAACAATGCACTGACCTGGCCTACTCTGTATCTAATACACTTTTACAATAGTATTCCTGGTATTCGGTAATACACCCGAAATATAAGATAAGATAAGATAAGATGAGCCTTTATTAGTCCCACAACGGGGAAATTCCAGGATTGCAACAGCACAGGGATAGCAACACTCAGAGCAACAATCAGAAGGCAAGAAAAAAAAAAACAAAAAAAAAAAAAACAAGCAAGCAAGAGCAGCTAATATACATATGTACGTATTACTATAAAATATATATATATACACACACACACACAGACACACAGTGCAGAGCATTGTAGCTGGATGGAATAAATATATGAATATATGAACACACAGTGCAGAGCATTGCAGCTAGGTGGAATAAATATGCAAGTATATAAACACACACAGTGCGGAGCAATGTAGCTAGATGGAATAATATGTAGATATATAAATATATAAACACACCCAGTGCTGAGCATTGTAGCTAGATGGAATAAATATGTAAATATATAAACACACACAGTGCAGAGCATTGTTGCTAGATGGAATGAAACAGCATAACCGTCTACTTAGTTATCCTACATGGTATGATTATGTGCCCATACATATTCTCACCCTCCATAGCGACCGGTAAGTTCCTAGTTGTATGCCGGAGGGGACCATTGTGTAAGTCTATTGCATCTTTTGCATTCAAAAAACTATTAGTTTGTTACGTCTTTTTGCTATCTCTGCGAGCAGCCCTGCTTAGGTTGTACAGTCTGACAGCCGTTGGTAGGAAGGACCTACGAAACCTCTCGGTTGTGCACCTGGGATGATGTAGTCTGCTGCTAAATGAGCTCCTCAGTGCATCCAGTATGTCCTGCATAGGGTGGAACTCGGACTCCAGCAGAGATGACAGTTTAGCCACCGTCCTTCTCATATGTACATATTACTATAAAATATATATATACACACACACACACACAGACACACAGTGCAGAGCATTGTAGCTGGATGGAATAAATATATGAATATATGAACACACAGTGCAGAGCATTGTAGCTAGATGGAATAAATATGTAAATATATAAACACCCACAGTACGGAGCATTGCAGCTAGGTGGAATAAATATGCAAGTATATAAACACACACAGTGCGGAGCAATGTAGCTAGATGGAATAATATGTAGATATATAAAAACACAGTGCGGAGCATTGTAGCTAGATGGAATAAATATATAGATATATAAATATAAACACACCCAGTGCTGAGCATTGTAGCTAGATGGAATAAATATGTAAATATATAAACACACACAGTGCAGAGCATTGTTGCTAGGTGGGATGAAACAGCATAACCGTCTATTTAGTTATCCTACATGGTATGATTATGTGCCCATACATATTCTCACCCTCCATAGCGACCGGTATGTTCCTAGTTGTATGCCGGAGAGGACCATTGTGTAAGTCTATTGCATCTTTTGCATTCAAAAAAACTATTAGTTTGTTACGTCTTTTTGCTATCTCTGCGAGCAGCCCTGCTTAGGTTGTACAGTCTGACAGCCGTTGGTAGGAAGGACCTACGATATGCACACTTGGTGACAAATAAAACCAGTAAATGTCATACTGTATGAAAACCGTTTCATAAATGTCTTTAAATAAAGTAATCAAATGGTTCCTAACATGTGGGCGAATTTCACTCTTGTGGCACGTCCCATACACTCGATCATTAACATTAGCAGGTTAGCTTATACAACAACACATCAACTTTAACAGAAATGCCCTTATAAACCCGCTTTTCGCCTCACACTTATCACAATATAATCTCAGACATCTTAGGACTCTTACAGTTTATATTGCACTCTTGAATTATTAGTGTTTACCAACCTGTGATAGGAGAATAGACAGAACACGTTTTGTGCCGTTATTTCACACAGAGGAGTTTATTCTTCGTCCTCCGGTGCGAGTCTACTCTCTATCATTGTGCGATATGCGCCATCTATTGGCCGGCGTACAGAACTGCACTCAACTCACATGAGTTATAATGGAACCAGGTGGATTACAAATGCATTGTAGAAAAATAAAACAATTAAAGAATAAAATAAAAATTGTAGGGGTGCCTGTTTTTTTTTTATTTTTTTATCCAAATGTCTTTTTAGCACCTTTTACATAACTATTAACTATTTCCAAGCCTCTACATGTGCAATGTGTCTGTTATAGTCTGAGAACGGGGGAATCCTCCATGCTCAGTCTCATGGACTTTTTCTCATATTTGTATATTTCTTGTACTTTGTGATCTTTCGTTCCTGTCTTTTTATCCATGGTTGGTTTTCATATATCTTGTATTGTTTCTTATTCCCCTTGTTTATATTATCACAGTTTTGCTACTCTTTTATTTTGTATTAACTTTCATTTATTTCTCAGCTCCTTATTTGTTGTAATCGTGTTGTTGTGTTCTCTCTCTCGAGTGACAGCTGTCAGTGGCAATTCCGAGATTTTGCTCCATTGTGGGCAGTGTCCCTGTCAGCTGTCAGTCCGTTTTCTCCCCTGTCGTTACACTCAGCTGACCCCAGTTGGTATCATTGTCATCTCCTACCTGCTCATGTGATCTACACCTTCAACCATTTATGTCCAATGGTTTTGTGTCCTACTTAAGGCAATTGTTTCTTTCACTTTTTACTGGCATCTCAAAGAATCATTTGCGTCAGAACTCTGCCCTCGTTCTGATGTTATTCATCTCTGTGTATCCTGCTTTCTCCCTGCTGTTCATAAGTTTGCTTTGTGCACTGACTGGATTTTTGTGTTTGCGCACTGTTTGAACTTTTTGTGTTTTGTTAACAAATACTACAAGCTACAGTTCAGCCTCTGGGTGTCTCCTCTCTGCCCCGAGGGGCAATTCATGACGCTGTCCCACCTCCGTGCAATGGTGGCATTTCTTTTGCTTGAATTTGCACATATTAGCTGGATG
Source organism: Pholidichthys leucotaenia (assembly GCA_020510985.1). Lineage (NCBI taxonomy): Eukaryota > Metazoa > Chordata > Actinopteri > Cichliformes > Pholidichthyidae > Pholidichthys > Pholidichthys leucotaenia. The sequence continues at coordinate 6,857,374 of CM035847.1, read as the reverse complement.
CCTACCTTCACATCTGTAGCAGGGCTGTTGTAGTGGTTACTGTTTGTCATCCACACTGCTCTTTTTTCCAGGATGCACTCTTGCTGTAAGCTGTGTCACTTGATTTCCTCCTCTAATTAATCTTTTTACTTTGGTTATACACTTTATTCACAGTTGTGCTCTCTTTGGTTTTCCCAGAAAATCCCAAGGTGTTGCGTGAGGCCATCTCCATAGACAGTGCTGTGTCGGTGCATTTTTAAAGGTTAAATTGGTCTCTGCCAGTAATTTCCTCTGTATTGCCTCAGACCTCAATCCACATACAAATCCGTCATGGAGGGCATTGTCTAGGTGAAGTCCAAATTCAAAGTGAGTAGACAGCTGTTTTCGTCCCACTATAAAATCTCTCACTGATTCACTCTCTTGTTGATTTCTCTTCTGAAATCAGAACCTCTCCATAATGACAAGTGGTTTGGGCTTGTAATGGTCATTAAGTGCTTTGGTGAATTTTATATAGCTTTTCACACTTGGCTTAGCTGCTGAAATTATAGTTTTTCAAAAGTTTGTAGTCCTCTGCTGCAATAAGCGCCAGATCACTCTGACTTTCTTTTCATCTTCTACTTCATTTGCTACCATCCACGGCTCCAGTCTCTCCAGGTAAGATTCAAAATCTTCTTTTCCTTCTGTGTATTTCGATATGCTGCCAATAAGGGCCATCGCTGCAGTCTGTCACGTTGCACGCTGTTGTTAGCATCCAGTACCATAAGCTTGTTGTTAGCCACTCACGTTGGTGCTACAAACTACTTCCTTGGGATCTGTCAATATTTTTTTTCCTCTCATCTTCCGGGATGCTTTTTCTTCCTTTTTAGTATCCAGTCATCATTGCCAAACTGTACTATATTGGGGTGGAGCAATAACTCAAATGGAGAACGACTCAGCATACAGACTGGGCGTTTACTCAGTATCAACGCAAAAATTTAAGACAGGTAGAGATCATGTAATTTTCTTCTACACCCACAAGGGGGCAGTGAACCTAAAGCAATGTATTGAGTTGGCTGACCTCTCTTCACAATGACCAGCTTTTCTTGAAAAATCTGTCTGGAAAATTGATTTTTTGTTTGTTGTTGTTTTTTTTTTTTTAAATATCAGCGACCAAATCATTTTTCTCTCCCATGTCAGCCATTGTAGGTGGATAAACAGCTATTATATTTAAACAGATACTGTATATTTTAGCTACCTAAGCAAGTCCTTGCACCAGTGTTTTGCAAGCTAGGATCCTTTGCATTGTGAGTGGAGGAGTCTAACCATCCAATCAAAACACGTAAAAATGCCATTGTTCTCGGATGCTTTCTATGGTACCCCAGGACGTACAGAAGACAATTGATTGGTTCAAGAAAAAGGATTAGTTTAACAGTCAATTTAACCTATAGAGCTGCACTGTTAATTCCTAAATGCCCAAGGCAGATTTGATTGACCCTGGCAACAAAGATGGCTGAAATATGATTGGACAAAAAAACAAAACAAAACAACAAAAAAAACCCTCCAACATGCATTGCACTACTAGAAGGAGTGCAACCAAGAGAAAAGCTGCAAAATGAAGAGAATAGACTATTGGAAATAATTTAATCCATCCTCATGGAACAAATATAAGAATGTATGTGGTAAATGTAACTTCTGATAGTGTTTAGGCCAGCAGAGAAGACTTTGCTGGCCCTCAGGCTCCACCACTGAAGCAGTTACAACTTTTGTTGTGTTTTCATGTTTGGTAGGTCCTCTGACATGCAGAATTTTTGTTAAATGCTAATTTTAATTGCATTAGATATTGAGCTATTAGATGATTGAAACTGCTAAACTGATTAACTGTATTATGCCAGTCTACAGTAAAACAGCAAAACTTTAGAGACCCCAGAATGTTACTGTAAATTACAGTAGTTACAGAAATATACTGCATTTTAGTTTTACTGTAAAAGGCTTTGAATACACACATGGACAAAATTGTTGGTACCCCTCTGTTAATGAAAGAAAAACCCACAATGGTCACAGAAATAACTTGAATCTGACAAAAGTGTATATAAATAAAAATTCTATGAAAATTAACCAATGAAAATCAGACAGTGCTTTTCAATTGTGATTCAACAGAATTATTTTAAAAAACAAACTCATGAAACAGGCCTGGACAAAAATGATGGTACCCTTAACTTAATATTTTGTTGCACAACCTTTTGAGGCAATCACTGTAATCAAACAATTTCTGTAACTGTCAATGAGACTTCTGCACCTCTCAGCAGGTATTTTGGCCCACTCCTCATCAGCAAACTGCTCCAATTGTCTCAGGTTTGAAGGGTGCCTTCTCCAGACGGCATGTTTCAGCTCCTTCCACAGATGTTCAATAGGATTTAGATCAGAGCTCATAGAAGGCCACTTTACAATAGTCCAATGTTTGGCTCTTAGCCATTCTTGGGTGTTTTTAGCCGTGTGTTTTGGGTCATTATCCTGTTGTAAGACCCATGATCTGCGACTGAGACCAAGCTGTCTGACACTGGGCAGCACATTTCTCTCTAGAATACCTTGATAGTCTTGAGATTTCATTGTACCCTGCACAGATTCAATACACCCTGTGTCAGATGCAGCAAAGCAGCCCCACAACATAACAGAACCTCCTCCATGTTTCACAGTAGGGACAGTGTTCTTTTCTCGGTATGCTTCATTTTTGCATCTGTGAACATAGAGCTGATGTGCCTTGTCAAAAAGTTCCAGTTTTGTCTCGTCTGTCCATAAGACATTCTCCCAGAAGCTTTGTGTCTTGTCAACATGCAGTTTGGCAAATTCCAGTCTGGCTTTTTTATGATTTGTTTTCAACAGTGGTGTCCTCCATGGTCGTCTCCCATGAAGTCCACTTTGGCTCAAACAACGACGGATGGTGCGATCTGACACTGATGTACTTTGACCTTGGAGTTTACCATGAATGTGTTTAGAGGTTGTTCTGGGCTCTTTTGTTACCATTCGTGTTATCTGTCTCCTCCTGCGGCCATATCCAGGGAGGTTGGCTACAGTCCTGTTGATCTTAAATTTCTGAATAATATGTGCAACTGTAGTCACAGGAACATCAAGCTGCTTGGAGATGGTCTTATAGCCTTTACCTTTAACATGCTTGTCTATAATTTTTTTTCCAATCTCCTGAGACAACTCTCTCCTTTGCTTCCTCTTGTCCATGTTTAGTGTAGTACACACCATGTCACCAAACAGCACAGTGACTACTTGTCACCCTTTAAATAGGCCAACTGACTGATTACAAGTTTGTAGACACCAGTGATGTTAATTAGAGGACACATCTTGGTTGAACATGTCCCAATGGTCACATTATTTTCAATCTTTTCTAGGGGTACCATCATTTTTGTCCAGGCCTGTTTCAGGAGTTTGTTTTTTAAAATAATTCTGTTGAACCACAATTGAAAAGCATTGTCTGATTTTCATTGGTTAATTTTCATAGAATTTTTATTTATTTCCACTTTTGTCAGATTCAAGTTATTTCTCAGAATCAGAATCAGAATCAGAATCAGCTTTATTGGCCAAGTATGCACAACACATACAAGGAATTTGACTTTGGCTAAAAATTTGCTCTCGTTGTTCAGGTGGAGGATTTAAATAAGATTTAAATAAGGATTCAATGACAACAGAGTATGTACAGTAAATTACAGTCTGTCCACGTTTCTATAAAAGGATACAAATATATACAGGAACATATGCAGTTATTTACTCAGACTATCCACACTTTGCAGAAATATATGAAAAAATATACAGTCACACAGTATTTCAATGTGAACTCAGATTCAGTGATATAATGTGAATGAAGTAAAAAGCAGTGTGAGAGTTATGTGCAATGTAAGAATGGATGAAAAGTCATGAGTACAGCAACAGGCAGGACTAGGTGAATGTTAGGAGTTCATCAGAGTGATGGCTTGAGGAGAGAAACTGCTCCTGTGACGGGTGGTTTTGACCTTCAGTGATCTGTAACGACGACCAGAAGATGGAAGTTCAAACAGTTTGTGGCCGGGGTGTGACAGGTCAGCACAGATGTTTCCCGCCCGTTTCCTGGTTATGGACCGATATAAGTTCTCAATGGAGGGTAGGTCGGTACCAATGATCATCTCTGCAGACTTAATGATCTGCTGCAGTCTGGTCTTGTCCTGTTTAGTGGCAGATCCAAACCAGACAGTGATGGAAAAGCAGAGGACAGATTGGATGATGGCGGTGTAGAAGACAACCAGCAGCTCCTGAGGCAAATCAAACTTCTTGAGCTGACGCAGAAAAAACAACCTCTGCTGGGCCTTTTTCCGAACAGTGTCTATATGGGAGGACCACTTCAGGTTCTGGGAGATTGTGGTACCCAGAAACTTGAATGAGTCCACAGTGGACACTGTGTTGCTGAGGATGGTGAGTGGGGGGAATGAAGGAGGGTGTCGCCTGAAATCCACAGTCATCGCCACCGTTTTGGCTGGGTTAAGTTCAAGATGGTTCTGGCCGCACCAGAGGATCAGCTGCTCCACCTCCCCCCTGTATGCAGACTCATCACCATCCCGGATCAAACCGATGACTGTGGTGTCGTCCGCAAACGTCAGGAGCTTCACCAATGGGTCCTCTGAGGTGCAGTCGTTGGAGTAGAGGGAGAAGAGCAGTGGGGAAAGGACACATCCTTGGGGGGCGCCAGTACTAATTTTTCGGGAGCTGGATGTAAATCTCCCTAGCTTTACCTGTTGCCACCTGTCAGTCAGAAAGCTGGAGATCCACTGGCAGGTGGAGGGGGGCACCTTGAGCTGTAGGAGTTTCTGACGAAGAATGCCTGGGACCATTCTGTGACCATTGTGGGATTTTCTTTCATTAACAGAGGGGTACCAAAAATTTTGTCCACGGCTGTATATAGGTAACAGTATGAATACTGTAAAATTACAGTATTGTGGCATCCTGGGATGCCTCTTGGACATGATTGGCCAAAATAGAGGGAGCATGCTATTGAGGTAGGGATTGAAGGATTGTGAGGATGATTTGAGGGGATATAATGTGGGTTCTGGGTTTTGTGTTCTTTACTTATGCTTTTGTAATAGTTAGTAGTGTTGTTAAATGTTAGTTAGCATTGGTGCATTGTTCTGTGCAGAAACGGTGACTAAGGGAGCTGGTCATTTTAATGGCTTTGGCCATTGTGGTGTTTTGGTGAAGTTAAAAAATAAACGCTAATTGAGCAATAGCTGCCTCATCATTGGCTGAAATCCCTTGCTCATTACAGTATATTGCTCGCATCTCTGCTGCCATTGCTTTACTGTAAAAAATAAAAACACAAAATGCATTTAAAAAGTAAATACATTAAATAAATTACTATTGCAGTAATAAGCTGTACAGTCATTTCACAGTAAGAATACTATAAAATAATGGTAAAATGCTGGCAACTGCCAGCATTTTACCATTATTTTGCAGAAAAAAATTACAATGTGTGAATAATTGTTTGAACAGATGAACGTGGCACCTTCAGACATCTGGAAATTGGACCCAAGAATGAACCAGACTTGTGTTTGTTCACCTGAAAACAGACTGTCATAAACTCTCTGTGCATTTCTCCATAGCGCACGGAGGAGAGGAATGAATAAACCCAAGAGTAAGAGTGGATGGTGCACGTTTGTTAACAAACACGAAGAAAATAACAAGTCCAACAATGTCCACAATACAGAGAGATAAATATGCTGAGATAAGGGCCACCAGAAAAAACAAGGGAGCTACCCGGATGTTCTACAGCCAGGGAGAATGCCTAGTGCTACCGAACTGCTAAACGCACAGCAGAGAAAGGCGACAGCCTAGTACCGACGCAGCGATATCACAAAAGGAAAGGCAAGTAAACACTTACGGCTGGAACACATTCAAAGCTGTCCGAGAAGTCTGGTGGATGAGGATAGGAAGCTGCGGCAGCCGCAAACACCCAGGGATTGATCATCTGAAGATGTCGGGCTGAGAACGTGAAGGGAGTGATACGTCATTCATGGAGAGCTAGCTGCCATGAACGAGGGTGAATGCCCCGACAATCTCTTCCCTCTGGAGCGGCCAACAAATACTCCAGAAGCTAACGAGGAAAGAGATTGCCGGTGTGAGAATGCTTGGGCAGAACTGATTGCCACCAGGTGTGTGAGAGAGCACGTAAGAGTGTGTGAATGGGAATGAATGAAGCGTGTGCATGTGTGCGTGTGCATGTGTGTGTGTGCATGTGGTGTGTGTATGTGTTTGAGCACCCGTGACAGTGCACCTGATGGGGCTTGACAGGAGGAGAGGGGGCGTGCCAGAGCTGTCAGGAGGAAACTACGACAAATCATAACAATAAGTCAGAGCTGGGTTTGGCCTGCAAACCCAGATTCATGACACAGACAGATTCAATCATGTCATCGTCTTGCTTGGCCATGATCTTCTCAGCTTCATAATGAGCGCTCTCTCTCTCTCTCCGGTCTCAAAGTGTTGGGGGTTTTTCAGGGTTCGGAGGCTTTTGAACAAAAGAACTGGGAGGGTGTTAAGGACAAAGTGTGTGCTCGCTTTTCAAAATGGAAATGGTTGCTACCACAGCTGTCATATAGGGGCAGGGTTCTGGTCGCCAATAATCTGGTCGCCTCAGCTCTTTGGCATAGTCTTGTTGCTTTGACACCGCCCAGGAGCCTCGTGGAGGAGGTTCAGAAGATCATCGTGGACTTCTTTTGGTCTGGTCGCCACTGAGTCCGTGCGCCTGTTCTCTTCCCTTGCCTGTGGCCGAGGGGGGACAGGGCCTGGTGGACATATACTCCAAGATCACCTGCTTCAGGCTTCGAACTGCACAACGCCTCCTTTACGGATGCGGACCCTGCTGGATGGACATTGCTAAACTGCTCCTGAGGAGAGTTGGTCGCTTGGGCTATGATAAGCAGCTCTTCCTTGTGACATCTGGGGAGGTGGACCTTACTGGACTTTCTGCTTTTTACACGTCCATCTTGCATGCATGGCGAGTCTTCACCGTAGCCCGCTTCCATGATTACACACCGGGCATGTGGCTGTTCGAGGAACCACTGTTTTTCAACCGATTCATAGACGCTAAGGTGCTGCAGTCAGTCAGTCTGCGGACTTGTTTGCGAGAGGCATGCTGTACCAAGCTTGGTCATCTTATGAAGATGTCGACCACATCGATGGAAACGCTGAGGCGGAGTGCCAACATTACATCTGTCAGACTGCTGTAAAGGGTGGTAGGGGAAGTGTGTGCTGCCCTGCCACAACCGCTTCGAGCGTTTGCGAAAAACCACACTCTTTCCAATTAATGGGATGACGACACTGTGTCCAACTTTACTGCCATTTCCATAAGTCCAGCTGTGGGGGAGTGGTAGGGAGGGGAGGATCACCTGCTGACCTTCAGAAATCCTCACCTGGGCAGGTTCCAGTTTGTCGGGACGAGGACGGTGTATCACATCTGTGTGAAGGTTCTGAATCTGCGCTCTCTGATGGATGTGACAGAGTCGAGGTGGGCGGGTTTTTGGGGGCCAGAGGTCTCCCCGAAAGGCAGCTGGCGGTGCATGTACAAACTCCCTATTGAGAAACGGACAGCAGATCTCCAGTGGAGGATTGTGCATGGGGCAATAGCTACAAATAAATACAGAACATGCCTGGATCCAACCGTGGGGGGGGGGGATGTTTGTTTTGTTCCCAAGTTGAGACCCTGGAGCATTTTTTTTGTTCAATGTTTTCGTTTATCTGGCCTTTTTGATCTTTTGCGGGAGTGGTTTCAGGCTTTGGGTGAACGTTTCTCTTTTGGCTTGTTCATTTACGGTCCAAAGTATAAAGTGGCAAGGAAGTCTGCCCACACTTTGCTGAACTTCCTATCTGGTACTGCTAAACTTGCCACCTGGCTGACAAGGAAAAATCAGACTACCAACGCTGGCAATGTGGATCCTGTGTCTGCTTTCAAGGCCTTGTTGAAAGTCAGACTCCAGGTGGAGTTCTCTTACTACCAAATAGTGGACAATTTGGAGGCATTCACCAATAGATGGACTGTAGGGAACGTTTTGTGTTCTGTGGGTCAGGGGGATGAGTTATGTTTGCACTTTTGAGATGTGACACACTTGGGGCCGTGATATTGGTGTTCTTGCATTTTTGAATTGTACAATAAAGCCTTTTTTAAAAGTCAAAGTCTCTCTCTCTCTCTCTTCCATTGCTGCCTGCATAATAAATTCTTGTTTTTGGGGGAGGAGGATGGCGACCTTGGAAATGCCACCTCCATCTATCCGCCAGAGGGTGCGGATTGTTCCCCCGGATGACACTGTTACTGTGAAGGGGGTCCTTTTGGCTGCGCGGGCCCAGGTGGGCCCTGCTGCGATCCGCTATGCATCCAGGATGAATAGGGCTGTAGTTGTGTTTCTGGCTACTGAGGAGGATGTCCACGCTCTGATTGCGAGCGGTATTGTAATCGGGGACGTGTCTGTACAGGTGTCCCTCTTATCTGTGTCCCTCTTATCTTATCTGATTAAACGACTACAGACCTGTTGCCCTGACCTCTGTGGTCATGAAATCCTTGGAGAGATTGGTGCTGAACCACCTGAAGGTCATCACAGGCCCCCTGATGGACTCACTGCAGTTTGCCTACCGGTCAAACAGGTCAGTGGATGATGCAGTGAATATGGGACTACATTACATCCTGCAACACCTCGACTCCCCAGGGACGTACGCCAGGATCCTGTTTGTCGACTTCAGCTCAGCGTTCAACACCATCATCCCAGGCATTCTTCATCAGAAACTCCTCCAGCTCAAGGTGCCCCCCTCCACCTGCCAGTGGATCTCCAGCTTTCTGACTGACAGGTGGCAACAGGTGAAGCTAGGGAGATTTACATCCAGCTCCCGAAAAATTAGTACTGGCGCCCCCCAAGGATGTGTCCTTTCCCCACTGCTCTTCTCCCTCTACTCCAACGACTGCACCTCAGAGGACCCTTCGGTGAAGCTCCTGAAGTTTGCGGACGACACCACAGTCATCGGTTTGATCCGGGATGATGATGAGTCTGCATACAGGCGGGAGGTGGAGCAGCTGATCCTCTGGTGTAGCCAGAACCATCTTGAACTTAACCCAGCCAAAACGGTGGAGATGACTGTGGATTTCAGGCGACACCCCCCTTCATTCCCCCCACTCACCATCCTCAACAGCACAGTGTCCACTGTGGACTCCTTCAAGTTTCTGGGTACCACAATCTCCCGGAACCTGAAGTGGTCCTCCCATATAGACACTGTCCGGAAAAAGGCCCAGCAGAGGTTGTTTTTTCTGCATCAGCTCAAGAAGTTTGATTTGCCTCAGGAGCTGCTGGTTGTCTTCTACACCGCCATCATCCAATCTGTCCTCTGCTTTTCCATCACTGTCTGGTTTGGATCTGCCACTAAACAGGACAAGACCAGACTGCAGCGGATCATTAAGTCTGCGGAGAGGATCATTGGTACCGACCTACCCTCCATTGAGAACTTATATCGGTCCATAACCAGGAAACGGGCGGGAAACATCTGTGCTGACCCATCACACCCCGGCCACAAACTGTTTGAACTTCTATCTTCTGGTCGTCGTTACAGATCACTGAAGGTCAAAACCACCCGTCACAGGAACAGTTTCTTTCCTCAAGCCATCACTCTGATGAACTCCTAACATTCACCTAGTCCTACCTGTTTGCTGTACTCATGACTTTTCATCCATTATTACATTGCACATAACTCTCACACTGCTTTTTACTTCATTCACATTATATCACTGAATCTGAGTCCACATTGAAATACTGTGTGATTGTATATTTTTTCATATATTTCTGCAAAGTGTGGTTAGTCTGAGTAAATAACTGCATATATTCCTGTATATATTTGCATCCTTTTATAGAAACGTGGACAGACTGTAATTTACTGTACATACTCTGTTGTCAATTGAATCCTTATTTAAATCCTCCACCTGAACAACGAGAGCAAGTTTTTAGCCAAAGTCAAATTCCTTGTATGTGTTGTGCATACTTGGCCAATAAAGCTGATTCTGATTCTGATTCTGATCAGTTCCATCAACGCTTGTCACCGTCTCGGGTGTTCCACCTTTCATTACTGAAGAGCAGTTGGCGGTGGAGCTCCGCAGATTCGGGAAGTTTGCGGGCCCGTTTAAACACGTCAGTTTGGGAATCAGGGAAGCCCACTTAGACCATGTGAAATCACTCAGGCGACAGGTGTTCATGTTTCTAGACTCGCCCACTCAGACTCTGGAAGTGTCCTTCCGGGTCAAACACGGGGACGGCTACTATATGGTGTATGTGAGCGCGGGACAAATGAAGTGTTTTGAGTGTGGCGATGTGGGCCATAAACGTTTTGCCTGCCCACACAGGCGCCCGGCGGGGGGCTCTAGTGGGGCCGCGGCTGGGGCGGCCGGTGCGCCTTCCGTTCGAGGCGCTGCTGCGGACGGCGTTGCGGGGCCTTCCGCCGCTCGTGCTCCGGGGCCTGCCGCTGTGCCTGTGGACAGTCGGCCTGTGGCACCCGCGGCGCGGCCTGCAGCTGGGGGCGTGACTGGCGATGACGCACAAGTGGTCCATGACGTGGACTCAGCATCACGCTGTGTGACATCAGCGGCTGTGCTTCCGCAGCCTGCTGCAACTTCACAGCAGCAGGCGGAAAAACGCCGGTCGACTGATATAGGTGCTGCCCCGGACCACGTGACTGATGAAGGATCAGCTGCACCAGCTGACGTGCCAGCTGAATCTGACAGTCAGCAGAGTTGTGCTGCCGAGGGAATGGAGTGTGGAACTGATGCAGAGTCTGCTAAAAATGAGTCTATTGGGGCTAATGGCGATGCCAATGTGCATTTGTATTCACTAGATGAAATAAATGCTTTCCTGGATGGGACCTATAATAATAGGGCCATTAACGTTGCAGATTACTTCAGTGACACTGACAAATTTATTCGGTCTGTTAATGTACTGAGGAAGGAGGTTGGTGTTGACCTCCTGGATGAAAGAAAACGCTTCCGCCTGAAGAAGCACCTCCCAGCCCTGCGTAAATCAACAGGGGGACAAAAGGCCAAGCGCGCAAAGATGGAATGATTTCCATGGCAAAGCACGGTGCTCCTCACAAATATCGCCATAATGCAGAAAATACAGTTAGGGACCTTAAACATCAATGGTGGCAGGGGTAATCATAAAAGGGGATTCGTTAGTGACCTGTTCAAACGGAAGGGTCTCAACATTTTGTTTTTGCAGGAAACTCATACCACTTCGGCGGATGAAGTCGACTGGGGCTTGTGGTGGAAAGGCCCATTTTCACTCAGTCACGGCACAAATCTAAGCGCGGGAGTGACCATTTTGTTTGGGGAATCAGCAAATGCACAAATTTTATCGGTGGTGGAGATAGTGAGGGGCAGGCTGCTTCTAGTTAGGGCGCAAGTGGGGGATTCCGTGTTTTGCCTGGTTAATATTTATGCGCCAAACCACGGCGCGGAAAGGGTTGCCTTTTTCAATACAATGACTACTGAATTGCAGCGCTATCACCAAGACCAACTTGTTGTGGCTGGTGATTTCAACTGTACCTTGGACTTCACTGTAGATCGCACTAATGCAGAACCTCATCTGCAGTCTTCTAGATGCTTGGAAAATTTCACTGTGCAGTTAGACTTAGTGGACACATGGAGGTTGAAAAATGCCAATGCGAGACGGTATACCTGGGTCAGGGTCACTGACGGGGTTGTCAGTACTGCTAGATTAGACAGGATATATGTTTCTAGAACCTGTAGCCCCGGGCTCCTTCACAGTAACATAAGTCCCGTCGGTTTCACGGATCATCACCTGGCTACTGCAGTGTTACTGAACTCACCAGGGAAACGGGCAAAGTCATACTGGCACTTCAATAACAAGCTCATACAGGACAACGCCTTTTGTCAGTATTTTGTGTGCTTCTGGGAACACTGGAGGACCACGAAAGCTCGTTTTGCTTCCCTCGAATAGTGGTGGGACGTTGGCAAAGTGCAAATTTGCCTTTTTTGTCAACGGCACGCTGCATACTCAACTGCCATCATCAACGCCAAGGTCACTGAACTAGAGGACGCTGTAAAGAGGCTGGAGGCCAGCTTGGTTACGGGTCGGGATTCTACCGCTGGTCCTTTGCTGCAGGAGAAGAGATCGGCCCTGCGCACATTCTTGCAGGGCAGAGTGGAGGGGGCGCTAGTGAGGTCGCGCTTCACTCGCCTGCAGGACATGGATGCACCAACGTCCTTCTTCTTCAATTTGGAAAAGTCTGCTGCGACAAAGAAGCTGATGGCTTGCTTGACACTCCCAGATGGTCGCCTGACTATGAACCTGTCCGAGATGCGCCACCATGCAGTGGATTACTACGGGGCCCTGTTTGCTGCGGGAACGTGTTGCAAAGAATCTCAAAATCAGCTCTTCGAGGCCCTTCCGGTGCTCGGCCAGGACGACAGGGCCGCTCTGGACTGTGCCCTGACTTTGGATGATTTGACTGTGGCTGTGAATCAGCTGGCGCTGGGACGCGCGCCTGGACTGGATGGCCTTTCTTCAGAATTTTTTAAGCATTTTTGGAATGTTGTTGGACCAGACTTCTATAACGTTCTGACGACCTGTTACAAGGAAGGAACGTTATCTGTCTCATGCCGCCGTGCAGTGCTGTCTCTGTTGCCAAAGCAGGGGGACTTGGCCCTGCTGAAAAACTGGAGGCCTGTGGCTCTTCTTTGCACGGACTACAAGGTGCTTTCCAGGGCCCTGGCAAACAGACTGAACACTGTCTTGGGTTTGATTGTGTATAGGGATCAAACATATTGTATTCCTGACCGGAACATTATGGACAATGTTTTTCTCATACGGGACGTTCTCCAGCTCAGTGAATGTCATGACTTACAGTTTGGAATTGTGTCTTTGGACCAGGAAAAGGCCTTTGATAGGGTTGACCATTCCTATTTGTTTTCTACCCTGAGGGGGTTTGGTTTTGGAAATATGTTTTTGAGGTGGGTCAATCTGCTATACACTGGAGCTGAGTGTTTGGTGAAGGTGGGGGCGGGACTGAGTCGGCCAATCCCTGTACACCGGGGAATACGCCAGGGGTGTCCACTCTCGGGTCAGCTGTACAGCTTGGCTATTGAGCCTTTGCTGTGCAGGTTGCGCGCTTGGCTGGGTGGTCTGGTTCTGCCAGGGCCATCAAGCTGTGGCCGCCCGATTGTCTTGTCTGCTTATGCGGATGACGCCGACGTTTTCATCACCTCCAACGGGGATGTGCAGCGTCTGGTGGACACTTTGACAGTTTATGAAAGGGCATCTTCTGCACGGGTTAATTGGGCCAAGAGTGAGGGTCTATTGGTGGGCCACTGGTCGCGTCAAGCGGTCCCTCGCCTGCCCGGCGGCCTTCAGTGGGGGACGGCCGGTCTCAAAGTGTTGGGGGGTTTTCTGGGTACGGAGGCTTTTGAACGAAAGAACTGGGAGGGTGTTAAGGACAAGGTGTGTGCTCGCATTTCTAAATGGAAATGGTTGCTACCACAGCTGTCATATAGGGGCAGGGTTCTGGTCGTGAATAACCTGGTTGCCTCGGCTCTCTGGCATAGGCTGGTGGCTTTGACACCGCCAAGGAGCCTCGTGGAGGAGATTCAGAAGACAATCGTGGACTTCTTTTGGTCTGGTCGCCACTGGGTCCACGCGCCAGTTCTCTACCTGCCTGTGGCCGAGGGGGGACAGGGCCTGGTGGACATACATTCCAAGATCGCCAGCTTCAGGCTTCAAACTGCACAACGACTCCTTTACGGATGCGGACCCTGCTGGATGGACACTGCTAAGCTACTTTGGAGGAGAGTTGGTCGCTTGGGCTATGATAAGCAGCTCTTCCTCGTGACATCTGGGGAGGTGGACCTTACTGGACTATCTGCTTTTTACACGTCCGTTTTGCATGCATGGCGAGTCTTCAACGTGGCCCGCTTCCGTGACGAGGCGCCGGGCATGTGGCTGTTCGAAGAACCATTGTTTTTTAATCAGTTCATCGCAGCAGAGGTGCTGCAGTCTGCCAGTCTGCGGAGTTGTTTGCGAGAGGCACGCTGTACCAAGCTGGGTCATCTTATGAGGATGTCGACCACATCGATGGATACACTGAGGCGGAGTGCAAAAATTACATCTGTCAGACTGCTGCAAAGGGTGGTGGAGGACGTGTGCGCCGCCCTGCCGCAGCCGCTTTGAGCGTTTGCGACGAACCACACTCTTTCCAATCAATGGGATGACGACACTGCGTCCACCTTTCCTGCAATTTCCATAACTCCGGATGTGGGGGAGTGGCAGGGAGGAGAGGATCACCTACTGACCTTCAGGTTTCCTCGCCTGGGCAAGTTCCAGTTTGTCGGGACAAGGGTGGTGTATCACATCTGTGTGAAAGTTCTGAATCTGCGCTCTCTGATGGATGTCACGGAGTCGAGGTGGGCGGGTTGTTTGGGGCCAGGGGTCTCCCCAAAGGGCAGCTGGCGGTGCATGTACAAGCAACCGATTGAGAAACGCACAGCAGATCTCCAGTGGAGGATTGTGCATGGGGCAATAGCCACAAATAAATACAGGGCACACCTTGATCCGGCTGTGGGGGGGGGGAATGTTTGTTTTGTTCCCAAGTTGAGACCCTCGACCATTTGTTTGTCCACGGTTTTCGTTTATCTGGACTTTTTGACATTTTGCGCGAGTGGTTTCGGGCTTTGGGTGAACGATTCTCTTTTGGCCTGTTCATTTACGGTCCGAAGTATAAAGTGGCAAGGAAGGCTGCCCACACTTTGATGAACTTCCTATCTGGGACTGCTAAGCTTGCCATCTGGCTGACGAGGAAAAATCAGGCAAGCAATGCTGGCAATGTGGATCCTGTGTCCGCTTTCAAGGTCTTGTTGAAAGTCAGAGTCCGGGTGGAGTTCTCTTACTATCAAATGGTAGACAATCTGGAGGCGTTCATCAATAGATGGGCTGTAGGGAATGTTTTGTGTTCAGTGGGTCAGGGGGATGAGTTATGTTTGCACTTTTGAGATGTGACACACTTGGACAACTGATATTGGTCTTTCTGCAATTTTGAAATGTGCAATAAAGCCTTTTTTTAAAAGTCAAAGTCTCTCTCTCTCTCTCTCTCTCTCTCTCTCTCTCTCTCTCTCTCTCTCTCTCGTGCGCATGCGTGAGCGTTTGTGGGAGCAGGGGTGTGGAGTGGTGTCGAGTGAGTACTTTAAACTTTGTATTTTCTAACTTTTTCTCTATCTTGTGTGTTTGAGGTGTGTGTGTTTAATATAGTGGGTTGAGTGTGTGTGTGCTGGGGTGTGAGTGTTGGAGTGGGTGTGTTGGGGGACGGTAGCTTCTGCTGCCGGTTTTTCCCGGCCGGCATCATGCCGGTGATTGATGGTGGTGTGGAGTTTGACCGCTTAACCCGGCGTCATGGTGTGAGAATCCTCCCGACAGTTCCCTGTTCTGTGGAGGAGGCCAGCCTCGCTGTAGGACAGGTGGTTGGGCATGACAGCATAAAATCAGCATCGAGGATGAACAGCGCAATTGTGATCTTTCTGGATTCAACTGAAAAAGCTGATCAGGTGGTGGCACAGGGAGTGGTCATAGGTGACACTTTTACTCCCGTTTTACCGCTGGCGAATCCGTCTAGGAGGATCACCATCTCAAACGCTCCTCCTTTTGTTAAAAATGATCAGCTGATTAGAGAGTTGTCCCGTTTTGGCCAGGTTGTGTCCCCTATCAGAATGGTCTCTCTGGGTAGTAAATCACCCCTGCTGAAGCATGTTGTATGTCACAGGAGGCAGTGTTTCATGGTGTTGAAAGACAGCTCTGCTGAACTGAACGCGTCTTTTAATTTCAGGATTGACGGCTTTAGCTACTTGGTGTTTGCAACATCTGAAACCATGAAGTGTTTTGCGTGTGGCGCAGAAGGCCATCTTATTAGGTCATGTCCTGAAAAGGCGAACACAAAGAGCACTGGCGGTAAGAAAGGTGACGCCGCTGTTTCTGGTGGTCCGGAGGGTAGCGCTACATGTGGTGCGGCGGATGCCGCTGCGGCGCCCGCTTCTGCTGGGGCGGTCGCGTCCGCGACTGCGGCCGCGTCCGCATCCGCGTCCGCGTCCGCGTCCGCTTGTGCTGGGGCAGCCGCGGCCGCCTCTGCTGGGGTGGCCGCGGCGGGCGCGATAGTTGTTCCCCCAAACAGTGATGGTGGGGAATTTCTGTCTGGCGGCAGCTCTGATCATTGTGACGAGCCTGTCGCCCGGGGTAAACAGGTGGAGGGTGTAAGTAAAAGTGCAGTTAAACGAAGGAACGTGAATGAACAGACTTTGCAGGCGGGGGAGGAGCGGTTTGAGGCTGTAGCGGACACACAGAGCAAACACTGCATGACAAACGTTGCGTTTCATGAAGAAATGCAGGAATGTAGTTTTGTTGAAGAGGATCCTTTTAAAGCTGCACAAAAAAGGAAAAGTGCGGAAAACTTGCAGAGCTCTGCTAAATCTAGTAGGGTTGGGAATTTAGATTTACTGAATGAGAGCGCTTCTGACGAAAGTGGAGCTGAGTCTGAACTGATGCAGACGCAGACGCAGGAGGAGCAAAGCTCCTATTGTTTTACTAAAATTAGGCAATTTCTCCAGGTGACTAAGGGGAGCAGAGCTGTGAAAGTGGAAAATTACTTTCCAGATCTGGAGTTATTCGTGGCATCAGCTCGCAAATTTATGAAACTGAATGATGGGAATGAGACTTTCACTGATCAGGAAATTTATCGTTTAAAGAAACTGGTTGCTAAACTGAAATTGCAAATTACTAACAGTCATGTTGACTCTTAGTTTGTTTCTTCCCTTTTATGCTATGTGTGTGTTTTTTTACTGTACCCTATTTTTATCCTTTTTAATGCCCCACCTTAGAATTGGCACTCTCCATATTAATGGGGCCAGGGATGATGTAAAAAGGGCCTCTTTATACAAGCTTTTTATTTTAAAGAAACTTGACGTGCTGATGGTCCAGGAGACTCACAGCACTGTGGACATTGAGAGCCATTGGAGAAAAGAGTGGGATGGCTGCATTTTTTTTAGCCACAAATCCAGTAGCAGTGGGGGGGTGGCTGTACTTTTCTCTAGGGGTTGTGTGCCTGTCTCTTATGAGGTAGAAGAGGTGGTGAGAGGTCATTTCCTCTTATTAAAGGTACAGTTTGAAAACGTGAACTTCGTTTTTATAACCGTGTATGTGCCAACACAGAGAGCAGAGAGGATCAGGGTCTTTGACGTGCTTTCGGATACGGTTAAGTCCTGTGATCCAAATAGTTTTTTATTTCTGGGGGGTGATTTTAACTGTACATTAAACCACAGACTAGACAGGAACCATCAGGAGCCTCACCCTGCTTCTGCCAATAGGCTGAGAGAACTGGTGAAAACACATGAAATGGCCGATGTGTGGAGATCACATCATGGGGACCAGAGGCAGTACACCTGGAGCCATGTCAAAGATAACCTTTTATCTATGGCTAGGTTAGACCGTTTTTATGGTTTTAAACATCAAATGAGTGTTTTTAAAAATAGTTGTATCTGTCCTGTTGGTTTCACTGATCACTGCCTGCTGTTTTGTTCTGTGTTTATTGAAAATGTAAAGTGTAAGAGTGCTTTTTGGCATTTTAACAATACACTTTTAAATGATGTGTTTTTTAAAGAGGTTTTTCATGATGTTTGGAAGTCACACAGGGAACAAAAACCCTCTTTTAGTTCTCTCCAATTGTGGTGGGATTTTGGTAAGGCCCAGATAAAACAACTCTGCCAACAGTACACTCAAAATGTCACTCGTAGCTTGACCCAATCCTTGAAAGTTCTGGAGACTGAGGTGGTAGAACTAGAGGAGTTGCTCAGTTCTACAGGAAAACAGGAGCACTTAGAGGCTCTCAAGTCAAAAAGGTCAGCCTTGGCTAGCTTGCTAGGGGTCACCGCACAGGGTGCTCTGGTCCGCTCACGCTACATGGATGTAGCTCTGATGGACTCGCCCTCCCAGTAGTTTTTTGGACTGGAGGGGAAAAATGGACAGAGAAAGCTTATTCACTCCTTGTTGGGCGATGACGGGAGAACAATCTCCACAGCAGCAGAGATCAGGAAACACGCTGCTAGCTTTTACAGTGAATTCAATTCAATTCAATTCAATTCAACTTTATTTATATAGCGCCATTTCACAACAACAGTCATCTCATAGCACTATCAACTGTAGGGGGGAACCCCCACAGTTGCAGAAAGACCCCAGCAATCAGGCGATCTCCTGTGAGCAAGCACTTGGCGACGGTGGAGAGGAAAAACTCCCTTTTAACAGGAAGAAACCTCCAGCAGAACCAGGCTCAGGGAGGGGCAGTCATCTGCTGCGACTGGCTGGGGGGTGAGGGGATAGAGAAGAAGAAAAGAACAGACATGTAGAGAGCAAACAGCACGATGGGGACTCAATCTATGGGAGAGAACAAACAAATGTTAATGACCAGCAAAAAAAAAATATTTCATAGAGAGTGAGGAAAGGAGTGAGGCCCAGTGCATTACTGGAGGTCCCCCGGCTGACTAAACCTATTAGCAGCATAACTAAGGGAGGGTTCAGAAACACATGATCCCTCCCTAATTGTAGGCTAGATCAAAAAGGTAGGTTTTAGCCCTATTCTTAAAAACAGAGATCGAGTCTGACTCCCGAATCCAGATTGGCAGCTGATTCCACAGGAGAGGAGCTTGATAACTGAAGGCTCTGCCTCCCATTGTACTTTTGGAGATTCTAGGTATTACAAGTAATCCTGCATTTTGGGAGTGTAGTGCTCTGTTAGGATAATACGGTAGCAGATCTTTTAAATAAAAAGGAGCCTGATTGTTTAGAGCTTTGTAAGTGAGAAGAAGGATTTTAAACTTAATTCTAAACTCTATGGGAAGCCAATGAAGGGAGGTCAGAACCGGAGAGATATGA